>CM032467.1:5900096-7100096 GCA_019059595.1 Marasmia exigua
GTTGGCGAGGGTTTTGATATAAATACAAAGTTTTCCTTCTCTGGGTGCTGATGATCATGCCAGCAGCTTTACCTTAGTCGCCTTTTACGACACCTCGGTAAGAGTGAGGGTGGCCTATTCTACTCTGCCGGGACCAAGTATGATACAACAACAAAAGACGGTACAATAAGGCAGTTTTATCGCTTGTAGCGATTTCTTCCAGACAACCTTTGGTTACACTTCGTTATTTCTTTCCTCTATGAAAGTAATAACGTATTCGTAATGTAAAATAAAAATAATAATTAAAAATATTTATTCAGTAAGTACATACATCGTTTTAGGCTAACCTATTAGAATGAAAGAATATTAGGAATTTAAAAAGTATCATTTAAATAATATAGTTTAACGCTGGGCTCCACACTAGGGTCTTCCCATTTTTTTCCTTTAATGAATAGTTCGATGCGTGCATGCGTATGTTTGCCTGTTTAGATAGGTATGTGACAAGGCATATAGGTAAACTGAGAAGGTGTAACAATTGCGCAATGTAATCTACGCCCAGCACCATCTATTGGTATAATTTGAAACCAACCCCCGAATTGTAGAGCCCGAAACAAACTGAGGACAAGCCTTGTATCAACATTGTAATATTTGTAAGTTGAGCTTGAGTTTTTTTGTCGTCTTCTTCGTACCTATGTGACTAGCTGTTGTCAGGGTTTCTAACAGACGTTAGTTATATATATATATGTATATCGTGGTTAAATATGCAGGTTCGATTCCTGCACCAACACAAATACATACTTGTTGATGAACTAGATATTTGTGGAGGGTCTGGGTGTTGGCGGTACCATGGTTTCTATCATCATCATCATCATCATCAGCCCATCGCAGTCCACTGCTGGACGTAGGCCTCTCCAATTGTTCGCCACTGTGATCTATCCATGGCTTCTCGCATCCAGCTCTTGCCAGCCATCCTGCGCAGATCGTCCCCCCACCTAGCCAGAGGGCGCCCTATATTACGTTTGCCAAGACGCGGTTTCCACTCCAGAACTCGTTTACCTCATCGGTTGTCGGTTCTGCGGCTAATATGGCCAGCCCACTGCCACTTAAGCTTGCTGATCCGGTGAGCAATGTCGATAACTTTGGTTCTCTGCCGGATTTGCTCGTTCCATAGCCCGCTGAGCGACCTTTAACTTGTGGACCAGCCGTACCGTAAGTGTCGGTGCGGCTCCGTATGTCATGACGGGTAGGACGCACTGATTGAAGACTTTTGTCTTTAGGCACTGTGGTATCGACGATATGAAGACACGACGTAGTTTTCCAAATGCTGCCCAACCCAACTGGATTCTCCTATTCACCTCATCCTCGAGGTTGTTTTTACCCAATTGCAAAGTCTGCCCGGGCCTGTGGTTTCTATAGTACAGTCAAAGAACAAAAACGTTCGTCACTTTAAAATTGATTCGTTTGATATGCCATGAGCACTTATTACCTTACGTAAATTTGTCAGAGTAATTACGCTTAACTGTTAGATCAGAAAGTTGAAATTTGCTTGGAGCAACATTGATTCCTTTTGATGTAGAAAGAAAATTTAAAGACGGTTGGCAGATCTTTTAAAAACGATCTGTTGGTATAACTGATTCATGCCGTGCAAGCGAAAATTTACTTTAAGGTGACAACTTTTATTCTCTAGTGTACCGTACAAGGAAAAATCTTAGTTTGGGACTAGGACGATGCTGTCTCAAGTTTTTTTTATAGAGTATATTGGCTCTATTATATTCAATACAGTATTTAAAGATTCTTAGTATACAGTATTTGGACGACCCGTTTGGAACAATGGTAGTGAACGCTTCCTCTGGTGCAAGGGTTGCGGGTTCGATCCCCGCACAGTGCAAACATTTGTGTGCATGGACATATCTGTTTGTATTGGTCTGGGTGATATCTATATATATTATAAGTATATATTTACAGAAGAAAAGTATTATAATGTAGATATATATTTGTAATCCCACTGTTGATGCTGATATCCGTAACACGGGTGCTTGAGCTACCTATCTCGGAGTCAGATCAATGTAAGTGATGTTGTGAAATATATTTATTTATTATTATTTATTACAGTTATTTTCGTTGGATTTATCGTTTAAAGCATCAAACTCACATTGTGTTATACAACCGGTCAACTTTTCCACCAACTAATCTACCAGAGAAAGGTCTCTGGTAGATTAGTTGGTGACTCATCAAGGGATGAGTCATCGAAATTGTAAGTGTTTTTTGCTTCGCCGTGAGCTGACGATAGTTACATCAATATTAAGTGCAATAGTTATGTAACTAAATTAACGTAGTAACTTCTCATTAATGTTAAGTAGAAGTGCAATATTTACTTAAGAATAAATTGGAAAAGATTGTTACAGCCAAAAAAATGTGTACACTTACCTTGAAAGCTACTTTAGGATCCTGTTTTGAATGTGTCTCATTTTAATTTATTTTTGTGTGCCATGTAAAATAATAGAATGGTGATTCAACGCCAACAAGAATTGGCATTGACCTAGTAAGAAATCATGAACAGTATTGCATTCAAACTTAATAACACTTATAATGACACTCAGTCACCTTTGTAATAATCCATAATTATTTTGATTTTTCTAAGGAAGGCCTTTATTATAAAGGTATACAAGTAAGAAATAATTGGTCTCTCAATGTTGGTACTAATGAAGAAGACATCATTTGTTATTATAAAATGCTCACCAGTTTTACTGTTCTTAAAGAATATGGATCATCATAACCTTGGTAAATTGCCGACAATGGATTTACAATTTCAATTTCATCTATAAATATTTTGGATGAATATAAGCGCAATGTAGTATAAGCATTCGACGATTGACGACACCTGTGACACTAGCAAAATGATGATAATATCCTACGCAGGATATATTATAGTGCTCAAGTGTGTGCACAAACACAAGTGCACTCTCTATTCCCTTACGACCAAAGAGGGATTGGACCAACGGCTTAACGTGCTTTCCGAGGCACGGGGGTACAACCCCCAACTTCCAGACCCGATTACGGCTACGGCAGCCAATCTCAACGATCAGCTACGTACGCAGGATATATTATAGTGCTCAAGTGTGTGCACAAACACAAGTGCACTCTCTATTCCCTTACGACCAGAGAGGGATTGGACCAACGGCTCAACGTGCTTTCCGAGGCACGGGGGTACAGCCCGCCAACTTCCAGACTCCGGGCTGCCACTAAGAATTTCTTACAGAAAACTTAGATACAAATTTTTGGCCCGACCCGGGGATCGAACCCAGGACCTCTTGCGCAGCCATCGCTTTAAAGTGCGACCCACTGAGAACCGAGGCACTAGCAAAACAAATAAACTGAGGTTAAGGTTTTACCTTTTACTACGGAAACCAGGAACAACAAAGATACTTACACCTGGAAACAATACAAATATAATATACGAGTATGTATCACCTTAAAAATAAATGATGAATGCCGTGTGGTCCCGGTAGAGTAGAATAGGCCACCCTCACTCTTACCGAGGTGTCGTAAAAGGCGACTAAAGTAAAGCTGCTGGCATGATCATCAGCACCCAGAGAAGGAAAACTCTGCATTTATATCTAAACCCTAGCCAACCCGTCTGCCAAGCGTGGTGAGTATGGCAATTACCCCTCATGTGATTGAGGGAGGCCCGTGCCCCAGCAGTGGGGACTTAAATGGGCTGACGATGACGATGATGACACCTTTGTGTTGGTGCAGGAATCGAAACTGCGTATGACCATTGCGTCTCATCCGGCGCTCAAACACTGCGTTAAGCGAGTGGATATTTTTTTTAAGTGAAAGGGAGTAAACAAGCTAGCGCGTCACCTGATGGTCAGTATGTGTAACATAAGTTCGTGCACGCAGTGTGCTCGAAGCCATGGTGGCTGTGGTTTAGATGTATTTCCGCATTTATTCTTAATTTTATTCAATTAACTCGATGAGGTATGTTGGGGACCAGCAGGCGCCTGGACATCAGACCGTGTTGTTTTCTATATTTCAAAATGATCAATAAGAAAACACATGCTTTTTTCTGCCTTATGTATTTGTGCTGTCAACATTGCTAAATTATCCAGGTACATGCAAGGTTTTGCGAAATAATAAACCTTTCGTTTTATACGTTTCCATTCACTACACGAATATGAGAGTTACTGTATATATTTGCTTCGGCAACTGTATTTCAGGGATATTAATCCACGTCCAGCTTCAAAGAGCTCAATTGATGGTTTTAAACAAAAGCTCTCGAAAGCTTTCTTTTTTTATTTAAAAAATAGAACGTATGACGTGCACAGAAGTAGGTTAGTGGCAATATACAGTCCAGTTCATAAATATGTATGAGACTATAAAAACATTGTCATTGAAATTACTGTTTATGTGCACTCTTCATTTTAACTTAAGGTGACGTGTAGGGCACACTAGCGACGGCAATCGATTTTAATTTTTAGCTACTAAACCGGATAATAGATCCGGTTTAGTAGCAGAAGTATTTGGCTATTTATACGTTCTACTTAAGGTGACGGGTAGGGCACACTAGCGACACCAATCGATTTTAATTTTTAGCTACTAAACCGGATCTATTTTAAATAATTTCGGGGCTACAACCTCTCGGTAAACACTTATACTATTTATTTAATAATCACGCACAAATGTTGGGTCCGTTTTTGAACGCGAAAAATTGATTCACGCTAAAAGTGGCCGCTTTCGGCGGTAATCACTTTTTCGCGCACGCGTTGGACCGAACATTTGTGCATGGTTATTTAATAAATAGTATAAGTGTTTGACGAGAGGTTGTAACCCCGAAATTGTTTTAAATATACCCTGTTTAGTAGCTAACAATTAAAATCGATTGGTATCGCTAGTTAGGGCTACCCGTCGCCTTAAGCTATATATAGCCTCTGACCGTAACTTGCTTTGCTACAATAAGTATCCAATGATTTTTCAAGGTTTAGTGTATTATCGCTGTGACAATTTCGTAAAGAAGAGATCAGTGGCTTGGCCATGAAACTGTTAAGTGAAATTTCCCACAGATGTTCATATACGGTGCGGCGGTGATAATATTACTATGACAAGAAATGTTTGCTTATTTGCTGACTAGAGCATAAAAAGACATTTGCTGACCCGTGACTTGAATACTAGACAGAAACAACATAAATAAAATTGAATAAAATAAAAATAGCCTTTATTCTACCACAAAACATGTTAACAATAATCAAATTATCATCATCATCATCAGCCCATTTAAGTCTGGGGACTTAAATGGGTCGTATGGCCCTCCCTCAATCACATGAGGGGTAATTGCCATACTCACCACGCTTGGCAGACGGGTTGGCGAGGGTTTTGATATAAATACAAAGTTTTCCTTCTCTGGGTGCTGATGATCATGCCAGCAGCTTTACCTTAGTCGCCTTTTACGACACCTCGGTAAGAGTGAGGGTGGCCTATTCTACTCTGCCGGGACCAAGTATGATACAACAACAAAAGACGGTACAATAAGGCAGTTTTATCGCTTGTAGCGATTTCCTCCAGACAACCTTTGGTTACACTTCGTTATTTCTTTCCTCTATGAAAGTAATAACGTATTCGTAATGTAAAATAAAAATAATAATTAAAAATATTTATTCAGTAAGTACATACATCGTTTTAGGCTAACCTATTAGAATGAAAGAATATTAGGAATTTAAAAAGTATCATTTAAATAATATAGTTTAACGCTGGGCTCCACACTAGGGTCTTCCCATTTTTTTCCTTTAATGAATAGTTCGATGCGTGCATGCGTATGTTTGCCTGTTTAGATAGGTATGTGACAAGGCATATAGGTAAACTGAGAAGGTGTAACAATTGCGCGATGTAATCTACGCCCAGCACCATCTATTGGTATAATTTGAAACCAACCCCCGAATTGTAGACCCCGAAACAAACTGAGGACAAGCCTTGTATCAACATTGTAATATTTGTTTAAAAATCACAAAACAATATGTTCCTCAAATATTCCGACTTTTATTTGTGATTCTCTCTTTTGTATCTTGTTACGATCAATTAGTCGGGAATGAGTCTGGTTCGTTAATTATAAAGTTTTTCGCTTAATTCGGCTTGCTAAAAACTCGTAAGGCTGATTAAATGAGCTTGTTTCGGATAATGAATGACAATCAATCCCACTTTAAAATGTAATAATATTTGGATGTAAATTAAAATATGGCTGATAAATTATTGCTTTAAAAGTAAACAACCCAAATAACTACTTATTTATAAATTAATTGCATAATTATTTTTAAATTGTAAAAATAAATAGGAAACAGCAGGAGAACTAAGGTCACAGACAAAGCCCAAAGGATTGCATTCCTCAAGTGGCAATGGGCAGGGCACATAGCGAGGGGAACAGACGGCCGTTGGGGCGGAAGGGTCCTCGAGTGGAGGCCACGTACAGGACGTCGCAGCCGCGGCAGGCCTCCTACAAGGTGGACCGACGATCTGGTGAAGATCGCGGGAATCCATTGGACGCGGGTGGCACAGGACCGATCTGTGTGGAGAACATTGGGGGAGGCCTGTGTCCAGCAGTGGACGTCTATTGGCTGAAATGATGATGATGATGAAATAGGAAAATTGGTCACTCTATGAAATAAAAACTTCTACACTAGTTATTTTACTTCGTTGCCTATCTCTATTAAGTCTCCGACATATTCTAACTAACTAAGCGTTTATATCTCGACTATTTTTAGTCAAAGCAACGTTAATATTAACGCATTAATTCTCAACCATCACTAGAGCAAGAAAATGACAAGTGGCCACGTATGAAACGGAACGCAGCTGAATTCCAAGTGGAACATAAATCCGGGCGAGTGTACTTGCGTATTAACAAATTGCGTTCTTAAACTGCAATAAACTATGTAAATACGAAATTTAAATTACAAACAGTGGAGCGACAAGCGGCAACGGGTGCGGGCGTGGGTGGCGGTAAAACTGGATGTTTTCTGCTGGACGAAGCGATAGCGTGCGTCACCCGTGAGTTATGGCGCGCGGCGTTAATTGTCGCTGACGAGTCCTGTGTGCAACGGCCCTTAGGGCATTTGGGGACGCGTGCTATCGGAAAATCGCAGCTGTGTTTTGTTTCCAGCCATCAACGAGTTGTTTTTTTTTGTATCTAACAAGATGCTCATTAGCCGTAGCATTTTTTGAAAACTATATTAAAAGAAAGAATGGAAAAATATATTTAAAGCTTGAAAATCATGCACCTACATGCGTTGTAATTATAGTTTTACATAGAAAGATCGAAAGATATACTTTGTGCACTAAATACATAACTCAAAAAACTAGGCATTACAGAAATTTAAATGTACAATTTCGGAGGTCTTATCGCTGGAAGTTTATTATTATATATTAGGTATGAGAAATTGTCTAAGGGTACGAGCAACTGAGTTTTGGTACAATCTATTAGACGCAAAACTATCGCGTGCGCTACTCACGAGCTATGGAGTATTATATTAACTGTCGTTGACAAATCCTGTATTCATCAGCCATTGTGACATTTCGGGGACACGTGCTATCGGAAAATCGTTTTTGTTTGGTTAGTTTGGGTTTCGGAAACTTACAATTTTTGTTACCTAACTAAATCAAGCATGCTCATATTGCTCATATAGTGTATTAAAGTATTATTCTAATTCATTTTCGTCGCGTTTAGCCCCGTCGCGTGTTGAATTTTAGTATAATGCAATGCGAAAGTTTAAAAGCGTATCAAAGTATTATTTACTGTGACGTAACAATATTGTATTGGTCCTTGCCATAGTCGTCTTGGTGCTAATAATTCGACTACTGAGTGCATTTATCATATATATTAACTAGGAGCAAATGTGTTTTGGTAACATCGAATGGACGTAAAGCGATAGCGTCAACCGTGAGTTATGGAGTGCAGCGTAAATTGTCACTGACGAGCCCTGTGTGCAACTGCCCTTAAGGCATTTGGGGACGCGTGCTATCGGAAAATCGGGGCTGTATTTTGTTTGTAGATAGGGAAGGGTTGATATGTAATTTGTTTTGGTCTAACAAGCTCATTAACATAAGCAAAGTAACTAACAGTAGTTTTTTAGGACGATTTTATGGTGATAATATACATTTATTGATATTTGAAAAGTCAATACCTATATTGTACCAAACAAATATCTGAGGTTAGAAGAATATTCCCATTTCTGAAGTTTTGATTGAAGATATAGTTTTTTCGACGAAGATTTAAAAATAAAAATAAAATATAATTTTAAATAAAATGACATTTATTTCAGGCAAATTACACCCATACAACCTGTGCGGATAAAGAATGGGATCAGAAATGGCGGCGCATCTATTCACTTCTCGCTCGCACACATATTTGCGTCTATACTCGCTCGGTGCGAGTATAGACGCAAATAGTGTGCGAGCGAGAAGTTAATAGATGCGCCGCCATTTCTGATCCCATTCTTTATCCGAACGGGTTGTAGTTACCTACATTGATCTTAAAGAAATACCGAATCTCATAGCATTTACATTATACATTCTTATTATTTAGAATTAGAAATGCCATTTTGAAAATTATGCCACCGTAGAAGAAAAAGAAACTTGAATTATACAGTCTTCATAAGCTCTGACCGAAGAGCGCATTTTTTAATTATTCAAGATATTTTAATTATAAATAGTGGGTCGACAAGCTAGCAGCGTGGGCGGTGGATGAATGTTTTCAGCTAGATGCCTGAGTCACGGCTTGCGTCAGCGCTGTGAGTTATGGACCTCGAGTTAATTGTCGCTGACGGACGACGCTGTGTGCACCCAGCCTTAGTATCAGGAAGTCGTAGTTTGTTCGGTTTGCCATGAAAAAGTATGTTTTTGTTCTTGCATCGGGGGTATATAATAATGATCTGTAATTTAAATCATTGATTAGGGATTTAATGAAATCGACGTGACAATCTACTTGTTTCTTGTTTTTATGCTAGAGGCGACAAACGAGCAAGTGAGTCACCTGATGGAAAGTAATCAATGCCGCCCAGAAACATCTGCGAAAACAGAGAGATCATTAATATGTTGCCAGCATTTTTAAAAAAGAGTAGGTACTTACCCTCTTCTCTTGAAGCCGTCGGGAACTCCACATTAAAACCAGGCTGTCCACCACTTGCCTGAGAAGAATCCTGGAGTTTTTTGGTCACATAGCCCGGAAAGAGGGACAATCTGGAACAGCTGATGGTCACCGGCAAGGTGGATGGAAGGAGACCCAGAGGTCGTAGCACTATCAGATGGTCGGACCAAATACGTTCGACGCTGGACACCAAGTATGACGCCCTCCACATTGCAAAAGACAGACATAGATGGAGGTCTATTATAAAGAGCAAACTGGCCGCTCATGAGAGGAATCATGACCTTCAGTAATGAGGAAAACGATTAGAGGAGGAGCAAGAGCCGTCGGGAAATACTCCTGCAGCCAAACCGTTCCACGGAATTGAGCTACGTGGTAGAAAAAAAATTCGCGAGAAACGCACATTACTAAATCGCCATCCATTGACATTATGGGAATGGAATGGCCATTGCTTACATGTGGTTTGATTAAGAATTTAGCCACAGAGAGTAGATCAGTTACTCAGAGCACTCCCCGTGGTAGATGCGGTATAGAATGCTGAGGGAAGCTATATCCCGCCGCAGTTCTAGACGTCAAGTCGACTATTTTTGTTTGCTTAAGTATTAAGATATTTAATAAGCTACCACAAAATGTCATTAACCTATCACTGGATACTATAGAAAGGTTACTATAGTGTACAAGACTATTTAAATGATAAGGATTCTTGGTCATGTTAATTGATGAATCTTTTGAGTTGTTATTCATAGTTGTCTATTAACTTTCATAATTGTATTTTTTCTCTCTTCTCAATTGAAACTCTGTAATATCATCAATATTTGAAAAGAGTAACTACTGAGTTTATTGCTGGTGTCTTCTCAGTAGAAATCGATATTCCGAATCAGCGGTAGATATTATGTACCTATTTTGACATTCATAAGTGTTCTGTGTGGACCTAAATTGAATAAAGATTTTTTTATCTTTATCTTTATCTTATCTATAAAGAGTCAAGTCACCGAAAATTCGAGCAAACCTGCTGGGTATGCAACGGAAGAAGTTGGTACTAAGGTGCACCAGCCCGGAGATGGGAGCAGTATTCCATATGGGCCGAACTTCTGCCTTCTAGAGTTGTAACCAATAAGCTGGCGAGAAATACCGCCCCGCTCTATTAAGTACACCTAGTTTCTTTGAATTTAAAGCTATTTGACGTTCTTCCAGATGACCGCAAGACTGGACATCGCTCGAAATGTCGACACTAAGGATCCCGATAGAAGGCTTGACATGAAGGGGAGTGCTCTGAAAACTGATTAGCACTACAAAGGGACGTCTTTTAGCGGTTACGCGCAGAATTGTGTCTTGGGGGGATTAACACGGACTAAATTAAGTTGACCCCAGTTCGAAACATGATCCAACATGTCTTTGACTTTCGACACACCTGATGGAAAGTAATAAATGCCGCCCATGGATATCGGTGAAATGAGAGAGAGAGAGAGAGAGCTAATATAATTAAAAACAAATGCATTTTAATAGATGCAGTATGATCATCATCTTAGCGTTTTGTCCCGGTTGCATCCCAAGCTGTCGGTTCAGAGCATTGATCCCTCTCAAAAGGTCTTTAACTTATAAGTGGTAGAAGGGCAGGCAGTTCACCTGATGGTAAGCGATTATGGACACTAGTCCATGGGAACACCCGAAAAATCAGTGGTGTCACAAATACGCTGCCAGCATTTTCACTTCCCTTACTCCTGATTGTCCCTGCTAAACCCTCACCTACTCAACGAGACTGCAGAGGCGCCGCTTTGATTCTTATGATTTAAACAATAGAATCGCTATCAAAACTGCAGAAATTGTGATTCTGTGTCGAATAAAAAAATATTTAAAATAGCATATAATTTCGCAACGATGTTATTATTTTACACTACCCACGCAAGTTTGGACGGCGGCTCATTTATTGCATAATAATAGCGGAAATAAAAGAGAAGAGTGAATTTATGACGCGATTTGAGTGTCGTTTAAGGTCGAACATTAATCTAGATTTTATTTAAGCCGGCCATATTTAACGTTTGGTTGGAAACGCTGACGTGCGTCGACAAAGCGATCGTGTGGTGAAGTAACGAATAATAATATAATATACTTTTAATTAATGGCGTATGTGTTTCATTGAGATGTTCATAAATATTTAAACTTGGATCAAGAGTATGGATGTATGCACAAAGTTGCTCTGCATCAGTATTCATACTTAAACTAAATAAACACATTCGTAATATGAATAGGTCTGGTTTCTTTATTTCACAACATCAGCACATACATTGACTTTATATATATTAAATGGGTTTGCACTTGACCTCATCTCACCTGATGGAAAGTGACAATAAGGTCTAAGATGTAGCGTGCTTACCCAGAAGAAGCCTATTCACTCTCGAATTAAAGACACCCAAATTGTAGCTCTCTGGGAATACAGAAGCTGGCAATTCCTCCGAATTCTTGACTACGAATTAGGTAGCTCAAGCACCCTGTGTTACGGATATCAGAACTAACAGCTTAATCACAAATATGTACATATAATACCTTTTTTTTGTAAATACATACTATACAAACAGACGTGTTTATGCACACAAATGTTTGTACTGTGCAGGGATCGAACCCGCAATCCTTGCACTGGAGGTAGTGTTCATTACCACTGATCCAAACGGGCCGTTATTAGTAGTAACAATATGAAATCGTTTTCGATTCGATTCGAGTTCTCTTTGGAGTTCACGCGGTCACACGTTTATAGTTTTCGTTTGGTCAAGCCTACTCCGTCCCCCTCCTTTCGTGTCTCGCGGACCACGCTAAAGTCGACTTTATAGCGGTAAAGCTATGGGGTACTACACTCTCCCAAAATACCTCGAGTTACAGAGCGCCGCCAGATACCGGCAGCGATTTGTCTCGCCGATATTGTCGTCGCGTATTTATCACTTTCATATTCCTGACGTCAGCGTTCGATGTTCGAAATAAAGTTTGAAGAATGTATCCGAAGCACATTATCGCGAAGGTGGAACTCCATATTCTAATAGAATTGCAACATGGAGTCGACAAAGATGGACGTGTTTTTGATGTGAGTGTGCGAGTTATTTGAAAATATTTAGTATAATATACTATCGCAATTTAAAGCAACGGCAGCGCTAGGCCAGGATTCAATCCTCGGGTCGTTATTCTGTTAATAAATTCTCAATTTTTCAGCTTGCACCCTGATCCCTCTTTGGTCGTATCACAATGGTGTTCCATCAAAATATGAGGTTAAGGGAATAGAGAGTGCACTTATGCCAGTGCACATACTTATTCACTATAGTATGTCCTGCGTCGATGCCCATCATCATCATCATTTCAGCCAATAGACGTCCACTGCTGGACATTGGCCTCCCCCAATGTTCTCCACACAGATCGGTCCTGTGCCGCCCGCATCCAATGGATTCCCGCGATCTTCACCAGATCTTCGGTCCACCTTGTAGGAGGCCTGCCACGGCTGCGACTTTTGTACGTGGCCTCCAATCGAGGACCTTTCGGCCCCAACGGCCGATGCCCAATCATTTGGATTGGCCTCAACCAAAATCTGTTTATATTTTACGTTTTTCATGACTTCATCCTCAAGTTAAAATATCTAATACATAAGTAGTTATTCCGGCTGTCTCTATTCCTCTCCACCCCGATGGGGGGAGGTAGTATAGAGTCCGCGTGTAAGGAGACCAACGCCTGGGGAAGGAACTTGTGGTCAAAGTTCATCAAATGTCTCCTTCCCACTCTGGCGAAGAAGGGAGCGCCGTCGGGGGTTTAGTCGGTAGGCTTTACTGGAGGATAGCCTGACATAACCCGTCCGCCCCCCGGTAGACGGGTATGCATAAGGCCACCTTGTGAGGGGCCTGCCTCGGCTGCGACTTCCTGTACGTGGCCTCCACTCGAGAACCTTTCCGCCCCAACGGTCATCTCTTCTCTTCGCTATGTGCCCTGCCCATTGCCACATGAGGCATGGAATGCTTTGGGCTATGTCTGTGACCTTAGTTCTTTCTCCTGCGGATCTTATCATATTTGATACTGATCACGCAAGGAGACTCCGAGCATGGGCTATGCTCGGAGTCTCCTTGCGTGTCTCTCCATTGCTCTCTGGGTGAATTTGAGCTATTTACTATTCAAGTAGGAGAAATCGAAATAGATTATATATTGAAAACAGTAAAGTAAGAGAATTTGATGTAAAAATATTTATTTAGATTCCCAAGACCTTCCCAAGATCTTGCGAGACCAAGGCGCACTATCTTCGCTGGCTTGGCCACCTCGAGAGGTTGGACGGAAGATCGTCTCGTGAAAAAAGATACCAGGGCCGACCCGTGGGCTGACGCCCAGTTGGTCGACCTAGGTATCGCTGGAAAGAGGTCGTCGAGACTGATCTGCTCGAGCTCCTGGTCAATAACTGGCAAGACGTGGCGCAGGATCGACCGAAATGGCGATTTTTTTTATCGGAGGCCAAGACTCTATTTGGGTAAGGGAGTAAGTAAGATTTACAAAATCCTTACTAAAATGTATGCTTCAAAATTAGCACATTAGAAGCGCACTTCGCAAGGGTCGTTAGATAAATGAAAATTGCTAACTATAGTAGTTTAAAACAACAATTCCTAATAGGAGGAAGTCTAACCGGATCGTTTATGAACACCACAGGCCCGTAAAAACAAGTTGACAACTGTGTACCGGGACAGCAAGTCTCGTCCAAAGTTGGCCGCAA
Source organism: Marasmia exigua (assembly GCA_019059595.1). Lineage (NCBI taxonomy): Eukaryota > Metazoa > Arthropoda > Insecta > Lepidoptera > Crambidae > Marasmia > Marasmia exigua. The sequence goes on from CM032467.1 coordinate 5,913,932, forward strand.
ATAGGCGCGTGTTAGCAGCTTTGTTTGGGCAACATTAACTAGCTTGAGAGCGCGCCAGAAACGGAAACATTTCAGCGTTTGTTCCAACGGCGCTAGTCAAGTGCGAGTTTGAATGCGAGAATATGCTGTTTTTTATAAGCGGCTGTGTAACTTTGCAAGTAGTTTGTTTGCAAACAGTACTTCAAGTTGTATGGTCAGTAACAATGCTGTGATCTGCACATACAGGGTGTATCTGTGAACATTTAGATTCCTCTAACCACGATTACCAATCTAAACAACTTTTGTTCAATGACTTTTCGAAACTGGTCAAAAATTCTTCGACTCCTCTTGCAAAATGACCAAGACCACTTAGTAATTTTGTCAGGTGATCCGTCTGCACATAAAAAGTGCATTTGAAATTGTTTTGTTTCATATGGTTTAGAAACGGTTCACTTTCGGTACACTCGTCACCATGTATCTCACTCACAATACTCGTATCATCATCATTATCTTAAGCTGTTTTCAACCAATTTGGCGTTAGCCTCCTTCAATCTTCTCCGTTCTATTCTATTTTTGGCAGTTGTAGTTTTTGAATGCGAATTTTCAAAAGTCACTGTCCAATTTTAATGTCGTTTGAAATAGTTATTGGAACACGTGGTTTTAGGAATGTAAAGGTTCTCAGACCTTGACAGAAACTCGTAAATAACATCTGTACTAGAAGAAATATATATACAATTGAAACGTTCAAAAAAGTTTTCAGTTCCAGAAAAATGTTTTATTCCACCCAATTGTTGTTACCTCAAATAAAATAGGCGCCTAAACTGCTAACTCATAACGATAAAACATTTAAAAAACGTGGCTAAATATTTGCGATGAAAGCTCCGTTGGTTTATAGAATGGGCTTCATCGGTCACCGCTAACACGAGTAAATAAAAGTGTTTTATTGCTTTAAAGCTCCATTTGTTGACGCTACAGGCAAATCAGTCCTGGCTGGAACTCTAGGTATAGTCAACAAGGAATAAAAGAAATAACGTAGCTATCAGACTATTCACCAATCATCATGTTTCAAATTAGGATATTTCCTGTACTAACAAAATTAATGACAGTGACCAGAACCGACACATTAAACCCGAGCGAAATTAGAAAATAATCATCATCATCTAAGCCCAATCGCAACGTGAATCAGACTAAAATACATCCAACATTATTTGTAACACGAACACTGATTTATTCTGTGTTTGTTGTTGGAATTCAGAGATTCTCGAGCATATTGTTAAAGGCCTCTTTTAGTATTTCTTTACTCTCAGATTTTGAGTAGCCTGGATCGAGTTTTCCCACCAGCCTAATTTTTTTTTCTAAAATTAATTCGAACCGTGGTTATGCCATCGAGGTCGATAATGCATACATCTTCTGTATAGAAGAAGACTTGTTGCTAAGAATTACGTGTAATTGATATGGTTTTCATTAATTCTTACAATGAGCAAATCTAGCTCAAGGTACTGATCACATAAATCAATAATATTTTGATAATTGTTGAAGCACAACGATTTTAGAATAACCATTATTAAGTGTGCCTAATTTATGTATTCACTCGTGTTAAAAAAAAAAGTTTACAAGTTACTGAAATATTTTTTATGTTATATTTTACTAGATACTTTGGGGGCTGACTGTACGACCACGGTCCAAGCTCGTAACATTTGGTTCGATCGCTATCTTGTTTGCTTTTATCCTTATAGAAAATTTCGTGCATCCCAGTGAATGCATCGGCGAGCCTTCCAATATCACGCGGATTATCCGGTGTAAAACGCTGTAAAGTTCCCCGACTTAATCCCCAAAGTGGACTTAGTGGTCAGCTGTTAGAGTGCATTTTCCTCCAGCCACAAAAGAATTTGTATTTTGCCTAAATATCGGTAACGGATTGGCGTGGCTATACGCGGCAAGATAAGAGTTGCATAGTGATACATTGAATGGATTACTATACTGAGGTGCTCTTTGTATTCTCACATACAACCTGAATATGCATTATTTACGTGGCCATGCTATTTTCTGATGTTACTAGATTCCCGCAAAAGGGAATTTCTTACGGGCGATGTGTGTAATATCATACCGTTGAAGGATTACTTTGTACGCTTCAAGAATTTCATTTTACTAAAATCTTTTCTCAAGGATGAAACACAAGTGTTCGTAATTTATATCATGAGTTGTACAGAATTATGAATTTACAACCGTAGAACTGCAATATTGAAGGTCAGGGTTAGATCTAACAAGCAAATTGAGGTTTGTTAGAATTCGAGCTGTATTTCGACATAGGTACTACTCGTAGATTGATATAACTCAGTTGTTATAAGTACATACGTATTGCAGTAATGCTTTTTGAATTTGAAACTAAAAGAGTACCTTTGTTGATTCTTAATGTTTGCTGAATGCATTAAGCTATTATTCTATTCATTAAGGCCAGCGGGATTTGACTGCGTTTATTCGAAAGTCAATAAGGGTCAATATTGACCGCAGAGGACAGCGAACTGGTCTAAATTCCGCTGTTTGCCATCCATATTGCCCCACTATATGCACAGGCCGGCGGCAGGTTAGGGGCAGAACACACAGCTCTCAGGACTCTTGAATTGTATATTATCAATTTAGAATATACCTTTATGAACGTTTTGAAACTATTAAAGTATATTTTTTATTGAGTGATTAGTTTCATGTGATTTTGTGTTTATAACTATAGCACGCACGATTATTTTGTGCATGCTTTTAGCGTACATCTGTTTTCTATTCTAACTCTGTTTCTTTACATACATTCGTTATAACACATTTGTTACTCGCGAAGTAATTGAAAATCGGTATTTTAAATATAATGACAATGTAAAGAGATTCATCTATAAGTACTGTAGATAAAGAGGGGAAATTCTACAGATAACTTAGGCAAACCATTTGCGCAATTTAATCGACACACAGCACCATATTCTGTTCGTACAATTTTAGAACTAATACATTCAATAGACAAGTCAAGTCAGGGTTCGTAAAATGAAATCTTAAAACGAAAGAGGACTCGCCGCTAGTCATTTTTCTTCTTCTTCTTCTTTCAACTTCTTGTTAATTTTTTCGTTTATTGAATTTTGCACAGAAAAACAAGCTGTTAAGTTTGCATACAAAACATTCTTTGAAAACAGGCAAAACAATGTCTGTAACGTGACAACTGAAACTAGCTCTTATTGCGAATGCGGCTTACGAGGTGATAAATTTGCTGTGTTGTTCGTGCAATATTTGCGACAACTGTTGTAGCTGGTGGCTAACACGTATGTTAATATTTGATATTAAACGTTGCTTTAACTTTATTGTTTGTACTAATAGAAAATATATAACTATATATAGTTGTTTAAAAATCAACTATCTTGCAGAACTAGATAACTAACATTATACAACAAACTCGTTGATATATGTACAGAAATCCACAAATCAGGTTTCCTAAAATCTGTCAAAATATCTCAACGGATATTGAAACTGAAAGTGTTAGACATTAAGGTGAGAATCGAATGATGAAAATTTAACGGTTTTGTATACTTTGATGTGTAGCTGTACGTACATTTTAGTACGAAATTATTTTGAAAAATCATTACACTTTTTTAATATCTAGCCATCGATATAATCTTATTCGAAATATCTAGCAATAAATCTTTTTAACATTCTATATATATTTTTTTAGACGAGCGAATTACCAGCTGTCCATGGTCACCTGCAACACCAGTGGTGTCACAAGTGTGCTGCTTACCTTTTAACCCCCCTTTCACTGGATTCGGCCTCCGGCACCCTCACTCATGCCGCGAAACACAGTGCACGCACTGGAATAGAAAACTGGCGTAAAGCAGTGGCTTTACGTCAGTTTTCTGTGAGGACGTGGTATTACTCCGGTCGAGCCGGCCCAATCATGCCGAAGCGTGGCTTTCCCACTGTTATATGAAATTAAAATGTTATTCATTTGTAAAATAAAAATAAGTTTGACCGCAGATTAAATTATTTGTACTACAGGTATTTTCTCTTCGATCTCGAATGCTAAGTTTACAAAAAAGTATTCTTTTAACAAATTTCTGTTTGGCAATAAAAAACATTTTTTAATAGTTCAGAACATTTCTAAATTCACGTAATTATTTTGTCTGTAATTCGAATAAACAGCCAAATCTGTCCATGGCCTGCGACTAAGCCGAGAATGTCAAGCGCAAGACAGACAGGGTAATGGATTGTTTACCTCCGCGGGACTTCCGCCGCCGTCGATCACTGACACCGCCTAATTACATAAATTCTCTGATTTCATCTAATAGCCTATTGTAGATAATATAATTTAGATGGAGAATTGATTTGGTTTTGACCATTTAGTACAATAAACACACATATACTGCTACAATAAGTCGTTACTTTAGGTCCTTATTTAAAAATTAAAATATTTCATAGAAAGTATTACGGGGCAGGTTGTGTTACCTACGCGTTCATGTTTTAATGTTATTTTGCGAAATATATGAAGCTTTTGATTTCGTAGAGAATAATAATTGGATGTTACACAACTGTGTTGATTTAATAATCAAATTTTCAAATGTATTCATTTTAGATAGGTTCTTTACGTTTGATTTATTAAAACATAAAGCGCACAAAATTTTCTTCTTCACTATCACATGAGTGATGATGGCATTTCCGGGTAGGTACCATATTCCCACCCAATTAATTTCCCGTTACAAAGAAAGAAATATTACCGTGCGCCATTGTAGTTACTAATATAGGTTTTATTTACATTGGAGTCCCTCAGGGTGTAATCTTAGGACCAATATTATTTTCTATTGAAAAAAAATATCTTAGTGATTGCACATGATTTTAGTTAACTACATACATGAGCCCTAAGCCGAATATGCCTGCCGCATGTTAGCCACGCCGGCTGACAGCGTCGTAATGGATTGTTTACCTCCGCGCGGACGTCCGCCACCGCCGTCGATCACTGACACGACCTAATTACATGTAAATAAATACGGGGCCAGCCTGATCTGATCCGACAGTCAACCCTCCCGTGCGATAGGCGCGGCAACATCGATCTGGGTAGTTACTGTTGGTGTTAAGTTTAAAGTTTTGTTTAGGCACGATTCGACCAATCTTACATTGAGAATAAATCTATGGTATAGCGCTGTCATTCCATAAAAATCTGACGTTATACCATAGATTTATCTACGAATAATGTTAGACTATTGCTACACACTGTATACTTACAGCAAAATAAAATTTGTTTGAAAATACATTATTACTATTGGCAGGTATGCTGAGCAAGTGTACACAACTTGCTACACCAAACTTGTAAAAATTAGGAAATTAATGGTGTATAGAGTTGGCGCAGTCTTTCCTGATTCATTATTTTTCAGATGCATATTTTTACAAATATAAGAATAGAAAGTGAAGTCTGATGACCACGTAGAAGGGAAAATTATGTAGAAATATTTCGGCCGCGGACAAATGTCGAATAAAGAACATATCGATACCTACCATTCGTTTATCAGTTAATACCTATGTCAGGTAAATAACCTCTACGCGTACCAGGGCACGTACTCTGAATAATTATTATGGCTTAGCAACGGAGGGTGGACATAGGCAATGATATAGGAACGTGAATCCCAGGAGCCCACTAAACCCTGGCCGGTTGGCGAATGCGATATCGACTGGTGCACAGTAAAGAAAGAGATAGTCAGTTTACTCGCTGCAATGGTGACGGAAACATGTCGAGTAAAGTAAGCAGAATGCACGAGAGCCTCTTTATCACCCCTAGTGCTCTGTGTCTTTTCAGTTCAGGTGGCATGTGATTTCAATTAGAACAAAAAAGTATGAAACATAAAATAACTAAAAAAGGAGAGTTTTTTTTTATATATTTAATGGGACAAAGATGTAGCGTGCTTTCTCAGAAGAAGCCTATTTATAGTTTTTAGTAAACAATCTTTATCTATCAATAAAGTTGTTCAATTATATTATTATTCGTATAAGCGCTAGATAGATAGATATACTTTATTGCACAAAAAAAAAACACAACTTTAAAAGGCATTACAGAAACTTAATTGTACAATTTCGGCGCTCTTATCGCTGGAAGCGATTTCTACCAGACAACCTTCAGGCAAAGGACATTTGATAGTAGAGGAGGGGTAGGTGGTGCAATATTGAAAAAGGGAAATAAGCTAGTTTAAGGAACATAATATAATTAGCAGAAATACAAATTAAAACTTATTTAAACGTAAATAATAAAAAGATAAAGAAAAGTTGCTCTTTAATTAAATAGGCTAGGCAATCGTCGTATTGATATACAAGGTTTGTTGTGTAAAATTAATGATTAAACGAACTTACCTGTACGTGAAGTTCTATCATAATTATACGAAAGCGTCGTCCTTCAGAGATTAATCAAAGAACACATATGTAGACTTTGAGAGGTAATAGGATGTCAAATATCACGCCTTAATTAAAAAAAAAACCTTTTGTAGGTATTGAATTATTCATTTAATTTACCACTTTCACAATTTCTACAAAAACAATCTAATCATCTTGTGATTGTTCTGATAAAATATATCTAACTAAAGAAGTCTGTTCCACGTTATTCGGAACTTCTCTATTATAAAATCGGCCAAAAACATTTGAGCTGCCCGTTCACCCTGCAGTTTTTCTAATAAGGTCGACGTTGACCCCCAGTTTGTATACTTTAGAAGTTGCAGCATGTCGAGTGCTGTGCGCTGTAAAGGTAGACATATCGATACCTACCGATTGCTCAAGGACATTCATAACCCAACGACTAAGTGTTTGTGGTGTGATTAGGGTTATAGGGGAATAGGGTTACCTTAAACTGATAAAAGATTAGTATTATCACCGCATAAGGGCTCAGTAATACTTAAATGGGCATTTAATGTATTGACGGGACAAGAAGGTAAAAGAAGAGTAGGCTATTGTGACCCAATTCGAAAAGTTTTAATAAGATCGGGAATTTTATGATAAATTTATCTTATCTCATAAAAAATCCCGATCTTATTAAAACTTCTCGAAGAATTTCTATATTCTTAATATTAATTTTTGACAGCGTTTGGACCCTGTGAGCAGTAATTAGGGCCAATAATGTAACAAGCTTTTTTGATATTTTCTCCAAATTTAATAACTGATTGGGATATCATTGAGTTAAGTAATCAAATACTAAGGAAGTATCCCAAGTAAACTTAAAGCGAGTTACTTGATGAAAAGTAATCTTCACAGCCCATAAACATTTATAAAATTAGAGAGATTTTCAGGCCTTTTTAAAAAGGAGTACGCTCTTCTCTTGAAAGGCCCTTAGTCCTATATTAAACATAATTATCGCATGGTACATCGCCATGGTCCTCGCTGCCATTTCGTGGGTTGTGGCAGCTGCGTGCGGAATATTCCTTTGACACGCGGGTCCGACTAGGCTTCCACAGCCCCATCTCATAACACAGAAGGGCACTCAAATTTTACCAGTACATCTCTTTACGCGACAGTTGTGAGCTTGAAATGTTCAAACAAATTATTGACTCTCACTTTATCCCAATACATTTTTTTGTTGCAAGTCAAGGGGACTTGATCCTCCTTCTGATCTAAGCGTTTAATTCCGGGTTGCATCCTATGCTGTCGCTCTGGAGCCCGAAGTACGCTTTTTTTTGTTGCTTAAGGTGACGGGTAGGGCGCACTAGCGACGCCGATCGACTTTAATTTTTAGCTACTAAACCGGATCTATTTTAAACAATATCGGGGTTACAACCTCTCGGCAAACACTTATGCTATTTATTAAATAACCATGCTAAAATAGTGGGTTCAATGCGTACGCGAAATTTTTATTCACGATGAATAGCATAAGTGTTTGCCGAAAGGTTGTAACCCCGAAATTGTTTAAAATAGATCAGGTTTAGTAGCTAAAAATGATAATCGATTGGCGTCGCTAGTGTGCCCTACCCGTCACCTTAAGTAGAACGTATAAATAGCCAAATACTTGTAATATTTAACATCATGCTTTGTATTTCTTTGTTTCAGAGATTAATTTAATTTTTAACTTGTTAAAACAAACTGGTGGACCGGTAGAAAATATGGCCAACCCCAACATATATATTTTTTATTATTTTTATTTTTAGTTATTCAATTCATTTAGTACGGTACTGACTACGGAATCAGGTCAATGAATGAGATTAATGAATTAATTTGACTAGACAGACTACATGGTTTCTCCAAAATCAGGCAAAATTGTTATTTTTTCCTATTATCTAAAGTTTTATGAACGCGAATAAAATATCTTTTATTCAATTTCTCGTAAATGGTGATTATACATTTATTAGTATATTACATGTCACGTACATATTACATTTCTGGTAAATTGAAAATTAGACATTTAAATCTCAAAATATTATTCAAAATGTATATGGTGTTTGTGTTACTTCTTATTTGGAGAAGTTATATGATAGAGCATGGTTGCATAAAAATAACGGGCTAAGTACATAAAATGTAGGTAGTTTTTTTTTAATCAGACTATTCTTTCCGACATTTATGAGTAAATTACTTATTATGTCTTTAACAGTAAGAATCAGCACTCAACAGAGTACACATAACTTAGTTGCTGATATAAGTAAGTACTTCATTATATCCAGAAAAAGACTAAAGAAGAATTGATAACGTTGCCAATAAAAATGTATCTACGAACATTTATTCCCTAAAGCACACCGTATAGGTATAGAATTTTCCCCATTTTTTCTTATTACGTAGTTTGAACTTCCTTTGCAACATGACATCACAACTTTAATACTTTACAAATAAACTCATAAGTACTAATATAAAAGTTTGTTCCGAGAGAAAGATTGAACAGCGGTTGAGCACCTTTTAACAGAAGAAAGCGTTCGAGACAGAAAAAGTTTTCTAATCGCCGCAAACAACGTTAGAATGAGGGAATTCCACTTATGCTTATTAAATTTCCGGTATAGACAAGAAAATGTAAAGCCAGTTTTCAGTAAGGACAAGGAACAAGGCTCAGCCACGCGGCACATTGGACCGGCACAAAATATTGTGCAACCGGGGTAAACGCTCTAACTTCCAATACAATATAAATTGCACTTTGAAAATGGCCTGTACTTCAACCCGTACGTATCGAATCGCGACCTTAACCTGTCTAAGTTTAGGTAAGTTTTAGAGTGGGGTTTACGCCGGCGGGGCCTACCATAATGCCGGTAATGTGGTGTCGCCTTTCTGTGGCGAGATAAGGGTACGCGACGTAGAGTATTCAAAGGGTTGCGGTCTTCAAAATTTGCGCTCAATAAGTCCAAAATACCTACGTTCACCTTCGTGAACGCGCAATTTGCCGCGGCTTCAATCGCCCGGAACATTGGCAGATTATATTTTAATCATCAATCATTTGTTTTCGATGAACCGCGCCTGCTCTCCTCATTATACAATTTGTGGAGTGGGAAGCGATTTTCATCAAAAAGTCGGCTTTGTGGTTTAAATATATAGGTACATTGGCCAATCTAGTGTTACAAAGGCGAGAAATCTATACTATTTAGTTAAATCCTTCTACAGACGTGACAGCGGCAACGTGTCTAGCAATCCAAAAACACAAAACGCTTGCGCGATGTTATTGACACCTAGCGCCATCTAGGTGTATAAAGTGGAACTAATGTCCCGAAACGAAGTGAGGGCGAGCCACAAGTATGTTATAAATACTAAAAATCACCATGCAAACAAACAAAATGTTATTGTAAAAAAAATCAATGGGAAACAATAGCAACTTCTCTTCAATAAAATTCATTTGATGAAAACTACTCAAGTGTTAATTCGATATTTAACTATACTTCATGCAGAAATAAAAACAGAAAGAAAATCCTCTAACTTACGGATTAGATTCCTGAGACTTGAACTCAGAAAGAAATTCGTAGGTATACGATATTTTTATAAAAGAAAAATATACAGGTCCCAAAGGAAGGAAGATAAAGACTTTCTTTAAGAGATGTAACTCCACACGGGCAAAACCAAAGGCTAAAAGCTAGCACAATGTCTCTATCTTTGAATTTTATACTAATAGGTCTTTACCTATAAAATTGCCGTTTTTTTTCTAGACACAATGACCTGTATAACTCCTTTAATAAGTAAATAGTCACCATACTAAAATATTATTTTGATTTAAGACAATATTTTAAGATTATGGTGACGGGTAGGGCACACTAGCGACGGCAATAGCTTTGAATTTTTAGCTACTAAACCGGTTCTATTTCAAACAATTTCGGTTACAACCTCTCGGCAAACACTTATACTATTTATTTAATAACCAAGCACAAATATTGGGTCCGTTTTTGTACGCGAAAAATTGATTCACGCCAAAAGTGGCCGCTTTTGGCAGTAATTCAAATTCGTAGTACAAAAGCAGATCCAAAAGTTAAGTATAAGTATTTAATAAATAGTATAAGTGTTTGCCGAGAGGTTGTTACCCCGAAATTGTTTTAAATAGATCCGGTTTAGTAGCTAAAATTCAAATCGATAGGCTTCGCTAGTGTGCCCTACCCGTCACCTTAATATTAAACAGAGATCAGGTATGATTGTATTTGTGAAGCAAAAAAATAAAACTTGAAAATGACCCTTTTTATACTTGGCAGAATTGACAAATATATTAATAATAACTTTTTAATTTAAAAAAATCCGAAAAACTATCCTACACGTTCATAAATGGTGTCCATTAAAGTTAATGGACAATACGAAAAAATAATTTTCCGAAATAAATATACCATTTCTAGATAAGACTCAAAGAAATTAAAAAAAATCTGAATTTTGAAACAGATATTAATGGACAGTAAGTAACTTTAAATCACCTATTTTTTTTTGCCGTGCCGTGCCGTGTGGTCCCCGGCAGAGTAGAATAGGCCACCCTGACTCTTACCGAGGTGTCGTAAAAGGCGACTAAGGTAAAGCTGCTGGCATGATCATCAGCACCCAGAGAAGGAAAACTCTGCATTTATATCTAAACCCTCGCCAACCCGTCTGCCAAGCGTGGTGAGTATGGCAATTACCCCTCATGTGATAGTGGGAGGCCCGTGCCCCAGCAGTGGGGACTTAAATGGGCTGACGATGACGATGATGACCTATTTTTTTTAATGGACGTATAGAACCGTCATCATAATAAGTTAAGCCTCAGGTCTACGTCACTTCTCGCAAATTAATTAATAATTTAAAAAATAAATATTTTAATAAATACACATATTTAAAGATAATTAAAAAATATGGGTTATCTCTTTTCTCTTTCTTTATTCGAAAAGCGTATGAAAATTCTAATATTTTTTTTGTCGTATTGTCCATTATGGAGTAGTAGCATTAATAGTTACTTTACCAATAAAAAAAAGTTAGTATGGAAAATACAACTTTTAAGAAAATCCCCATACAACACGGAGATTTTATAGGTAAATACCTAATATAATGTTAATAAAGGCAATAGGCTTTTACCTTTGACGTGTACACATGGCATTATTGTTCGGTACGAGGCATGTAAGGCCAATCTGCGCTAAAATGATAGCTATTAGTGTCGCAGAAGCATTCTTCTGTAAACATAAGGTAAATATCATTATATTTAGGTGTATAGTAATAAAAGTTCGCACTCTAAAGCGACGGCTACGCAAGAAGTTCGGGGATTCATCCCCGGGTCGGGCCAGAAATTTGTACCCGTCGCCTTAAGAACTATATCCATAAAAAACAAATCTCTTTTCCAAATAATATTTCACTTCTGCTTCAAAGTTGACAAACAATTTCACCAACCAAACATATCCAAGATCAAAACCAACTCAAAGTAAACCGCACAACTATTTTTATACTCTGTAGGTTTTCCACTGAAACAAAGAAAATAATTAAGCTTATTTATTCTGTGGGTGTCTATGGAGGTGGTTTATTTATTTGCAATTTGTTGGATATCGCTCGGTAGGTCCCGTAATGAGGCAATAACAATAAATAAAGACCCAAAAGTTCCTACGCCTCTCACCCGAGGGCGCCGCTAGCGACCCTCTAAGAAACCGACTAAAACTCATATGTAACTGGGGAAGGCTATAATTATTTAGCAGGTACATTCTACTCGTCATAGGCACAATCTAAATAAGGACAGCGAAGTGATAGTGACTTACCTAATTAGAAATGACTTAACTGTATTCCAAAATCTCAAAAACGTACTTGACTCAAGGAAAAACTTCAAAATTGAGAGCTTTTTTATGTGATAGGTGGCAGACAAGCAGACGGCTAGCTTTATGTTACCAGACCAGTGGAGTTACAAGTGCGCTGCCAACCTTTAAACCCACCTTTCCCCTGGATTAGACCTCCGGTACACTCACACAGCGAAACCCAGCACAGTGCTGCTTCACCCCGGTTTTCTGTGAAGTGAGGCTCTCCCATGGTCGGTCGGCTTGAGATCGATAGTAGCTCAGAGTATAAGAAAAAGCACCTTTCAAAACAGGAGGTCACGAATCCTAATGTAGCTCAAGTACTCTCGATTTTATAAATTTAAGGATGTACGTATTTCTACCATCGATTCAGCGCAGAAGGCAAGTATCAGTAAACATGTAAACACGATCCAGTGGGTCTGGCTCCCCTGTCTAAGGGTTAAGTCACACGGCAATCGCTCTAGTAATCAGATGAATATAAATCAACTCAAACAATTAAAAAAGTTACAGCTTATTACATCTATACACACACAGGCGCACAGGCGGGCGGCACAGGACCGATCTGTGTGAAGAACATTGGGGGAGGCCTATGTCCAGCAGTGGACGTCTATTGGCTGAAATGGTGATTATGATGAAATCATGCAGACGGCGCCAACGCTTATAGATAATCTGAAAACATAAAACCCTTGCACGATGTAATCGACACCTGGCCCCATCTATTGGTATACAGTGGAACTAATGTTCTGAAACGAAGTGAGGGCGGATCACTAGAATATTAATAAAACCAATATGTAGGAAAAGGACATTCATAGTCAGCTCCATGTACCTTCCCGGTGAGGACCAGGATCCGGTGAACAAGGTGACGCCGGTAATGGAATACTGTCTGGAGAGAGAAACCCAGCTGCTGGTGGGTACCGACTGCAACTCCCACCACACATCATGGGGCAGCTCCAACACGAACGCCAGAGGTGAGTTACTGTTTGACTACTTGCTCACTAATAATCAATTTGTTCTTAACGTGGGCAGCAAACCAACCTTTACCACACGTTCTAGGCAGGAAGTACTAGACATAACTTGGTGTTCAGGTAATCTCGCACACCGAGTGACCAATTGGCACGTCTCAGATGAGCCGTCCATGTCCGACCACACCCACATTAGGTACGACATACTATGCTCGGGAACAAAGGAACCGAACACCTACCGTGACCCCAAGGGAACAGACTGGGAGGGCTTTAGGAACTCCCTTAGGTTATACCTTGGAGATTTTAAATACATCAAAACTGTGGACCAAGTGGAAGCCGCAGCAGAGGACTTAGGCAAAAGCCTAATGAATGCGTATCTAGAAAATTGTCCTCTTAAGACCACTAAGAGCAACAGGAACGCGCCTTGGTGGAACAAAAACCTGGAGCATCTGAGGCAAAGGACCCGTGCCTTATTTAACAAGGCAAAAAAAGACAAGAACTGGGATGCTTACAGGAAGGCGTTAACACGTTTCAATAGGGAGCTCAGGAAAGCAAAAAGAAGATCCTGGCAAATATTCTGCGGGTCCATCAAAGACACTGCCCAAGCTGCCAGGATCCATAAAATACTATCCAAGACACCTGAATCCCATCTAGGCCTGCTAAGGAAAGCGGATGGATCTTTCACAGAATCTCCGGAGGAAACACTGAGACTGCTTGCTCAAACGCACTTTCCGGAATCCGTGTACATTAATAACGAAAGAGAACTCCAGGTCAGTAAGTCTCCGGAAAGGAGACCGAGGAATGAAGACTGGAGGAGAGCTTCCGTTATTTTTCGTCCCCAGCAGATAAGTTGGGCAATTAGGAGTTTCAAGCCTTATAAATCTGGTGGGGTCGATGGTATCTTCCCGGCTTTGTTGCAGCGGGGCGAAGATATCATCATCTCTACGCTGATAAAACTATACCGTGCAAGCTTTGCTTGGAGTTATCTGCCATCAGCGTGGACTCGGGCGAAGGTCACTTACATTCCCAAGGGAGGGGACAAAGACAAATCGCAGCCCAAGTCCTACAGACCGATAAGTCTCACCTCATTCCTATTAAAAACGATGGAAAAGGTGTTGAACAGTCACATCAGGGCAACATACCTCGTTGAAAAACCCCTGAGTGCAAGACAACATGCCTACCAAACAGGCAAGTCCACGGAAACGGCACTTATTGACCTGGTGGACAGAATTGAGAAAGCCATAGAAGACAAAGAAATTGCACTCTGTGCCTTTCTCGATATCGAAGGGGCGTTTGACAACACCAACTTCGATGTTATAACACGTAGCATGGTGAATCGTGGAATCGACGACACCACGACCAGATGGATGGGATCCATGCTACAAAATCGGACTGCAACAACAACGTTGATGAACAAAACCCTTCATTATAGAGTGACCAGAGGATGTCCACAGGGCGGAGTCCTATCACCCCTTCAATGGTCATTGGTTGTTGACAGTCTCATCTGCGAGCTCAATGAAGCCAGATTTCTGACTCAGGGTTACGCAGATGACATAGTAATAATGGTCATAGGAAAATGCCCTAGCACCATTTCCAATCTTATGCAAAGGGCCCTACGAATAGTAGAAAACTGGTGCACGAGACACGTGCTAACAGTCAATGCACGTAAGACGGTCTTAATCCCGTTTACCAAAAGAAGGAAACTAGAAGCGCTCCACGCCCCAACACTTCTTGGTACGAAGCTATGCTTGTCCAACGAGGTCAAATATCTCGGAGTCTTTTTAGACCAAAAACTAACATGGAACAAGCATCTCGACTACATCACTAGAAAGGCAAAAATTGCGATGGGGGCAAGCAGTAGGTTGGTGGGGCTAAAATGGGGGCTAAGGCCCATGGCCGCACTCTGGATTTATAAAACCATAGTGAGGCCGATCGTCACTTATGGCTGCTGTGTGTGGTATAAGAAGACGCACCAACTTAACTGCGTAGAGAACCTCAGCAAAGTTCAAAGAACAGCCTGCCTTATAGCCACCGGCGCGCTTTCGTCCTCTCCCTCTGCAGCACTGGATGCCCTCCTGAACATTCCACCTCTGCACATTCACGTGCAGATGGAAGCGAGGATGGCTATCACGAGAGCGAAAATCAGAGGGAGGACGAGATGGCAATCTAGGGTCATGAGAAACCTCTACAACGAACTAATGAAAAGTCCGGTCATGGATATGCCCTCTGACTCCATGGTCCGTGAACACCGCTTCGATAAGCGGTTTACAGTCTTGTTACCGAGTAGACAAGACTGGGAGGCTGGAACTCCCGGAAATGTTAAGCAGAATGACATCGTTTGGTATACGGATGGCTCCAGGAAGCAGGGCATATCCGGGGCGGGATTTTGTAATGATCGCTGCGGAATACGCAAATTCGCCAACCTGGGTCGCTATACCACGGTGTACCAAGCGGAAGTCTTCGCAATAATTGGCTGTGTCCAAGAGAGTCTACAAATGAATCTCCAGAATAAGAAGATATTCATCTTCTCAGATAGTCAAGCTGCCCTCAAGGCGTTAACATCCTGTGAACTTGACTCCAAACTCACTAGCGAGTGTGTCCTGCTTCTAAACCAGCTTGGCAATGCCAACATCGTAAATCTGATTTGGGTACCGGGACACTGTAATATCAGAGGCAACGAGGTCGCTGACGTGCTAGCAAATGCCGGGGCAGAGAGCCCACTACTCGGACCGGAACCAATAAGTGGCGTTCCAGCCTGCATGGTCAGGTTCGAGTTAAAAGAGTGGGAGCATAAGCAAAGCACTGAATATTGGAAAAGACTACCTCGACTAGAACAGTCTAAGGCGTTGATACAGGCGTTCGATCAGAGACGAGCTGTAGAGATAACAAAACTGAGTAGAGGACATGTTAGGGCACTCACTCGGACCCTCACAGGGCACTGCAAATTAAACAAGCACCTGCACAACATGGGCCTTACAGATACCAAAATCTGCAGGTTCTGTCGCGAGGACGAGGAAACGATTATCCACGTCCTCGGCGAGTGCATGGCGCTGCACCGCTGCAGAAGCCGGCACCTGGGAGCACACATGATCTCGGCTGACGAGATCAAGAGCTCCCCCATCAGCTCCATTCTCGGGTTTATCCTGGAACTGGGGCTGCATGAGGTGCTGTAATAGGTTACGGGGCTGCCACAATAGATCATCTATTGGTCGCAGTGGCTATGAGACGCAGGGCTCACCCCATTTCTATCAAATAATAAAAATGTAGGAAAAGAATTAACGTTGAACCGGTAAATATTATATTCTGTTCAAACAGTCAAAAATTGCTAACGAATTTCAGTGACTCAATTAAAATTTGTCTTTCAAAAATGCAAGGATTATTGTTATATGTTCTTTTTTTATTATTTGTTAGAAATGGGGTGAGCCCTGCGTTTCATAGCCACTGCGACCAGTAGATGATCTATTGTGGCAGCCCCATAACCTATTACAGCACCTCATGTAGCCCCAGTTCCAGGATAAACCCGAGAATGGAGCTGATGGGGGAGCTTTTGATCTCGTCTGCTGAGATCATGTGTGCTCCTAGGTGCCGGCTTCTGCAGCGGTGCAGCGCTATGCACTCGCCGAGTACGTGGATAATCGTTTCCTCGTCCTAGCGATAGAACCTGCAGATTTTGGTATCTGAAAGGCCCATGTTGTGCAGGTGCTTGTTAAATTTGCAGTGCCCTGTGAGGGTCCGAGTGAGTGCCCTAACATATGTTCTTACTCACATCTCTAATTTTATGGATTGACCGCAACGGTGTTTTACTGTTCCCTATGTACTGTGTATAGGTGTGTGATATAGGTAATTTGAACAAGTTCTCGCATGGGCATGGTCTGTGTCAGGGAATTATGCATCACCTCATTTGAACTGGAACCAGTAATTTGGTGGCCGAGTGTAATCTGATGAGGATTTAACTTGATTAGGGGCATTGAATTATGGCGTTGAAGCTAACAACATATACAATTACAAATAGAACATTTTAATCAACACAACAAATAAATATATCCTTTTGGGTGTTTTCAGTGGATACTGGAGTAAAATATTTGACACATGTGTTAATGACTATCCTACTTTAAAGGAATCACGCGTGAACTAGCACTGTGCTGTGTTTCGCTGTGTGAGTGAGAGTACCGGAGGCCCAATCTGGGGTGAAAGGGGGTTAAAAGGTTGGCAGCGCAATTGTGACTCCATTGGTGTCTATGGGCGGCGGAAATCGCTTACCATCATGCGATCCGTTTGCTCGTCTGCCGCCTATCGCATAATCACAAATATAACATATTTTGAGGCTCCTTTTTCACGTTTTACTGTTTTGTTATGTTTATTGTCTTTGTTGTAGTGGTAATCTTGTCATTTGAGCTGAGCCTTAAATATACGCTTCTTCTCTCACGCTTGCTTCTATCACGAGTTTTATGGACATCATTAACAGATCTACAAGCCTTTACAGTCCAATCACAGCATCACATACTTTAATACATAATTACGCACATTATATACTAAACAATAGATAGATATAAGATCACTGACCAGTGTTTGGAATTAGGCTGAATCATTAAAAATACGCCATTCGGGCAAATGCGTAATCACCGCCGCCCCTGAACAGTTTGCGATATCAGATGAGTCGTTGATGCGCTGGCCAGCTTTTTAAAAAGAGTACGCACATCTCTTGCCCTCTTATTCCAAAACGTGGTTTAAAATAAGGTAGTGGGATTAATACTGGGAATAATTGAAACTAGAATAACATTATTACAAAACTAAGTTTAACGTTATTTAGTATATCATCTTTAATACTTAAGTTAAACCACCCGGACTCCTAGTTTAAAATGAGTACTAAAATAATAACCTCAAAATATCGATTCAGTAACCATGACAACTTATCCCTGTGACAGTTCATTCCGTTTTACACTAAAGTCATTTGTGAGAAAGTAGTTCATTTATTTTTTGGATTCAATCCCAAAAATATAAGCAATTCCTATGCATTTTACTTGGAAACCTTACTTTGGTCAATATTTTAATTTATTGTTGCTTAAAAACAATTCTTAAATATTGTTACTTCAGACAACAAAATAAGGTTATGTAAAATGAAATGTCACTGAACGAATGATTGAATGATTCGATCAATTTTGACACTATCCTGCGGTACTAAGTGGTCTATGGTTAGTCGAGGATTTGTAATACAAATTTAAGATCTAACATTATTCCGTAATAATCATGAACTTGCTAGTTTAGGATTAAAACCGGTATCAGAGCAGTTTTTTGTAATAAGAGGGTTGAAGTACAAATGTATTGTCTTTGTTTTTCTTACTACTTCAATGTATCGTCGAAAACAAAAGAGTTCAATCAATACCCTAAAAGCAACACTCCGCCGCACAAGCGGACGCCTGCGGAGTTTACCGCGCCCCAGGGACCAGCACACCTGAACTGCCCGACACATTGATTTTACATACTGTAAGTAACTTGAGTTCAGACTAGTGCAATCTTCCATCTTGCTGGTTTTTGATCGGTGGCTAAAGTAAAGACACGACTGTGGCGATTGTACTGTATATTACTGTAATAAAGCGCTGGCAATCGGATGCTAATAAAAGTTGCTGATATTAGCAAAACAGTGTGTTTTCTAGTTCATTAGACATTTACCATAAAACAATTCAATGAACAAAACAATAATATATCAAAAACCAGTAAAGAAGTATAAAAACATAAACAATATAAAAGAGACAACCTCAAAAAAAAAGTATCAGCCTATAAACTGTCCAACTGCAGGGCAAAGGCCTCCATCATATAAATCAAGTCATCGCTACTATGATGGGATTAGGCCTAATCACCACGCTTGCCAAATGCGGATTGGTGATCACAAACCCAAGCTATGTTCGAGAACTTCGAAACATACTTTTCGCTCGACCCGGGAATCGAACCCAGGACCCGAGATCACGACCGGGTACTTAAACCACTAGACCAACAGGGCGTATAAAAATGTTAATTAATAAGCCGGTTAGCATTAGTTGGATTGTGAAAGTTAGACCATGTGAACTAGAGGATGTGTAATAGAGTAGCGGATCCTGGGCCTTACGCTTACCTTGCTTGACATAAAAGATAATAATGATCAACCGCACCATCACATAACATGTAGCTGATCCCAAAATAAGTAGCTAAGCACTTGTACAATGGTTTTGAACCTCACAATTAACGAAGTACCTTATACCGCAGACATCATTTACATGCTTTAGAAGTAATGTTTTATGCATCTATGGGTTGGGCTTGCATTTTACTACAATCCTAATTGATCTTATTGTAGATCGTAATCCGTAGTTTCGTAGCTCGTAGCAGTGCGCTGGCGCACCGTAGTCATTTTCGTAGCACAGTGGCAAAGCTGCAAGCTTACGGAGCTCGTAGCCAACTTGAATAATTTTAGCGCTTGGATTGATCGCCGATTGAGACGCAAAGGTTCGATTCCCGCATTAAGATACAATTAATGTGGTTTTAGTGGCAATTTAGATGTTTTAGAGATTTTCTGTTTTATGTTAATTTAACTAAATAGCTATACCTACGTAATAAATAGAAATGTTGTAAATAATACTTTCATCATCATCATCAGCCCATTTAAGTCCCCACTGCTGGGGCACGGGCCTCCCTCAATCACATGAGGGGTAATTGCCATACTCATCACGCTTGGCCGACGGGTTGGCGAGGGTTTTGATATAAATGCAGAGTTTTCCTTCTCTGGGTGCTGATGATCATGCCAGCAGCTTTACCTTAGTCGCCTTTTACGACACCTCGGTAAGAGTGAGGGTGGCCTATTCTACTCTGACGGGGACCACACGGCTAATAATACTTTGTATAACCTCTATTAAAAACGTTCGTCGTCCATTGCTTCAAACAATAATATAAGTAAAAATAAATGATATAGTACTTCGAGTAGCCAGGTTGCATCAATCTGGAGACTTCACAATAGAGATCTGAATTCGACCTGAACAGTGGGAATGGCTAATCAATCAAAGTTCACTCGGATGAGTGAAGGCTAGTGAAGTTAGACATACGGCACTACACGTAGTAGGTACCTAACCTGTGGTAAGGATAGCATAAGAGGTCTTTGAAGGCAGTATGTTTGTTTGTTTATACCAGGAGAGCGAATCTCCCATTTTCCAGAGTTCCAAATGGTGTCGAATTGTACATTGATAAAAATCAAAACAAATAGGTCATCATGTTTCCAAATTGACTTACTGCCGCACTCAGAGACGTCAAGTTAACTTTAATTGGTACTCAAGAAAAAATATTGAAACTTATTTCAATTCGCATAAAGACTTTCCATAATTAAGTAAGTGAGCATTTAGTTTCATTGACGTCTCTGAGTGCGTCAGTTATTCATAAATGTTTGTTAACTAAAACGGTATTGTAAAGCAGTTTTCATTCTTGTTTCAAACATCAAAACTGCTCTATAACACCGTTTTAGCTAACTAAGGTTTATTGAACGTTTTTGAATAAGGCCCTAGGTAATTAAATAGATGTATTACTTTTTCTATTAACAACAATTTAAAAACAGGAACTCATAATTTCAATAATGTTTGGGATTTTTTTGCGTGTTTTGAATGCGACGTCATGTATAATAACTTGCGAGATTTGACTTCAAATTATAAATTATGTATTATAACGCATGTGATGTTGTATCAATTTATTTATTTCTTGAACGCTGTTTCTAATCGGCTGCCGTGTATAACCTAGTCAAGGCAATTAGTATTAATGAGCTGGATTTTTGTATAAAGAGCAAATGCTATGTAAAAGTTCCCATTGATCCTGCTGTTCAGTTGATTTTTAATGGAGGATAAAATTCGCAATTATTTTCATTGGTGATGAGCTTGCTCTTAGTTTTACATTAATAATAATAATAAATAATAAAATAAATATTTCACAACATCACATACATTGATCTGACTCCGTGATAGGTAGCTCAAGCACCTGTGTTACGGATATCAGAATCAACAGTGGGATTACAAATATATACATTTAATACTTTTCTTTGTAGAAATAAATACTTATAATACATAGATAACGCCCAGACCAATACAAACAGATATGTTCATGCACACAAATGCTTGTACTGTGCGGGGATCGAACCCGCAACCTTTGCACCAGAGGCAGCGTTCACTACCACTGTTCCAAACAGGTCGTCATTGAACTCAAAGAGTTGAGAAAAAGCCAACGATGGAGCGAGCATACCCAAAAGTAGCTTATTCACCTCGTTTAAAATAAACATTTAATGTTTCCTGCATATACTTGCTCGTACCTTTGTTTTTTGACGGCTACCAGAAAACGAACTTTGTAACAAAAGTTTAAATATCGTAAAATTCTCGACAAGGTAGGTACTACATTTTTTCCTTACAAGGCACTGTTGTCGAGATTTCAGACCAAAAGATAAAAGCACACCTTTTGGCATCATTTCTTAGAGGTGTTCATTTTAAAAGTTGGCATGTCACTACAATGTAAAGAGTTATTAAAGTAATCTCAGTTTCATTTTTTCTCATGCTCTATACATAGTGATACAATTCTGTACGTATCTTTTATTAATACCTAGACTGGGTAGGCATCTCTGGCCAGTAAAATTTGAAACGATGATTTTACACTTTGAAATGAAACCATGTTTTATGCAAATAAATGAGTATGATTACATTATTATACATACTTTTATAAAAAAAATTGCTGTTGGCTCGGTTTAATCGCTGTCGTGTATATACATAGGTAATACATACCTATTAGGTATGTATAAAAAGTATATATAATCGACAGCTCATGTCGAATCAAGCACTAACAAATTTCGTCGGGTTAGTAACGCGTTCAGTGGTCCAATTGGTAGAACATTCACCCGGATTATGAAAGGTGTGGGTTCGACTCCCGCCTGAACACGAGATGAAAATTTTAAGTGTTATTTACTTAAGTATATATAATGTGCATATTTCTTGCCGGATCTTCTCGTCAGAATCAACTTTCCGATTCCGGTGGTAGAATCACATTATATTTATTAATATCTTAGTATATTTTTTGTATCGACATATATGTTTAATTACATGTATAATATACATAGCTATAATTTATATTTTTTTCATGTATGACGATTTGTAAGAGCTGTATATAAGCCTATGCAAATAAAGAACTTTTGAATTTTGAATTTGAATTTTGAATTTTGAATATAACATTGTTGCATATTTTAAAGTCAGTAATTTCATTTTACTTTGACTTAAAGTACGTGTTTTGACCTTAGGAGAGCCACGCTTCGGCATGAATGGGCCGGCTTAACCGGATGATACCACGGCCTCACAGAAAACCAGCGTGAAGTAGCACTGTGCTGTGATTCGCTGTGTGAGTGAGGTTACCGGAGGCCCAATCCGGCGGAAAGAGGGTTTTAAAGGGTGTATATGGGCGGCAGCAATTGCTTACCATCACGTGATCCGTCTGCTCGTCTTCCACCTATCACAAAAAAAAACGTATTTTCATAAATAAATTCAAAATAACCAATTACAAATGCGACACTTTGCGACCGCATGCGTGTTAGATCTACATTCTGCGAGCATATTCGTGTGAAACGAGTTTGTCACATATTGTTAGTACAGTGGCGGACACATCAAGCTATACAAAACTAGTCAAATTTCTTCATTCGATTATAAACCTTATATTATTACACATTGAGTTCGAAATCGATTGAGGAAATTTGACAGTTTTTTATAGCTTGACCTGTCCGCCATTGTATATAGATTTCTACGACCGGCACAAATTATTTTTCAACGCAATGGAAAATGTACAGTTATATCTTAGTAGCTTACATTGTTAATATTTCATCTGCAAGGAACGGTATGCGAATTCCTTTGTGATATGAACGGTATACCGTTCGTATTACACTGTTCGTATTGTACTATAGTACAAGTTGCTCCCGAAGTTTCCCTGAACGCTACAACCCTTCAACTGGCGCCTCTTCAAGATCTGAATGGAAAGCGTCTTGAATGCATCTTTGTCTTGTTATAGAGAATGTGGTATTTATGAGATCAACGTACAGCCACACATCAAAGTATACATAACTGGTTAAATTTCGATTTTCACCTTAATGCCAAACAAGTTTTAAGCCAAAGCGCTCTAAGACAAATCTTGGTAATTTTTCCCCTAATAACAGGCTCCAAACCGAATATAATTTGGTTTGCAAAAATAAAGACATTGGATGTATTTAATCTTAGTTTACCTACATTTAAAAATAAGTTACGCCTACTATTGTCTAATAACAAATAATAATAAGATAAGATAAAATCTCGATGATTCACTTGTCGAATAGCCCAGTGGCGCTTTTGGTAGTGATGATGATGATTTTGCCTATGCGCCAATTGTCGTGCGTTCGATTCCCACTATGGACAAACATTCGTGTGTTGAACACTTGTGTTTGCTCAGTGCCTGGGTGTAAACAAGTAATTATTATTAAACTATATATATATTTTCTTCACAAGCTAAGGGAAGCCTTATGCTCCCAAATACTTTTGTTTATGCTTTCCGTGGCTACCTGTAATTAAAGCAGCACTAACGCATGTACTTGACAATTTGTATCCCTTAGTTTTTAAGGTGTATGTTATTGTTGGTGGTCCAAATAAATAAATAAAAAAAAAGGTTCGATTCAATATCAATTAGGTGGCACGCGGTGGTAGCCATCTCCAGACACACACAAACTTGTGTATATTATACAGATAACGCCGCTAACGACGCCACAGGACGTCTAATATCCATGGCATCGAAGGCTACCATCGAAACAATCACCGAGTATAACCTCAAAATGGCGATCCGTCGGGGTGATGACGCGGTTACGGATAAGCTTGCAAACAAAACATAAAATGTCCACTTACCCCAAAATCCTCGCCTCTGAAGCCCATTAACCACTTAAAAACCAACCCCCTACCCCCAAATACATAAAAAAACCCACTTACAATTACACTAAATTCATTCTACTAACAATAACCATGCATGACTGCCTAAACTTAAGCTATTGTAATTTTATTTAATTTAATTTTGACGTGGAGAAATGTTAAAATATTGTGACCCTTAAAAAAGAATAAGCCCAAAGAAGGCACGCATCTTATATAAAAAAAAATATATCAATTAGGGATTTTGAAAGATTGTTGGCTGTATGTACAAGCGTTACAGGTTCTATCCACCTGCATATGAGTATAAACAATCGCACAGATATATCTATACTTTCTTCAAATCTGCAAATTACTTTAAAATTTCTACTTCAACAGCCATCCTGTCTCTTTCAGTAGGGATACGTGTGGCTGTAGGCTACCGCTAGATCAGTTGTGAGGGATAACCTCGTGAGAAAACCCCAGGCTCTAAAGTGACAGCTTTGACCGCAACAGGGAATGACACGTTTAGATGATGACGAATGCCACTAGTGACATACGAAGTAGAAATGCACTTAGATGCGCGTACTGACACCAAGTGTACGACTGACTGTTTGTTCAACCTTAGGTTCCCGATACCTAGTCTCCAAAAGGCGATCATGGAAACCAATTTTCTTTACACTTTGATAGTTATTAAATTTATATTGAAAATAAACTAAAATGAAAGATATACCGCAGTAAATAAAGTCAGTCTAGAAGGCAGGTTGAGGTCAGGTGCAAGATCCCTAGGGTCCGGTAAAGTCTTCTTGTAATGGTGCGCGGTAATACGAGCGCAAGTTACTACCGTCAGCAATAAAATTATTGGAATTATTTTAATATATCGCATTGTATTTATAAGACACTAGTGTCTTCCGGACGAACCACGTTCCGCTCCAATGTTCTTCTTTTAAATGTATGGCTAAACGGGATAAAAAATAATTTATGCCTGCTCATACATGCGCCATCTAGCGCACAATACTTGAGTTAGATTGCTTATTAAACCATCGACTGATTAGCATTATAAAAGGAGAAATTTGTAATTACTAATTAGCACCAACGATTGTCCATGTGAGGCGCCAGTGCGTCCCTTATAAGTCGATGTAAGACAGCATAGTACCTCTTTTTGTACTAACGTAAGTCTCTCCGAATAAATCCCTACATATTTAGTAATAATGATATTCTTTCATTTTCACCAGATTTTACAATGTCCTTCCCGTTGTTTCAAGCTACCTTTCTATGAATTTTCCGTTAAATCGGTCCAGCAGTTCTTGAGTTATAAATAGTGTAACAAACTCGCCTGTCTTTGATAAATACGAGTATATGGGTCTTAAATAAATTTTAATTAATTTTGTTACAATATTAATAAAATAAAATTAAACAATCACCACTAAGAAAGAATACAGCGGAAATAAATTTCATTCTTATTATGATGATCATAACATTCTTAAAATCAAATAAAATTATATCAATTAAATAAATTGAGACAACATTAACATAGGTAGGTACGTACCTACACATTGACTAGGGTTTTCTCTTTTACGCAAACCAAAAAAACAACCAAGATACAACAGAACCCAGACCAGACAAGCGTTTAGTATGTGTGATTATTACAATCCGCTACCCTTGTCTTAGCCGTTGGCAATGCATAATGCTCGAGTGCTTGGAAATCAATTTTAGAAGCTGAATAATTCATCGGCCCCTGACGTTAGTCTAATTACTTATTTCACTAGCCAGTATTCTAGTATTAAATGTGTATTCGGATACATAGCTTCGTGGATAGCGACGTGAGCAGCTCTCGTCCCGAGGGCACAGTAACGTCTCCTTGCGGCGTCGCAGGGAAACCTGAGCGCATCGAAGCGGTACAGTCAGCAGATGCAGTTTAAATTTAATACATATTTAATTCCAACTACGCAGTTGATTTTGATTCGAATTTCGAATTATCGCGTGTTCTAAATATGTAAGTAAGTTAGGTACCTAATTAAAGAAACACGAACTGAAATTGTTAACTTGACAGTTAAAAAGTACAGTATCAGCCTATACTGTCCCACTGCAGGGCAAATAAATCAAGTCATCGCTACTATGATGGGATTAGACTTAATCACCTCGCTTTCCAAATGTGGATTGGTGATCACAAACTCGAGGTATGTTTGAAAAATTTGAAACATAGTTTTTGCTCGACCCGGGAATTGAACCAAGGATTCCGAGGTAACGGCCCGGTACTAAAACCACTAGACCAATAGGCCCTTAATTTGAGCTATCTCTCTTTGATTAATGGAGTTTCTTTTAAGTTAGTTAGAACAAAATCCAGGTTGGTTAGACCATCTAAAACAAAAATAACATACAAGTAGACAACACAGTAACAGGAGATTCGTATTATTTATATTACAGTTTTCCCGTGTGGTTTAGCCGTGTGGTCCCCGGCAGAGTAGAATAGGCCACCCTCACTCTTACCGAGGTGTCGTAAAAGGCGACTAAGGTAAAGCTGCTGGCATGATCATCAGCACCCAGAGAAGGAAAACTCTGCATTTATATCAAAACCCTCGCCAACCTGTCTGCCAAGCGTGGTGACTATGGCAATTACCCCTGATGTGACTGAGGGAGGCCCGTGCCCCAGCGGTGGGGACCTAAATGGGCTGATGATGATGATATTACAGTTTTCTGCCATAAATATTGATATTTACATAGACATTAAAATGTTATAATTAACTGGGAAACTGTAATATAAATAATACGAATCTCCTGATACTATTTTGTCTATTTGTATGTTACTTTTGTTTTAGATGGTGTTTTTGTTTTTGATGGTGATGGTGGAATGGGAAGTTGATGACTTTAAATTTAATTGACAGCTATATTCAAGTCAATTTATATATTAGATAGATAGATACTCTTTATCGCACAAAATTTTACAGAACTTAATGCTATGATCATTGGTAAATACAATCTCGGCGGTCGTATTGCTAGTAGCGATCCCTTCCAGACAACCGCAGGGTAAAGGAAAAGTTCAGCGAGTATTATTAAAATATTATTATTTTATGATAGAGGTGGACAAACGAGCAAGCGAGTCACCTGATGGAAAGTAATCAACGCCGCTCATCCGCGAAATCAGATAGATCGCTAAGTGTTGCCGGCCATTTTAAAAAAGAGTACGCTCTTCTCTTGAAGGTCCCTAAGTCGTAGCCGTCTGGAAATACTCCTGCAGCCACAGAACTGAGGTACGTGGTAGAAAGTTCCGCGAGAAACGCACAGTATTAGGCCGCTATCCATCGAGATAAGATAACAAAATTAAGAACACATTTTGCTGTCCGTATTTATTCCTTGAAGTTTTATTCCAAGGGCAGTAATTGGAGGGGACTTCGAAAGTAATAGTGTATAGAAATAACATGAATAAATTACAAATACGTGTACAGCTCGCACGATTCCCTCGGCGATTTCACGAGGACAAGTTTATTTTGGCTCATATTATATCCGTCTAGTTTGGACAACACAAATTTTAATAGTAGTATAAAATTATAATTTTTATTTTTTAATTGCCCACAAATTAACTAGATTATGGTTTTACTAATACAATTCTGCTTGTCCAATGTTTATTCAACATTGTTTTTTTTTTAACTTCACCGATTTCTTTTCTAAAAATAATTGTTTAAATAATATACTCTTATAAAATAAATACTGTGACTTTAGATGTTACAACCCTATACAAAGTATCCACAGTTAACTGGGACAGATCGCAAGACATATATCCCATGAGAAAAAATACATTCTATGCTTATTAAGCATGATACGACTGTGAATAAAAAAAAACATTATCAAAACATGAATAAAAATTCGCCTTTCCACAACAAAATTGAGCTTTCTAACGCTTCCATTTGGTCTATTTATCGTTCCCATCACAAAACGGGCCCTTATTACAACATTAACACTTTACTCGTACAACAAAGGCTTTACCTGTAACCAAACACATTCTTGTTCCCAATCAAGTGCAGTCGATGCGCCTTTACGGCCGGTAATGTTATGACACGGCTCAAAATACGTTATGATGCGGCTCAAAATACCACGTTTATGATAGACATTATGCAAATACGCAACCGACATTATTTCACATATTTTGTTTGTCGTGTCGCAGCAGAGAGTAGGGATGTGACAATCTGATGCTTTTACAAAAATCACGATAACAATGACACAACGATAACTAAATAACGTGGTACGTCTTAAAAGATAAGCATCGCCCCTGGTGTGATCTATGGGCAACCTTTCACATGAAAAAAAATGATTATCTTATGCACTGGCTAGCAGGTGACGGATGAGGAAATCCCTGTGATAGAAACCGCAGGCAGAAAATGTTGCGCAGTATGAAAGAGGCCTACGTTCACCAGTGGATAGAAACCTTTGTTTATGGACATTCATCATAACCATGCGAGACAAAAACAAATGATTTATGTTTTTTTTATGGCTGCTATGATTTATCTTCTTGACAGGAGATTGCAAATCAAAAAGCGTAGCGTAGTGAGTCTAGCTAGATGGAGTGACTATCCGCTAGGTAGACGCTGGTAGAGACTGGATGAGTCATGTCGAAGAAAAAAAATGGCGAACTATTAGGGGTAGCCTATCTCTAGTAATGGACTGAGACAGATTGAATGAATGAATAAATGAGTGAATGAATGTATCAGCCTATAAACTGTCCAACTGCAGGGCAAAGGCCTCCATCATAGAAATCAAGTTATCGCTACCATGATGGGATTAGGCTTAATAACCATAATAACCACGTTTGCCAAATGCGGATTGATGATCACAAACCCGAGCTAGGTTCGTAAAATTCGAAACATACTTTTCGCTCGACCCGGGAATCGAACTCAAGACCCCAAGATCACGACCCGGTACGTAAACCACTAGACCAACAGGGCGAATGAATGAATGAAATGAAATTAATGGACATATCATTTGTAAAAAATATGATAATTTTTTTAATATTATATTTTTGAAAGGAATCGATTAAAAATAATCGAACTTTCATGCAGATCAGCACATCTCTAACGGTAACCGCAAAATGCGCACAGCATTTCATTATGAGAACGTACTTTGACGGGGCAGGTGGCCGATTATTCTACAATAACCGGTGGATATCGTTGTTTAACAAATTACATAGTTACTTAACGTATTATTGGTAGAACGTTCATTATTGCAAGTACTGGTGCTATAGTTTAAAGTAGATCTTTTTAATGAGGGAGATAAACGAATATGGTCGTGCGTGAGTGATGTCTGCCGAACGTGTGATGGTGGTCACCGCCGTCTGCTCCCTCCTCGTCTTACCTTGTATTACCCGGTTGCATCCAGCGCTGTCACTTTGTAGCCCAAGGTACGCTTAGACCATAATTAAGAATAAGGAGAGTCTGGTAATTACAATGAAGCGACTGTCGTCCGACCTTAGGGGAACCAGACCAATTGAATCATGGTTACACGTTCCAGAAACTATCCGAAAGCCGCCCTGTGTTCCCTCACCGCTGAGCTAATGGTAGAAATACGTACATAGATTTGGAAAATCCAGGTGTGCAAGGTTGTCAGCGTTTTTGTGACTCCACTGGTGTTGCGGGTGTCTATTGGCGGCGGCAATTGCTTACCATCCGGTTATCCGTCTGCCACCTATCACATTAGAAAAAAATCCGCTGCAATTACAAAGTAGATATTTACTCTTAGGTCGTTCCAGTGTTATAAAGCTCTGTTGCTATAACTTTTTGACCGCACAGCAAAGTTTTGAAAACATAAAGAACCAACCAATAAACTTTCCCAATAACCACTCCAAAGCTTGAGATCTTGACAAAAATTCAAAACTCGCCGCAAACTACAGAACCATTAAAAATAAACAACACCACAAACAAATCACTGTGGTGCACCACAACCAATCGAAGTGAAATCAGAAGTTGTCCCTGCCTGACAATGTTTTAGAGTTTAGCGCCAAGTACAAAGGACGCGTATACATAGGTATAAGTTGGCAATGATATAGTGTCGGGCTCCCGGGAGCTCCCTTAGGTACGATAAACCCTCCGCGCTTCCCGGCTAGGTACCTACTCTTCTTTATGGGAAGGCCGGAATGGCCAGCCCAGGTGAACAGGTAAGGGAGATTGCAAAAGTATTTTTAGAACATCTTGTAGGTCGTTCGTGTTTTTCCTTTGTTATCAAATGTGAGATATTGGGAGGGAATTTTCGGAAGGCGGCTCAATGCGACGGTGGCGGCGGTATCTTTTATGGACTTAGCACCATTGTGTCTGTTTAAGTTGCGAATTTTTGGTTGCAAAATTTTGTGTAACACGAAGTCAAGTGGGGACTAGAGGGTTATTTTAACCTAAGATATCAGGTTATAATGTATCAATACGGGGATTAAAACGATATTTATTATGTGAAACAACATTGTGTACTCACATATTTGGCTCGACGTTTCGGCTACGTTACAGCAGCCGTGAAGCGGACTCCGCGGAGTCCGCTCGTGACCGTGACGTGAATGTTGTTTCACATAATAAATATCGTGTTAATCCCCGTATTGATACATTATAGTTATAATTGCAACGCGAAAATCTAAAAAAAAAAGATATCAGGTTTTTGATGTGACTTATAGCAACAATTGATAATATGTCGCAACAATACGATGTTTCTCCATAGGAATGAGGCGTTTTCATATTATGTGAATAGAAATATTCTTAATACTTTCCTTTATGGATTCCAACGGTAAATCCATACTTTTTTTAAAAATGTCTCATTATCGCCATATTACGATTTCGTAGTGAAATCATTAAAAAAATTGGTTCGGAAGTTTTTGCATAACAAACATTCAAATTTATTTAATTAAAAACGTTTCTTGCTACCTTATTTTTGGGTTGCTTTTTGATCGATAGTAATATACTACACACTACCTTATATTACTACTATTAAAAGAAGAAGATAAAATGTTCAATTTGCTTATTAGAAAAAAATGCCGATTTAGAGTTGCAAAACACATTATTGAGAAAATGCACCTTTGCATATCAGTTCCTAAAATCAATCAAATAATATTCCACTACAAAAGGCCCTTTGAGTGCAACCAATCAATTGAGTCGATTTAATTATTTTTTTCCGAAGATAAAATTCAATTTGCCGCGCATTACTCATCGCACATTACACTGGGAAAGCCGTATCATGTTCCGATCTCAATTTAAATTATCGCTGGAGCCTCGGGAGTGAATGAATAGTTGATACAGGCACGCCGCAACAGAAAAAAAAATCAGACATTCATTTGTTATTTCCATTTGAAACGGCACAGGTCTTTTATCGCATGTTGTGGCAAACGTTGGCTGTTTGATATCTTCCTAGCTTTATTTGCAAATCGCGTGCAAGGTCTACATACCGTTTACACTCGTTATACTTGTTGAATTACCGTTCGAATAGATTTTCGTACGAATGAACAGTTTTTGTTAGCGATGGTAGTTCACTGGATAAGAAGTTCTCCTTCTTAAGGGGAAGTAGGGTCGAAACGGTCGAATCTAAGCATGCACCTCTGAAGTTAATAATGCAATTGAAAAATTATCGACAGTCTTCGGGTGGGACTATACCCAAAAAAACATGCACCACTGGATTTTTGAAATCTATATACCACTAGTTTTGACGACCCGATTGGAACAGTGGTAGTGAACGCTGCCTCTGATACAAGGGTTGCGGGTTCGATCCCCGCACAGTACAAACATTTGTGTGCATGAACATGTTTGTTTGTATTGGTCAGGGTGTTTGCTATGTATTATAAGTATGTATTTACAAAAGAAAAGTATTATATGTATATATTTGTAATCCCAATGTTGATTCTGATATCCGTAACACAGGTGCTTGAGCTACCTATCTCGGAGTCAGATCAATGTATGTGATGTTGTGAAATATTTATTTATTATTTATTTAAAATTAAATTATTTTTGTTTATTTAAATTAAATTAAAGTCTGGTGTAGGAAAACCTCGTGATAAAACCTACACGATTCGCATAGTTTGTGAAATGTGTAACTGTGGTTGAGTTATTCTGGTACCACTGTTAAAAAGTTGCAAAGGTCAAACAGCAGTCGCTCCATCGAATCACCAAAACTCCCAAATTCCAAGCGTGCCCTGGATTCTAAAGCGACAGCTTTAAACGCAAACGGTTTTTTTTTTTACCTTTGATTTCGTGCGCCATTGTTATTTTTATATAATTTTAAAAGTATGTAAAATACGTTATGTGCTCTAAGATCAAAGATTAAGTTTTGGTTATTTAATTTGTTAATTAACCAAAACTTAATCTTTGATCTTGGAGCACATAACGTATTTTACATACTTTTAAAACTATATAAAAATAACAAAGGCTTCAAAAAGAGCTGTGGATTTAGAATAAATCATAAGGTAAAAATACAATAAAATATTTAGTCAACAAGACGTTAGGACAGAATAGAGAGAGATAATTTTCAGAACACACATAGGTATATTTTATAGGTTTTATTTCTTTTATTATTTTTTTATAATAAGGCCAATCAGGATGACTTCACTCCGCCAGATGGTAAGCGACCGTGAAATCCAAATATGAGGTTGCCATTGAGTCTGCACTCCTCACCCTGATGGCCTGCTGAGATGCCGCTGCACGCCCCGCCTAAAATACCCCGGATTGTATGAAGGAGGAAACACATGAGCTGGGAGGGCATTCCTTTATGGCTCGGGGCAGGAACGAGGAACCTCTTGGTGCGCGCCGCCATTGTCTGGATGGTATGCGGATGGCAACGCTGTCCAGCACGTGTTGTACGGAAGTGGAAAGGAGAGGATGATATTTCAATAAATCATTTCAATTCAATTTTTCAATTCAATTCAATTCTTTTTATTGGCAAAAATTATAAACAATTTAAGTAGATTCAGTGACTTATGCACTAGGCTCGCAGGCCTGTGTCGCATAAGTCGTTGAGTGAGCTAATTAAGCCTAGTTACAATTTGCGTAATGCTCCAGTTCTTTAACTGCCAAATGTGAAACATAACAAATTAAAAAAAAATCTATAATATCAAAAATCTGTAAAAGGTTACTTAATGTCTTCAACGAGTGGACAAAAAAAAATATAATAGAAAATAAAACTGAAAAATAACAATTTGTAAGGTGCCAAGTTAAGTTTAAAAGAATAAAACAATCTTGACGTTTGCAATGATTCTAATTTTAAAAGAAAAAATGTTTGATTTCTATGACTCTGAACTCGGATAGAAACAAAGATCTGTGTGTTGAAGTGGTAAGGTTATTTTGTTAAAAGTATTTTGATAACCGAGTATAAATCATCTAAACAAAGTTGACAATTGAAAGTATCAGCCTATATACTATCCCACTGCAGGGGAAAGGTCTTCATCATAGAACTCAAGTCATCGCTACTATGACGAGATTAGGCTTAATAACCACGCTTGCCAAATGCGGATTGGTGATCACAAACCCAAGCTGCGTTCGAAACATTCGAAACATGATTTTTTCTCGACCTGGGAATCGAACCCAGGACCCTGAGATCACGGCCCGGTACTTAAACTACTAGGCCAACAGGTCGTTTGACAAGATGAAGATTGAAAGTCAAAAAATAGGTATGATTTGTGTGCTAAAGTATACATCGCAATATATCAATAATCCATCGAAAACCTACCGCTGGTACAGTCCGACCCAAAGTCAACATTTACAACTACTTAATATAGTAACTAAGAAAACAGATATCAGCAACATTTCACCCCAACTTCCCGTTATCAGGTTTCACACATTCCATACTAACCCTCTTTTACGAGTCCGTATCTTTCGTATTTGTTTCCTCTCCCAAGAATCAGATGACAACAACCTTTTCTGAAAATGCTCTGCAGAATTGAATTCACTAAAGTCAAGAAGCGGGTAGGCTGATTGGTGTAATGCGGCGGGGTGTACCGGTGGCCGCACAGGGCATGAATTAGTAATGAGTGTGTGGAGTGCATTTTGTGTTGCGCTGTACATTGCCTCGACCCCAGCGAGTATTTGTGTTGCACTAAAAACGGCGTACTATTATTTTTTATGCGATATAAACCTTGAGATTTATTGTTATAGGGTGTATCTCTGTTATTGATATTACGAATTCATTTTGTGCTTCGCATTAATGAAATTGGGTTTTGCATTATTAAAGTACCTACGCATACATTTATTTGCTTTTCGTTGCGAAAATGTTGCAATCTTAAGCTGTGGGTTGTAAGAATATATTTTGTGCATGGAGGATATTGCAAAGACGTTTACGTTTACCGTGGGAGAGCCAAGCTTCGGCATGAATGGGCCGGCTCGACTGGAGTGATACCACGGCCTCACAGAAAACCAGCGTGAAGCAGCACTGTGCTGTGTTTCGCTGCGTGAGTGAGGGTTTAAAGATTGGCAGCGCACTTGTGACTCCACTGGTGTCGCGGTACCTATGGGCGGCGGCAATTGCTTACCATCAGGTGATCCGTCTGTTCGTCTGCCTATCTATTACATAAAAAAAAGACGTATTTGAATTAAAACAATGTCTTTCTTAACTACTGGGTCCCTCGCTAATAGCAACTACATCCACTAGTGATGGTCATGCGGACATGGTCTTCTAGTACTGGACAAACGAATATTGTCAGTGGCTGTCACGAGTGACTGATGGCCGCTACTAGTAGTCAGTGGCAGCCACCAGTAGTCAATAGATAGATAGATACTCTTTATTGCACAACAAACAAAACTTCAAAGCTAGGTATACAGAGATACAATGTACAATTTAGGCGGTCTTATCGCTGGAGCGATCTCTACACGACAACCTTCAGGTAAAGGTCATGAGATAGAAGAGGGGAGGGTAATCCTTTTGTTTTTGAACATTGATTAAGTAAATTTATAGTATAAATACATAATCGTGTCAATGCTAGCCACTAGTAGTTAGATACCACCCCTAGTAGTCAGAGACCGCCACTAGTAGTCAGTGACCGTGGGAGAGCCACGCTTCGGCATGAATGGGCCGGCTCGACCGGAGTAATACCACGGCCTCACAGAAAACCGGCGTGAAGCAGCATTGTGTTGTGTTTCGCTGCGTGAGTGAGGGTACCGGAGGCCCAATCAGGGGGAAAGGGTGGTTCAAGGTTGGCAGAGCACTTGTGACTCCCCTGGTGTCGCGAGTGTCCATGAGCGGCGGCAATTGCTTACCATCAGGTGATCCGTCTGATCGTCTGCCACCTATCACATAAAAAAAAAGTGGCCGCTACAATTTGTAACATTTACAGCTGTACGTAGTCTTACAAAGAGTAATTATGAGACAGAAGGTTCAGTGGACGCCTAATAGCCGAAGGTTGGAATGGTTAGAGGGGAGGTAGCAGTAACGGGCTAGCAAATGTATTTTATGTGATAGATGGCAGACGAGCAGACGGATCACCTGATGGTAAGCGATTGCCGCCACCCATGGACACGTGCGACACGAGTGGAGTCACAAGTGCGCTGCCAACCTTTAAACCTTCCTTTCCGCCGAAGTGGGCACCCGGTACCTCACTCACTATCCAAAATATCCTGATTTCTTCACGATGTTTTCCCTTACCACCGAGCAAGTACCTTAGATAATAGGTCAAAAGGTCAAAATCTCTCTGTCTATGCCATATGTGAAGACAAAATGTATTATGATATTTTTAAAAGGTAGGCAGATATTTTAAAAACTGTATGTTGGTTTAACTGATTCTTGGCGTGCAAGCGAAAATTTACCTTAAGGTGACCTTTTCATTCTCTGACTGTACGTGGTACCAAATTAGAAAACTAATATTGTAAAGCTCTCTATCTATTTGTATAGATTAGACATCCTACTACCCAATATTTGCGTTGCGAGTTGAAAGCTAATTTGTTTTAAAATACAGACCAAACTGGCAATTACGATGCAAATTGATCGTTCAGATCACCGCCACAATAAAACACCATCGTCAAAATATTATGCAACGCCGAGGCGGGAATTAATTCAGCTAATATCACAATAATGGTATATTGTATAACTAATGGTATACTGGATACTGGAATAAATAGATAATGATGGCGATGGAGTGAGACAGACAATCTTAGTTTGACTGCTTAACCTTTCTGAACACAGAGACACTTATGAAACCGTTTAAAGCGAGTTTGTCATTCAAATGTGATCACTTAGCTTAGCTTGATAATGCTCTTTTTAGGGTGCCGTAGCCAAATGGCAAAAAACGGAACCCTTATAGATTCGTCATGTCTGTTCACACGTCACATCTGTATGTCTGTCTGTCCGTCTGTCCGTCTGTCCGTCTATCCGTCTATCCGTCTATCCGTCTATCCGTCTATCCGTCTATCCGTCTACCCGTCTATCCTTCAGTCCCTCGTCCGTCTGTCCGTCTGACCGTCTGTCCGTAACAGACACTTTTTTCCGAAACAATAAAAACTATACTTTTGAAAATTGTCAAATAGATGTATTTTGTTAACCGCATTACGATTTTTACTCAAGAATAGGAAAAAAAAAATTTGGGTGGTCCCCATACTTGGAACTGAAACTCAATTTTTTTTTTATCAAACCCGTCGTGTATGTATGGGTATATAAAAATGATGTTAAGGTTTCTTATAATTCTTTTTTCTAAACTTAATACTTCGCGCAACAGATACTCTCAAAGTGGAAAATATGGTCCCCCCCCCCCCTCCCCCCTCCCTCCAACTTATAAAATAAAAAACTAAAAAAAATACGGTATAGGTACATGACTATGAAAACTAACAACTAAATTTGATTTGAAATAGACCTAGTAAGTAGTTTTGTTTTAATACATTATAAACCGTAAACAGCAATTTACCTAAGATATATCTTACTTGCTGCTAACCATCATGGGCGAGTCTGACTCGCACTTTCAACTCGAAAAAAATTGCTGTATTCTGTAGGACTTTTGTCCCCCTGAGTATTTATTACTATGGCACCAAAGCTATAGGGTCATTATCCTTTGTTTTATTTGAGGTCAAAAATCAATATCTTCATACATTTTCAGTGATGAATAACTAGATTTTTTTTATTATTGTTTCGCCATATTTTGATATTTGAACGTCAAAGGGACAAGTCCTAACATAATACAACAAAGAATTCTTTCAGCCGGCGAAAAGTAAAACGTTTTATTTATATAATATTATGTTACATGTACACTCGGCTTTAGCTTAAGGTGGCTACCTTACCCTACACTGCCTAAATAACACTTGTGCCTTGGTCCAAAGTTCAACAAGGGTAGCTTGACGTGACACCGTGTGTACACACTCACACACACACACACATGTACATGTTCGTTTTTTAATCAAGCATTTTGGTAGAGGTTTCCTTGGTTAGTTACCAAGGAAATCTTTCTCCAAAAAATCAAAGAAGCCGTTAAATTCTTCTTGTGGAGCTTAAAACCTGTTTTACTTTATTGGACAATTCGGGTAATTCGCACGAACGATTAAATTGCTTGATTAAAAGGCGACCTACGGGTCATGTTGCGTTAAAATATTGCAACTAAAATGTTTTGCTTTTAATTTATTATGAAACTGGGAAATTAGTGATCTTAAACTTTACAGATTTAGTTTATAGATCTTAGAACAGTTGTGTAATGTACTTTATTTCATAGTCACGGAGTAACTATTTTCATTGTTAGTGACTGTGGCGAAAAACCTCTTTTAGATTGTCCCTGTTTTTATAAGTATTTTATGTTTAAATTTGGTATTTTATAAGTTTTCTGTTTTGTATTCATATTTTTACCTTTAGTACCTATAACGTAGGGCTTACAATCTCTTTAGTGTCAATTTGAGTGTCATTGTGATGTACGAAAGAAAAACTTCATCGTTAACAAGTTTAAAATAATATATAATCAATTAATCATTCGACTGCATTTAGATCCATTGTCATTTATTGAAGTTGCAATATATAATCATATATATGTAAGTAGTTTTTGTTGGATGGCTGTCCAATTGATATCGTATAGACTTGGTATATTTACCCCAATTGCCCTATTGATGTAGACCATGCATTATATTTTTAATTATCTCAAGCAATAATATGTAAACATTGTCTATGATTAGTTTTTATAGTCTGTGACTTACTTCCGTAACCGTTCTCTTTTTCAAATATGCAGCTCGCTAACTTGTATCGATGTGTTGTCATAAATGTAATTTAAACTTATTGTTATTTATAATGGTGAAATAATCTAAATCTAATATTTGTGAAGAAGATTGTAGTGCTTTATTTCTGAGTGAAATCTGCTGTCAGCCTGCCTCGACCACGACGATCCTGCGGACCTCCAACAGTTTTTATATAAGCATGCATTTTTTTTAATCAGCCTATAAACTGTCCCACTGCAGGGCAAAGGCCTCCATCATAGAAATCAAGTTATCGCTACTATAATGGGATTAGGCTTAATCACCACGCTTTCCAAATGCGGATTGGTGATCAAAATCCCGAGTTATGTCCGAATTCGAAACATACTTTTCGTTCGACCCGGGAATCGAACCCAGGACCTTGAGATCACGGCCCGGTATTTAAACCACTAGACCAACAGGGCGTTAGGAAGCATGTATTAGTGCATTATTTTTTTATTTATGTTCTAATTTTATATTGTACCGCCCTACAACTTCATCAAGTGTCCTTTACCCAAAGGTTGCCTGGAAGAGATCGTTCATAGTGATAAGGCCGCCTTCGTTGTACTTAAGTTTCCATACTTTATTTTGAGTGCAATAGAAGCATATTCATTCATTCATTCATTTACAACCACTAGTAGTCTGGTTTACTTTCGAATAAAAAGTTGAAAATGACCTATGAGCACGCCATTCGATGTCACATATTATTCTTAAGTTATACTCTAGGCTTTTATGGTGGTGATCATCACAGAAAACACCCTTAAAATGAGCCACGTCAAATTAAATGAATAAATAAAGCCAAAATGAGCACCAAAACATCCGATATCGAATGCCTAACACAAGCGGGTGGACTTAACGAGACAAAACGATGCACCGACAGTATTAAATCGAATTGAGTGAATTCGCCAGTTATTGTCAGCCGGTTTAATTCGGTTTGTTAACATTATTGTGCTAGTAGCAACATCGCTGGAGTTTATGCTGTTTTTAGTGTCGGCGATTTCCACCACCACGTTCTCACTTACAGTAGGTAATATTAATATCCTCTAACCGATTACGGCTGCGGCGGCCAATCTCAATGATCAGCCACCTACGCAGGATATATTATAGAGCTCAAGTGTGTGCGCAAACACAAGTGCACTCTCTAAGACGATCCAATTGGAACAGTGGTAGTGAACGCTGGCTCTGATACAAGGGTTGCGGGTTCGATCCCCGCACAGTACAAACATTTGTGTGCATGAACAAGTTTGTTTGTATTGGTCTGGGTGTTAGCTATGCATTATACGTATGTATTTACAAATAAAAAGCATTATATTTATATATTTGTAATCCCACTGTTGATTCTGATATCCGTAACACAGGTGCTTGAGCTACCTATCTCGGAGTCAGATCAATGTATATGATGTTGTGAAATATTTAAAATTTAAATTAAAAATATATTTATTCCCTTGCCCTCATATTCCGATGGGATACTACTGTGACACGACCGGAGAGGGATCGAGCGCAGGACCAACCGCTTAACGTACTTTCCGAGGGGGTACAAGACCGCCAACTTCCAGACTCCAGGCTGCCACTAAGAATTTCTTACCGAAATTTGTACCTAACAAATTTTTGGCCCGACCCGGGGATCGAACCTCTTGCGACCCACTAACCACTGCGCCACTGAGCCAGTCAAACAGTAGTTCGTGGTGCAATGCAGGTGCTTGTGGGAGTACAAAGTGAGTTGTTGCAACGTAGGTGCATGGCGCTACAAAATTTGTTGTGTATTATAGCACGTGAATGTGTTTATTATACAACTTTCAAATAGAACATTTTATTTTTAAATAAAAAAAAATATCCTCCAAATGATTACGGTTTTTTTTTCTATTGCTTATAGTAGGTAGACGAGCTTGCGGCCCATCTGATGGTAAACGGTAACCGCCGCTCATAGACATCAACAATGCCGGAGCACAGTCATGCCGCTGCCTACCGTGAGAGAAGAACTCTTTTCAAACCTCGTTTAAAAAAGGAAATGTCATAGCGATCAGGGAACACCGCGGCTGGAAGCTCATTCCAGAGTTTGCACGTTTGTTACGGCGGTAACCACGTATGCAAGATATATTATAGTGCTCAAGTGTGTGCAAACACAAGTGCACTCTCTATTCCCTTACCCTCATATTTCAATGCCACACTACTGTGACACGACCGGAGAGGAATCAAGCGCAGGACCAACAACTTAACGTGCTTTTCGAAGCAATGGGATACAAGACCGCCAACTTCCAAACTCCTGGCAGCCCGAAGTTAAAGTAAGAATTTCTTACCGAAAACTTGTACCTAAAAATTAGTTGTGTGAAATATCATACGTAAACGTGTTTATTAAGCAACTTTAAATAGAGCATTTTATTTTTAATCTACTACGGCAAACCCCAAAAGGAAGGCTTATGATTTTAGCAGTCTATATATGAAAGTATGTAAACATGATTGTATATTCCAAGATTCTGCCTAAACCACCGATTTTGATGAATGAGGTATCAATCGATTCCTTAATATTATTTATGTGATAGATAGCAGACGAGCAATCAGATAACCTGATGGTAAGCAACACCAGTGAAGTCAAAAGTGCAGTGCTCCGCTACCCTCACTCACCCAGTGAAACACAGGAAAGACGCTGCTTATTTATTTATTTAAAACTTTATTACACAAAAAATTTATTCAATAGGCGAACTTAGTGCCTAGAGGCATTCTCTACCAGTCAATCTTTGGGTCATACAGAAAGGATAAAGATGCGGCGAATGAAGATTACGTGAACGTAGAGATCAAAACAAAAAAAAAACTATACAATACATAATATACATATACACATATACCTATATATACATAGCCATACATATATATTATAAATATGACATAAATAGAAAGAACACATATTTATAACGGTAAGCAATTTAGTCATAATTATTAAATGGGATACTGAGAAGAGGAGAAATGTTCAAAGACCCTTTTTTTAAATGTGTGTTTAGTTACAGCCGCTGCTTCACGCTGGTTTTTTTAGGACGTCGATCACCCCGGTCGAGCCAGCCCATTCATGCCGAAGCGTGCGTTCAAACTTACCTGAATGAGATGGACGCAATACACAATACCTATACCACACGCAAGTTGTCATTCTAACCCATTGATATATGTATATTTTCACATATCGAAGTTCCATCCTCGTTATCTTGATGGATAGTGCAGTACCAGTATTATTTACCGTGGGAGAACAATGCTTCAGCAAGAATGGGCCGGTTCGATCGAAGTGACACCATGGCCT
This sequence comes from Marasmia exigua, assembly GCA_019059595.1. Classification (NCBI taxonomy): domain Eukaryota; kingdom Metazoa; phylum Arthropoda; class Insecta; order Lepidoptera; family Crambidae; genus Marasmia; species Marasmia exigua. The sequence continues at coordinate 5,955,386 of CM032467.1, forward strand.
CACAGAATACCGGCGTGAAACAACACTGTGCCATGTTTTGCTGCGTGAGTGAGGGTACTGGAGGCCCAATCCGGGGCAAAGGGGGGTTTAAAGGTGGCAGCGTACTTGTGACTCCACTAGGTGTCGTAGGTGACCATGGGCGCCAACAATCGCTTACCATCAGGTGATCCAGTCTGCTTGTCTGTCCACCTATCACATAAGAAAAACCTACTGTGCGTTTCTCGCGCAACTTTCTACCACGTACCTCAGTTATCTGGAATGGTTTGGCTTCAGCGGTATTTCCCGACGGCTACAACTTAGGGACCTTCAAGAGAAGAGTGTACTCCTTTCTAAAAGACCAGCAACACATCAGCGACTTCTCTGATCTCACAGAAGTTCATGGACAGACGTGATTACTTACTTACCATCAGGTGACCCGCTGGCTCTTTCGCCGCCTCTAGCATAATACAAAAAAAAAATATATTAAGTAGCTACTTCTTCTTCTACTTTCGGGTTCCTCTTTAGTATTGAAGGATGCCCGCCAGTTTCTTGAACTTCTCTTTATCTTTTGCGAGACGGAAAAGTAGCTACAATAGAGATCGAATGGTTCAATATTATTCAGGACGCTAGCGCTCAACTGCGCTCGTTTAACAAAGAGGCTAGGCTATTTATTGAATAGGCTATCTAAGCTTGTTAGGCTTGTGGCCATGTACCACATGGTATTTTTTTCTTCATGCAACTGTTTTCAGGAAAATTGGTATCGTGTTGTTTCCGCGAGATTTTGTCTGCAGTTGCCGTAACAATAAAAGAAAACATTTATGCCAAATGTGACTATTCCAGCGTTGGGGAAACGTGCAGAGATTGGCAATGATAAGTGGGCGAATTCGTGAATATTTGAGACATTTTATACTTATGGACAAAAACATACAAAATATATAAAAATATGAATTCTATATATTTTGATACATTATTAAAAATATCAAAACTCATGTTTTGCAGGGCAGTATCTTTTATGCTCGTGATATAAATGAAAATTTTAACGTATGTGAACAAAGGCGCTTTTAAATTATCTACAGTACTCTTAAAAGATATTTGAGCGCGTCTGTAATATAAATTGAGCAAGCAGAACATTCTAATTAAAAAAAAATTCTTAGTATATTATAGCTTAAACAAGGTATATAGCAAGGAGGTTATAACTTCGTGGTAGGTATATAGTGAATAAAGCTGCCAGTATTGAAAAGGAGGTTCTATCTACCACCACTATTTAACTGATCGAAATACCATTGACTAGAAAGAAGACCGAACAAAAGACGGTCGGCAATTCCACATTTAAAAATCCTCGCACGCCTGCAGCTTAATAAAATACCTTATATCTGAAGAGTCTCCGAGCCCCGCTAACAAAGGGGCCACGTCCCAATCGTCGTATAAGTAGAACTGTAGGCATCTGACTGATCCGGGGAAAGCCAAGTGTCAACATTTGCTCACGCGATTCTCCGGCCGGCTGGGAAATGACATGCACTCTTTATTCCATACTCTTTAGAGCGAGAGGCAATTCGAGCGGAATTTTCAAAGAAACAGCGCGGATGCAGCGTAAGATATTATTTTAAAATTCACCGAGGCTGTTTGTAATTCTGGCCGGCTCCGAGAGCTTTTCGTGTCTACTTTTGGTTGCTACAAAGCGTTGAGTTAATGTTATCGATGGATATTACTTTTTGTGTCTGTGTTATTTTATTTTTGGTGCTTTGAATCTTCATCCGTACTAATAGATGGCGCTGGGTGTTTACTGCATCGCGAAAACGTTATTTGTGGGTTCCGTTTTCCATTCCAATTAGTATTGGTGCATAGAATATAGCGTCTGATTACACTTTTACGAGGATTTTTATCTGTCGGACCTTCAATTTTTTTTCAAGTCATAGGTGGCAGACGAGCAGACGGATCACCTGATGGTAAGTGATTCCCGCCACCCATGGACAACCGCAACAGAGGTGGAGTCACATTATTTATGTATATTTTAAATATTTTTCTATTTCCTAATTATTCTTATGAGTATTTTAAATGTGAAAATTTGCCCTGAGATTAGCTTATCAAAATTATGTAAGGTTAGTCTGTCAAATAAAGAAAGTTGGTAAGTTAAGAATTATGTACTACCAACGTGTCAGAACTTTTGAATAATCTCCTTTGCAATTCTTATTACATGTGACTGCAGGCATGGTAATGAAAAATGCAAGCATTTTATTTAGGTTTCTTCTACTGCTCTACACGTACAACAGCTGGCATAAACGGGCTTTGTACAGTTCCGTTTATTAAAGTTTCAATGATACGTTACCGCGTTTTACATTAATAAATCAGGCTAACGCGGCAGGAAAGATAGTGGGGTACTAAACAAAGTTCATAGCATCAGCGGTTGTTATAAATGCACCTACACGGCGCCCACTAAAAATGGAATGCACATTTTCACAGAGCAATGTGGAAAGAGACTCGGAAAGTGCGCGTCACCAGTCGAGGGGAGCTGAAATCACGACAGCAAACATTGACTTTAGACTTTTACTCTTTTACTCACTTAAGCTAACTCCCGGCTGCGCTGCAAATCACTCCACTAGAAACGAAGGGAAACTTTTAAATTCAAAAAAACCTATAAATGATTTAAAAGACTACGAATCACTTTAAGCAGCAATTGTTTGAAACTGGAAGCTGTTAACACCCCCTGCGTAATAACACAGTCGCACCTTTATTCGATACAGGAACAATTTTGTTGCTCGCTTTGTTCGTCCCCTCGCGGGTAGAATACTGAAATACGTGGTCGAAAAAGCAAGATACTAACTAGAGTTCGTTTGGGCCGCTTAACGGGTCTAAACAAAAACAGTTAACGATCCACTTTGGAAAGCTCAGAGCGATATTGGCAATCAGTGAGGTGGAGATGAAAAATGCTTAGTTCGTCTAAGAGCGGAACCGGGATGAAAATCTCCTGGATGTGTGCTATTTTGCTAGACTGCACGCGTAACGAGAATATCCGGGGTAGACTCGCCGTACGTGAGCTGATAGTTAAGAAGCCCCAGTCTAGGTGGTCAGGACATAGTACCAACCAAAAATCGCAAGTTGAAAAATTTAAAGTTCTCTTTTAAGGTTTATTTTTGTCCGCCGTTCAAATTCAATTGTACAAAGGCTGAATTAAAAATCCACAGTTGCTTACGTTTTCCACTTAAGGTGACGGGTAGGGCATACTAGCGACGCCAACTGATTTAAACTGCTGCAGCCTCTCGAAAAACACTTATACTATTTATTTAATACTTTTACTTAACTTTTGGTCTGCTTTTATACACGAAATTTGAATTACCACCAAAAACGGCCACTTGTGGCGTTAATCCAAATTTCGAGTGCAAAAACAGATCAAAAAGTAGTGCACAGTTATAAAATAAATAGTATAAATGATTGTTTAGCGACTGCCGTTTCAAAAATTGTTTAAAATAAATCGATTAATGTCGCTAGTTAGGGGTACCACAATTAAAAGAAAAACAGCTCAAGATCAAGATTGTCGAAGTATTAGCTGACTTGTATCAGTCAATAATTACACCAATTTATAGTTTTTTAGATTTTCGCGTTGCATTATAACTATAATTTATCAAGACGGGAATTAACACGATATTTATTATGTAAGCCGTGGTCACGAAGTGGATTAGTCCACTCGGACCACTGGCTGCTGTAACGTAGCCGAAACGTCGAGCAAAATATGTGAGTACACAATGTTGTAGCACATAATAATATCGTGTTAATTCCCGTCTTGATAAATTATAGTTACACCAACTTTCTGTTCTTAGCTTATATGGTTTAAAATAGCATGCTATAGCTTTTAAATCGACTTCGTTTCTATTTTAAAATCTTATAGGCTCTCCATCGTTTTAAGTCTAACAGAGTATACTCTTACCTGTAAAGACTGTAATTTATTCAATAGAATGCTGCATAATAGAAAATCGGAATTCAAAGATCACAGTCAGCGATGTACCAACTTCGCTGCATCCACTCTATAGTACCTGCTTGAGAAACGACTTGCTTTTAATCTTTTTAGACGTTCTCAAATACCCGCTCATTAACTTGTGTACCCACTTCAGACATCGGCGATTTGTTACTTTAAATCGTGCCGATAGAATGAAGGAAAGCCCAGATTTGAGGAAAGAGTGCCTATTTACACCACGCTTACTCACCCCGCGGCGTTTTATTTGAGAGCTTAGGGTAAAGACACACGCGCGTTTTTTCGGTCGCGTCTTAGACGCGCCGTAACGCAAACAGGTAAGGTATATTTAATTGCGTAGGAAATGCGATCTTCAGGTACACTTGGAGGAAGATCGAGGCATACCTAGTGTGCCATTGGGCCTTAGGGATAATCATAGGACATTCAACCTGAATTCTGTGAGGACGTACAGGATGGACACAACGTGCCGTCTGAATTCTAACGCCCACCGCGCTCGGTTACCTCCAGTTACCGACTGCCAAAGGCGCGGCCTAGAGACCTATTTTTGATTTACTCGTATCACTTAGCGTTGTCGCATGCGACGTATGTCACATTCGCCTTCTAAGTCGCATGAAGCTGATGCTACTACCGCTCGCTTTAAGTCCCTCGACCAACGTGTGGGTGGGGTCGCTCGTTGCACACGAACGATATCACGATATAAAAATGCGGAATATCGTATGTTAAAGGAAAATCAGTAGAAATCGTGTGCTCGTCTCGACGCGAGTAAATCAAAAATAGAGCTTCTGGTTGGCACGCAGTGAAAGAAATAAATAGTTAGGTACCTACGCGTGCGTCAAAATGGTGACAACCATAGCTACTTATTTCACTCACACATTTTTACCGTGGGAGAGCCAAGCTTCGGCATGAATGGGCCGGCTCGACCGGAGTGATACCACGGCCTCACAGAAAACCGGCGTGAAGCAGCACCGTACTGTGTTTCGCTGCGTGAGTGAGGGTACCGGAGGCCCAATCCGGGGGAAAAGGGGGGGGGGGGGGGGGGGAGGTTAAAGGTTGGCAGCGCACTTGTGACTCCACTGGTGTCGCGGGTGTCTATGAGCGGTGGCAAATGCTTACCATCAGGTGATCCGTCTGTTCGTCTGCCTACCTATTACATAAAAAAAAAAAACATTCATGGCACGCGTACCTGTGCACGAGTTTATGACAGTATCATTTGTTTTCATGCATTCTAAGGTGTGCTTAGGGGAACATAATGTTGAACCCGCTACATAGTCACGGTGCGCGTACGCAAAAGCGCGACGAACAAATAGAGTCAGTGCTCGAAAGAAGTCCTCCAAAAAAACACGGAACTAAAATTTGAGATTCATTGTGTCTATGCAATGCATATCGCTCAAAATGGACAACATTTCAAAATTGCTAAGCTCTGAAACAAAAAATACCAATTCTTTATTTACTTTTCCGCTGCTCGAATATATATTTATTATTTTTTTATATTGCTTATTTACTGAGAAAAAAATTAAAAACCTAAAAACGTAAGATGACGTCATCGGACGGCAGAATGTAAAATATTTCTTTGCTTAGCACATTATAGTTTTAAATTTACGAAATGCCAAACCCATGACATGCAACTGTCAAAAAAAAAGACAACTTGTCAACGTTGAATGAATGAATGACGTTGACAATGTTGACACTAGTATTGTTTGCCTTTGACAGTAGTACCTTTTTTTTATTAAAACAATGATAAGCAAAGGAATATCGCTGTATTCAGCCGTCCGATGACGTCATTTGGCGCTTACGTCTATTTAGAATATAAAGAATTTCAATAATTATTTTATGCATGAAAATGGACAAAATTTTGAAAAAAGAAAAAATATGGGTCTGTTAATTTTATGTCTATTTTCATATAAAAAAACAATATGGACATGTTAAAAATATGAAATGTTGTCCATTGAATGTTGATGGCGACTCAAGCATGCTTTTTTCTAGAATTCTTTATCATATTTTATTTATTTATAACATACACACAACACATTACAACGGTTGAAATAGGTTGGTCGCGCAAGCAGTACTACTACTTTGGTAGCGCGGAGTCTATGCGTGGAATTGTCGAATAAACGCGGACGCTAAGTGCTCCCAAACCCCTTAGATACCAAAGAATTTTCTTATAAAACGTTCCTTGAACTCAAAATGCTACAGCTAATTAATCAACTTTGTTTACTCGTAAATGATGTTCGGGAAAATGAAAAAGATCCAATGGATTCCCTAGATAGAGATGTTTTTGTAAGTATTGCTTTCTGTTTAAGAGGGCTGCAGCCCGCAATAAATGACATCGGCGGCTTACTTTTGTATTTAACAGGCGTTTATTTTTATATCTATTTTGTGTCAATACGAAATTCGTAATCAAAGATTTTTCATTTTGTCTAAGGATGATAATATCAATTCAGATAAACCTCTGTTGATTTTAAATTACCTTCTTTTATTGATGTTTATTGATTAAACTTCAAATGATTATTATCAATTAATTCTTTTATTTTTCCTGGTTTTTCCTTACGGTGCCGACCGTGGGAGAGTCACGCTTCGGCACTGAATGGGCCGGCTCGACCGGAGAGATACCTCGGCCTCACAGAAAACCGGCATGAAGCCCTGCGTGAGTGAGGGTACCGGTGAATCCAGGGAAAGGGGGGTTTAAAGGTTGGCAGCGCACTTGTGACTCCACTGGTGTCGCAGGCGTTCCATGAGCAGCGGCAATCGGTTACCATCAGGTCATCCGTCTGCTCGTCTGCCATCTATGACATTAAAAAAATAGGTACTCGTTAATGGAAAAGATAAGAAATAAAACTTTGAACGATCTTATTGAGCAAGCGATTCGCAAATTGTACCAAGCATTGATAGGTATAATATATATTCTCTATTGATGATAAGACAAGACAAGGAATAAAAAATTGATGACATAGTCCCAAAATCAGAACGTGAAATAGTGACAGTTCTGGAGCTCTATATTTGATTCACTTGTATGACTTAGCGTCGTCGCATGCGACGTAAGTCACATTCGCCTTCTAAGTCGCATGAAGCCGATTTTTCCTTATTTTTGAATCATTCGATTTCGATGTTGCCAATATAATACGGTAAATTGATATTCTAACCCTTGGATGCAGAATTTTACAAAAACCGGTAACTTTCGCATTGCAAACGGATGGCAAAAACCATAGATTATTGGCTGAATATGAAAATCTTTGCTTTTTTTGTCACAAAAAACTATGAATGTCGCATTATGTCAACTGTCAAAATCAGTCAAATCAAAGTTTTGAAATTTATAATATTTGGTTTATGCTTGATGCTTTTGACAACTATTTTGACGTTACTTCTACCGCTCGCTTCAAGTCACTCGACAAACGAGTGGGTGAGGTCACTCGTTGCAGACGAATGATTCAAAAATGCGGAATTTCGTATGTCGAAGGAAAATCAGTAGAAATCGTGCGCTCGTCACGACGCTAAGTCATACGAGTAAATCAAAAATAGGTCTCCTGATTCTGCATTGTGAATGTGCATCAAACAATCTTTATAACTCCTGTATCCGACATTCCATTTGCAGACTTACGTGAGCCGTTGCAATATGCCGTTGAAAATCGGCTTCGGCCCCGTCCTAAAACAAATTTCTACAAACTAGTACATTGTAACCGTACGTCAAACGGGCTGAGTGGTCCCAAGGGTGGTAGATAGTGAGGTGCTGAATATCCGGAAAATACAAGCAAGAAAATATCTCTGCAACAACGGGTATCCGTTTGATATGGATGTTAGTTATCAGTAGTCAAAGTTCACTTAGTTAATCGTATTGATTTCTTTTGCAATTTATTCTTAAGTAAATAATGCACCTATACATTTTCGACAGTCTTTGGGTGGGACTTACACCCACGATATTTTTCTAATCGGGCTTTCAATCGCTCTACCGACTAAGCTACCGGAGGCCTTGGTATGTCAATGTCTGACCGGAATAGCTTGGCGCTCCCGGCTATTCCCGTCGCCCCCTCAATAAGGGGGCAAGCCCGGCCTACCATGTAGGTGGGTATCCGCCCGGGGGAGGTCGTGGTAGTTCAAGGCTTTGCCGGATACCCATAACCTTTCCCCAATGGGGCGATGAGGGAACGCCGCTGTGTTTTTTAGTCGGTAGGTCTCTGGGCGCATACCTAGAGGAGAGCCCGACATAACCCCTGATGGCCCCCGCTATCTAGGGTATGCATAAGACCAGCATTTTTCACAGCGACAAAAAAAAAAGGCCTTGGTATGTCGACTAATTTTCGAAGCAAAAAGCACTTACGAAATTCTTTACCATTCTTTCATGAATTCATTTCATTTTTAACAAAACTAACAGACTAGATCCAAAATTAGGTACGTATCGCAATACCCATACCGTCTGATTTAATTTTCTTAGTCTGCGGCCTGGCAATTGTAACCCAAAAATAATAAAAGGCAGTGTGTGAACCATTTTAAAAATGCTTTTAGTATTAGAATGCAACATTATCACTGAATAATATACATTTTCCTTGGTAAAACGTCAAGCTTCCTACGGGAAAACATCAATCATTCCACATGGGAAAAGTGGAAAGAGACTAATAAACATTATATTATCATTAGTTGAACAGGAACGATGAATAGCGAATTTCAAAGCCCTTCATCACCAAATATGGAAATTAATTATCGTTTTTCTAGTCGCGGATATTGACAATAAAAACTATTTGTATCATAGTCCGTATCCGCGAAGGTACATTGTTAACGGTTTCCGATCAGGATCTTCACTAGTAGTTTGTAACTACTGCTTACAGGGCTCCCAAAGTATAAAGTATAAGGTCCACATAGCTGGTCCGGAGCCGGCGGTGGAAGTCACGTCCGTCCTTATCTAAGCAGCCGAAAACACTCGCCACGCTGAATCAATATGACAAGCGCTCACTTAGGATCGGATTGCTTAAACTCTGAGAGCAATCGGGCCGAACGACTTGTGACCAATGCTTTTAAAATAAAACGGAGTGGTGATACAGGAATCAACGTAGGTAAATCTTATAATAACCACAAGACCACAAGACTGGTGACCTTGAGTGTTCGGCCAGAAAAATGGCCGAAAATCGATTTATAAGGTTTATAGATTATGAAGGCGCCATATAGCGCCACTTGTTAGATACTTTTAGTTAGGTTAATTATGTAGTTTGTTTGTAATGTAAGTTATGCTAGATAAACGATTATAACTGTAGAGGTATTTATGTCACGATTTTATTAGTGTCATCAAAAATAATTATAATATGATCAAAGCACATATGAAAAACACTCATATTCGAATTAGTGTCACAAAATTGCCAGTGTCTAATTACAGACAAAAAGTAGCTTTTACCTACATTATAACTACTTTACCTTTAGGTACAATGTGCTCTTTTTGATACCCCATAACATATCTTTGATAAAAAGTGCATAATACAAAGTTTAATATAAACCATTTTTAAGAAACATATACTCGTATAAAATAAAACATTTTCTCATATAAAATTGTTTAATTGATTGATGCAATATGTGAGAAGGCGTTTTTTTTTTTAATATTTCACTTTAAGTTATATTTAAGGTGACGGGTAGGGCACACTACCGACCCCAATTGATTTAAATTGTTAATTATGTAGTTTGTTTGTAATGTAAGTTATGCTAGATAAACGATTATAACTGTAGAGGTATTTATGTCACGATTTTATTAGTGTCATAAAAAATAATTACTGGGCCAATGTTCACAAATCATAATCACGTTCACTAGTAGGTATTTGTATTATTCACATTCACGCTGGATTAGGTTAATTTTGAGATTTAGTGTAATGATTAGTTATTTTAATGTTGTTCTGTTTTGTTTTATTGCTAAAATTAATTAGTTAATTTAAGTCCTTTTTCTTTTCGTTTCTGTCTAAGATACAGGAAATTCCTAGTTAAGGCAGTAAACTTAAATGTGTTCCCTTAGTTTAAGTAGATTATAAGTCTTGTATGTTCTAACGATTTTTCAATAAAATTTTATTTATTATTTATTTATTTATAATACACAGGTAGAGGTTAAAAACTTACTCATGTTAACATTAAAATTCTCAAGAAAAGCTACACTGATTAGTATGTTTTGAACTCATCGTATTTTGGTACATAGGAAGGACTCATTGGAAGAGCCCTGATATAGTATCCAACAATAATTGTATTTTTATAAGTATCAGAAGTATACAGGATATCTTGGTGATTATTTATGCAATATGTGAGAAGGCGACCCCAATTGATTTAAATTGTTAGCAACTAAACCGAATATCTTTTTAACAAGTTAGAAGCTGCAGCCTCTCGGAAAAACACTAATACTATTTGTTTAATACTTATACTTAACGTTTGGGTATGCTCCTGTGCTCTAAATTTGAATTACCGCCAAAAACGGCCACTTATGGCGTTAATCCAAATTTCGATTGCAAAAACAGATCAAAAAGTAGTGCACAATTATTAAATAAAATGTTTGCTTAGAGACTCCCGCTCCGAAATTGTTTAAAATACATCCGGTTTAGTAGCTAACAATTTAAATCGATTAGTATCGCTAGTTAGGACTACCCGTCGCCTTAAGTATATTTACTACTCCTAAAGTCAAAAAATCACATTTCTTTTATGCTAGATGTGGACAAACGAGCAAACGAGTCACCTGATGGAAAGTAATCAGCGCCGCCCATGAACATCCGCGAAATCAGAGATCTCTCTGATTTCGCTAATGTGTTGACGCCCTTTTTAAAAAAGAGTACGCTCTTCTCTTGAAGGTCCCTAAGTCGTAGCCGTCGGAAAAGACTCCTGCAGCTAAACCGTTCCACAGAACTTAGGTACGTAGTAGAAAAGTTCCGCATAAAATGCACAGTATTGGATCGCCATTCATCGAGATGATGGGGATGGAAAGACAATAGCTTGCGAGTGTACCAAAAAGAACATAATGTACCTAAGTATAGAGCCTATCAAAGGGTATTGAAAAAGTAGGGCACCACGAAGGTCTACTCTGTAGAAAAATATTAAAACTGTTCAAATATTTAAGTACACAAGCTAGCTTAAATAAATGTATTATTTATCGAAAAAAAGCTGAAAAACCAATTTAATTTTTTAAATAGCGTCCGTGAAGACCCGTCGCTATCGAGGGAGGCCTATCTTCTTCACCTAAATCGAATGAACACAAAATTAGCATTTTATCTGAAGTTATTAGTATCCCCGTAAACGGCATTGGAGCCTCCCCTCCAGTCCCCTGTCCAGGGCAGGGTTGCCAGACCAAATTGTCAAAAATTCCAAACCAGTGTTTTGGGATTTTGGAAGCGGCTTTATGATTTTATTACTTTTGTTATCCGTACCGGAATACTCAGGGGCGTGTTTACCTATAGTGCAGGGCGCCAAGAGCCCCTCACTACACATAAAGCGGGCGCGAGTACGAATAGTTCTACGCACTCGGAGTGCGAGTATAGACGCAAACAGTGTGCGAGCGAGAAGTGATTAGATGCGCCGCCATTTCTGATCCCATTCTTTATCCGCACAGATTATACTCATCTTAGCGTGTGATTCCCAGTTGCATCCAATGATGCCGCTTCGAAGCCCGGGGTACGCTTGGACCATGATATAGGATTCAGGATGTCTGATAATTACAATGAAGTGACTGCCTATAGTCGAACATGTTGTAAGTATTCGGTTTTGTTTGCGCATTTTGAAACCAGAGGACGCCAGGTTATTGCTTGCACCCGGGCGCTTCTTGGGCTAGAGCCGCCCCTGGGAATCCTAATAATAACGGAAATTTAAAAATATGGGACATGGTAGAAATCTCGTAAATAACTATTCTAATAACACTAGTCAACAAATTTATAACTTTTTTTCGCAACAAATAACAGAGGTCCATAATTTTACTAAATTGCACTCCCTGATTATGAATCTGTTTTCAAATTTTTGATACCTCGTCTAGTATTTGATTTATAGAGAGTCAAATAGCTAAAAATTAGATTCTTTTTCATTGGCAATTTCAAAACAAGTACAAGCACTTTATATAAGATTTATTTTGTAGTCTTTAATCTATATTGAGTAATATTCATATCAACATCCGTGTACTTATAGCGCATACAAATCATCACTTAATTCTTGTAATGGAAAAAACATAAGATAGCTTAATTGGCTGTAGCGTTGCAGGGAAATCAGGTAAAATTATAAATTAAAAAGCATTTCATAATTTGGGGTTTTTATTTTCAAAATATCTATTGAAATTTGTTACATCCCCATTTGATACATATTTAAATAAATCCCAAAAAAAACACGAAGTGCCACTTTTCAGATTTTCAACCCCCTGTAACGTAATAACTTGACGTGATATGAAAATTCTGATAACAGATCTAGATTCAGCATATTAAGCTCTTCATATTTATCATATTTTTATTCAGGTTGTGTTTTCTTGTTGACTTGTGTAATCGAATCAGAACCGTCGGCATTAGGTATATTGTGAGTTTAGTAAGGCGCGAGTGAAGCCAAAGTCAACGTGTAGAGGTTTGTTTCAATTTGCGTTGATGTGATACATTTTCGGTATTCGTACTATGTCTAAAAATTCTAATTGAAAAATCTAACGAGTTTGTGTTCTAAAATCGTAATAACATATTTAAAGAAATGAGTAAATGGTTTCAATACTACTAATTTCCAGCGGTTTATAGATAGAACCTAAACAATAAAGCTCCCATGATTTGGGAAATAGTCTTTTTTATGAGATAAGTGGCAGTCAAGCAGACAGATCACCTGAGTACTACTATCCTCACCCTACTAATAGTGACCCCTGATGAAAGCACCAGAATTACTAAATAAGTAAACAGTGGTGAAAAATATCGAAAAATCCTGTCTCATATTCTGGCAACCCTGACGCAGAGTGAGTTCGGGATCGCTGATTGAATCGCTTCGATTATGACGTTAATCTGCTCAATGCAAATTGGACGAGCTAGTCATTTACATCCCTTTATCAGAATTCGTCTACAAAATATTCAGATGTTTATTGTTTTGCCAAACAGCTGGTGCCAGTTGCCGATTGGCGGGATGAATATTTGATAGACGAATTTGGCAACTTTATAAATTGATCTACAAAACTTATTGAACTCAGTTACTTACTTAACTTAGAACTTGATCTTTCCTTGATCTAATAGAGTAAATATTTAGAGTTTTTCCGTCTTATTACAAATCCCGATCTTAAGTTATTACCGTACTAAAACTCATGAAATCCCGTTCCAACACGTAATGTTAAAAGGAGCTGGCACGAATTTTGTTCCGGGACAAACCTTAGTTCGCGATTTGTAATAAGACTTGATGAGAGAAGCAGCGAGATGCGGACTCGAATTTAATGTTTTAGAGGTAGTGACTGGAATGTTTGAAAAGAACGACTCAAATGTGTTTGCCATCAATTTTAAGAGAGAGCTTGCTGTGTTGTTTTTGTTTTTGCAAGTCTCTTTATTTATAATTTTCCATGTAACTTTACTTTTATCACTAGCTTTCATTATCTTATTTTTAAGCTAATGTGCATTAACTTTAGTATCGGTAATCCTTATGCTTATCAAAATAAGTGTCAATATTTTTCTTAAGTAGCCAACTAAGTTTATCATCGACTCTGAGTGCTGCAGTAATTCTTGAAATTTTTACTTTTTTCGCCGTTGTGTCTCCCTGCGTGATCGTATCAGAAATGATGAGATCCGCAGGAGAACTAAGGTCACAGACGTAGCCCAAAATTTGCATGCCTCAAGTGGCAATGGGCAGGGCACATAGCGAGGAGAACAGACGGCCGTTGGGGCGGAAAGGTCCTCGAGTGGAGGCCACGTACAGGAAGTCGCAGCTGTGGCAGGCCTCCTACAAGGTGGACCGACGATCTGGTGAAGATCACGGGAATCCATTGGATGCGGGAGGCACAGGACCGATCTGTGTGGAGAACATTGGGGGAGGCCTATGTCCAGCAGTGGACGTCTATTGGCTGAAATGATGATGATGATGATGAAACCTAGCAATTGCCATTCGTACTAGGAGGTTACAAAATCAAGATAGAACGATTCATTTGTTCATATGAAAACAAGAGGAGCATAAAGAAGGAAGAAGGAATTATATTCTAAATGGCAGACGAAAATGTTTAAAGTCTGCTCCTGCTTAATTTAAGTCTGATGTACTGTCTAGGTCTTGATTTTGGGTAGCTGAGCTTTGGCTGCACCTTATCGGGATTAGGTTTTTGTACGTACAAAAGAAGCGACATAGGTAGCAGAAAAGTGTTTCAGAGATGAGGCCAAATGTTTCTGAGAGATATGTTCGAAAGATGTATGCGTGGGATATGAACTATGGATGGAAGGATACTACTGAGAAAGTAAAGAGCCCGCTACACCTCCTAGTGCTCAACTGGGCACTATTTTATCTCCACCATACATCTTCGTATCACAAATTTATCTAGCAAATCTTTAGTGGAAACTTTCATGTTTCACAACTCTGCTAGACATAAGAATTCGCACCGCGCTCATTAGAAAAATCCTAATACTCTTGCTTTCAAACACACAACCATCCCTAAGGATCGTTAGCGGTGGCAAATGATCCCACTACTAGTGTCTTTTGATCCCCTCGTGTCAAGCTTTTCAAACAGCCCGTTAGATTAATTAAGGCGATATTTGGTTATCAAAGGTATTCACATTTTTCGTTGGACGTAACTCCACGTCAGTTATTATTTTTCCATTCCTAAAAAGTGCTCTTACATTTATTATTATCGTCAAGCTCTTTTCCATCGCGAAACAATAAAAAAACAGATCCTTTTAGCTGTACGAAAAACTATTTATGGAATGAAAACAAAATGGCGAACAAAAATTGTTGTTTCTATAAACAGCGACCAAAGTTTCGCGCGTGACATTTAGTGCACTTCTTTGAACTTTGCCGGTAAAAAGTAGCAGAATTATAACTGTAGATTAATGTTGGACGACTGGAACTACTCTCGAAGTAGGAACTTAGTTCGAGTTTTGTATTATTTTTAACTAGCCGCTACGCCTTGGGAATTCATTAGCTGGAGAAGTAGGTACTGCAATCGACTCAAAGTCAAATGGTTACACACGGAACCCTATTGGGGTTTTTACTTTTCAACTTTCCAAGATACATAATACTTGGTTAAGATTATCCTCCCTTTTTATCGCGAAAAAGTGGGGAAGTTTTAGAATTACGCAAGTTAATTACTCACTGAGCCTTGGAATTTAAAACAGCGGAGTGCTAACGAAATATTTATAAGGGATATTTATCTTTTGATATTGTTCGAACTTTTTCAAAGCCTTCTTTGGGTCGGATCTTGTGAAATTTGTACCCTCCAAATCATCTTCATACGATAATTATTTTTTATCTTGATTATATCCACAAAACATCTCGAATACTTTGTAAAGACAAGTCAACGGAAGCGCACAACAAATGTGTTTTCGAAATTTTATTACTCGTTGATTTCCTCATCTTACCGTGTAGTTCTCGGTTGTGCCCAAAGCTGTTACAATTGCATCCGGAAGTACGCTTAGAAAATACAGAATTACGCCCTGTGGCTAGGGGCGTTTAAGAATACTGCCAAGGTTTTCCCGGCCTGTCGTAAGAGGCGGCTAAACGGGCTTTCGGAGTACGTGAGCGTATCCACTGCTGGGGAGTGGCTTGCTCAGCATACGACTCCACGGGGGACGACATTACTGGGTGTCCTGGTAGGTCGTACAGCGTTTAAGGGTATTGCGCCAGATAGGGGTGAAGCGGCGAGCTTGATTAGCGGTACGGTCTAGTCCCGGCTGTGGGGTTTCCGACACACTAACTTAAGTATAACCTTCCTTGAAACTGCTGTAGACTTTAGTCAAAAGATCTAAATCGTACTTAAATATTCAATTATTAATTTGATGATACAATTGATTTTAAAGCTAGTAAACATCTATTTAACGACATCTAAGTTAACGACATTGCTCGCCGGATTAGCAAGCTTAAGTGGCAGTGGGCTGGCCATATTAGCCGCAGAACCGACAACCGATGGGGTAAACGGGTTCTGGAGTGGAGACCGCGTCTTGGCAAACGTAATGTAGGGCGCCCTCTGGCTAGGTGGGGGGACGATCTGCGCAGGATGGCTGGCAAGAGCTGGGTGCGAGAAGCCATGGATAGATCACAGTGGCGAACAATTGGAGAGGCCTACGTCCAGCAGTGGTGTGCGATAGGCTGATGATGAAACATCTATTTAAAAGAAATATCGTTCCCAAATCCATATTCAAATCGGTACAAATCCCCGTTTCCATAAAAGATTTATCTTTCATCGAATATCGATTTTCACAAATCAAACGATTGTTTTACTCGTGATTAAGAAAGCGGGGAAGCTAATATAGAAGTCAAACACGATTTTGCATAATGTCCTTGTGCGGAGTTTGCGCGAGTGAAATTGCTCCTCATTAGGCAAATCGGCCGGCGTCAGCTCATCCTATTAGCACAGTCAATGTTTGGCTATCCAATCATCTCCGGCGGCCCACGATAGATCCCGATGACGTATCTTTTCACAATCTTCGGTGCTATAGTCGAGCCATACTAATAAGCCACATTTAACGTATCTCAATTTTAGCTTCATAGAGGGGTGACTTACTCAAAAACTTCGATTAAAGTGAATAATCGATATGTACTTCAAACAAATGTGAATCAAATATTAAAAATAATAGAAAGGAAGTTTATCAGTACGTTTATTTAGAGAAATGGGAATTAAAATTATTGAAAAAAAGGATAGTAGGTCCCGATCCTAGAAATCAAGTTTATTTTTCTTTCTTCGAAATCAAAGCGCTGATATTTTGTGCCATTCATGGTTTTTCTGTTCACCAAGTCATAAATGTATTTATATTTTTAAACAAGAGGTTAATACGTTTATTTTAATCAGAATTCTTTCAATTATATTTTAATATTTCTACACGATTAACATTACAGTCGTTCGATTGGGCTACAACCGTAGAGCTTAAAAAGAAAATGCGTCAACATATACAACATTGTACCAACCTTCAATTCTCTAGGAAAGTAAATTTTTAAAAAGTTTAAAAATAGTTTAACAGTGAAATTAAATCGTGAAATTATCTTTTTTGTCTTTATTGCAATAAATAAAGGCAAAGATAATTTTAAAAAGTTTAGAAATTGTGCTTTTTTAACATAGAAAAATTGATAAATTGACCGTTGATACAAGGTTACGTTGTCGAATTTTGTTAAAATGTGGCCTATTATTTTGGCCCAACTATAGTGTTCCATGATACGTTTTAAATGCGGCCGCGTATTCTAAATTCGTTTTTTAAATTGAACATATAAATAAATATTCGACTATCGTTCCTTATTTGAAACTAACGGTAGATTTCGATGGCGTATCTTCTCGATGTCTTCAGTGTTCTAGTATACATTTAAGTTCAATCTAATGGTAGTTAGTGTGCTCATTTCTTCTCAAAATTAATTTATTTTATAAATTGTAAAATAGGTTTCTTGCTTAACCAATGATCATTTTACCCCCTTATTACAATTCGTGAACTAACGATAGTCCCGGAACAAATATCATGCTAGCTCCTTTTACATTGCGTGTTGGAACGGGACGACATGAGATTTAATAGTAATAACTTTGAATCGCGATTTATAATCGCATTCATAAAGTTTTTTGTGTACTAAGTATTATATATAAAATAAATTTTTTGGCTATTCAATTTGTTTATTAAAATGTAATATTATAAAATTCGTATAAATAACGGTGTGATTAGAGAAATCACGAGAACAGAATGGGTTTGCTGCAACTCTTGGCGCAGAATAAAATAGGAAATATACCTATCTTTGTTTAAAGTTTATTAAGTTTCTTGCTGGTTTTTTTCGGTAGAAATCGACATTTGGATCGAGAATATTTTAGACTTACACTTACTAAAGATTTTTTTATTTTCAAAACACATTATTATCTTTGTTTTATTTTTGCATGAAAGAATATCTATTCTTTCTTTATCGTCAATAAGGAATATCTAATCTATCTATCGCGTGTGAAATATTCGCTAGATGGCGTACCTGTGAGCCGAGGTCCAACTTCAACATGATTGACTGATTTATTCCTTAATTGACAATTTGACATATCACATCAAAAACTCAATCACCTTGTACATAGACCTCACGGCCTATTGTACGCCCCATTTTGCGGTTTTTTCGTACGCGATAGCCCTCATTGTGTACCTTCGTAGATAGGACACTCGATTCTTATTAATCGATTACCTTTTATCGGACCAATCAAAACGATAGATTCCAGATTATCCTATTAGCAAAGTAAATGTTTGACTATCCAATCAAGCTGGTACATAATAGTCGGGGAGATACAATCGGTAGATGACGCGTCTTTCAACTTAAGGTAATTTAACTTGCACTTGAAGTTAATGGTTTGTCTTTTGTGCTGATTAAATTGCTAATCATTTGTGCAGGTGATATTAAAAGACGCGAGTTGGTCGATCCAGAGGGCCTAATTTAAAGCAGACTTTACGAATTCGGAGTTTCCCTCTTTTTCACACGCGCTATGTGTCGCCTTTGTTTGGATGCGACAAGTATATTCTCCTTAGTTACGGGACAGCTTTAAATTAAGTCACCAGGCTTGGTCGTGCAAAATGTCATGCTGACAACCCCCCACCCGTCAACTCTCGTTTCGTTTGCCGCAAATGCGGACGAAGAGCACACTCGCGAATCGGCTTGTACAGCCACGAGCATAGATGCAGTGACCTTACCCGAGTTACTACTTAAAACATCTGACAAGATGCAAAGGCCAATAATATATTAGAAGAATCTGCCTGACTCTGCTTAAACTGACTGCTTGGTTGGCGTAGTGGGTAGTGAGACTAGACTGCATTTGGGGTCCTGAGCTCGATCCCCGGGTCAGGCCAAAAGTTATACCTGAGTATTTCGGTAAAAAAAATTTAATATCAGCCCGGAGTCTGGAAGTTGGCGGTCTTTAACCCGGTGCCTCGGAAAGCACGTTAAGCCGTTGGACCTGCGCCCGATCCCTCAATGGTCGTGTAACACTGGTGTCCCATCGGATTTGGGTTTGCGTACACACTTGAGCACTAATATATATTCAGCGTGATAGCTGCGATTGGTCACCTTAGCTGAAATCAGTTGGAGGATATTATTATTATAAAAATAATAGACATTGTAAAATCTTTAGCCAATTTAAAACCGTGGGAAAGCCACGCTTCTCACAGAAAAGGCTCTTCTCACGGCGTACAGCAGCGTCTATCTGAGACTGAGTGACGGAGTCACGGAAAGTACCGAAGGCCAATCCCGGGGAAATTGTTATAAGGTTGGCAGCGCACTTGTGACTCCACTTGTTGTGCGCCGTGCGCGGGTCATAAGTGGCGGAAATCGCTTACCATCAGGTGATCCGTCTGCTTCTGTGCCACTTATCACCTTGTATTCCCTAAACTATAAGTAACCAGTTTTTATCGAAGCAATTAAACTTTGCTATCTCCGCATTCACGGCGAATCAATCACTATCCAATATTTATACACTTCTAAATTTTTCGGTGGCACTGTTATTCAGAGCAATAATTCCGGTTCGCAAAAGCTCGTGGGTACAAATCCCACTCGAAGACTAAACTTTACGGCCTCAGTTAGCTTTTACGTCATCTCAAATGCTACAAAATTTCGAGAGCTAATCAATTTGACGAATTCGAATTACAAACGCATTTGAAAGTACTCAATCAATTTGCCACAGCCAAACACACGAGTACAAAGCGGAATATCCACAGTTTATGGAAATTGTAGCGGGACGGTTGTCATTTCCAAATATTCCAAACATTTGGAGAACAACTGGAAATGCAATCGGTTCCAGGGCGGGAACGCGTACGGGATTTTGTTTACACTCCAAACTCGTTGCTGACTAAATCGCTGCCAATTGATTTATGTTTGTATGCCGACCTAATTCCACGAGCTCCGATAAGTATGTAGGAATATGCAAATGATTTGCAAAACAGCAACAGTAAATAATGTAGACCCTTGAATTCACGCGAAAAATACCCTTCTTTTCCAGCGAAACGTTTTGAATTACCACTTTTTTGCGTTTTGAGGACGAAAATGTTGAAGACAATAAATACGGAGAGAAATCATTTGGGGAACACCACTTCATGATAACAGCATAACGAAGCCTTAATTGCGTCGCACAATTCAAATAAAATTTTACGAAGCCCGCAAAATTCCGCGATGGGATCGCTGTGGGTAGACGGTGAAGCATCAGAAGCGCACATTTTTTCGCAACTTTATGAAAACGTTTCGGTAGATTTATGAATAAAACCTTTCAGGGTGGATGCGAGCCCGCAGTGTAATTTAGGGCATACGAAGGAGCAACCTCCGAAATTAGCCTGTTCTCATTCCACCGCTGTCGTCGCGAAGATCACCAGTTATACGAGCCAATACACCGAACGAACAGAATAAATTTGCTTTATATCAGACAGTTGACCTTCATAACCGATATTGTTGCTTTTATACAAGGAAATATTTTGGGACTCCCCGCCCTCTTCGTATTCGGGTCTCGCATGAACCTTCTTTTGCTTTTTTAACTTATTTGTGCTGCTAAGCCGGCGCTATATGAGAAAATTGGGGCTTTAAGCCGATGTGTATTGGATAAATCAGGAGAGCGGGAAGTTAGCTTTGTGATAAGGTAAACAAAACAAAATTTGGTGGTAATAGAATTTTTTTGATTCGTCATATTTATTTACTTTCTTTTTTGGTTCTTCTTAGTATTAGTATTTAAGTTGGGTCTTTTGAAAGTACTTATATTTACGATGCGTTTTATTATTAATATGATTTGAGTCCTATTTTTAATCGATGTCAAACATGGTTGGTTTAGTTTCTGACGAGAAATTATACAGATTGTAGTAACTTGATATGTGACTGTTTGCTTATTATAAAATAAAAATATGCAGTAATACGTTAGTAACTACCCAGTGAAAATTAAAATATATAGTAGTTTATGAGGAAGTAAATACTTATGGCCGTGTGGTCCCCGGCAGAGTAGAATAGGCCACCCTCATTCTTACCGAGGTGTCGTAAAAGGCGACTAAGGTAAAGCTGCTGGCATGATCATCAGCACCCAGAGAAGGAAAACTCAGCATTTATATGAAAACCCTCGCCAACCCGTCTGCCAAGCGTGGTGAGTATGGCAACTACCCCTCATGTGATTGAGGGAGGCCCGTGCCCCAGCAGTGGGGACTTAAATGGGCTGATGATGAAAGTAAATGCTTATAAGCCTATTGTTTTATTTATTTATTTATTATTCAGACACCTTAGAAGCCAACTGAATTTAGGTTCATTAGTCACGGATAATTTGCAATAAAAAGGCAGAAAAATACAATCCTTGTCAAATTAAATACAACTAAAAAATAATGTAATAAAAATAAGCACATCAGATAATAATGACATAAATAGCCCAAATTTTAAGTATCTGAGTCAAGAGAATTTATTTAAAAATACGTAATAGAAGAATAAAATATTATGCAAATTAGGTACACAATGTCGTCACAGAATAAAAAGAATAAAATAGAATTAAATTAGAAATTTATAATTAAATGTCAATAGTATTCAATACGTTCACTATGTCAAAACATTACGGTACTTGTAACATATTTGACCAAATCTGTCTGCAAATAGGTCTATTTCATCGTGCTGAGCAAGTATATTATCGATGAAACGCAAAGCAAATGATGTATGATCAAACATCATTTGCTTTGCGTTTCATCGATAATATAGTAGCCGAAACTGAAAAATCATAATCATAAATATTTATTGCTTTATTAAGTATACAATCAGGAGCACAATTCTCGTGACATTTATCATCATACGACATATATCAAGAAAACATGGCGGATATCGTATGAAAACGTTTTTGCTTATTCTCGCGATGTCGAATGGTGACATATGTCACATATTTTCGTGCGACACGTATCGTATGGTACGGTCACCAAAATCACCGTGATACTTCATATCGTATGGCGATATGAAGTGTCACGGTGATTTTGGTGATATTTTTTTAATTCAACGTGATGTTTGAGTCGTTTCGCGTTTTGCTGTTTATTGAAGTTTGTTTGTTCAAATCACATAACAAGTTTAAATTAACTGCACAAACTAAAAAGATGACTGATTCTCAGTGTGAACAATTGTTTAGCTGAAAATTTTAAATTTTCTTATATTTTCTTTAATTGGAACCAATTTTCGCCAGTATTACCTACTAAACTAACTACTACTACTTAAATATTCGTCATTAATCCTTTTTATCTCAGTAATAAAATCAGTGTAAAGAAAATTCTTTATTCCATTTTTTTCTTTTAACGCGTCTTTTTGCTAAAGTTGCCATTTCTTTTTGCCACAGACTGAAAAGATTTTTTTGTTTAACTATCAGTTTTATAAAACTGGCCGTTTTATACCTAAAAAATAAAAATTAATGAAAAAGCGCCATGTCTACGCAATAAAAAATAAATATCATAGGTATTTTCATGTTTATATAATAATGTGTTATGCTTAAGATTATTGAAATAAATGAACAATTATAACATATTTTTTGTTTTTTTGATATTATAGACATAAAAAATATAATTTTCTCCACTTTATTGATTGATTTTTCAAATAGCTTTAGCGACGCGCCGCTTGTCTTTTTTGTATTACGATTAAGATAAGATGAAAAATAAAAAACCCAACACATTTCATAGACAAAACGTATAGAAGAGAACGTATGCTAGAGAGCAGTCATATTATCTGCAGCGATACATGTCACATGCACTACCCTTTTGTGCTACCCTTTGCGGGGGATTCCAATTAATACGTCATACGATTCCTAGAAAATATGCATGCGGCCAGCGATCTGAGGAAACTGGGACACGCTATACATATAATATCACTGTAGAAGTTGTGTTGGAATAGAGGAACTAATACGCCAGTCGTTTTATGCCAAAAGATTTGAAGTGAAAAACGTATGCACTTTTAAGGAACCGTACCTCAAAAGAAAAAAATACTGAACCCTTATAAGATCACTTTTATATTTTAATAATATCCTCCAACCGATTACTACGGCGGCCAATCTCAACGATCAGCCACGTACGCAGGATATATTATAGTCCTCAAGTGTCGTTCGCAAACTACAAGTGCATTCTCTATTCCCTACCCTCATATTCCGATGGGACACTACTGTGACACGACCTAGAGAGGGATTGGACGCAGGATCAACGGCTTAACGTGCTTTTCGAGGCACGGGGTACGAGACCGCCAACTTCCAGACTCCGGTCTGCCACTAAGAAAACTTAGGTACACATTTTTGGCCCGACCCGGGGATCGAACCCGGGACCTCTTGCGTAGTGGTCGCTTTAAAGTGCGATCCTCTAACCACTGCGCCACCGAGGCAGTCATTTTTTTTATTTTATGGTAGATTAACGGGCAAGCGAATCATCGGAGAGTAAGTGATCACCATGAAGATATAGGAGATGAGAGGAGTCGCTGATACATTGCCTTCCTTTCAGGAAATAGTACGCTCGTTTCTTGAAGGTTCCCTGGTCATAACCATTAGTTATAACTAATGTAGCAAAACAATTGCACAAAACTGAGGTACAAGGTAAATATAATTAAGAACTAATTTCCAGTAAAAGTAAACTTAATACATTTTATTCGAAAAATAACTGTAAAAAACCTATGACTCATTAAAATGTTTTGCTAAGTCCTTCCGCTCGTCTGTATGTACTGTATGTTAAGGTAGGGTAAACTAGCGACGCCATTTTAATTTTTAGCTACTAAACCGGATCTATTTTTAACAATTTCAGGGTTACAACCTCTCGGCAAACACTTATACTATTTATTAAATAACCATGCACAAATGTTGGGTCCGATTTTTTACGCGAAAAATTGATTCACGCCAAAAGGGGCCGCTTTTGGCGGTAATTTAAATTTCGAGTGCAAAAGCAGACTCAAAAGTTAAGTATAAGTATTTAATAAATAGTATAAGTGTTTGCAGTGAGATTGTTATCCCGAAATTGTTTAAAATAGATCCGGTTTAGTAGCTAAAAATTAAAACCGATTGGCGTCGCTAGTGTGCCCTACCCTAGCCCTAGCGTCAAGGTATGGAGTCAATAACGCTCTCCTGAAGCTTTAAAAAAAAAATCATTAGAGTAAATAAAAAAAAAGTGGGACCGTTTTCTCTTTATAATTAAACATCTGGAATACTGTTCCCATCTCTGGGCTGGTGCACCTCAGTACCAACTTCTTCCGTTTGACGGTTTGACCGCGTACAACGTAGGGCTGCTCGAATTGTCGGTGAATTGACTCTCTCTAGTCGACTTGATCCTCTAGCACTGCGGCGGGATATAGCCTCCCTCAGCATTCTATACCGCATCTATCATGGGTAGTGCTCTGATGAACTGTTTGATCTACTCCCTGCAGCTTCAGCTGCAGGGAGTAGATCAAACAGTTCAGTCTTACATCGAGCCACGCGCAAGCGATTGTCATTCCATCCCCATCATCTCGATGGATGGCGGTCTAATACTGTGCGTTTTTCGCGGAACTTCCTACCACGTACCTCAGTTCTGTGGAACAGTTTACCAACGAAGTATTTCCCGACGGCTACGACTTAGGGACCTTCAAGAGAAGAGCGTACTTCTTTTTAAAAAGGCCGGCAACGCATTAGCGATCTTTCTGATTTCGCGGATGATAATGGGCGGCGCTGATTGCTTTCCATCAGGTGACTCGCTTGCTCACTTGTCGCCTCTAGCATAAAAAAAATCTGCATAATAAACTAACTTTGTTATGTAATAAACCAACGGCTTTGATATTATTCCTCTTAGATACATACCTACTCATACTTATAAGTGCTTTGTGCTTAGAACAGTGTCCTCAGAAAACTTTATAAGGAAAGAACAGCGGAATTGAGTTTACGCGACGACAGTGAGGCACGTGGAAAGAATGCATTCGGAGACAACTGTACCTAAATATTCGAGTTTACGATAGATCTTATATTCTAGGAATTGAAGTTTGGACGAGACAGTCTGAATGTTAAGAAATGGTTTGTGAAAGGAAAATTATTACGTCGTTGTCACGGATTCCCGTAGTTTGAACGCGCGAATACTTCGATATTGGAAGTTTTAGTAGTTTTTGTTTTACCTATTAAATAAAATCCAATGATGGCATCCAACTAGTGTTGCTTATCGATAGTCCACTATCGATAGTAAAAGTAAAATCAATAGTACCTATCGATAGTATTGCTGGTTGTCAATAGTATCGATACTATCGATAGTTTTGATAGTAAAATTAGATCAATACAATTGATAACGCTAATACTTTTTTTTATTGCTTATAAAAGGCAGACGAGCTTGCGGCTCATCTGATGGTAAACGGTAACCACCGCTCATAGACATCAACAATGCCGGAGAACAGTCATGCCGCTGCCTATCGTAAAAGAAGAACTCTTTTCAAACCTCGTTTAAAAAAGGACATATCGTAGCGATCAGGGAACACCGCGGCTGGAAGCTCATTCCATGAGTTTGCACGAGGGTGGGAAAAAAGAGCGCTGGAAACGAAGCGTTCTGGAAGGAATTGGTTCCAGGTAGTGTTAGTGAAGTTGTGCGGCGTCTAGTTGTATACTATCGATAGTATTAGCACAGTATCCTCAGAAAACTTTATAAGGAAAGAACAGCGGAACTGAGTTTACGCGATGACAGTGGGGGACGTGGAAATAATGTATTCGGAGACAACTGTACCTAAATATTTGAGTTTAAGATAGATCTTATATTCTAGGACTTGAAGTTTGGACGAGACAGTCTGAATGTTAAGATACGTATTCCCGTAGTTTGAATGCGCGAATATTTTGATATTGGAAGTTTTAGTAGTTTATGTTTATTAAATAAAATCCAATGATGCCATCCAACTAGTGTTGCTAATCACTAGACTATCGATAGTAAAAGTAAAATCAACAGTATCGATAGTCTATCGATAGTCTTGCTGGTTGTCAATAGAATGGATACTATCGATAATGTTGAAGGTAAAATTAGATCAATACTATTGATAACGCTAATATTATTAATAGTATCGTATAATATATTGTTTAATGTCCGATACTATCGATAGTATCGGACTCATTCAATCAGGCAGCGACACTATCGAAACATAACTGACTATCGATAGTATCGATAGTTTGATTATTGATACTAACGGGCATTAAACAATCGATAGGGAAACCATCGATAGTTCCGTAACACTACATCCAACCTTTTACGAACCTAGCAAATAATCTGACTGTTCAACTGTGCTATACTCCTCTTATCCTAACTCATATTTAATAAGGTCCTCTTATTAAATATGAATTTTGATAAGTGCTTTCTTCGACGTGAGCCAACGATTATGAAAACACACATTGTTTATATTTCATCATTATCATCATCGTCATCGTTTCAGCGCACTGCTGGATATAGGCCTCCCCTAATGTTCTCCACACAGATCGGTCCTGCGCCGCCCGTATCCAATGGATTCCCGCGACCATCACAAGATCTTCGGTCCACCTTATGGGGGGCCTGCCACGTCTCCGACTTCCTGTAAGTGGCCTCCACTCGAGGACCTTTTTTTATGATATAGGGGACTGACAAGCAGACGTATCACCTGATGGTAAGCGATTACCACCGCCTATAGACTACATACCACGTCAAAGGCCGCTGCGGCCTTTTTAAAAGGGAGTACGCTCTTTTCTTGAAGGTTTCCTTTCAAGGAAACCGTTGAGGTTCACCTCAACGGCCGTCTGTTCTCCTCGCTATGTGGCCTGCCTAATGTCACTTGAGGCATGCAACCCTTTGAGCTATGTCTGCATCTTTAGTTACTTAAGTTCTCCTGCGAATCTCATTGAAGCACATTGTAAGCGGCCACGTTTCGGTTCCGTATGTCATCACTGGCAACACACACGCATCATATTTGTGTTCCCAAAATTGACTATTCATTGATCCTTCAAACTGTCAACTGTTTATACTACAACCTGCCGAACCCTAAACGTTCTGAACTTTTCGGCATTGAGGTGGATAAAGTGAAGGAAAGTATAAATATTCATTCAGACAGCCTACGCACAGTAAATATAAACTTTTATTTCAGTTCTCCATTAGTGGGGGGTAGCGGAGGGGGGAGACACATTGAAAATTCGACCCGCGACTCTAATTAGCGGGGACAGTGGGCCCTTCTTCCTCCCTTATTAATGGAAAAGTCTGTTCCAATTGATTTCATACTTTATAGACTGAGAGGTTGCATCGTGTCTAGTATCTAATTAATTGTTTCTAAACGATGAAGCAGATGACAGAAGCAAGGCATAATACCTAAAACTACTGTTAGACATGCTCAATTGTAGCATGCTTAAAAGGCATGCCTAATATGAGCATGCTTAATGAACATTTGCGATCACTGAGGATGATATAAGCCATCTATTGGCATGCTTAAAAATAAGCAAACGTGTTTACACGTGCTAAAGCAGTCCGCCAAATATCGCCTCCCACCCGCACTACAGCTTCAAAATCAACTAGCGTGCAATTTTTGAGCATGCTCAAAGTTACCATCTCCACATATGCTACTAAGTAGCATGCTTTAAGCATGAAAATAAGCATGTGTATCTTTAAACGTTTTTTTTTTCATATTTTTAAAACAACAAAACAGGTTAGGTGGTTCGAATATTCGCTAGGGCCACTAGCAATTGATGAAAATAAGTTGAAATTTTAATACTTCTGTCAACCAATGTATATCTAATAAAAACAACAATATAATTCAAGATTGTTAAATATTAAATAAAGCATAATTTATATTAATTCGCAAATTTTACTTAAAGTTCGTGCATAATTTGGGATTTTTATGAGATAGGAGACATAAGTATCACCTGATGTTAAGTGATTAACGACACCTATAACATTAAATTGGATTAAATTAGTTAGACAAGCATAATTATGGCGAACCAAGTTAGAAAATAAAGATAATGAATGGCGGCTCAAACAGAGCTGAGGGTACATTGCCTAATTTTTACCGCCTTAATTGAAAAAAAAAAATACAAATAGCATTCAGATATCTTCACTATACTTAATGCTTTTATGAAACTAAATATTCAATGAACTAATTGGATAAAAAAACCTTATAATGGGGTGGGATCGGCCACTCTATCAAGGTACCATTTGGTAGATTTATGTCGATTTATATAACAGTACACTGTAATTTATTTCTGTGTGCAGTTTTCATATTTTATACGTGGTTCTGTCTAAGACATTAAAAAATCACAATTTTGTTTTTATGATACGACAGACAAGCAAATGACCTCAATCTCACCTGATGTTATATGAAGACTATTTGATTGAATTCAAATTAGCGGAGAAAGAGTGCGCGCGAATTACTACCACTTTTCCTAGGGTATGCGCCTTAACTTATGTGTCAGTCGACGTGTGAAATTACATTTCAAATGCGTCGCGTAGCCTCTATGAATTACGCATGAAACGGTGCCAATGAGCGCGCAATGTACTGTGATGCTAACGCCACGGAATTAACACTGCATTCTAGTGCTATGGTTTAATTAGAAACTGCAATGACAGCACCGTCATTACGCTTAAGATCTCTGCTTTACATATGTACAGTGGCGGTCAAAAAGTGTTTACCAGTTTTGAAATTTGATTCTATATAACACTTTTTGCACTAAAGTCAAAAATGCCATATCAAGTTACATATAACCTTTTTAAAGTAAATATGAAAAAAGGCACATAAAGAGGCTACAAAACAGAAGCAGCCATAAAAAAACCTAATTTCTTTGAAATGACATGACATTTGTCATAAAACTGTCAGCTGTCAAATCACTAAAAAAAGATACCATATCTATAATCAATATTATGTAATAGACATAGACTTAGGATGCCGCCCTGGTAATAGACATATAGAACTTATCACCTATTACCTGTGCGGATAAAGAATGGGATCAGAAATGGCGGCGCATCTATTCACTTCTCGCTCGCACACTCGCAATTGCGTTTATACTCGCACCACACGAGTGCGACCCTATGTTCCTTGGGGAAAAATGATTGTTTTTATCAGTATAATGTCCTCAATAAAGGAGTAAGATGGTTAAAAAAGCACGGTGTATATGTCGCAGTAAGATAGATGAAGCCGTAATATAGTTATATGCCTAGGAATATAATTATATACCGTAACATAGTTTGTAACGCAGCCTGCAGGGGCTTCGTTATACTACATAACTACTCATAAAGAAAGTTACCTTTGGTGTTAACTATAGAGCTTCGTTTTCCGTTTGCTATAGAGCTTGTATATCATTTTATGATTATGTCTTGTATTAGCATTACTCTTATTTGTGTTATTTTAATGTTCCTTGTACATTTTTATCTGTAAATAAATTTAAAGTTATTGTTGTAAATATTTAGATTGTCTATCTGACATTGTCCGACAGCTGACGTTGTCTAACTGTTTTTATTTTTCTATCGAATTGTCTATTCAAATTTAACTATGGAGTTTAGCTATGTTTCGAGAATATTCTATATTGTATGAATTTTAAAATTTAAATGTTGTAGAATAGAATGCGCATGGGCAATATAAAAGGACGCACATGGGCAGGACGACCAGTCTACCACCAGCTCTGAAGAAGCTCAGAACCTCAAGCTATAACAGTGCCAGTATACGTTTACCCGTAGAGTAACGGTGCCGGGGCACGGAAGGTGTTGCCCCCCCTGCACCTACGCGCGTCTACCATCACTCGTGCGCGTATCCGCGTCGCGCCTACCCGCGGCCGGCTTGCGGGCGTGCGCGTATCTGTGTCTCGCGCCCCATTTGCTGCCTCCTGCGCTCGGCGGAGCCCTACCGCCCGCCTCTTGCGACGCTGGATCCTACCGGCGCGCTGCCTGTGCTCACCCTGTATTACCGCCCTACCACGGTTGCCCACTTTGAACTTCTACCTTGTATATATATTTAGTGTAGTGTACCGGTGTAAATAGCTAGTTTTAAGTTAGTTTTAAGTTAGATTTAAGACTTTAGGACGAGCCATCTTTGTACATATCGCTTATAATTATAGCCCTCTTCCCTCTATCCTTGTCTTTTCTTCTTTCCCCTATCTTTTAGCTCCGTAACCCTCCGTTACGTGACAGTTTGGCGCCCAACTCTATAGAATCCCTCCCTGTTCTCAAAATTCTAAAATAAACTTGCACAAGTTTCTGTATATAACATACCTTTTGGCTCCCTATTAGACGTCTCTTACTTCTTAGATATTTCTTTCCCTATTCTTCCTCTATTTTTCTCACTAAAATAAAGTAAATAAAATAAAAACTATTGTAAATATTTTATTGCTTTAAAATTACAAATATCTTAGATATGGCTCGTCTTATAAACTTTAATTTACTTAATAAGGCGGAACTTGAATACGAACTTATAATTAGGAACGAAACTCCTGCGGATAATCTTGTATCACTTAGGAAACAAATTGTTTTATTGCTTCGTAATTTTCCTACGGAGGACATTATTGATTCTCCCGTTCCTCTGAGTGACGATTTGTCACAAGCTTCTTCTACAATCTTATATTTATCTTCGATGTTGGACCGATACGAATCGGGTAATCTGAAATTATTTAAGAAAATTGAAACTTATATAAATCACTTATTTTATCGACTTGACAGAATTGACACTGATGTAAGTGACAGCGACTCAAACCTTATAGAACTCTATGACGACTTAAAAAAGAAGTTTACTCTTTTGACTGAACGTTTTGACGCTTTTTCAAAACCAGCTGTGACTTCACAGGTACAAACCTCTTTGGACTCACCCTTGCCGATTTCTCAACCTAACTGTATGCCACCTTTTCATAATTTTCTCTTACCAAATTATCTAAATGAGCTAAAAAAAATTACTTTTGATGGGACAACTTGTCCTAGAGCTTTTCTATCGAAAATTGATGAATTTTTACTTACGAACAAACTTGATAAGCAAATACTTATAAGCTCGGCCTTCAACATTTTTGAGGACGATGCTTCTTATTGGTTTAAATTCCAACTAAGTCGTGACCCTTCGTTAACTTGGGATCGCGTTTCCGAGTTGTTAATTAAGGACTTTGGCCATTCTGATTATGACCATAAACTACTGCAGGCAATAAAATCTCGTACTCAGGGTAAATCTGAGTCTATTATGGTTTATATTCCGAAAATGTTTGAAATGTTTTCGAGACTAAGCGAGAAATTACCTGAGCAGGAGAAACTGCAAATACTTCTACGTAACATCCGTCCTTGTTATACTTCTTTTGTTGCTCTTAATAAAGTTGATTCTATTGACTCTTTAATTTCTGTATGTCAACAATTTGAGCGCTGTATTGACCGCGACAATAATTTTAAAGAACCTGAAATGAATACTCTTATTCCTGAATTATCCTATAAACCTAAACACGATTCTACACTTTTTACCGAACACTAAACCTAATGTTACACATACTTTTCGCTCTAAACATTCTTTCACTCCTAATTATGATTCTCATAAATCTAATAACTTTAAGCCTTTTCGTACGAACTTTTCTTCGCAGAATAAAAATTCTGCACATGCGATATCTGAAAATGCTCCCAAGTTTCAGGCGCATTTGTTTTGCGTTCGATGTCGAATAAATGGTCATTCTTTGAATTCTTGCACTAAACCAAGATTCTTAGTCTGTTTTAAATGTGGTTTGAAAGACTTTAGAGCTTCGGATTGCCCGAAATGTAAAGCTGACAAGCCTCAACCTTCTTCATCCTCTAACTCAAAAAACTAACATATGACTTGGATAAACGAAAAGAAAATTTTGATGTTGATGACTGGCATAATTGGTTAAAAATAATTAAGAACTTTTTCGCTAGTTATGGAACTTCTTCGGTTTACTACGACAACGAAAGAGATTTTAACCGTCCTTTTATTAACGTTTCTATTTCAAATGTTGAGTTTACGGCGTTACTTGATAGCGGTAGTTCAATGACTATTTTAGGTAATAACTCGCACTTTAAAATTTTGGAACTGGGCTTTTCGTTATCCAAGTCTGATTATATTACGGTTAGCACTGCTAGTAAGCATCGTGTTAAATCTTTAGGATTTTTTATTCTTCCTTTTACCTTTAACGACCAAACTAGACTTATTAAAGCATATGTTATTCCTGAAATATACCCGTCTTTGATACTTGGTGTTGACTTTTGGAGGGAATTTAATTTGGTTCCAAACTTTTATCGTGTGCCTTTTCTCTTAATAAACCATCCCACTTTAACAACTCTGTGGAGAAACAAATCCTACCTTACGAAAATCTTACTTCTGAAGAAAGGTTATCGCTGATGATATTATTTCGCGTTTTAAGCAAATTTCCTTTGAAGCTAAGGGTGAACTTGGTCGTACTGATCTGGTTAGCCATCGTATCGATACTGGAGATACGCTGCCTATTAAACAACGTTGTTATAGACTCTCTCCCGAGAAACAAAAGGCTCTAATTGCTGAGGTGGATAAAATGATTGAGTGGAAGGTCATTGAGAAATGTGAAAGCCCTTGGTTGTCTCCGGTTCTTATTACGCCTAAAAAGAATGGCGAATGGCGATTTTGTGTCGATAGTAGAAAACTCAACTCAGTTACTCGTAGGGATGCCTATAGTCTTCCTTTTATCAATGAAATACTTGACCATCTCAAAAACGCTAAATTTTTATCGAGTATCGATATCGCTAAAGCTTTCTGGGAGATTCCTTTACATGTAGACGATCGGGATAAGACCGCCTTTTATGTCCCCGGTAGAGGAATGTACAGATTCACTGTTATGCCCTTTGGTTTAACTAATGCACCTGCTACACAGCAGAGGTTAATGGATATCTTATTCACTCCTGAATTTGACAACAAAGTGTTCTGTTATCTTGATGACATTATTATCATAGGCTCCTCGTTCCAAGAACACATAGGACTTCTAATTAAAGTGCTTGAAAAATTAACTTACGCTAAACTTACCATTAACTTTGAAAAAAGTCATTTTTTTTAAGAAAGAATTAAAGTACCTTGGATATGTTGTTGACGATAATGGTTTACGAGCTGATCCTAGCAAAATTCAAGCTATTATGGACTTTCCTGTACCTACTTCACGCAAAGAAGTGCGTAAATTTCTGGGTACGTGTAGTTGGTTTCGTAGGTTCATTCCTAATTTCAGTACTATAGCTGCACCTCTTAATAAATTAACATCATCTGCTAAAACTTCTCCGAAATTTTCTTGGAGTTCTGAGGCTAACTCTTCCTTTCTGAAACTAAAAGAATATCTTGTAACTACCCCAATTCTTGCTTGCCCTGATTTTGATCAACCGTTTTCTGTGCATTGTGATGCATCTAACACTGGCATTGGAGCCATGCTTACTCAAACGGTTAACGACAAAGAAGTTGTTATAGCCTACATGAGCAAATCACTTAACAAAAATGAAAGAAACTACTCTACTACTGAAAGAGAAACTCTAGCTGTTATCATTGCCTTAGAACATTGGCGGTGCTATCTTGACAATGGCAAACCGTTTACTGTATACACTGATCATGCCGCATTAAAGTGGTTTTTGAATTTAACAAATCCTTCTGGTAGACTCGCTCGTTGGTCACTTCGCCTTTCTTGCTTTAATTTCACGCTGAAACATAAAAGAGGAAAGGATAATATTGTCCCTGATCTACTTTCTCGTTCTAAAAGCGAGGACAGTCATATTATCGCTCCTTTATCTTCGAATGAAGCCACGTCTTTAGACTTAGAGCGCTATAATAAAATCTTTCGTAATTGTTTAACTGATCCTCAAAGTCATCCTAACTATACGATTAAGGATAATAAACTATTTCGTTGCACTAATACTCCTTATTCTTTAACAGACGATTTCATCTGGAAAGAAGTCCCTATCCCTTCTGAAAGAGAATCTTTGATAAGAAATGCTCATGGTTCCGCTACAGATCCGCATTTGGGCGTATTTAAAACATACAAAAAAATATCATTGTTATATTACTGGTCTGGCATGTTTAAAGATATAGCTAAATTTATTTCCAATTGCGAAACTTGTTTGGCTTATAAACACTCTAACCACTCGCCTTACGGTCCTATGGGAAAACCCAAAATTTGTTCTAGACCTTTTCAATGCATTTCTTTGGACTTAATAGGTCCATTGCCAATGACTAGGCGACGTAACCAGTACATTCTCGTTGTAAATTGTCTATTCACCAAATATACACTTATTTTTCCTTTGAAACGAGCTATAACTACTAGTATTATACATTACTTAGAGAATTCCGTGTTCTTAGTTCATGGAGTACCTCAAACAATTATTATGGATAACGGTCCACAATTTCAATCGCATGAATTCCATAATTTCCTTGGACGTTATAGAATTCCGCATATATCTTACACTCCTCACTATTGTCCTCAGGTCAATACTACAGAACGCTACAATAAAACAATTATTACCGCACTAGCTTCACTGGTCGGTGAAGACCATAGGTCTTGGGACCTTCACCTATCTAAGATTCAGTTTGCAATGAATAACTCTGTAAATGAAGTAACTGGATTTACTCCTGCATTTTTAGTATTTGGTCGTGAACTCATTACTTGTGGTTCTATTTATTCTCAGGGTTACGACTTAGAGGAAATTACCTTTTTACCTCGTGATTTATATGCTAGGAATATTGGCCTTCTATCGTCAATTTTTGATAGAGTTCAGGTTGCACTGCGCATATCTCATGTAAAGAATTCTAACCGTTACAATTTAAGGCACTCTTTTAAAGAATTCAATGTTGGAGATATAGTGTGGCGTAAAGACTACTCTTTAAGCAATGCTGGTGCATATTTTAGCGCAAAATTAGCACCTAAATATGTTAAATGCAAAGTCGTTGAGAAATTGTCACCTCTTGTATACATTCTTGAGGACTGCAACGGTTGCCGCGGTAAATGGCATGTAAAAGACTTTAAGAAATGACTACCTTACTGTTTGACTTTACTAGTATTATATGTATTTATTTGCACACACATTGGACTGATTTTTGGCTACTTCAGTCTGATATTTTTTATATATACTTAGCGACTAATCTCGTCTCTCTTTACTTATAGGATTCTCTCTTATAGTACCTACTTACTTGCTTAACGTTTTCTTTTAAAAGGCGCTTCTTGACCTTTTAATTCTAAACTTTAGGGCTCTCTTTTGCCTTATCTACTTACTACTTAGCGCTTCTTTGACTACAGAGGCGTTTCTTTTAAAGGTAAATTCAACCTTTAAAATTTGTGCCCTTTGATTGGGAATACCTGAGAGAGACTAGATTGTCGGCTATGGTCATCGACACTAATGGGTTTTAAGAAACGGAGCGGCTGACAACTCCCTAAATAAGCCTAAAGTCATTCTTATAGGGTACTTCCTATGGAGTTTGCGTCATTGATAGTGAACCCTACTCCTCTTTGTGATTGGTTCGTATGTTAGAGTGATTGTTAGAGTGACTGGATTTGAATTGTTTTTGGATTGTGGAATGGTATGTTTAAGTGAAGGTTGACTGGTTAGACTGATAGTAAGGATAGTATTCTCTTAACCTTATAATCAAAATTTTCTCTGAGTCGAAAATTTTTCTGGGGTCGTGGGAGAAATGTAACGCAGCCTGCAGGGGCTTCGTTATACTACATAACTACTCATAAAGAAAGTTACCTTTGGTGTTAACTATAGAGCTTCGTTTTCCGTTTGCTATAGAGCTTGTATATCATTTTATGATTATGTCTTGTATTAGCATTACTCTTATTTGTGTTATTTTAATGTTCCTTGTACATTTTTATCTGTAAATAAATTTAAAGTTATTGTTGTAAATATTTAGATTGTCTATCTGACATTGTCCGACAGCTGACGTTGTCTAACTGTTTTTATTTTTCTATCGAATTGTCTATTCAAATTTAACTATGGAGTTTAGCTATGTTTCGAGAATATTCTATATTGTATGAATTTTAAAATTTAAATGTTGTAGAATAGAATGCGCATGGGCAATATAAAAGGACGCACATGGGCAGGACGACCAGTCTACCACCAGCTCTGAAGAAGCTCAGAACCTCAAGCTATAACAGTGCCAGTATACGTTTACCCGTAGAGTAACGGTGCCGGGGCACGGAAGGTGTTGCCCCCCTGCACCTACGCGCGTCTACCATCACTCGTGCGCGTATCCGCGTCGCGCCTACCCGCGGCCGGCTTGCGGCGTGCGCGTATCTGTGTCTCGCGCCCCATTTGCTGCCTCCTGCGCTCGGCGGAGCCCTACCGCCCGCCTCTTGCGACGCTGGATCCTACCGGCGCGCTGCCTGTGCTCACCCTGTATTACCGCCCTACCACGGTTGCCCACTTTGAACTTCTACCTTGTATATATATTTAGTGTAGTGTACCGGTGTAAATAGCTAGTTTTAAGTTAGTTTTAAGTTAGATTTAAGACTTTAGGACGAGCCATCTTTGTACATATCGCTTATAATTATAGCCCTCTTCCCTCTATCCTTGTCTTTTCTTCTTTCCCCTATCTTTTAGCTCCGTAACCCTCCGTTACGTGACAAGTTATACCAACTACAGCTGGTGTCCTACCACATTTCCTCTTCTATTGTTTAACATTATTGTTTTTAATCATCAAGGATAACCAACTTTCACGAACACTTGAAGTTATCAGATATCACAATTAGCTGCATTAAAGGCACGAATAAAAAACCGGCGCCTGACCTCCGCACCACCAGAGAGGTCCCGTGAATACCGCGTTAGAGCCGCCATCTACATTCAAATTTCACCTTTATGCACATAGACACAAGAAATATTTCAAATTTTAGATCCGCCTTTTTCCGTGGGACTTCTTTCAGGCGCAGACTCTATTTCAAAGACTAATTTATCGTCTACGCTACTTCAATATTTGCATAGATCAATGTTGCACATGATTGAGCTGAGCTACGCGTGATCAACATTATTAATTAGCGTTTCTAATTAATGTACCATTCTGATTACCGTAGCCAAAGCGTATAATACCAGCATCAATAACTATAATAGACCAGATTGATTTCGTTATTAATGAAATTTGGATTAGGCGCGCTTAAATCACCGCTGTGTGTTTAACTCAAGCTGCACAGTACAGTTGACGAATTAGTTATACGTGAAACCGACTGATAGCTAGAAAAGGATAAAATAATTAAACTCTGAGGTCCCACAACGAAACTGTCTCGTAATGAACAAGAATATGCCTGTCGCATCCAAACAAAAGAGACGCAATATGCTTGAGAAAGGAAAGGGGAATAAAGAATAGGTCGTCAAATACGTTCTATTTTTTATATAATATGCGGCAGACAAACAGACGGATCACCTGATGGTAAGCGATTACCGCTGCCCATGGACAACCGCGACACCACTGGCGTCACAAGTGCGCTGCCAACGTTTAATCCCCCTTTCCTCCGGATTAGATCTCCGGTACCTTCACTCCGCAGCGAAACACAGCACAGTGCTGTTTCACGCCGATTTTCTAGCCTATTCATGCCCAAATTGATATGCACACCTTCGTTTGTCATTAAAATAGGCATAAATTATATTATATTATAATAATTGGATTTTCGCTGTCTCTATAAATTGAAAATTTAAAAAACTCCCGACGGCGACCATCTTAGATTTGAATTTTGTCACAATAAATATATTCTCCTTCTCAAGTCCTTTTATATGATACTCATATTGTGGGGGTTGTGTTAAAACATACAATCTATATTTTTGTGACGGCGGCATCGACTTTTATTTCAATTTACGAGTACATCCAACATGGCTAAGACCACTCCCCCTTATTCATCTTTCAAACAAAAAAAAACATAATCAAAATCGGTTTATTTGTTCGGGACCTACGATGCTATAGACAGACACACAGACACGTCAAACTTATAACACCCTGTTTTTGCGTCGGGGGTTAAAAACGGTAAACTTAGTATTAAGAGAGGCATAGGCCTCTCTAATGTTCGCCAATCTATGACTGACTGACTGTTGCGGTCCACTGCTGGACATAGGTCCAACTGTGGACCATAACTGGCTCATCAGCCTGTGTCATGATGAACCCTAAAACTAGGTTTATATAAAGACCATTCGTGCACGCGCGTTGTAATAGCACCACTATCGAATACTACACATAGCTTTATTGGTTTCATTAGCAGTGGTATTAAGCATTCTAATGTTCCACGGAATTTCTAGCAAATAACCTTGCGAGCATTTACTAAGCTATTAGCATTAATAGACTTTCAAGTCGAATGAGCACTATGCAATTGATAAAATAGTAATTATAAATACTAAAGTAACCGCTGCCTTTGGTCCAAGGGTTGCGGGTTCGATCCCCGCACAGTACAAACATTTGTGTGCATGAACATGTTTGTTTGTATTGGTCTGGGTGTTTCCTATATTATAAGTATGTATTTACAAAAGAAAAGTATTAAATGTATATATTTGTAATCCCACTGTTGATTCTGATATCCGTAACACAGGTGCTTGAGCTACCTATCTCGGAGTTAGATCAATGTATGTGATGTTGTGAAATATTTATTTATTTATTTAAAGTTCAAGAGACAAGAAAATGTTCTTTTGTGATAATATCTAAATTAAATTTTGATTACAGGTGATAGGTAAAGTACAGAAAGCCTGATGATGATGACACATCTGAGACCTTACCATGAGTTTGAAATAATATCCTCGCTTTACAAAACTATTGCTCTATCTCTTTCACATGCACCACAATGAAAGGGACAAAGCGATAGTTTTCAATAGCGAGAACTGTTTTTCAAACTCATGGTAAGAGTACAGGTTACTACAATCTATCAAAATTCCTCAATGGATATTGAACCGAATGTGTTCGACATTCAGGTGAGAATCAAATGAAGAATATACTTTTATGTGTGGCTGTACATACAATCGTTCACATCAACCTGAAGGTAAGCAATATTTACAGTACATGATAATTACGAGCAATAATTAGTGGTTTAAAACGACGAACAAATGTCATTAGACGTCTAATTGAAGGCTAATTTATGAAATAAATATCACATAAAAAAACCCTGTAGACCAAGGCAGAATCCTGCTTAAAATATGGCTAATTACTTATGATGAAATAATGGTAGACAGATTAGAAGGGACCCAATAAACTTCCTAATAAGCCACTACGCTAGAATTTTATAAAAGTAATGACGCTCAATTTTAATGACGCGTCGCAGACTCGGGACACCCGCGACGTCGACCTACCCCCGGGTACCCCTTCGTACGTGAACTGAATACCCAAACCATTATATTGGAAGACTAACGTCGACCGAAAGTCTAACCATAAATTTAGTTATTACTTGTGAAAATAGACGAAAGGAGATCGCTAACTTGTCCGCGCGAGAAGATAATGGATCATTTGGGGGGATATTTTTTAGTCACTTCGCAAAGAGGCCCCGTTAAAAGCCCCTTTTATGTGAGTTTTCGGATTGTGTTTCGGGAATTCCGCGTTTTAAAGAGAGAGGTTGGGTACATGGGAAAAGTTAGATTGTACTTGCGCCAACATTAGTTTCGGTTGCAAGGGATCTCGGTAATAGTGGGGCGTTTTCCTGTTTTCATTTTGGTTAAGGCTTTTTATCTAATTCTATTAAGGGCGTTACGTTAGGTTTGCTTGTATTCACCTTATTTTATTGGCTGGGGCGATGGCACATTTGGTGCTAACCTTGTCTCACGTATCAACGGTCTTGCATCTTGAGTTCAAAGCTATCTTCAGAAGCCTGGTGCACGATTGGACCATGATCCAGAATTTAGAAAGTCTGGTAAATAAGTAATTATTTCACAACATCACATACATTGATTTGACTCCGAGATAGGTATCTCAAGCACGTGTGTTACGGATATCAGAACCAACAGCGGCATTACTAATAAGTACATTTCATACTTTTCTTTTGTAAATACATACTTACAATACATAGAAAAGACCAAGATCAATACAAACTGACATGTTCATGTCCACCAATGTTTGTACTGTGCGGGGATCGGACCCGCAACCCTTGTACCAGAGGTAGCGTTCACTATCATTGAATGATCCAAACGGGTCATCAAATCCGGCTCGGGTGCTAATTACAATAAAGCAAACTGCCAGTCGAATTTTGCAGCTTTAAGAGAAATGAAGCTTGTTTGCATGAACAATACTAATATATAAAAAATATGGGTTTTCACAGCATGAGAAACTGTCCGAAACCAACCAACCTAATAGTTTTTTTAGATTTTCGCGTTGCATTATGAATAGAATGTATCAAGACGGGATTAACACGATAATTATTATGTGATACAACTTTATGTACTCACATATTTGGCTCGACGTTTCGGCTACGTTACAGCAGCCGTGGTCACGAGTGGACTCAACGTAACGTAACCGAAACGTCGAGCCAAATATGTGAGTACACAAAGTTGTATCACATAATAAATATCGTGTTAATTCCCGTCTTGATACATTCAACCGACCTAATAGTTAAAATACATGTGCGTATTTCAACTATTAGGTCGGATTTGAAATCCAAAGGTGCGTGCTAGGATTGGAAATAACGACCTTCCGTTTGATAGGCGCACGTTCTCATACAAGCTACCATCGGACTTTCCGACTGATTTAGTGAACTATGAAACCAATGCCAGTTACGAAATACTTTACACATTTCTATCATTCACTAATTAACCATTGAACCGAAACTGATTGCCCCCAGTGTATGCTTGAATGGGTTAATTTTAAATTCTTTATTCAGAATCAATGTTATGTTGAGTTCTGTTTGCCGTTTTAATATTTGCCAACACACGTGACCAATTCACGCGACAGCCAGTGGACATGAACATTTTGTATTCGCAAACATGGTTCTATATAAAATTAAAGACAGCCTAGGGCGGTGCGATATGGCTGTTTGTTTGTCTGTCCGAGCGAATACGGCGTAATGCTGATATTAACTTTTGTATATTTAGTAGTCAGTGGTCAGATGTAAAAAACCCGTCAAGTGCGAGTCGGGCTCGCCCATCGAGGGTTTTGAACTTATCCCACGTTTATAAATAGTTGAGGAATGGAATCTCCCAGTTTTTATGACAGTTTCAATTCCTCAACTATTTATAAACATAGGTAAATAGTTGAGGAATCGAATCTCCTAGTTTTTATGACAGTTTCAATTCCTCAACTATTTATAAACATAGGTAAATAGTTGAGGAATCGAATCTCCTAGTTTTTATGACAGTTTCAATTCCTCAACTTTTATAAACATAAATAGTTGAGGAATGGAATCTCCCAGTTTTTATGACAGTTTCAATTCCTCAACTATTTATAAACATAAATAGTTGAGGAATGGTATCTCCCAGTTTTTATGACATTTTTCAGTCTATAATTATTTTTTTCATTGTAAGTAAAGTATATAATAATGATAAAAAAAATAAAAAAGGGGTTAATCACCACGCTTGCTAAATGCGAATTGGTAATCACAAACCCGAGCTTTGTTCGGATAATTCGAAACATACTTTTGCTCGACCCGGGAATCGAACGCAGGACCCCGAGATCACGGCCCGGTACTTAAACCGCTAGACCAACAGGGCGTTTTAGTATTAATAAGAAATAATACGTCGTAAGAAATAAATTTAATATATTGTACACTGTGCATAGCCAGTCCTTTCGTATATTTTTTATGTACCCCTTAGAAACTGACTATATTAGGCAGAACAGTTACTTTGACAGGGTACTAAAGTGTTAAGCTACTTTTGATTCTGACCGTACCACTAGAACTTATAATTTCATTTTAAATTTTTTAAGTTCCACAAAAATCAATAGAATAATTAAAAAAAAAAACAAGATCTCACACATTACATTGTGTCCGTACTAAGCTGATTAAGCACATAAGCTCTAATGGAATGATCTTATATAAAGACCTAGTAAAAAGACAATGATATACAGTCCGTATCGTGCAACATTTCGCATTTATATTAGACTCGAGCATAAAGTTCCATTTACTTAAAGTACATTACTACCTACAATCGAACATCAACGGTAACCTATAAATTAATATGTAATGGGGTTTGAAAATGTACCTCGTTATATCATGTCAGGCGTCTGGCAACCCTTGACCGCAGTAGATATTACTATATTTACTGCGATACTAAGTTACTTATATTTCCGATATTTTGCCACTGTTGCAAGCGCTATGGTCACGGAGTAACTGACCATGTTACTCCGTGAACAGGACGCGTGCAACAGTGCCGAAATATCGGAAACTCAATAAAAAGGTACGTGGTAGAAATCCCGTAGATAACTATTCTAATGTTAGTGATCATGAAAGTTTAAAACATTATATAGTAGGCTCTAGCCTAGTAGGTTCTAACCTAGGGCCGTAAAACCCTATTACAAAAAAAGAAGACATAGTACATTTCAAACAGACTTTAGTTCTTAGTCTAGTAGCTGGCCTGGCTGACTTTAACTTTGTTACACCGTCTACTTTTCGACCCAGAAAACTTCATTCATCTTTAGAATACTAAATAAACCTTGATTAATAAAGGCTAACCATAATT
This sequence comes from Marasmia exigua, assembly GCA_019059595.1. NCBI lineage: Eukaryota > Metazoa > Arthropoda > Insecta > Lepidoptera > Crambidae > Marasmia > Marasmia exigua. Next base: position 5,997,917 of record CM032467.1, read on the forward strand.
ACTACTTACTGAAAAACGTCTCAATCAAACGAAAAAAAATTTGGGCGAGACTGTACACTTTGAATATTGTTTACAAATGTGCCGCATCTATCATGTAATGTTTGTGGACACGGTTGGGCAGATACATCATATTTTTCCAGCAATTCATAATACATGGCTTTGAAGTTCACTATGGTGCTGAAAAATGTCAATTGACTTTTGATTTTAACGCCACCGACATTTTCGCGTGTCAGTCAATCACTGTAAAATCGTGTTTCAAAATATGAATTGGCATGTGTTCTTTGGTTCAAAACGCGAAAACGCGTCCATAACATATTGTATGTTATGGACGCGTTTTCGCGTTTTCTAGACACAACAAAATATAAATTCCTTTCAAAGGATTCCTGTAGTATTCTAAATGTAGAAAAAAAACTCGTAAGTCAATATTTTCTTGTTAAGCAAATAAAATTGACGCTTTCATTATTTACAACTTTTTCTATAAACAGTATTTTTTCTGAAACCCAATTCTAACCTAAACGTTGTCCATTAAAGCACAGTTAAAAATGAAACAGTGCTATCAATATTTACTTTTGTAAATTAAAAATATGTTGGAACGAATCACGCAGCGTTTCAATAAATATCCATACAAATCAGCAATTTCATTCTTTAACCCCTAATATTTTCAGTATTAATACATTCCACTAAATAAATGGTTAATCTCCCGCCCTCTGTGTCTATTCCGTGGAATGAGCCTGTGTATGGACACAGTTATAATATTGAGTTTGAAAGCATTTTTTATCACAAACTTGGAGCCATTCAGAATACATTTCTTTACACAGTATATTGGCTCGCCTCAGCTTGATTAAAAGGAGATCCCACGTTTCAGTTACAACGGACATGATGTCAAGGCATCATTTCCGTTGGCACTGACATACTGACCGGTGAGATATATAATTTAATCCTAATTTACTCTTAGGTGAAACAATGGAAGAGCCACGCTTCGGCATGAATGGGCCGGCTCGATCGTAGTAATACCACGTCCTCACAGAAAATCGGCGTAAAGCAGTGCATGCGCTGTGTTTTGCTGCATGAGTGAGGGTATCGGGTTCCCCAATCCAGGGGAAGGGGGATTAAAAGGTAAACAGCGCACTTGTGACACCAGTGGTGTTGCAGGTGGCCATGGGCAGCGGTAATTGTCACCATCAGGTGATCCGTCGGCTCGTCTGCCACCTATATCATTAAAAAAGGTAATTTCAATCGTTCAAAGTTATGCAAGCATTTACAATCATGTCTTTTCTGTGTTACAAAAACAGTACAGACATTTTTGTGGCCTTTCTATTTTGTAATGTAGTTGTTTGCATTTTGTTGATAGCAACACCATAGTCATCAATAGGAAGAAAGAGACTATTTTCCAAATAAATACTACCTCTGTCTACATCAAAGAGAGGACAATACCTTCGCTTACGCGACGCTTAAATGCATTGAAGGAGATCACATAAACAAGAATACAGAATGCACATTAGCGCTTGCAATAAGCTTTTGTTAAGCCGAACAAAATCGATTGGCTATATCCCGAGTCGTTTCGTTACACGCGAGACTAGTGCATCTGTCCTTCATTACATGATTCGCGCATACTACTGATAATTATTATATAGTACTTAACTACAATTTTTAGGATGCGTGTCATTATATTATTTTGACAACCTGTTTGGAACAGTGGTAGTGAACGATGCTTTTGGTCCAAGGGTTGCGGGTTCGATCCCCGCACAGTATAAACATGTGTGTGCATGATCATGTCTGTTTGTATTGGTCTGAGTGTTTTCTATATATTATAAGATATATAATTATAATACATACAAAAAAAGTATTATATGTATATTATTTGTATTCCCACTTTTGATTCTGATATCCGTAACACAGGTGCTTGTGCTACCTATCTCGGAGTCAGATCAATGTATGTGATGTTGTGAAAATATTATTATTTATTATTATTGTTATAATACTTTTATCTACAAGCATGTCATAATCTTCAAATTAAGACATCAAAAGTAAACATATTTTGACAGGCTTTATAACATTGATTGTCACAAGTGCGACCAACCTTTCCCCTGGATTAGGTCTCCGGTACCCTCACTCACACAGCACAGTGATGCTTCACGCGGGTTTTCTGTGAGGCCGTTGTATCTTTCCAGTCGAGCCGGTCCATTCATGCCAAAGCGTGGCTCTCCCACGGTCATTGGTATGTGACAAGGTTTTTTTTCGGTAAATTGAGAAGCTATAAAACGAGCACGTGCTATGGGGGCAGTTACATGTTAAACTATAGTGTATTTTGCATACAACCATGCTTATTTCACGGCTTCTTAAATATAAAATTAAAACGTTTTATTCCATGATTTAAATGAGAATCCGTTTTTGACTAAATGCAATTCAAGTGTAAAAATATCACTGTTGAAGTCGTTGGTCACATCACTACCGCCAGGTAACATATTCCCCGGCAGCAAATTGAATAAACACATCACCGGGCCTTAAACGACGAAAAGACAACTCCAATAACGAAGACTTGGGCGGGCGATAAATATCCCCTATCTCCAACTACGCTTCCATGTTTATGCCTCCCCCAGCTTTAGTAGGTCACTCAAGGAATTTATACTTTTTAGATAATAGTTACTTGCGAGCGAAAAATTGTAGGTAGCTTGTTCTACCAATGATTCTGAACCACATTTGTTCTGCGACTTTTTCGAAATCAGTCGAAATGTTTTTCGACTCCCCATAAAAAATGACCAAGTCGCGTGACCGAATTTGTATGAGAAGTTGAATTTTTTTATGTGAGTTTCGAAAAGTCATAGAACAAAATGTTGTTCAGAATGGTTGATAGAACACGTGGTTAAAGGGATGTAAATGTTCACAGATACACTCTGTATAATCTTTATTGACACATTAAATTTTACATTGAGAATTATTTATCATCGACTAATGCACTAGGCTTACGGCCTGTATCGCATTAGTTGAGTTCAGTGAACATTAACAAATATTTACATTTAACGACAGCTTCGGTTTCGGTTCTTTAAACATACTTTCTTAGAATTTAAGCATACTTATTTCATTTTAATATAATTAAAGTATTTAAAGAAAATAAAAGTAATCGTGTGTGTCTGTGTGAGAATGTAGTAATTTAATATTCTAAAATTTTTTTTAAAATTAATTTCATAACATTTAATTTATCAAATTCTATTTAACATTTTTTTTTATTATCATGAATAGATTAGAACATAATTCAATTTATTATAAGTTCCTCTTTGTACCCAACAACAGCTTTACTAATGTCTACTAAAGAGAGGGGTCTCTTCTAATACAGGTTTGCCAAACTTAAAAGAAGAGGCCCACACAATGTAACAACTACCTGTAGTTAACAATAAAGTTATTTTGATTTTGATTTTGATTTTTGAGTGTATCCGTCATCATAGTTAAGAGAGAGAGGATATGTTCTGTGTCATTGTAATTTTGGTCCAGCAAACAGGATTTAATTTTGAGTTTAGCTTCATGTGGGGATAGGTCTTTTAAGGGACATATACGGTAAACTTCGTGATAAATGTATGGATGAGAAAATAGTGGGAGACGTTTGGCAAACGTGGAGCCGACAGTAGGAACCGGTAATTTAAACACTCGTTTGTTCCTAAGTGAGTCTGTGACATGACATCTCAAGGTTATTAAGTAAGTAAGTAAGTAAGTAAGTAAACATTTATTGACCACATAAAAGATTTACATACACAGGATACAAAACATAAGCATATGGAGATTGCACAGTAATACATAGGAAAAAATATTAAACAAAGACAAAAAAAATAAATAATACTAAGTTAATATATAAACCAGTGACCAAGGAAGAAGAAAAGGAACAAAGCGAAGTGGTCAACAAGGTCCAAGCTCAGCATGTGCTGCAGCAGTTTGCCGCCGCTGCCGCGCTGGTTTTCAGTTTGGACCTTGAGTGACTGGGGAAATCTAACAAGGAATGCGAGAATTAATCAAAGATAACAAAAAGAAAAGACAAAAAGAACGAGGATACAAAAAAGCGGTAGTAATTTTCTATACATATAATACAGTTATACAGTGATTGGCAGTCCGCGCGCCGAGTGTGCAGCGCGAACGGGATGTGACCGATCGTGTGGAGGTGCCGTCAGCTGTTTATGGACGTCACCTTCCAAGCAAAAAGAAAAACAGAGAAAAAAAAGAAAATAAAAAAAAAGTTATTTTATATTTATTCTGTGTTGAGCACAACATACCTGTGTTGAGTAGAGGACCAATTAAAACATAGTTACCTACAAGTAACAGGTCTTCTAAAATCTCATTACGTTGTAATTTAAGATAGCAACGAGTGAGTATTCCCAACATCTATTTGGTCTCATAATTTTAACCATCCCCGACACGAAATACGAATATCCGAAACCAATTTTTGTCACGCCATAAATAAATGTAATTCTATCAACCTCATGCGAACGAGGACTAATTTCTCTGAATGAATACAAATTTTTTCGATATACGAAAGCTTCAAGTTATTTTTGAGGTCCATGTTCCAACAACAAATTGTGCACACAGGGTGTATGTGTTTAATATGTTTTTCACATTTACCATTCTGCTACTTTTAATGGCCATTCTGTGTATCTTTTTTATTTCAGGACATAGGAGGACTTTTAGCTTTTGTAGGACTAAAATTAACCTAAGTTTTAAAACGAGTCTTTTTCTACCACTTGACCTTAAGTTTTTTAGATTTTAGGCAACTTCGTCTTTTCAGAGATACCTTGGATACCTCACTGAAAGTTTTCCAAGATGATTTTTAGCCATACAATCCTCGTCCATCCTTTGTTCATGACCAAGCTAACGGAGCCAGTAGTTTATTTCGGTATTGACTTTTGGCTCGAACACTGAAGACTTGTTAAACCTTTGTTAATTAAAACGGTGGTATGAAACAGTTTTCATTCTTTTTTCGAAAATTTTGAATGTAAACATTTTGTTTCAAACGTCAAACTGCTTTATAAAGCCGTTTTAGCTAATAAAGATCTGAAAGTTTTTAAATAACGTCCTTAATATTTGAGTTGCTTTATAGCGCTAGAGGCGACAAACGAAGCAAGCATCACCTGATGATAGACTGATAACCCTCGCTCATGTACCTACATCTGCAAAACCAGAGAAGTTTCTGCTGCTTTGCTGCCTTTTAGGAAGAAGTCGTTCGTCTTTTTATATGTGGTAGGTAGCCGACGAGCAGACGGATCGCCTGATGATAAGCGATTGCCGCCGCCCTTAGACAACCGCGGCACTAGGTGAGTCAACAGTGCGCTGCCAACATTTAAACCCCCTTTTCCTCCAGATTGGGCCTCCGGTACGTGTACGTACGAGGCCGTGGTATTACTCCGGTCAAAGCGGCCCATTCATGCCGAAGCTTCGAAGGTCCCTAAGTCATCCACGTTAGGGAATACTGCAGCAGCCAAACCATTGTATCGGTTATTTGGTAAACAGCCTGTATAATCGTCGTGTTATGAAGTGTCGGTGTTTGCATGCGGGGCGCGCAGTATAAGGAATTGTATTAGACGCCGCGGGACGTGCTCGAGCCGGCACATGTGCGATGTTCCGCGACTTACAATTTGTGAATTAGGTGCTTTGCATATTGGCAAAATAACGTGAATTTCTTCACAACTTGAGCGGAGCTAGTGTAGGTTTGGAATTTTTATTCTGACCCGATCTTGCGCTTGCGACTTGTCAAAAAGACAAATCACGGAAGTTTCTTTGACTTCAAAGCTAAATAAATTGTATTTATATTTATTATTGAACTTACAAATTACACTTGTCCTGCAAAACTGTTTACACAGTTTGTCTGCAGGATCGGTTATGTAGGTATATTTAAACGGATTGCAACATAATATATACATGTCGAATTGAGAACCTCATCCTTTTTTTTGAGGTTGGTTAAAAAACTAAAGCTGTTTGCTTTGGAAATGTCACGTAGTGTAATTTGAAGTAGGGGCGGAGGGGGGTTACCCTGCAAATAACATTCATCCGCTATAACATTTTTGTCGCACTGAACACGGTATTGTATATAACACGGTTTTCGCAAAGATAAGTCAATATTACTTTTTTTATTCAATGACAATCCATCCTCTTTTTGTGAGTTTAATTTTTGATTTTTTTTTTGTAAATTATGAGTAACTAGACCGCGCCCGCGGCGTTACTCACGCAGTTTTAGTCTTTATTACCAAAGTCTTTATTAAAACTTCAAACCCGCGCAACTACCCCTTAGGGGTTTAAAGTTCAAAATTCACTTTTTTATTTATAACCCGTGCCCAAACAACCATTTTAAGTTTCTTACTTTACCTACTAATTAGCAAACCCCTATACCGATTTTCATCCCCAATTAACCCCTTTATAGGTGATTTTCCAAAAAACTTTTGATGAATTATTTTTAATTTCCAATTATTAGTCTATATACAAATTTTCACATTCCTAACATCGAAGATGGCGGACTTTCATACAAACTTCTAACCCCCCTTTTACCCCCTTAAGGGTTGAATTTTCAAAAATCCCTTCTTAATGCTCACTTTAACTATTAAAGAAATCTCCTGTCCAAATTTCTAGGTTCAGTAGTTTAGGCTGTGGGTTTTTTTTACTTTTTTTTTCTGTCCCTTCGATATAATTTCAAAGACTTTGATTCGGTTTTCGTTTTTACTGAGATTGTGTTTTTAATGATTTTACTTTTAGTTTAACTTTTATTCCCTTTCACGCAAATTCTATTGATCTTCTCTAAATACTCTATTAAAATTTTACAATTTCTCTTACCGGTTATTAGTTCATTTAACTTTTCTTATTTTAATTTTTCATTTATTTTATTTATATGTTGAATCTTAGCGCATCGAATCTGGGGCAGTGCAGGGTCACATGCTGGACGGCCTCGAACTCCTTTGGGTCGCAGGGGCACGACGGATTCTCCTCCATCTTAGTCACTCAGGTTCTCCTTTATATATTATATATATACTAGCTGACCCGGCAAACGTTGTTTTGCCATATAAATAAAAGGGTTGATCGTAGAAGGGTGAAAATTGAGGATTGTATGTATTTTTGTATGTTGTATCATAAAAAAAGAGAAATTAAAAATTTTGTCTAAAAAATAAAAATAAAAATTTAGGGGTGGACCCCCCCCCCCCCCTACGGACCTAGGGCCGGGCTCGACGCTTGCGACTGGAGTCATCTCCAGATGCTCGGTGCCCCTTTTATTGCCCTGGGTTCTCAGAGTGGACCGCTCCTTCCGGAGCGAGGCGTTTTGGTGGGGGGTTTTCTGTCACCCCCATCCCCCTCCCGGTGGTATTAGCAGTGTGGATGCCATTCGGGGGCGGAGTTGGTGGGCCGTGGGAGAGGCCCTGGGTCCTACGGACCAGTGTCGTGGAAAGAGGCCGTGCTGGCGAGCCTCTTCGCCCAGGACGGTTCGCGGTGGTAGCCTGGTGGTAATCCCGTGTTCCGTCCCGACTAAGCGGGCGTAGAATGGGAAAAGCCCCGGTGGTTTTAGTGGGTATGCCCTTGGACGGCCTCTGATTAGCAGAGGCCAAATCCAGGGGAGAGCCCCACACTACCCGGTCGACTCCCAGCGGCCGGGTGTGCATAAGGCGGCGCCGATCAACCGGCGCCGACGTCGGCTCCTGTCAGTGAGCCGGCGGCATTTCCACCGGGTCAACAAAAAAAAAAAAAAAAAAAGTGTTCTGGCTTACAGATTCTAGTGAAAGCGATCCTAACGACTTGAAACGTTACTGAACTAAACCAAAAGTTCAGTAACGTTCCAAGTCTCTAACATGTTAAAACGATTTAGAAAACATAAAAAGTTGTATGTTACATCTTGTTTTACATTCGAGGCGCACGCGTCGAAGAATTGTATGAGACGATGTGAGACGTGACCCGGAGCGTCGGGGCAGAGACCGTGCGGTTATGAGGAAATTTTAAGAATTACTAAGATATATTCCGTCTATTGACGAAATGCGAGTAAGAAAACATTATTTATTTATTTATTAGAAAACCAACATATTGTATTATTTAGTACAAAATTATGATTATAAGGCCAATAAAAGGTTTCCCTTCATTTACCATTAGTATGTGATTACAAAAAGAGGTGACAGATTTCAATGACGCAGATATTATGTATTATTATGATAGATAGATAGGCTGATGACGCGTATTAGAAAAATGGGTTTGTACCTATATACTCAAATAAATTGAAGATAAAATTTGCCTACGTCATTGCTATCTTCACAAAAACAATTTTAAAAATCAAGACCAATATACAATTATATAATTATAGTAGGTATTATGTCATAGGCATGCTGTCCTGAATAGGTATAAATTCTAAGTGATACTGGATTATTGTAAGACTTTTTATATGGTTATTTTATCGTGTAGGTAGGGTTTTTCGTACCTTTTCAAAATGTTTTACCACTAGGATGTTGGCTTCCAAGATAATATCCTCCAACTGATTACGGCTACGGGGGCCAATCTCAACGATCAGCCTTATATGCAGGATATATTATAGTGCTCAACTGTGTGCGCAAACGCAAGAGCACCCTCAATTCCCTTACCCTCATATTCCGATGGGACGCCAGCGTGACACACAGAGGCATTGGCCGCTGTACCAACGGCTTAACGTTCTTTACGAGGCACGGGGGCACCATACCGCCAACTTCCAGACTCAGGGCTGTCACTAAGAATTTCCTAATGAAATCTTAGGAACCCGGGACCTCTTCAAAGTGCGACCCACTAACCACTGCTCCACCGAGGCAGCACCACGGTTTTAATTTTTTTTTAAATATACTAAACTGTCACAAGCGGACTGGCCCGTGACACGCCCGTGTTGTAACCAGGAGAACAATTTTTGATTTACTCGTATGACTTAGCATCGCGATGAGCGCACGATTTCTACTAATTTTCCTTCGACATACGAAATTCCGCATTTTTGAATCATTCGTCTGCAACGAGTGACCCCACCCACTCGTTGGTCGAGTGACTTAAAGCGGGCGGTAAAAGCAACGTCAAAATAGTTGTCAATAGCAACAAGCGTAAACAAAATATTATAAATTTCAAAACTTTGATTTGACTGATTTTGACAGGTGACAGAATCAAAAATAGAGCTCTCGGTCGAAACGTCAAGCAGTAAGTACTACAATGTACAACCCGTGCGGATGAAGAATGGGATCAGAAATGGCGGCGCCCCACGCATCCCACGAGTGCGAGTATAGACGCAAATAGTGTGCGAGCGAGAAGTGAATAGATGCGCCGCCATTTCTGATCCCATTCTTTATCCGCACGGGTTGTACTTGTTTAATTTCGTCGCGTTAAGCTCCAATATATGAATTTCAGTATCACGGTATTGGTTGACATCATAGTTAACGTGCCATTATTAACAATGGCGTCCAATTTCGAGATTAGTTACCTAGTTTATGCTTATCATAATCCAGCATTGGCTAATATTTTGTATTGAAAAGTATCTGTCTAATAGAGGGTGAATAAGACATTATAACCGCTTAAAATGTTCAATTTTCTTGTAAAAACCTTTTTGTCACATGAAATACTAGTAGTGTCCTCTTCGTAAGATTTATTATCAAGGTAATCCGGATTTTCTCCTACGGTCCAAATGATATACCAGACGAAAAATATTTTAGGAAGGCTTAGGAAGTTGGCTCTATAATATTCTTATAATTTCTATATACGAGTAGAAAAATAATGGTCTTCGCCAGATCACAGCTCTTATTATTCATTGAGCGTCAAAAACAAGCACCAATAATACTTTTCAAATTGAAATTACTCATAAACTCTAAAAGTTCTTGTACCTAACTTTTGAAATAAAAATAATTTTATAGCTAATTTAACAAAGTTTAGAACGCATTAAAGTTTTACACTTAATATTTATGAAACTAAAAAGTTATTCATTTTAAACGAACTGTCAAGAACTTTATTTTAACGTTTTGGGCCTTGTTCACACTTTAGTAAGGTATTGCCTCGGGCTCTGATTATAGAATGAATACATGAATCATCGTCATCGTCGGCCCATTTAAGTCCCCACTGCTGGGGCACGGGCCTCCTATGAGGGGTAATTGCCATACTCACCACGCTTGGCAGACGGGTTGGCGAGGGTTTTGATATAAATGCAGAGTTTTCCTTCTCTGGGTGCTGATGATCATACCAGCAGCTTTACCTTAGTCGCCTTTTACGACACCTCGGTAAGAGTGAGGGTGGCCTATTCTACTCTGCCGGGGACCACACGGCTAAAATCCCTATCCCTAAAGCCCTAACCCTAGCCCTGCCTATCCTGGGAATAAATACATTATATAGATAAGGTGATGGGAGCTTGCTCCCGGGTCGCCCAGGGTAGCAAGCGGGAAGAGTCAGGACGGTAGGTAGGAAGGGAACCGCTGCCAGTCGAGCAGGCTCACTCGACTGATCATAATGACGGCTGAAGGTGTCTTGGCCGCAGCGGGAGAAATGAGACCCAACACAGACGGTTGAAATCGGAATACATGAATAAATGACTGATAACAAAAACCAAAAAAACAGACCAACTGGACATTGTGTCGTGCTAAGTAGTGAATATTTCCAAAATAAATACCAAACTTTTGCCACCAAGAGACCGTAACTAAATAAATATTAGTTTGAACAAGAAGCTAACGGCTATTAAGCGGGGAGTTTGTAAACAAGCATACGAAACACGTAAAATGTCGGATACATCGATATTGTGTTCGCGTTATTAAGTCTTGGCGGTGCTCGCCGCAAAACAAACTCATGAATAATAGCCATGAATATAGTAAAGTACCAGCCACCATAGTGATGCAATTTAAAATAGTCGAGTTTTTTTTAAATTTAAAATCACTGAAGTTCTCGAAATATCTCTTCTACCACTTCCATGGAGCCCTTACTAAAATATAATTAAATAAAAAAGAAATCACCTAACATACAGCAGGAGATAAAAAAATCTTGCTTCAGAAATTCAAAGTGTCGTCAGCCCAAAGTCAGGAAGTTGGTGGTCTTAGTTAGGTATGTATACCTCCACGGCTCGGTAAGCTCTTTTAAGACGGTGAGGGTAAATAGTTAACTTGTGTTCTCGTACACATATTTTTACTATAATATTTCCTACGAATGTGTTTGATTATTGAAATCAGTCGAAGAAATTGAATCGAACGGAGGAAATCGTTTATTATGTTTCAACTCCGAAGGAAAGTTGATGGTATTCGAACACGACATTTTTTTTTTACTCGAATATAATTTCACTTAACCATAATCCGCTCGCAAACCAGCATTAGGGACATAGGTGAAAAAACCGCAAAGCTTAAATACTGTGAGAATGCACCCGGAGAGATGGACCCATGTTGTCACGAAATGGCAGCCTGAAGATAGCCGTCGTCCAAGAGGCAGGCCGAAAAAGAGATGGCGTGGCAGACCTGGACCAATACTCCTCTAACTGGCAAACGCTAGCAATGAATAGGGAGCAGTGGAGGCTATTAGGGGAGAGCTTAGCCCAGCTGTTGGGACTATTTGAGCTTAATAAAAAAAAAGTTTTATCGATTCAGTCTTGTTCCATCACTAAGCCACCAACACGATGTGCACAGGGCAAGGATTATGGGAATTTATGTCGCTCGTGTGTGACGCACCTTACGGGGACCACGAAGAAAAATATTGTGGCGCAAGAGCTTAACTATTGATGGATTTATGAACGTTCTTAAAATTATGACAGTATGAGCCACCGGTAACTTTATTGAGTCTTATCTCACGACTAGATTTATCGGCGAGTGTATCAGTTTGGGGTGAAAATTCACTGTTTTCACTAGCGCGTGTTTTTGGGTACGTGCTTTACGACGACCCGTTTGGAACAGTGGAAGTGAGCGCTGCCTCTGGTTCAATTGTTGCGGATTCAATCCCCGCACAGTACAACCATGTGTGTGAACATGACTGTTTGTTAAATAGTTTTTTAGATTTTCGCGTTGCATTATAACTTTAATGTATCAATACATTAAAGTGTCACGAGCGGACTGACCTGCGTCCGCTCGTGACCACGGCTGCTGTAACGTAGCCGAAACGTCGAGCCAAATATGTGAGTACACAATGTTGTTTCACATAATAAATATCGTGTTAATCCCCGTATTGATACATTATAATGACTGTTTGTATTGGTCTGGGTGTTTTTTATGTATTATAAGTATGTATTTAGAAAAGAAAAGTATTATATGTATATATATGTAATCCCACTGTTGATTTTGATATGCGTAACAGTGCTTGAGCTACCTATCTCGGAGACAGGTCAATGTATGTGATGTTGTGAAATATATATTCATTGTGTAATATAGGTACTTAGTTTGGTTATTGACGTTTTCAAAGTGGCTATTGGACTGTAATGTATCACGCTAGGATGACAATAAACCACTGATAATGGCAAAAACTATATATTTTCCTCGATCAGGTGGAACCTCTCAGCCAAGATAATAAGACAATACAAGAAAACAAAACAATAATATATCAAAAAATATTAAAACATTATATTGTTGAGAGGAGGAGGTTGATCCAGCCGTCGATGCTCAACACAATGGTATTACTAGACTTTGAAAAGGCAATTATTTATTGTGATAAATAACTAAATGCCTTATAACTCTTCCTCAGCTGTCATTATTGTTATAATATGCCTCATGCAACTACCTTAACGAAACACTTTCTTTTAAACTATCTTTTGTCATTTTGTCCTATCAGACTAGAGTGGCACTATAGGTACAGGCAACGCACATTCCTAACAATAATTTATTTTTCCAAGGTAGAGGAAGGCAAATGAACAAGCGGGTTACCAAGTTAACATCTATCTATCAAATATCGGTTAAATCAAATTGATTACAGATGCGTTACTGGCCTACTAGGAAGAAAAGATACCTATGTAGTTAACCTTAAAAGAGCATTAGAATCGAAAGTATACCTATCATTAATGTTGAATTCGAATTTTTTTTTTTTCAATTAACTATGCTTTGTAATTGTGAGTATTTTAGTCCAAAACAAAGTACTGGGCAAAAACACTATACATAGTAACTTATCAGCTTAACACTTTTGGAGCATGAATACTTCAAATAAAACCAAACGAGTTCTCTCTGGAGACAGTGTTAATGTAAGTTCAGCTTTCTTTAGAAGAAATTATCATAAAAACGTATTACTTACTCGCTCATAATAATAGAATTAACCTAAGTAGCTCCCTTAATAACTTGAACTTTAAAACCGCAAAGAGTATGGAAACTATAAACAGAATTGTATATGACCGTTTTACGATATTATGGATATTTCAATAGTCCATTCTGAATAGTGAATCCAAGTTCTATACAAATAAAAAGTGCTAAAGTACTTAGTTGAACTGTTTGAACGATGCTCCTGTAAGCTCGTTGTCGGTAAAGAAACGTGCGATCGGGCCATCCATTGTACATTCATACGTCTCGGAAACTTCAAAAGAAAATATTTTCTGAAAGAGTACTCCCAAACTAAATCATTTGAAGCAAGAATATAAGTTGCAACAGACAGATGGCGCAAGTTGAGGTGCGAATAAAGTTTCAGTGGAAAAACTTATCCCTCGCAAATCCGGAGTCTGCCCGTCTATACCCGCGGGACACCTTTTATAATTTGTACGTTATTTATTGCTGCCGAGAAATATCATTAACCCTTTCAATTTAACAACCTTTCCAAAAGATTTGTTTGTGGCCGAGCCATCGAGCTTTCTTTGCGAGCGCTTAGAAAAGATTAGCAACTTTTAATGAATTTGTTATGAGAACGAATGGCGCCCGGCGGTACGCAAGACACGGCGTGTCTAAGATTAAGACAATATAACTTTTGACACTTGAAACAAATTCAAAATATTTCGCAGACATCGTGAAGTTAACTCGTTTTGCGGAGTTGGCTGGCTTATTTCAGCTAAACTATTACTTATGAAAACTGAGTTAACATGCAAATCTTGGTCCATTCCACGAACCGTGGGTCTCGCTGGAATAGCACTATTTGAGCTTTGCGCATACTAAACCTATTTTCTTTTACTGAAAAATTCCCTTACGCCGGGATTTTATATCTTCGGACCGGATAAAGAAACCAATTTCCTTCCTACTTCATCAGTAAATTATTTTACAATACGCCGAAAAGAAAGAAAGTCTTAAGCTGGATATGCTAGACACTTTTTGTGATTTAGCTCTATGTTTTAGCTTGCTTGAATGTCTGACCACATGCTGCATGTAAATTTGAAACTAATTGAAATACTTTCAGAGGCATCTCTTAATCCTTGTTATTAATTTGGAATAAGTTTGGTACATACAAAGAGTATTTGGTACACATTAACACATTAAGCGTAAAGTAGAATACTAATATAATTTTATGCCGTTGAATATTAAGAAAAACTGAGGCAAGGTTGTCATGTATGCCCGGTGGTTAGTATTGTTAATAATCTTTTTTCAATGTTTGAAATTTTTAAATTGCCATTATTTATATACGAGCACTACTCAAAATTATGTTATATTTATCTTCTTATGATTATTTTTATTTCTCTATCTTAAGTCACCTTAGCTCTTTATGTTGTAGTTTTAGTCAAACATATTAAAATATCAGTAGTTAAAAAAATATATTCTCCAATATTCAAAATTGAAACCATTCGCAAAGTATCCACAAGTAAAACCATAGGGAAATCTAGAGCTGAATGTTTTCAACCTTTGATATTCACGTGGTATTTCAACCGATAGTGGCTATTACGGCCAAATGCATACCTGGTCGACATGCGATGCGGCACGAAACGCCACATAACTCCTCAATGCGACCTACATATTTAAATATTTACAATATCATTATCAATCGTCCTGTGTTCCTCGTAGAGCGCATTTTCACTTGGCAAATAGGGTGTTTTTAAATATTTACATAGGTTAGTTTAAAGCTTTGCGTTGTACTTTCGTAAAGTACACTGGGCCGCAAATAAAACAAACCACCATCTAATTTTTATACTTACTTACGTGTTCAGTTCAGAGGCCAACAAATGTAAAACTTTTAAAATTTTAATGTTCATTTTCATAGAAATGGAATTGCTTGTATAGGAATGAATTATAATGAAATTAGATGCTTGGCACTAATTAAGTAACTTAAAAGTATGATTTATCTTAAACTTAATAATTTTACAGCATAAATAATAATTTCGCACTCTTAATAAAATAATGACTCAATTCAAAATTGCTAAGTTTTGGTAAATGGCAAAAAATGATTTGTGGTTTTAGAGCATATACTTTAGTCTCCTATAAAATTTTAACTATGATGAGTAGGAAGAAACTAAAATTACGGTTTTAAGCCTACGAATATATTCTTTTAGATTTAGCAAAAAAATAAATGAATTTATATAATATGATGGTAAAAAAAAATGTTTGAAAAAACAATTTTGAGATGCGTCATTATTTCATGAAATCCACCCAGTTAATTTATGACGTAATTAAAAATAGGTCAATATTTTACTCAAAAATTGACAAAAAAATCGGACCACCATTTAATTAGGTCACTGTTTTATTAAGTTTTTAATACAAAAAAAAACATATTAAAAGTTAAGTCTCTTTTTGACAAAATATTTTTCCTTGGATAACGACTCAATTAGGAAATAAGTGTAGGTATTTTTAACTTAATTAGAAAAACAACAGTATATTTTAAAATGTTTTATTAGAAAAAGTTCACGTAAAAAAAGAAAGTGCAAAATTAGCATAGATCTTGGTTCAACTGATAGTTATAGAGTTAAATTTACTCTCAGTAAATTGTATCTTTTGTTTGAACTAAGTAGTTATTTCTTAAAATGTAACACTAAAAATGTATTAAAATCTAAAATAAGTCTTTATAAAAACGTACTAGGTGCAACTATAATTAATCATGCTAACAATAAATAGCAGTCTAATCATGACCTTAATTTTCATTCTGCAGGGGGTGGACCTTTACTTCCCTAGCTTCTCGTAGGAACTATATGGATATTTTAGACATAATAGACGACCATTTAAATTCTACCCAATAGGTACTAGTACCTCCGAGGCTATGCTCCTTGGTAGCGATACTGAGGAGCATACGAACACTGCTGGAACACCTGGGACTGAGGGACCAGGTACTTCCAATGCAGAGTCGACCCCTCTGGGCGCAACGCACCAAAGGGACACGTTGACCAAGAGGCCAGAGAGTAAACCCAGGGTTAAGCTCTCTGGAGCTGATAGAAAACAAATATATCGGCTCGTAGCGAAGGGTATGACCTTCGAGCAGGCGATAGAACTGCGCATGAGTGAAAATACCAAGCAGAGGACCCGAGAGCCCCCTTCTCTGGGTTTAACGAGGGAGCGGGCGTCAAAGCGCCCTCTCAATACCTCGTCTACCTCGAATCAAGGTAATCCTGCCAAGGCACTGAAACTTGGCGAGCCTTCCACCTCGAAGCCTACCTTTAAGGAGGTTTCTCATCATAGACGCCCTGGGTAAAATGGACCAGGAGAGGGTCGAAATGCTTCAAGGTGCTATCTTGGAGTGTATTGACACCTTAGACGATGGTGACGGCCCCAGCTTTATTGGATGCAAACCGTGCTCGGGTGGCATCCTTTTGGCGCGCGCAGATGAGGACTTAAAGGAGTGTCTCATCCGCAAACTGCCGATCATTAAACCCTGGGATGGGGCTAATCTCTCCGTCGTAAACAAAGAGGAGATGCCCAAGCCCAGGTACCGTACGGCCTGGATACAGGAAGCCAAACACGACGCCGATACCATGCCGGACCTCTCGAGTTGGAGGGTAATCAACCGGAATCCCGAAGCCTACCTTTAAGGAGGTTGCTGGGTCCGTTTTGCTTCGGCTTTCCGGTCTACCTATCTACCGTCCCTAGCACAGGAGCACTCCAGCAGGAAGGCCGCAAGAAACCTGCTTAATAAAACACACCACCATCGTAAAGAAACAGACACAACCTAGGCACCTATATATAATCCTATCCCATCCCTCCGTCTTAGCTAAATTTCCTAGCCCTTCCCCTCCCAATCCCCCAAAACAATACAATGATTAAGGCGATACAAGTAAACCTCCAGCACTCAAAGGCAGCCACAGCTGCCCTTTGCCAAAGATTCCTCTCTGAGGACCTGGATATAGCCTTGATCCAAGAACCGGGGCTGAAAAAAACCACGGTAGTGGGGCTCGACAGGTAAGATATTAAATAAAACCTGCGGAGTGAGGCCAAGAGCATGCATGCTCTTCAAGAGAGATATAAATTACTTCCCGATCCCTTCTCTGTGTACGCTGTTGCAGCGTAGATAGAGGTCTATATATATAGAGGCGTATATAGAGGTCTATTCTCCCCGGGGGAAAAGGTGCAGAGACACTCATAGTCAGCTCCATATATCTACCCGGAGAGGACCAGGATCCGGTGAACATGGTGGCGCCGGTAGTGGAATATTGTTTGGAGAGAGAAACCCAGCTGTTGGTGGGTACCGACTGCAACTCCCACCACAGATCATGGGGCAGCTCCTACACGAACGCAAGAGGTGAGTCCTTGTTTGACTACTTACTCACCAACAATCAATTTGTTCTTAACGTGGGTAGCAAACCAACCTTTACCACACGTTCTAGGCAGGAAGTACTAGATATAACGTGGTGTTCAGGTAATCTCGCATACCGAGTAACCAATCGGCACGTCTCAGATGAGCCGTCCATGTCCGACCACACCCATATTAGGTACGACATAATATGCTCGGGAACAAAGGAACCGATCAAGTACCGAGACCCCATGGGAGCAAACTGGGAGGGCTTTAGGAACTCCCTTAGGTTAAACTTTGGAGATTTTAAATACATTAAAACTGTGGTCCAAGTGGAAGCCGCAGCAGAGGACTTAGGCAGAAGCCTAATGAAAGTGTATCTAGAAAATTGTCCTCTTAAGACCACTAAGAGCAATAGGAACGCGCCTTGGTGGAACAAAAACCTGGAGCATCTGAGGCAAAAGGCCTTATTTAACAAGGCAAAAAAAGATAAGAACTGGGATGCTTACAGGAAGGCGCTAACACGCTTTAATAGGGAGCTCAGGAAAGCAAAAAGGAGATCCTGGCAAAAATTTGGCGGGTCCATCAAAGACACTACCCAAGCTGCCAGGATCCACAAAATATTTGCCAAGACACCTGTATCCCATCTAGGCCTGCTAAGGAAAGTGGATGGATATTTCACGGAACCTGCATACAAAGCACTCACACAATCACATTCACAAACGTTAGACTACACACAAATTATCACACTCATCATCACCGCATCCGCGCAGTAAGCAAATCAACGTAAATGGGCACTTTTAAATGGTAATATATATCTAACAGCATTCCAACTTCATATAAACGACGCGCACGAGCTATACCTGCGCGCTCGGATCTCGGCATGTGAGTTTCAATCAATAACTGCGCGATTTAACGACCGTGTCCTTGAAATCCTCATTATAGTATTAGCGTGAGTTTGGCTAATTCCCACGAAAAGCTGAGATACGAAAGAATAAACCACACAGTGACTTAAAATTTAAGTCGAAACTTATATGAAATGACACGAAGATCTTTTTTTAATTATGACTTAGAATCAATAATTTTTTTTTATGAAAAATAGACCTAAATTTAAACATTACAAAACAGTTATGTAGTTTTTTAACAAAACAGAGACCAATTTCGATTTGAGTTATATTTTGTTTACGATTTAAAAAAAACATAGACCTAAGTAATAATTTGTCATTGATCCTATAATACATTTCAATAAAATAAAGACTCAATTTAAATGGAGCCTACATCAACTCAGAGAAGTTTACTAAAACAAAGTCCTATGTCAAAACCAGTCATTATTACAATAAATATATTTAACAAATTTACCGATTTTTTTAGTAAAACACTGACGCATCTCCAAATCTGCCGGTGTTTCACAAAACCCTCGCGCGCAACCGCCGCCGCAAGACTGAATTGGTCGATATTCGATGAACGAATGAGGTCTGCGCGGCGGGAAAGATAGTGACTCATCAATTCTATACGTCATTGTTTACAGAATAAGGTTGCTTTTTAAAGAAGTATGCTGTGACACTTGGTCCATAAGGTCGATTTTTCACTAAAACTCATTTTTCCGAAATTTTGAGTTAAGTCGTTATCTTACTAAGAGTGCGATTTTGTAGTTTAGGCAATACGAGTACCTAAGTTCTAGAAAAGTAACAAAGTGTCTATTTATAAAACTAAAGTTACTTTTTTTAAAGGTTTAAGTTAAAAAACTCCCAGTTTCTACTCCTATTTTTAGAACAAAGCTGCCTAAAATACCTCGTAAATACCAGAAACCGTTTAAAGGGAAACTTAACAATTTTATATTAAGTCAAGTTAATTGTAACCCTGTTAGACACGGGAGGTAAAGCCTGTTAAGAAAATAGGTTTAGCCGCGACCACGGACAACTGGATTGAGTTAAATTTTGGTAACTTTTGAACAGTGCCGGTTAATACATTTTCCCGATTCTAAAATTTTAGCTCGACTGAATTATTAAGTTAGTTCGCTAAGACCAATGGAATCTACGCAAGTTGGGTCTAGTAACTGCAAAAGTTTTTAATGAAATAGAAATCCTTGTCGGGATTGGAGACATTGGTAATGATCATAAATCTTAGTAAGATTTAATAATTAAAAAGGACTTTTTAAATTGCCTGTTTTTCAGTTTTAAAGGTTTTGCAATGTTTAGCTCCAATCCATATTGTAATGCATTAAAATATACAACCATTTACCTAAGGCACTCAGAACCGAATGTAAACACTTTTAAGAGAAAACTAAAGTTAATTGTTATTGACAAATGTTATTATAATTTGCACGAATTCTTCAGCAATAATATATCAGTTCCATAATATGCGTATATAAATATCAATTAAATTAAAATAAATACATTTCAATTAATAACTATAATTAATCCATTTCACGTTCATAGGCTACTCCCAAAAGGATAACATGATGTGTGATGGTGTGATTTGACTGCCTCGGTGGCGCAGTGGTTAGTGGGTCGCACTTTAAAGCGACGGCTGCGTTAGAGGTCCCAGGTTCGATCCCCGGGTCAGGCCAAAAATTTGTACCTAAGTTTTCGGTAAGAAATTCTTAGTGGTAGCCCGGAGTCTGGAAATTGGCGGTCTTGTACCCCCGTGCCTCGGAAAGCACGTTAAGCCGTTGGTCCTGCGCCCAATCCCTCTCTGGTCGTGTCACAGTAGTGTCCCATGAGATTGGCCGCCGTAGCCGTAATCGGTTGGAGGATATTAACATGATGTACAGGAATATAATTGTAACACCTTAAGTTCATTCATGAGTGCAATAAACGTAGGTTTTGTAAGTTGAGTAAACCAAGAAGTATGATTTTGATAGGTACCATAGACGATGTAGAAATAAATATTTAGAAAAAATTTTGTTTTCTTAACAGGTACTCGTATCAGTAGGGTAGTTTATCTTAATAGACATTGTCATTGACATAAACAAGCATCCATCCACACGTAATATGTCACTTTTAATGTACGCTATTTTTTTTGTTCAAATCAAATAAACAGAAAAGCCAGCAAAATTTAAATCCCTCGACTCAAGGTACTATGAAGGGCACTTACCCACTTTGTCAGGGCCAAGTGTTAGTAAAAACTCCTTATATTTTTGTGAGTGATCTTCAGGCGCTTACCTGTGAACAAAAAAGACAAGTTATTAAATTTTTCATGAAACGAAGACATGATGGATTGTTTCTAAAGTGAACAAAAGGTACTCTGAATGGGATTATCCTCCGATTGCTAATCATTTGGGGATTCATGAAAATAATTAAGAATGTCGATGATCTGATAAATCGTAATTATTGTCGACTAAATAGCCAAGGGATGATATTTGTTAACACTTAAGATAATTAAAACTATAACTGAGACATAAAACCAATAACAACAATTAAAAATCGAGCTTTGTTTATACTTTTGACCGTGGGAGAGCCACGTTTCGGCATGAATAGGCCGGCTCGACCGCAGTGATACCACCGCCTTGCAGAAAACTGGCGTGAAGTAGCACTGTGCCGTGTTTAACTACGTGAGTGAGGGTACCGGAGGTCTAATCCAGGGGAAAGCACTGTTGTCGCGGGTTTCTAGTTGCTGCGGCAATCGCTTACCATCAGGTGACCGTCTGCTCGCCTGCCACCTATCACTTAAAACAATCTTTTCTAGATTAAATTTCTCTAGCTTGTTTTATGAACAGGTGCTTGAGCTACCTATCTCGGGAGTCAGATCAATGTATGTGATGTTGTGAAATATTTATTAATTGCATCATCATCATCATCAGCCCATTTAAGTCCCCACTGCTGGGGCACGGGCCTCCCTCAATCACATACTCACCACGCTTGGCAGACGGGTTGGCGAGGGTTTTGATATAAATTCAGAGTTTTCCTTCTCTGGGTGCTGATGATCATGCCAGCAGCTTTACCTTAGTCGCCTTTTACGACACCTCAGTAAGAGTGAGGGTGGCCTATTCTACTCTGCCGGGGACCACACGGCCAATTTATTAATTTATTTATTATGAAACCCATTGGTTTTAATTCTGTAAAACTTCAGCTGGTTCGATTCGAACTGGGCTAGTTTTTCCATCGGCGTCTATCACGCATTTCGTAAAATAATGTACTGAAATGGTAACCAGGAGTCTGACGGATGGCTGGAATCAGTAACACGAGCCCCGTGATGGATGCGAGTCGCGTAATAGAGAACGTGTTAGCTTATTACGTAAATAACTGCTTCCCCAACAAAAATCGGTTCCGCACAAGAATGACGTTCCATTATTTTATAAGATAAATGTTGATGTACTGCGGATTCCACGAATGAAAAATTGTTTTTCGTTGTAATAATGTCGTATATCTCCGGGGTTTGCCGTGATAGCCAAAAATAAGTGTACATTTGTTATGATCACAGAAACTTCAAGTGCTTATGGAATATAGGAAGCTGAGGGATATTTGGTGGAAGTGATGTGAAAAACGACCTGCGGCAAGCGATCCTTTATATTTGTTGCACGTTCATATATGTACAGTTTTCATAGGCCCGTCATTTTATTCATAAGTACGGTACAGAGAGTAAAAGTTGCCTTAAGGTACGTTTTCGCTTGCACGACAAGAATCAGTTATACCATTATACCGTTTTAAAAAGTCACGTCTAAACAGACAACACACACACACACACACACACACAATTATTGTATCTTGAACTTCAATTTAAATTAATTATTTTAGTGAGTTTAGTCTATTGTCACTATGCTATGGAAGAGCGGTGTTGCACAAGCAAATGAGCTTAAAAGGGAGCATCATACACAAAATATTGTATTAGACTAAGTTACAGCAATAAACATTTTTATATTTTTTTGTTTTTTTTTGTAAAATGAACTGCTAACCTTCAAATTTTCTTTACATCAAAAGGAATCAATGTTGCTACAAAAAAATCTGAACTTTCTGATCTAACAGTTTTCCATAATTTTCTGAGCGACAGGTATTACTCTGATAAATTTACGAAAGGTAATAAGTGCTCATAGCATATCAAGCGAATCAATTTGAAAACTGACCAACCTTTTCGTTCTTCGACTGTATCTAGGACATATATCGCACCCCCGATCTAAGATCTAATCTAAAAATTAAGATTGTTTAGTTATACTCACCATCAAATTCACTACCTATCGACCAACAAAACAGATTTAAAATACAGATTTTTTCAGTTGATCTGTTTAGATCTGGGTGTGCGATATGTTAATACAGCAGGAATGATGGTTCATCATCATCAGCAACCCACACTATCCACACTACCCACAATATATCCTGCGTACGTGGCTGATTGTTGAGAGTGGCCGCCGTAGCCGTAATCGGTTGGAGGATATTATAAAATACGGGGCAAAATACGGGGGAACCCTTTCCCCCGTATTTTGTGTTTAAAGGTCGGCAGCGCCATTGTGACTCCACTAGTGTCGCGGGTGTGCATGGGCAGTGGCAATCGCTTACCATCAGGTGATCCGTCTGCTCGTCTTCCACCTATCACATTTTTTTTAAAAAAAATACGACTTGTAAGTTTTCTGCAATATCATTCAATAAAAATATCAATTAAACCAACAATCTTTTGTAATAATGACACGAGAACAGTTGCTAATATAATTTTTACCTTTGATCGTAAATCCAGAAACACTGCTACTTCGCCGGATTTCCGACCAAACTTTTTCCTATTCACATTTAATTTTTGCATCGGCAAGGTCGTAAAAAATCGCAAAAAGAACTTCAGTGGGGCTATAAAACTAGCGAAATTACGACTGCTACAACACTGCAACTCAGATGAAATTGAATAACAATGTTTCATCTCTCCCTAAATCAGAGTTTCCCAAACTTTTATTACCGTGTTTGAAGCTATTCAATTGGGTAGTCAATTTTTAGACACAAAAAGTTTTATTTTATTTTTATAGGGCTAAGACAATGTTAAGTAAGGAAACCAATAGAGCGTGTATTAGTCGCTATGCAGGCTAAAGTCGTCGGGACGTAAGGGGACCCACACAACATCTTTCGGGTTCCAAGTCAAACTCTCCTGCCCGTGGCGCGTCCTGCTAACCAACAAAAGAGGTCCTGGCGAACCACCCACCAACCCGCACTGGACCAGCGTGGTGGGTTATGGTCCATTCCCCCCTAATGACAGATACAGTATTGCCCCGGCCCCCAGTTCCCGGCAGCCCTGCTATTCCGGGCCAAGGCGGCGGTCTCGGTAACGGCAGGGCAGGGGGTGCTAAAATCGGGAGCAGTGGCGTGCATTAGGGGAGACCTATGTCCAGCAGTGGACGAGTGTGGGTTGCTGATGATGAGGCTAAAGTCGGCCTACGGTTATTTGGCACGTGGCAAAAGTCGAAATTAATCGAAAAATCTTTGTGGAATGCCCCCTGTCAATGAACAGAAGGGCCTTCTGATCGTAATAAAATTAAAACCAAGTATAAAAAGTCCTGCGTTATGTTCATGGGCTACCGATTCGAGAAAAATGGTTGTTGTGAATTGAATACAGACTGTTCAGGACCGCGTTAGTCTGGTGGCAGGTTACGTACCTTGGCCCACGACTTTCTCCCTCTATGGACGATGAGACAGCTGGGACTCTCTCATAACGTCCATAGAGGTTTTAGTCGGTAGAGAGAGAGTTTTATTCGGTATGCCTCTGGCCGGCTTCTCGCTAGGAGAAGTCGTCGCCAGAGGAGACTCCGACATAACCCATCCTTTTACAGACGTATGGGTACCTGGGTCACCAAAAAAAAAGGACCGGGTCAGCGATCGATGATTGAAATAAATTGATATAAACAGGAGTAAACGCAACGATATGAAGCAAGTACATTTAATTAGGTACTTACTGCACGGATCCGTGCGCCTTCCTTTAGTAATGTTAGTACGAGTAGCTAAGTCAATTATGTTAGATAGACTCGTCTAATGCCATTTTATGATAACGTTAAGATGACGGGTAGGGCACGATTTTTAGCTACTAAGCCGGATCTATTTTAGACAATTTTGGGGTTGCAATATTTATACTTAACTTTTGGGTCTGCCTTTGTACGTGAAATTTGAATTACCGCCATAAACGGCCGCTATTGGCGTGAATCCATTTTTCGCGTACGCGTTGTACACAACATTTGTGCATGATTATTTAATAAATAGTATAAGTATTTTCCGAAAGGTTGTAACCCCGAAATTGTTTAAAATAGATCCGCTTTAGTAGCTAAAAATTAAAATCGATGGCGTCACTAGTGAGCCCTATCCGTCACCTTAAGCTCTAAAATCCAATTAGATAAAATTAATCAATCACTATAATAATAATAATAATAAAAAAAATAATAAAACTTTATTAATCATATTAGAGTTAATTTTACAGATGGTCACTCATAGTTATATAAAAACAGACTTATTATATATAGAGAGTTACTATAGAGTCATGCATCCCATTTTGAGAACCCCAGCCCCAACGATCAAAGAGTAAAAGGATAAAAAGGATTCGACCAGCATGGAAGTTTCGGCTCTAAACTTTTAGGCCGCGGCTCGACGTCGAGCGATAATGGTACGTCACTCATCCAGGACTGGATGCTACAGATTTACATCCTTGTGATTTATGACTTCTTCATAGTGAGGGGAAAATGTACAGCTATCAGAAGCTTCACGCGTTTGTCCATTTCTAGGTCTTATGTCGACGGGAGAGAGATCAATGGATGTTAAAAGTGACTTTTGTTAGGCTGGCCATGCAGATTGATATTTTCGTGGTGTGCACCGACAGATTTGTTTGTTTACGCTTTCTCTTTTTAATCCGGGATTTGGAACTTTATTCACTGATACATTTAGGGGATGAATTTTAGTGAAAATAATAGTAACACATAAAATGAATAGGAAAGACTATTGTTTGCCTCTTTTACCGGACCATCTAGCTGTCATAAGTAGCATAAGTATTTATTCCATAAGTAACAATATACATTGTATTGGAAATCACATCTTAAATCTAATATTTATAAA
Source organism: Marasmia exigua (assembly GCA_019059595.1). Taxonomy (NCBI): domain Eukaryota; kingdom Metazoa; phylum Arthropoda; class Insecta; order Lepidoptera; family Crambidae; genus Marasmia; species Marasmia exigua. The sequence goes on from CM032467.1 coordinate 6,023,449, forward strand.
TTACTAAAATAAAGCAAAAAACCTAGTTACTGAGATAAAGAAATATATTATTAATATGATACAACAAGAAAGATATAATTGAAAAATGTCAAACTTGAATAATTTTAGAATTTAAAGCAGGTATATATAACAATTCACAAAAAGTTTTTAAAGTCGAAGGTAACTAACATGTCAGGGGTAAAAATATTGGTCTTAAAGTAGAATGCCTGGAGCCCAATTCTCGGGCTCGTGATATTTATTTTCATAGGACATATATCACTAAAACATAGTTTTTTGTATGGTTTTCGGGTGATATCCGCCATGTTCTTAAAATATCACAAGCACGAGAATTGGGCTCCAGAGCTACTAAACATGAGGCACTTTATAATGATAACCCAAGGGAAGGGCACTGTAAATTTTATGTGACAGATGGGCGGATCTATGTAGGCGCAACTTGTAAGAAGTTTGAAAGGAACTAAAGAAAACTTACCAACTAAAACACTGTAATTTTCTTAAAAGCTCCCTCTTACTGTGACTTCTTTGCAAAACCGCTAAGGTACTTTAATCCAAGCTGTTAACTTAAAACATTGTTAAAAATTATATTCATATCATCAGAAAGAGGCGGTGAACCATTGGCTCGTATCCAAATAAAATTAATTAATGTTTGTCTAATGAAACGAATGTTTTTCTATTCTACTTTATAGATGGTATGCTAGAATATTGGGGTATGATATGCTATGATTGATGATTTATGATTAGGGTGGTATTTTTCCCTTGTAAACAAAACTAAACCTACCCACATATAGTATATATTCATATTTTTTCTTTGTGCTTATGCAACCAGTCCCAAACTTTGATCAGATTTGTTCTTTGACGTGTAATTTTGCAAAGAAATACTTTAAACTTTTGCACCTCAATATTTTAATAGTGGTAAAGTTTAACGTCGATGCGTTTGTTCTCAGAACATCACAATAGATTTAAAATCACTTGCTATTCGCTGTTATCGCAAAAATGCACCGTCTAGTAATACCCAGTCGCATTTTATGCTTCAGACGAACAAAATAGAAAAAGGATATTGAATCGCAAGAGAATGCCGTAAGTTAGGAAAATGTCGAGCTGTATCATCTTTACGTGTTTTTCTGTCTTATCCCAATCTTGATGGCGAAGGAAACTGAGCTTCCTGACTGAGATAGCGCTGCTAATAAATCTATTGCTACAACATGAACAAAATTGTTTAGGTACTTTGGATTTCGAATAAATAAATATATGCGTAAAAAAATTAACATTGATCAGTTAAGTCTCAAACCTAGATATTCTTTTAATAAGAGTAACTATTATATTAAGTAAAGATAAAAAAATATATTAAGTAAAGATATTCAAATTTGTGTTTTAGGAATATAGACACAAGGAATCTCAACACAAGTGAATCTCAATCTCAAAAATTATGGCTGCGTAACATCCAGGAGTGGACAGGGATGGAGTTCGCACCACGTAAGAAGCCCCGCGGAAAAAGACGGAACCACAGAATAAATACAGGACACTAATATTTGAGATTCCTTGTGTTTATATTTATAAAGCTCAATTTTGAAAGTGCTGGCGACACAAGCGCGCTTTCACGGGACTTTGGTGTTGCGGACTCGAATAGCACCGCCGAGCTGTTTACGCCTTGCGGGAGGGATATGTTGCACGGAGAGGCACTTTAAGTAGAAGAAATTTTAAATGAAGTGTTCATACAGCGACTTAATGTAACGCAGTTCGCGCGCACACTTCTGTATCTGCGAGCGAACTGTCAGGCGCTCTCTGTTCACTTTATGGGGACGCGCCCTTATATATCTATTACCTACGGTAATAAAACGAAGTGAGTTTATTGTCTGTTGACCCAATTTCATTTCAAGACATGATGTCTAGATAAAACAAAGCCAATTTGGACGTTTAACTTATCACCCAACTATGCTAATTTAGTTTGTTGGGTAAACAGCCCACGGCCCAACGTAATCCTAATACAAAATCTACACGCTAAGTATTTTACGGAATCACTTTATACACAGGTATAATATTCGTTTTTATAATACTGTACACTAGCCCGAGAAAATCTCGAAGCGAGATCTGTGGGATCGCTGCGGTGAGACTCCGATCGACCAGCAGATCAAACGCCGCAAATGGAACTGACTCGGCCACACGCTCCGAAGGGAACCGGACCACATACCGAGGCAAGCCCTAGGGCTCAGTCTAGACTGAGGCCCGAAGGGAAAACGGAAACGTGGTCGCCCTAAACAATCCTGGAGGCGGACTATTACTGCAGAATCTAAGGCCTTAGGACTAACTTGGAGCGAAGTAAAGGGCGAAGCTCAAGACCGTTTGAGATGGCGGAGCACTGTGGACGCCCTTTGCCCCACCTAGAGGACATAGGACATTAAGTCAAGTAAGTATTATATTCGTTTTAATTTTATTAAATAAAATAATTATTTCAGACTACCTACATCGATTATCCATATAGTATCTAAATTCCAGTCCTATTCCTCAGTTTAAAAAATCCAAAGCAATCGCTTTGGTGCCCGCTTGACGTTTGAACCATGATCCAGGATATGGTGAGTCTGGTAATTAAGAGTCCTGTAGAGGTCAGTTCAAATTTAATTCGAGGCAAGCTTCGCCGTTCCTCGCATCTCGCTATCTCTGTCGCGCCACCGCGAGCCTTGCGTGCAAGTAGAAATAGCAACATGGCTGTTTGAAATAAGTAAGAAAATTATGTGCTTTTGCGAATATCAAAAATGATGAATGAAACTTATTTTCTATAAAACATTGTGTAACTAGACAATACACACAAGCAACGCTAATCGATTTAAATTTTTAGCTACTAAACCGGATCTATTTTAAACAATTTCGGAATTAAAACCTCTCGGCAAACACTTATACTATTTAATAAATAACTACGCACAAATTTTGGGTCGGTTTTTGTACGCGAAAAATTGATTTACGGCAATTCACATTTCGAGTACAAAAGCAGACCCAAAAGTTAAGTATAAGTATTTAATAAATAGTATGAGTCTTGACCAACGTAATGTAGGGCGCCCTCTGGCTAGGTGGGGGGACGATCTGCGCAGCATGGCTGGCAAGAGCTGGACGCAAGAAGCCATGGCGAACAACTGGAGAGGCCTACGTCCAGCAGCGGACTGCGATAGGCTGATGATGATGATGAAATAGTATAAATGTTTGCCGGCAAACACTTATACTATTTATTAATGAACCATGCACAAATGTTTGGTCCGACTTTAAAAAAAAAAGATTACCGCGAAAAGCCGCCACTTTTGGCGTGAATCAATTTTTCGCGTACCAAAGACCAAGTGGATAATGGTCACATAATAATATAGAGGGTTTCAGAAACTTATCCGAAGTTTCCTCAGCATGTTGTCTCTTACCGCCGAGCTAATGGTAGAAATGCACATAGATATGAAAAATCCAGAGGTACATACTCGGAACGTCGTTCGTTGGGGCTCCTCGATACAGAAAATGCTATTTGTTTTTTTTTTTACTTTATAGCGGATAACCCACCACCTCCCATGGCCATACCAACACTATGGTTATACTGGCCGAATCGTGGGAGATGTGCGCGGATATTGCGTGGATATTGCGTGTCCTTGGGACTATTGCACTCCACCGCGCACAATTCTTGACTCCTTACAAGTTATTAATCTATGTCCTAGTTACTTTATAGCGGACAAATGAGCAGACGGCACACCTGATGGAAAGTGATCACCGCCGCCCATGGACATCTGCTACACCTGACTTACATCTATAAATGCGTTGCCGGCTCTTAAGAAAGGAATAAACCCTTTTCTTGAAGATCACCAGGTCGTATCTACACGGTACACACGTAGCACGGTAGTATGTACACGGTAGGCGTTAAGTATGTACTTTGAAATTTTACAAATAAATAAATAAATATTTCACAACATCACAGACATTGAAAATAGGCAGCTCAAACACATGTGTTACGAATATCGGAACCAAGAGCGGAATTAAAAATGTATACATTTAATACTTTTTTTTGTAAATACATACTTATAACACACACTTATAATACACACTTATAATAATTGCTTCCACATTTATAATGCGGACGGCTAAGGAATGGAACTCTCTGCCGAGATCTGTTTTTCCTGACCACTATAATCTGGGCATCTTTAAGGCAAGAGTGAACAGGCATCTTTAAGGCAAACGCGTATCATCCTAGACCTCATCGTCGCTTTCCATCAGGTGCGATTGTGGTCAAGCGTTGGCTTATTGACCAAAAAAAAAAAAACATAGAAAACACTAGATTGCCTCGTTGGTGCAGTGGGTAGTGCGTCGGTAAAGCGACGGCTGGGCTTGGGGTCCCGGGTTCGAACCCTTGGTCGGGCCAAAAATTGTTTCTGAGGTTTTCTGTTAAGAAATTCTCAGTGTCAGCCCAGAATCTGGAAGGTGGCGGTCTTGAACCCCCGCGCCCCGAAAAGCACGTTAAGCCGTTGGTCCTGCGCCCGATCCCTCTCCGGTCGTGTCACACTGGTGTCGAATCGGATTATGAGGGCAAGGAAATATAATTATATCACTATATTATATCCTGCGTTGAGATTGGCGGCCTCAGCCGAAATCGTTTTTTTTATACTACGTCGGTGGCAAACAAGCGTGCGGCTCGCCTGATGGTAAGCAATTACCGAAGCCTATGGACGTTTGCAACTCTAGAGGACCTGCATACGTGCTGCCGACCCCTTATTACCCTTAACACTCCTTTTTTTAAGAACCTCATGCTGTAATCCCCCGGGGAAAACCTCTGATGGCAGCTCATTCCACAGCCGGAGCGTTCGCGGGAGGAAATTCCTCTGGAACCGTACTGTGCGAGACCATTTGGGTTCCAATGTGTGAGGTTGGACGCTCTTACGACGGCGTTAAGTCGAATAGTTCCTCTGAGCACATACCATTGTATAGGCGGTAGAAGACACATGGGGAGGTAAATCTCTCCTAAGACTTAAGGGTTCAATACCTCATCTGAGGATATTATTACATTAAAACACACATACCAAATTATATAAATTTACTTAATCAATATTCAAAATCAAAAGGATTGCACCACCCTCCCCTCTTCTATCTAATGTCCTTTACCTGAAGGTTGTCTGGTAGAGATCGCTCCCAGCGATAAGACCACCTAAATTGTACATTGTATCTCTGTGTACCTAGCTTTTAAGTTTTGTATGTTGTGCAATAAAGAGTATCTATCTATCAATACCAATACAAACAGACATATTAATAATTATGGTGGAACGGTCATGCTGTCTTTATGCTCTAGAGACTTAAGACACTTTTATTTTATCAACAGGTTAAAAAATGCACAATCTATTTAACTTACGCCGCGAAGGCCAAGAAAGGAGGAAAATAATAAGCCACCGGTCTTCAAGATGCCAGAATAATTACTTACATTTTCCCCTTACAAATGCGTCTCAGTCAGTAATAAAGTTTGCATGAAAACAACTAGTTAAACGCGTTTTCTGAACGACTACACTTGAAATCTGGGATTGTGAAAATATTTCAGTCGAATAAAGACCTTTCCGTGCAAATTGCTTTTCCATAGACGTAGACATACGTAGACGGCCCGTTTGGAACAGTGGTAGTGAACGCTACCTCTGGTTCAAGGGTTGCGGGTTCGATCCCCGCACAGTACAAACATTTGTGTGCATGAACATGTCTGTTTGTATTGGTCTGGGTGTGTACTATGTATTTATAAGTATGTATTTACAAAAGAAAAGTATTATATGTATATATTTGTAATCCCACTGTCTGATATCTGTAACACAGGTGCTTGAGCTACCTATCTCGGAGTCAAATCAATGTATGTGATGTTGTGAAATATTGGAAATATTTAACATTGTATAATTCCATCTAAAACTACGTATTTTTGATCGCTTTACATTACAATCAAATAATTTAACTGATTTAGCAGAGTAGAATAGGCCACCGTCACTCTTACCGAGGTGTCGTAAAAGGCGACTAAGGTAAAGCTGCTGGCATGATCATCAGCACCCAGAGAAGGAAAACTCTGCATTTATATCAAAACTCTCGCCAACCCGTCTTCAAGCGTGGTGAGTATGGCAATTTACACCTCATGTGATTGAGGGAGGCCCGTGCCCCAGCAGTGGGGACTTAAATGGGCTGACGATGAATTTAACTGAGCGTTCTAATTACAAAATAAATTAATTGTTTATAAAATTGATTTTAGTAAATTACTGTTTTAATTATAATTAATACGAAGCTATTATTAATAAATTTGATTTAAATAAATTACTTTTATTATTTTGATCACGATAATTAATTAAGATAAATTATACAAGTAAGCAATCAAACTCACTAATTAAATAATTTTAATATATTTTTCGAACTTCATTTAATAGGACGTTATCATATGTATCTTCGATTAGAAGTAAGACCACTTATGCTTATTTTCGACAGTGGGGGCGAAGTACACTTTCCCAGACTAAGAGTCTTTATTTCCACATTTACGTCTTAAAGCCTTTTTGGCTTGTACCTACATTATCACGCGCATTTCACTATCACGTAGAGTATATGTAGGTGACGTAGTAACGTAGACTCGCGAGAAATACTTGGCCAGCTCATACATATCACGTGGCTGACACGATGGCATCACATACATGCACAAACATATCGAGACCACATCTCGTACATATAACGCACATGTCACGTAAGTTTCACGCACATGCTGGCGGTCTCTTTCGTATCATGCATATTGCATGATCAGGTCGCTTAATTACAAAGAAGTCTCGACCTTATCGCTCACATGTCACGATCGCGTCACGTACATGTCACGAACATGTGTGGGTGGTTGTATATCACACATTTGCCACGATTGCGTTTTTAATACATTGTACATATCACACACCATAACAGATGACGAGCACAGACAGGCATACATATACCACGATCACGCCCAAAGAAGGGTTATTGCCCCGCACGACACCAATGATTACGGCCTAACAACCCGTCATGTAATATTCGAGATCCACGGCTCCGCAAAAATGTAAAAAGGTCATCCTTTTATCTCACAATTTGCAATTTGAATACGCAGACAAATTAATCCTAAAAAAAATTACCAAAAGAACACAAAGCGGCGAGGGTACTACGGTCTAGACTCGAAATATGCGGCGGGGGACACCATTACACTCGTGCCTAGGTATCTGGATATCTCGTAACTAAGGGAATTAAGTTTCGGATTTGGGGAATATTTTTCTGTTGTTTTCGTAAGTATTGTGAAATTTTTGAGGACAAAATGTTAAAGTGTTTATTTTGTTGAATTTTTATATTAATATTGTTAGGATTTTATTTTTACCAAAATGAAGAGTGTCATTTAATACGTTAACAAGTTAAGGATGTGAAATTAATAAAACCTAGGATATGTTTATCATGAGAATGTAATCAAAAATAGAATAAGGAATGAAGTAAAAACATTAATTGACCGTCACGACATTCACAAATCTACGGAAATAATTAAAACTGTAAGATTACAAGTCATACACACAACACAATCAAAATCCTATCCTAAATACAGTAGGGAATAATAAATATATTATATGGACAAAAGAGACTTACAAAAGAATGTGAGGAGTCAATTAGGTCCCAACTTTAGCAAAGCATTATACTCGGCTTAATACAGTGCAATTAAAGTTACTGGTGAAAATATTATTACTTCAATAGATACAATAAAAAAAACATTTAACTAATTCTACTTCAAAGTAAAACGTTTCCTGGTGATTTTTTCTTTCCCGGGGAATCCTCCTCAAATTTTCATATTTTGTTAGCTAGACACAAATATACATATTGTCACAATAAATGAGAATCGAGTAGATATGTTGCCTCTTTGCTATTCAGGAAACGTAGTTCAATTTCAAAGGTGCCTCTTGTTATTCCTTAACAAAGAAAATCACGCAACGCATTCGTACAAAAACAAGAAATGTTCAGTAACTAATTTTCGCTTCTAGTCTCTTGCGAATACCCGCGAACGTGTGGAAAATATCAGAGGCATTCTTGACGTCTTTTGGCTCGTTCAGAGATAATAACCTGTCTTGTTTCCCGTCAAGCCTGCCATCTCTATTTGTGCGCTCGGGGACAGAAAGGGACGGCCGTATGTCGTTTTGTCACTAACGCATCATTTGTACTGTTTGCCAGACCGTTATTGAGCTTGTTTTTGGCAAACTACCCTCTGACTCGCCTTCGCCGCCTAAATGAAAGAGCGTTTCGGTTCAATATCGCGAGCTTTCTGCCTTCATTAACGGACGGCCTCTGTTTGCGCGTCTGGCGAAACACTGTTATTTATACTAATTAACCCTATTGTGATGTTATAGGAAGGAGCAATAACGAAAAGATTAAATTTCCACTCGAAAACCTTACTTGGAAACCAGCTTTAGTCAAAATTGTCTAAAGCATTAACAAATTAAATTGGATACGTGAAACAATGGTGACCAATTGCGAATGGTTTTATAGTTAGGCTATTACGATAGTATAACTGCTTATTTGGTGGCGTATAAAAATTTATGCGTTCAATATGAGCGGGGGTAGCTGTAATAAATAATGACAGCTAAATGTAGGTATTTTGTAGCTCAATTTGCGATGAAAATGCGACCCTGCCCCGGCGCCAAATGTGTATTAATGCGTCTCCCCAAACCGCGCGAGTACTAATATTGTTTTTTTTTAACCTCCAAGGCTTTTACTAGTGTCAACTATTACTTTGTTTTACGGTTCCGTGTAATGCTATTGTATAGACGTGACGGCGAAGGATAAAGGAATCTGCTTCGAATAAATTCGAGCGCCCGAGAAATCTGAGGTAAAGCACGGTAAACACTGTAAGCAGATTTCTTGTTATTTTAGTTTAATTTATAGTCGAAATGCACAAGAATAAGTCGAGGGACAAACCTGGCTGAGAATACGAAGGTAAGAGAAGCTGGTTTATGCTATTATAAATTTGAAGGACCGAATCTTGAAAATGTTAAAATTGCAGTTTGCAGAGCGATAAGGATTTTGGCTGTAACGAAATTTTTCAATACAGGTGAAGTACATTTATTTGTAGATATAATAGTTACAGCCAAGAATGAGGCGACGTCCTGTGGGTAGATCACCTGCCCGATGATCCGACGATATTTTAACGGCTATGGGGGAACAATGAATAAGGCTGGCTGGCAGGGGACAAAAGGGAGTGGCGTGATAAAGAAGAGGGCTATATTCAGCAGTGGGTGGGAGGATGATGATGATGAATAGTTTCATTTGAGGCACAGGCAAGGGCTGAGTGTAAGTAGGTATTTTTTTTACATCATGGCGGACAAACAATCAGACGGCTCACCTGATAGTAAGTGATTACCGTCGCACATGGACATCTGTAACATATGAGACAACAGATGCTTTGCCGGACTTATCACACATACCAAATTTTATTTATTATGATCTGGAGCCTAAACTAGGGGCCGCTCTAGTCCTGAGATCGTACAATAATAAGATCTCCCGGCGTTACCAACTACCTACTTCGCGAGGAAGGCTGCTTTAGATAGCAGAAGCATCATTGAAATAGGATATCTACAGTTCTGGTCTGCTAGGTTACCGGCTTCTCCCATATTCCGTGAAGTACCTTTTTTTTATGATCACCTCGGGAAAAATGCAGCCAACACACGACCGACCCATAGTCTTGAGTGCTGACCAACCTTAAGCATCTCGTTATAGCCGGGGGACTATAAGAAATAAGTGAGGCTATCTTTGGGAATGGTGCTCAGAGTATACCCACTAAAAATATGTTTTTGGTGACCCAGGAGAAATGCGTTACGCATACCCATCCGTCTGTAAATGGATGGGTTAAGTCGGACTCTTCGGTTATGTTTTAGGCATACCGACTAAAACTCCTGGGACTCTCCCTCATCGTCCATCGTCCATAGAAAGTCGTGGTCCAAGGTACGAAACCTGCCACCACGACTTTCTCCCGGACGGAAGCCTGCCTACAAGGTGAGCACGGCGATTCATGCCTCGGGGTCAGGGGAGGGAATGGGGACAGTCAGGAGAGTAGAGCCGTCCCCATCAGGCGTAGGAGGAGGTCCGAGCAATGCCGGTGGAAGGATTGCAGCCCCACGCACCAGCGGACCACCTCCCCGGAGAGGAAGGAAACGCACATATTGTCATCGTCTCCTCCCTCTTCGAGCCTTGCGGAGCGCGGGGGCGAGAGGGTCTGCCTCACACATCACATGCTCGCAAAAGGCAGCGAAAGCCTTCCAGCCCTCGTCACTTGCTAGTATAGCTCTCGCTATACTAGCGAGTGAGAGGTCCTGGCCGACCTTCGCCACCAATGCATCACATTGCGCCACCTAGCGGCGCCCTAGCGGTATGTGCGCCGTGTCCACCGCATTCCGTGAAGTACCTAGGCCAACACTTGTCAGTTCAAGACCAACACACCGCTCATTGCCCTTCCATAGCAGAGTAACAGTAGGAAATTAGTAGTACTTAAATAATATTGTGATAGAACGGAATCACTTAAAGAACATCAAAATAGTTCCAGCTGCAGTCTTAGTGTATCCCGTATTTACTCGGTAGCTTGAAATGCCGTTTTTGTGGAGTTTTCTTGCATAATTTTAAACGAAAACCCAGATTTTAATATATTATGCACATTTTCCTACATTAATTGGTCGCGGAAATACCGCACAATTACTACAAAACTCGAATAAGTGTTTTTTTCATTTACTAAATAGAAGAGACCAGCGAAGATTAATTATTAGGTAAATTATAGAATATGTAAAGAAGTCAGCTAGAATACCTTAACATTAGGTACTTTTTTTAACGACGTGTTATGTCTAAGCGCGGGAGGTCGTTCCAATACCCGGTAGGGTAAATTTAATGCAACTATTCTAAATTGACAAGATATTTGTGTGATAGAAGCCCCTTGTCAGCTAAAGTACTTCATTGTACAGAGAATTTCATAGTTTGATCAGTGTGAAATGTCAGACGGCAAATATAAGGCAGGATAGATAATGTTTATCTTGTCGGGCTAGTTTCTTATGCAAATAAATAAAAAATCAGAATACGTAACTCTTTGATGAGAACTAGCCAAATCACAACTCATTGTCTTCACCCATTTAGATCTCATTCCTTTTCTTGCTTAAGACATTTCAATTTTGAACTGGGATCTGAATTCACATATTGATGGGATTGGTTATATTCCTCCCGCCACAGATATCCGCCCACTTTTGTTACAGGTTATAAACTAAATACAAAGTTTATTAAGGCGACAAATTCGCAATATCATTAGTAAATTGTTTAAATAACTTTGTCTAAAGTGTGCGCTGCGGCATGAAAATCAAAACTTAATTAACGTGACTCCGAAAAATAATCCCGGAATTTAAAAAAAAAACAAAGCAGATGAGGCGGTAATACCTTGGGCTCCACAGGAATCAGGACCGCCGGCGATGACGTAAGAATTTTATTACTCATTGCCTCCCCCTCCCCCCCAGAGCCGTTTGAAGAGGATTAACTTGTAATCCCACAGGAGGGCCAATACCATTCATTAGAATGCTATTCCCAGCTTTATTATGTCGGACATAAATGTTTTTGTCGGCATTTGAAAATGGTTTTAAATTACTCTTTGGAAGTGATTCATATGGAGAATGGACACCGGACAGAAAGTGGAATTTTTGCCACTTCGTATTATGTTTGTGGAATTCTTTTGGTAGTCAGGTATGTCTAATTTAGAACTGAGTTTTAAGCTAGAGGATTATGAACTGAGATGGAATCCAAATAATGAAACAATTTAGACATGAATAAGCACATTTTATCAAATGGAAAGCAAATATTATATTACTGGTTGAAGAATCGGGCGCGAAACCAACAACGTAAACCTCTTCCAAGGTAGATATGGGAGTACAAGACCATCAATTTTCGGACCGGAAAAGTTCGAGAACGAATTCTGGTACAATCCTGCGTGAGTGAGGGTACCGGAGGCCCAACCAGGGGGAAAGGGGGATTAAAGTTTGGCAGCGCACTTGTGACTCGACTGGTGTCGCGGGTGGCCGTGGGCGGCGGCAATCGCTTACCACCAGGTCGGCTCATCTGCCACCTATCACAAAAAAAAATACCTTCCAATGTAGGTATGGGAGTACAAGACCACCTACTCTAATGGATTACTACCTATACAAACAAACTTGCTAAATGTCCCCTCCATGATAAAAAAACATTAATTAACAAAATGACTAGTTATTGAATTGTCAACTAGGGCTTAACGGCGGAGTACATACAAGACCACCAACTTTTAGACCGGAATAGTTCGGGATACCATATCCACTAGCTTCTGTGTCAGTACGGACAGCCATACAGTAAGTGTATACTTCAAACACCTATACAAACAAACTTGCTAAATGTCCCCTCCATGATAAAAAAAGCATTAAGTAACAAATGACTAGTTATTGAATTGCCATACATTAAGTGTATACAAATCCGTCAAACTTCAAACATGTTTGATTCAATATCAATTATAGTCCATTCAGTATCTGAAGGTGAATAGGACAATTCTATTTTGACATTAATATTGTGACAAATTTGCTAAATGTCACTTCAATAATTAAACAAATCACTATATTAAACCAATATCCCCTCCCTGATTAAATAAGAATAATTAACAAAACGACTAGTTATTAAATTGCCGACTAGGACGGTGGACTACATAAAAGACCACCAATTTGTATATGGAATAGTTGGAAATACCATATCCACTAGCCTCTGTGTCAGTACGGACGTCGGACAGCCAACATTAAGTGTATACACATCCGTCAAACTTCAAAAAGTTTGATTCAATATTAACTAAGGAAATTTGACTTGTGAAACCTATCTATTGGTTAAATGTTCCCTCCATTATTAAAAAAACGTTAATTAACAAAATGACTAGTTATTGAATTGTAAACTAGGGCTTAACGGCGGCGCGATCCGTGCGGGCGAGCCGCGATGAGCCCGGGTATTAAATCAAGATTACCGTTTGGCGTTTCCGCCCGGCCGGGTAATCAGCTGGACTATATTAAAGCTATCAGTCACGTGATGGATGACGTACCCGACTCGTACGCACCGTTTGTTGTCAGCGATACTTATGCGTGCGCAATGTAGATGTTACTTTTGGCGTCTAAGCCAGCTTAGACGCCAAAAGTAACATCTACATTGCCATAATCCCAGGATTATTGGCTTTGGTCTCCGCTGTAAGTCTGTCGTTGGTTCATGGTTAGTAGTTTTCATTAAGATGACGGGTAGAGCACACATGCGACGCCTATCTATTTTAATTTTTAGCTACTAAACCGGATTTATTTTAAACAATTTCGGGATTACAACTTCTCGGAAAACGCATACCATTTATTAAATAACCATGCACAAATGTTGGGTCCAACGCGTACACGAAAAATTTATTCACGCCAAAAGCGGACACTTTTAGCGTGAATCAATTTTTCACGTACAAAAACGGACCCAAGATTTGTGCATGGTTATTTATTATATAGTATTAGTGTTTGTCGAGAGGTTGTAATCCCGAAATTGTTTAAAGTAGATCCGGTTTAGTAGCTAAAAATTTAAATTAGATTGGCGTCGCTAGTGTGCCCTAACCGTCACCTTAAGGTGAGTGTAAGTTTTCTTTTTTCTAAATTACTGCCAAATATTTTTATAACCACCGTAGATAAATAACAAATAGCAAATGATAGTTACGACGAGTGGCTCGTGGATCCTCCCGTAGCAAATGATGAGCCGCCAGTGATTTCTTTATAGCAAATGATGACTTACTAGGGGACCATCCTGTGGAAAATTATGAGCCTCCGGAGGACCCCCCGGTAGAAAATGATACCCTCCATGGCTTCCCCTAGGAAAACAGGTACGCCAAGGAACCGACTACCTAATTTGCGAGGAGGGCTAATTTAGGTAGCAGAATCAGCGTTGGACAGTTCCGGTCTGTGGGGTTACCGGATCCTCCTATATTTGCGAATCTTATAGTTGAGAGCTAGTCAATTATGTTCTTGCCTTTGTCATAAAATTACCTTAAGAAAGCTCTATTTTACACTTTAGCTTTAACCGTGGGAGAACCACGCATCAGCATGAATGGGCCCGCTCTACCGGTGCGACACCACACGGCCTCACAGAAAACCACCGTGCGAAGAAGCAGAATTTTCAACTTGCTTTGAACAACGACTTGATACTCGTATAACAGCTAAACCCTTTTCACGATAACAGCTATGTGAAACCTCTTCATCTTAGCGTGTGATTCCCGGTTGCATCCAAAGCTGTCGCTTCGGAGCCCGGAGTACGCTTAGACCATAAAACAGGATTAGGGAGTCTGGTAATTACAATGAAGCGACTGCTATCTGAACTTCGCAACCCTTTACAGGGGAACCAGAGCAACAGAATGATATATTGTTTTAAACTTTCATGGTCACTAACATTAGAATAGTTACTTACAAAAATTTCAATCGTGAGGATGGGTTTAAATTGTCAAATGTCTGGAATCCAGTAATTCTAAAATGTAATAACCGGAAAACTAAACAAATCTTCGTTTCTCGGCCAAATAGGTACTGTGAGTGTTGTGTGTCGAGAACAGGTGCGAGAAAATAGTGAGTTAGTGAACAGTGGTACCACAGGTGCACGTAGTAAAACACTGCGAGGAGGGTAGACCGATTTATCTGCCAGTAACATCTTACTCGAAAAAACTTCTGTTACTCCGTGACCATGGCGCTTGCAACAGTGCCGGAATATCGAAAACTCAAAAATAAGGTACATGGTAGAAATCACGTAAATTACTATTTAACTGAATCATGGTTATATGTTACAGAAACTAACCGAACCGTGAAGGTTACCTCACGATACGCACATAGATTGTCCGTGGAAGAGCCACGCTTCGGCATGAATGACGCACAGAAAACCGGCGTGAAGCAGCACTGCTGTGTTTCGCTGCGTGCGTGAGGGTACTGGAGGCCAAATCGGACTCTGAATCCACTTGTGGCTCCTTGGTGTCGCGAGTGTCCATGGGCGGCGGCAATCGCTTATCATCAGGGGATCTGTCTGCTCGTCTGCCACCTACTTCAAAAAAAAAATAGATTTGAAAAGTCCAGAGGTATATCCTCCGATTCGAACTACGACCCTTAGTATTGAGCTACGAGCGCTAAAAGATCAAACAATTCGCCCCGCTAATATTACCACAGAAATTAATGTTGCTCACAAGGTATGTACATGTGGTCACATGAAGTTTAATCCGTATCCAATATTGGTGGAATTAAAGCGTGCTCCATAAAATATGATTAGTGGGCAAGTCGGGGGCGTCGGCCGGCCACCGCCCAACGCAAACATCGTGGTCGCACTCAAACAAGTTGCGGCAGTAAGGACTGGTTAACAAATATTTTCCCTCAAATCTTCTTAAGTAAAATAACATTTCACTATATCTAATGACTTTGGCTGTAATGGTAATAATAATAACCATCTTGGAGCAACATGAAACGTCCATACTCATAAAATTGACTAGTGGAATCATCAAAAATTTAACTGACGATTCTGTTCTCACCTCAGAAAAATTAAACTATCTTTGAGAGAAATCTTTATATTTTCGTAACCTATAAAATCAATATGATTGACTGCAAATAGTAGTTCTAATAAAATGTGCTAGAGCATGTTTAGCTATAAACCACAACATTACTTTTTTCGGGGTTACAACCTCTCGGCAAACACTTATACTATTTATTAAATAACCATGCACAAAAGTTGGGTCCAACGTGTACGCGAAAATCAATTTTTCGCGTACAAAAACGTTGTAACCACGAAATTATTTAAAATAGAGTTAGTTTAGCTGGTTTAGTTCTAAAAATTTAAAATCGATTGGCGTCGCTAGTGTGCCCTACCCGTCACCTTAAGTCCTGAAATGAAATTAGAGCGGGCCACTATTTAATATTGTAAACGCGAAAGTTTGTGTGGATGTAAGTATTTTTGTTGTTATTTTACGTTAAAACTACTCAAAGGCGTTTGATGAAACTTACATATCAGAATAACACACAGGCCAAATTCAAAAAGATAATTTATTATCCAAAATATAATGATAATTTATATCACGCGAGTGAAACTGCAGGGCGCAGCTTGTTTAAAATAAAACAACAGTCCTTTTAATGCAAAATTTCCCGCACTGTTTAGTTACCCATTGCAAACCAGCATGACAATTCCAAAGCTACAGCCGAACAGCCAATGTTTTCGTTTGGCTGAAAACAAGTGATTTTTACAAGCGCGGCGACTTTCTGCAGCTGCATTAATTGGATGCACTGACCGCGAAGCAGCGGGACGGGTGCATTTACGTACTCGGCAAAATATATTGGGATAATTTCCAGGTGGGCGGCCGCTCTATTACGGAGACGATTTAATTTTTTTTTGTCTTGTTTGCCTTTCGGTTATGCAGCCGCTTGCGATGAACATGTTAGCATAGGCTTCGTGGTAAACATGTTTGGTTCTTTTTGGCTATTAATATTGGTTTTTAAGGAGGCTTATGTGTTAATCGCTTTGTTATAAACTAATTTTAATATTCGTATCTAAATGAATGAAATGCCTTGTGATCCCCGGCAGAGTAGAATAGGCCACCCTCATTCTTACCGAAGTGTCGTAAAAGGCGACTAAGGTAAAGCCGCTGGCATGATCATCAGCACCCAGAGAAGGAAAACTCTGCATTTATATCAAAACCCTCGCCAACCCGTCTGCCAAGCGTGGTGAGTATGGCAATTACCCCTCATGTGATTGAGCGAGGCCCGTGCCCCAGCAGTGGGGACTTAAATGGGCTGACGATGACGATTATCTAAATGAAACATGGCCTACGTCTGCCGCAACGTCCTATTGAGCTCAGGGGAGTCTTAGTAAGGGGTCTTCTTTGTGTGTACTCAATACAACAAACTCTCTTGTCTTCTCTCTTCGTGAAATATATTTTGTCGGTGAAATAACCTCTTTTATTTCACCGCAAATCCCAAACGTTTCAATAGTGGATTCACAAGTGCAGTAGCGCACTTTTCACCTTTCTCACCTCAATACTTCTATTCCCTCTGAATTAGACGAGAGATTGTATAGACATCAAGGTCGACCCTCTCGAAGTGTCTCGAAGTGTGGTTCTACCGTACATTATGTAGGTACCTATTCGTTTATATCAGCACACGTCAGGAGTTCCTTGGGTGGTTTAAAATTCTGACACTGGAGTTTAACATCCCACTAATTCCAAAAAGAAGAAACCTTCTTGTTTGGATATAAATTTAGAACATGTGCTGAAAGATATTTTTTGTCTGCATGCAATGATACAACTGTAACAGTATTCACTCTGTGACCAAAAACGTAAGTCCTCTAAAAACGCAAGGATTATTTGGGCGGTTTTCACATGTTGACGCTATTCGCTGGAAAATAAAAAGACGCGTCATTTTGCCCAATTAACTTTAAAATTACGGAAAATTACTAAAGTCGTCGTCGAACAGCCGTGTGGCCCCGGCAGAGTAGAATAGGCCACCCTCACTCTTACCGAGGTGTCGTAAAAGGCGACTAAGGTAAAGCTGCTGTCATGATCATCAGCACCCAGAGAAGGAAAACTCTGCATTTATATCAAAACCCTCGCCAACCCGTCTGCCAAGCGTGGTGAGTATGGCAATTACCCCTCATGTGATTGAGGGAGGCCCGTGCCCCAGCAGTGGGGACTTAAATGGGCTGAATGACTAAAGTCGTCGACCTACGCTATTAAAGTCACCACGTAAGTCATAATCAGTTTTTTGGTTTTCCTGCAAAGATACTATTTACTAATGATAAGTTACGTGGTGTTAGAACTTAAACGATGAATTAGCATTTTGTTTAATGATTAATTAAGCATGGAACAAATTAGAATCTGAATCAAGTAATTAATCGCTAGGGACAAATGAGCCATGTTTAACTTTAGACACGGTGACAGTGACTGCCGAGATTTTGCGCTCGCGGCAAAATATATTGGGGATTATATTCAGATGCCTTACAACGAAGCCATCACAAACGAAAAAAGCGACAAGTATAGTTCATTATCATCATCATCAGCCAATAGACGCCCACTGCTGGACATAGGCCTCCCCCAATGTTCTCCAAACGGATCAGTCATGTGCCGCCCGCATCCAATGGATTCTCGCAACCTTCACCAGATCGTCGGTCCACTTTGTGGAGGGCCTGCCACGGCATGATCAGTTAATTTTTTTCAGAGAAAATGATAATTAATTTACAGTAAAAAGGCAGAATGATGTAAATAAAACCTATAGCCCAGGGAGCGATAAATGGCAACACAGCTACAGTCAATTGCACATCAATAAGGAGCGAATACAGGGATGCGACGAGTAGAGAGAATAATTTTGTACGTTACCAATACAAAAATATCATACATAGTGTGTATTTTTGGAATGTATTAAAATTTATAATTAATTATATTTGAAATGCATTAAAAGAAAAAAAATAATGGGAGTCATTTTTGTGAATAATGTCGTGTCACAGTAGTGTCCGATCAGGATTAAGAGGGTAAGGGAATAGAGAGTGCACTTGTGTTTGCACACACACTTGAGCTCTATAATATATCTTGCATACGTGGCTGATCGTTGAGAGTGGCCGCCGTAGCCGTAATCGGTTGGAGGATATTATTATTATATGTTTTTAATCATTATATTTGTAATTTCCTCTGTTGTCTGATATCCGTAACACAAGTGTATAAACTAGTCACTTATTACGGAATCTAGTCAATGGATGAGTTGTTGTATGAATTAATTTATTTATTTCCCTCATCTCATCTTTTATGACCGTGGAAGAGCCACACTTCGGCATGAATGGGCCGGTTCGACCGGAGTGACACCACGGCCTCACAGAAAACCGGCGTGAAGCAGCACTGTGCTGTGTTTCGCTAAGTGAGTGAGTGTACCAGAGGCCCAATACGGGGGAAAGGGGGAGCTAATAGTAGACTATATCGAACCGATACATCACAAAAGCTACTCGTTGCTGCTTACAGCGAATAATGACTTTCTTGAGCTGGTGCCTGATAAACAGCGCAGCTTGTAATCCGAGCTCAAGTCAATTGCCGCGCTCAGCGAGATAATTGAGAGCCAAAGATAAACCTACTAGCGCCATTAGTGATTTTATTTTGAGGATTCCAAAAATAAGTTAAGATGAAATAAGTCCTACTGTACTAACGCGTAAAATTAATTTTCATTTGTATGTGTAAGTTCTTAAAAGTCCTGTAAAGGTTAGTTCTAATTCAATCGTGGCAAGCTTTGCCGTTCCTATGACATCTCGCTCTGTCGCGCCACCGCGACCCTATCGTTCGAGTAGAAACAGTAAGATGTACATCTCGCTCTGTCGCGCCACCGCGATCCTTTAAGAATCCGCGTAGAAACAGCAAGATGGCAATTGGAAATCAGTAAGAAAATCGTGTGCAAAATTGACGAATGAAACTTAATTATATTTTGATTTATTTTAAAATATTGCGGAATAAGACAATACAAGCTTTAACTCTGTTAAATTTAAATAATGATTATTTGCGGTTTAAATATAAAACAAATAAGCAGGAAATAGGTGGTTAACGTCGAAGAATTTACGAAATGCATTCGCATATATTTTTAAGTGGGTAAATATTTTTAAGAGCAGGTGTTAATCGAGACATAGAGAAATACATCCTTAATCCGAATAACCGCAATGAAACGTCGAAATATCCTCAAATTGCTAATTATTTTGGTATTACGACTATATGGGAAATACGTTGTTCGCCGGCGCCTTAAATAGTACATTACTATATAAGACGATGTCTGCGCGTTGATGCTGCCTCTGCTAAAGATTGTCTGGAAGGAATCGCTACCAGCAATTAGAAAACAACCTAATTGTACAGTGATCTATTGTAACTTTTTATCCTTTTTTTTTATTTTTATGTATAGATCGAGTCCGAAACTAGTTATTTGAATTCATTCATTCAATAAACATTGAATCATAGTGTGGCTAGTAGAGTTAGACTATTAACGTTTTTGTGGTTGAAAAAAACCTTAGATTTTTTGACATATCGATCAACGGGCAGCAACACCAAACTAGCGTCACCTATGATTCAAGTAAACTCGATAAGTCTAAAAAGGGCTCTTCAGCTTTAAAAATCACTAGAAAGGGACAAGAAGCAGCCTATGTCGCTCTCCATCGCTTCAACCATCTCCACTTAAAAAACATGTCAACCCGTTGCTCCTGTTTTACCGTGAAAGATGGACAGACAGACACTCACTTTTACATTTATTATATTAGTATGGAATGCTTTTTTTAAAACTACAGTGCCATTCTTGAAATGTATTAAATTCGTCACACTTAATAAAAAGCGCGGCGGCGCTAGTGTACCAAACAAGCAGCTTTAAAAGGTGCGATCGTTTCAGCGCGACAATTTGATTACTTGGAAAGCCGGCGTGAAACCAATACCAATTTATTTTTACGCTGTTACATGGCTAGTTTTATTTTTAAACTATGGCTCAGATGACGGGAAATGGAGCCGTTGAGTGCGTTTTTATCTACGTTTACGTGAAAATTGCAGCAATTTTGTGTAGTTAACGAGTTTAATTTGGATGACTAATGGTCATTAATTTAGACTTTGTTCGTTGCTAAAGTTTCTTATTGCATTATCTACATGGACCTACCTAGACCTACGTTTTAGTCTTTACCAGTGAGAGAACTGATTATTTCATCAACATAAAACTTATGCTAAACAATTGGGCATTACATTACAACATTACCTTTAATTGTGAATCTTTGTGTAAGTAGCTCTTAAAGTAACGTTATCATATAAACTATACCTATGTATATTGGAATAGGAAACTTCCATTTTTTTTTTCAAGTCTATCTTAAAGCATTTAAGTATAACTTAAAGATGCCAAAAAGTTCAAACATACACAAATAATCGTTTAAACGCAATTCAACAATTGACATTTCAACGTCACCCCCTGCGATGCAGCACACTCAAGGATAAAATTTTCATAGAAGAACAACTTCTCTTTAGTCTATTTGGTAGCCATTTTAACGAACTTTATGTTCCGGAGTTATATTTTTTATTTTTTTTATTTGATAGGTAGCAGACGGATCACCTGATGGTAAGCGATAGCCGCCGCCCACGGACGCAACATCAGTGTAGTCACTTCGGAACATAAAGTTCATGAAAAGGGCTACTGAGTAGACGAAAAAGAAAAAGTAGTTCTTATATGCAAATGTCATGATTGTGCAGCGCCGTAGGGAGTGACGTCACGACAAGCCAGTGAGCGTTTCCGCGCGAACTTTGAAGTGTCATTATTTGTGCATATATTAACATTTTTGTTTTTGGTATCTTTAAGTTATCCTTAAATGTTTAGGATGGAATGTATAAAACTTAAATAAAAAAAAATTGGACTTCTACCTTCACTCACTGGGCGAAACACAGTGCAGACGAAGCAGCGCCTGCACCGGCGGTCACGACTGAGGGCTTCAGTGTCCTGTCCAGCCCTCCCCTTCTGGCCACGCCTTGTCTTGTGCCACCCCTTCCGGATGGAGACCCCGCGGGCGCGGCCGAAGGGCCGTGTTTTGGAAGTTCTGCGTCGGGTTTCTCAGCCAGAGTGGCTCGGCGGCAGTCCGGTGTTGCCAATCTTCCTGACTCCGCATCCAGCGGAGTTGGGACTTGCGGCGGTTTCGTTTTGAAGCCTGCAGGTTTTGTTTCCCCAACCCGTTCTGCACTGCAGCCAGCAGTGTATGGGTGGGAAGGGGTACCTGCAGTCCTCCTCCCGGAGGTATCTGCACTGCAGCCAGCAGTGTGGATGCCATTCGGGGGGTGGAGTTGGTGGGCCGTGGGTCCAAAGGACCGGTGTTTTTGGAAAAGAGGCCGTGCTGGCGAGCCTCTTCGCCCAGGACGGTTCACGGTGGTAGCCTCTGTGGTAATTCTGTGTTGCGTCCCGACTTAGCGGGCGTGGAATGGAAAAAGCCCCGGTTGGTTTTAGTGGGTTTGCCCTTGGACGGCCTCTTATTAGCAGAGGCCTATCCAAGGGAGAGCCCCACACTACCCGGTCGACTCCCAGCTGCCGGGTGTACATAAGACGTTGGCTTCTATCAGTGAGCCGGCGGCATTTCCACCGGGTAAACAAAAAAAAGGGAGTGACGTCACGACAAGCCAGTGAGTGTTTCCGCGCGAATTTTGAAGTGTCGTTATTGTGCATATTTTAACGTTTTTGTTTTTGGTATCTCTAAGTTATCCTTAGATATTAAAGATAGAATGCATCATCATCATCATCATCATCATCATCAGCCCATTTAAGTCCCCACTGCTGGGGCACGGGCCTCCCTCAATCACATGAGGGGTAATTGCCATACTCACCACGCTTGGCAGACGGGTTGGCGAGGGTTTTGATATGAATGCCGAGTTTTCCTTCTCTGGGTGCTGATGATTATGCCAGCAGCTTTACCTTAGTCGCCTTTTACAACACCTCGGTAAGAGTGAGGGTGGCCTATTCTACTCTGCATGCATAACAAAAATAAAAAAATATGCTAGTTCCCTATTGGACCTCTACCTTCACTCACTGTGCGAAACACAGTGCAGGCGAAGCAGCACCTGCACCGGCGGTTAAGTCAGCCTATTCATGCCTACGCGCTTGTGTTATCTAGTTTATCTGCCAGGAAACGGTATGTGTTACAAACATTGAACTAGAAAACGCTCGCTTGCAACGGAATGTGCCGACTTGAGAAGTCTAAACCTGTGAGGCCGTGGTATCACACCGGTCGAGCCAGCCCATTCATGCCGAAGCGTGGCTCTCGCAGCCCTGACGCAGCTTTAATGCATCTCTATACGGGTGCTGTAGAGAAAGAACATCGCTAGGCACGTCACTCCAACACTGACGGCTTCGCGCGGTTTTTAAAATATGGCTCTCTATGAAAAAGCTCAGTCTAATTAGGATGCAAGTCTGTAGTTACAAATGGTATAGAACCACACAGGCACTAAAGGCACAGGTACAGCACCATGCGATAAACAGCGCTAGTAATCCGCCCCGAGTCAATTGCCGCTAGATAATTAAGGTGCGATCGCGTCAGCGCGACAACGCGCTTAGGGGAGTAGCAGCGCTGAGATAACAGGATTAATGTTTAGTTCACGTGTCCTTATGGAATTCGGAGTAATTTAGGCAGTGCGCTTTGCAAATTTATGACACTGGGCCTATACCCAGCCGACCTGATAAGTCTATACTTATCTTTGAGGCCGTGGTATCACTCCGGTCGAGCCAGCCCAATCATGCCGAAGCGTGGCTCTCCCAGCCCTGACGCAGCTTTAATGCATATCTATACGGGTGCGGTAGAGAAAAAACATCGCCAGGCACGTCACCTCATTACTAATGGCTTCGCGCGGTTTTACAAATATGATTTTCTATGGTAACAAATGGTAAAGAAACGCAGGAGTACTATAGGCACAGGTACAGCACCGTGCGATAAACAGCGTTAGTAATCCGCCCCGAGTCAATTGCCGCTAGATAATTAAGGTGAAATCGCGTCAGCGCGACAACGCGCTTAGGGGGAGTAGCAGCGCTTAGATAACAGGATCAATGTTTAGTTCTCGTGTCCTTACGGAATTTTGGGTAATTTAGGCAGTGCACTTTGTAAATTTATGACACTGGATTTAGACCCAGCCGTCGGCTGTAAAGATCCTAGGTCTTATTCATAAATGTTTTTTAAACATTTTATAGCTAAAACGGTGTTTTACGTTTACGGTATACGGTTACTGTAGTTTTGATTCTTTTTTCGAAATTTTGTATGATTTATTTTTATTTCAAACGTCAAAACCGCTCCATAACATTGTTTTATTTAACATTTTATTTAGCCATGTGGTCCCGGCAGATTAGATTGGGCCACCCTCACTCTTACCGAGGTGTCGTAAAAGGCAACTAAGGTAAAGCTGCTGACATGATCATCAGCACCCAGAGAAGGAAAACTCTGCATTTATATCAAAACCCTCGCCAACCCGTCTGCCAAGCGTGGTGAGTATGGCAATTACCCCTCATGTGATTGAGGGAGGCCCGTGCCCCAGCAGTGGGGACTTAAATGGCTGATGATAATGATGATGATTTAATGTTTTTGAATAAAACGGTGGTTGGTTATTTTTTATGTTACATTCAGTGGACGTACTTATCTAATTTCAAGCTAAAAGTATAGACAACATTGAATAAATACCATCTCTTGCTTATTATGTAGGGTGGGCACCAGGATTTAGGTAATATCTACGCATTCAACAAAACAGGCCTATACATCTTTAGCCTACCTATACATCTGCATTCTTGCTGGAGTTCTGAATGACCATGAGCGGCCGTAATCGGTTTACCATTAGAAGTTTTTTTTATGAAACATAAGTCCAAAAAAGTAACCATCGTCATAGCCAAAGCTGTCCAAAGCTGCATTAGGAACCCGAGGTACGCTTGGACCATATTTCAGGATTTAGGAAGTCTAATAATTATAATAAAGCGACTGCCTACTGTCTTTTGCAACCCTTAGAGCCGTCGTCATCAATGTCAGAATATCGTCAAAATATGTATTTCGAGCAGTAGGTAGCTGAACCAATAGTTATATTAATAATTTATGTACACGGGACGAAACGCGGTTATTTTTATATGTAAGTACATACTCGTAGTAGCATATACTCAGTCCGCTTGTGACCACGACCGTTGTAACGCGGTCGAAACGTCAAGCTGTGTGTATATGCTACTATGAGTATGTACTTACATATAAAAATAACCGTGTTTTGTCCCGTGTACATTAATTATTTGTATAATGCAACGTGAAAGTTTAAAATCTTAGTTATATTAAGTACAAATAATTTATTTACGAAAAATCGGCCCTTACACAGTGAATTGGATCATCAAAAACAAAAAATATACTGTCAGTTTAAAAAGTAAACCTCTAAATATCACCCAAAATATATATTAACAATTTGCGTAACCCTTAAATGCCTTGATCCAACTTCCGTAGTTCGTCAAACTTTCACAAAGACAACAGTTTAACTTTGATTATTCTAAAATCTCTTAAAGCCCAACCAAACTTTTGGAAGTGAAACGCACCCACTAATTTTCCGACTAATGTACGGTAGAGTTAACTATTTAATAGTTTGTCCAACCAACACAAATATTAGTAGATTTATCGAATAGTCACTAGTCAAAAACGAATACAATTTAGGTACTACAAATCCTGTTAGTGAAAGAGGAGTCATCTTTTTATGTAGAATCTTCTATTTTAATAAAAATGTTAAAAAACGGTGGTGGGCACCCTGCTGGACGCAGAAACCCTCAGGGTCGCCGTGGGCCTCCGTCTTGGTGCTGAGGTTTGTATCCCACACAAAGTCTCTGTGGCACCGCCGTTAGCGCCTTGGGGCACCACGGGCTCTCCTGTGTAAAAAGTGCCGGCCGTCTCTCCAGACATTCCTCATTAAACGACATTATCCGTCGGTCGCTTTCCACCATCAATGTGCCGGCAAACTTGGAGCCGAACGGCATTTCACGTGATGATGGCAAGAGACCAGACGGAATGTCTCTCATCCCTTGGAAGATGGGACGTGCTCTCGTGCGGGATGCTACCTGCGTCGACACTCTGGCACCGTCTCATCTTCCCGGGACTACGAGGAGTGCCGGAGCTGCGGCCAACGCGGCAGAGAGACTGAAAGCTACAAAGTATAGGCATCTGTCTGGTGCCTACCACTTTGTAGCTTCCGGTGTTGAAACACTGGGCCCGGGGTTCCGACGCCCTCTCTTTCTTCAGTGACTTAGCTAAGCGTCTAGTCGAAGTCACGGGAGAGCCAAAGGCTGGCAGCTACCTCGCCCAGCGAATTTCCATCGCGATCCAGCGGGGTAATGCTGCCAGCATTTTCGGGACATTGCCACGGGGACCTACTTTGTTTTAACTTTCCTTTTTATTTACTTTTAGCTTATTTTTATTTACAGTTATTGTCTTAATTTTCTTGTGTTTTTGTTCTTTTGTTCAATAAACTACTAAAAAACTGTTTGTGCATATATTATCTGAAAATAACTTAGGTCGATCAAAAACGGTAAAAGAACAAAATACATTGATTTAAAAAAATCTTATTGTTCGCGATAATCTCGAAAACTACTGAATGGATTCCAATGAAACTTTGTTTATTGTATAGCTGAAGAGTCTGGGCTATAGGGAATAATATATTTAAAAGACTATGCTACCTGATGTAGAACCATAACAGTCCTAGTCTACATATAAGAACTAGGACAATGGCGCCTTAATAATGTATAAACCAAAGCGTGGTAGAGCCATGCTTCGGCAGGAAGGCGCCGGCCTCGCAGAAAACCTGTTTTCGCTGCGTGAGTGAAGGTACCGGAGGCCCAATCCGGGGGAAATGAAGGTTTAAAGTTTGGCAGCGCACTAATCTTGTAACCCCATTGGTGTTGCGGGTGTTTATGGGCGGCAGCAATCGCTTACCATCAGGTAATCCGTCTGTTTGTCTTCCACCTATCACATAAAAATAGCCTTGAAACTTGAAACAAATTCACTTACCTATTTTAAGAAGCTCGGCTGATTCCAAACATCGTTCAATAAATTGTTAGTTGAATTAGTTAAGCTCAAGTCAATAAGTCTAAGTGCCATCTCTCCTATTAAAGTTATTCAACTAATGAAATCGTCGCTTCCGATTTGAAAAGGCGATTCTTAGAAGGTTTTCCAATTGTTCTTTGCAGTAATGTTGTAGTACTATCGATAAATCTAACTATCGATGTTGTACATCTTCATTTCTCTGATAATATTATCCTTAGTTACCAACTTGAGGTTTACTGTACTGACATTTCTTTGGAAAAGAAAATTAAAACAGGTTGATGTATGTTGTGTATTTTTTTCTAATATTTTGGGAATCAAAATAATCTACGTAATTATCTAATTAAAATGAAAATATCCATTCATTTTTGGATTGGGCCCTACTTCATACTTTTACATTCGGTAGTACCAAATACCATTTATATATTATTTTTTAACTTAATCATATTATCAAACTTAGAATTAAACAATTTACTTTTTTTTAATTGATTGAATGTTACAACCCCAGACTCTGGGTACGTGCCTTTTGGCTAGTACTATAATAAGAGTAAGATAAATTTCTGTAATTACTAATGCATACTAGCATAACTAAATGTGTCCTAGAAACATGTTATATTATCGTATAAATTGTACAAGCTATATTTACAACTAAACTATCATAGTAATTACGATAAACAATGTTTATTTCTAAGTTTTCAAATTGTACTGTTATTAATTGAAACTATTGCGAAACTCTAAGTTTATCATCATTGACGGTCTGTTCCTAGAAAATAAATGATAATTTTATTAATAAATTGAATTAAGGTTTGCCCTATAAGAACCAGGAACAGCAAAGGTACCGCAAACACCCAGTACCATAGCCCACCGATAGGGCTAGCCCTATCGGTGGGTATCGACATTGTGACTATTCATCGATAGCACAAACAGTCGCAACACCACTGTCTACGTTTCTTGATCTCTTTGACAGATAACTTTTGTTTGACTATTGGAAAATTGCTTTTCTGTGATAGATAATATCTTTCCTTTTGTTAGTGTTAACCCTATGAATAGTGCCGGGTTCCGGAATCCACGAGCAAGATATCTATGAGATTCCACTTCCACGAAGCAGCAATATAACACTTCAAATACACATTGCCTTATAGAATATACAACATAGCCTTTTTACTTTACGAATCCGGTGAAAAAATATAAACCTGTTTATTTTTGATGATGATAATGGTTTTGAAGGATATATAATCATAAAATAAGAAAACAATGGGAATAGTTAAAGCTAGAGAGTTATCAGAGTAGATATCCGTTATCTACCTACCCACGTATTTAGATATTTTGGTTGAAAAAGAATTAATGATAAGATTTAGAGATGATTAAGAGGCGCAGCAAAACGCGCACTGAATCAAAGCTGCCATAGACACATAGGAATAAAACACGAATGCTTATGAAGGTTATGAATTGTCTACAAAAAAATATGAATGTCGTAGAACAAAATGTTTGAAACTACCGATGACTGTTTTTTTATAGTAACACAGTATATTGGCTCCCCTCAGCGTGATGGTAAGCAAGAGAAGAGCCCACGTTGCAATTACAACGGAAGCGATGTCAGGAATCATCTCAATCTCATCAAGGAGGAAATACATGCAGTTCCATTTCTCGATGGTGCGAAGTGGAGAATATATTATATACCAGGAACAGATGCCAGGCTCAAAAGAGATAGCTTTAAACTCAACAGGGAAGTCACTTTAATATTAAGAGAAAAACAAACGTATGAAATATCCTCCAAATTTTAGCGTTAGTAAAATATGTAATATAAACTTTATCAAGAAGTTACAATGCCCGTCGTACATAAAGTCCGTATGTGACCACGTAACCTGTACTAAAACTATGTTTATTACAGCGGAACGACCGCGAACTAGTATACATGATGAGAATTTAGCTGAAACACTAACTACAAATCGCACCGCAACGTATTTTCAAATGTACTCACAGGTACATGCAAATTTTTTACGTATAAATTCGCCATAAAATTAAATAAATTTAGCAGCCAAAATGACCAAATTTTTCTGAAGAGTTTCAACGTCATTATGACTCTGACTCCGTAAGTCATCATTAACATCAGATATTATACATTATACATTTAATAACAATATTTATAGAAAATTTAACGGAAATGATAACATATTTCATCGCGTCGGTTGTAATTGCAACGTGCTCTACTTATACATACCTACTATCCAGGCTAGAGCGAGCCAATATACTGTATTAGTATAAAAAAATGTACCTAAGGGGAAAACAGAGATGACCAGTATGCTAAATACATATGAAAAGGCTCAAGATTAGCATTGACTAGGCGGAATCTAAAGATATACACGAAAAAAGAAACAAAATGAATATTATCGCAGATCCATTTTCTTTTGTAAAGATTAATGGAAGCTCTACACTGGAAATTGGGGACAAGTACATCTACCTCGGACAACAAATCCTGCTTGGTAAGTCCAACTTCCTTAAAGAGGTGCATCAACTCGGCTGTGCAGCGTTCGGGCAGCAGGGGCGGCCCATTTAGTGCAGTGTCTCAAGACCATGTCTTCAATTCGTGTGATGACATACGAAACGGAAATGTGGCCGCTTACAAAGTGCTGATTAAGTAGGTTCAAAGTCACCCAGAGACCAATGGAGAGGGCTATGCTTGGATTCTCCTTGCGTGATCGTATCAGAAATGTTGAGATCCGCAGGAGAAATAATGTCACAGACATAGCCCAAACGATTGTATGCCTCAAGTGGCGATGGGCAGGGTACATAGCGAGATGAACAGACGGCCGTTGGGGCGTACAGGTCCTCGAGTGGAGGCCACGTACATGAAGGAGGTTGTAGCCGTGGCAGGCCTGACTTGGTAAAGGTCGCGGGAATCCATTGAATGCGGGTGGCATAAGACCAAACTATGTGGAGAACATTGGGGGAGGCTTATGTCCAGTAGTAGGCGTCTATTGGCTGAATGAAAATATTGTAAAAAATCACCAAATTAAAAATATTCACCTATTGGAAAGTTGAACAATTTTACTTTGAGAAGAACATAAAAGAAATTTCATCCGGAATTTTCCCTGAGAACGTCAAAATTAAATTATCTAATTAACATTACTTGGGACGACATTGGCGGAATAAAGCCATTAAGGGTAAGTTGCTATAAAACTCTTATAAAAAAGGTTCGTTTAAAAAGATTACAATTGATGCTTTGATTTCATATTCTTATCTTGACTGCCTCGGTGGCGAAATGGTTAGTGGGTCGCACTTTAAAGCGACGGTTGCGCTTGGGTTCCCGGGTTTGATCCCCAGGCCGGGAAAAAATATTGTACCTAAGTTTTTGGTAAGAAATTCTTAGTGACAGCCCGGAGTCTGGAAGTTGGCGGTCTTGTACCCCCGTGCCCCGGAAAGCACGCTAAGCCGTTGGTCCTGCGCCTATTCCCTCTTTGGTCGTGTCACAGTAGTGTCCCATCGAAATATGAGGGTATGGGAATAGAGAGTGCTCTTGTGTCTGCGCAAGTACTTGTGCACTATAATATGTCCTGCGTCGATGGCTGATCACCATGACCGAATTGTAGGTTTTGAGGACATTATCTATAATTATTATTTTACAAATTTCAAGATTATCATCATCATCATCATCAGCCCATTTAAGTCCCCACTGCTCAATCAATCACATGAGGGGTGATTGCCATACTCACCACGCTTGGCAGACGGGTTGGCGAGGGCTTTGATATAAATGCAGAGTTTTCCTTCTCTGGGTTCTGATGATCATGCCAGCAGCTTGACCTTAGTCGCCTTTTACGACACCTCGGTAAGAGTGAGGGTGGCCTATTCTACTCTGCCGGGGACCACAGCGGCCACAATTTCAAGATGGTAAAAAAATATGAATACTGAGTATATTTTATTAAAACGATATTAAACAAAAATAGTTGAAAATACAAGATCTAGCCGGTTGTATGATCATTATATAGGTTCATGGTTCAAAAATATGAAATTATGAAAAATAAATACCACCCATACAATTTGCAATAACTTTTATATTAAAACCCAAGACATAATAATAGAGTGTGGAAAATAAGCTTGAAATATCACAAATCCTTTTTAATCGAAATGCTCGATCTATGTATAATTTAGTGTCTTATTTTATTACAATCAATAAAAAATCGCGCCTCTGACAATAGGTGGGACCAAGCGATATTCCATCTACCACCATTTCCCCTTTTTCTATTTCGATCATGCTCTCACATTTCTACCTCTCTAGTGCGAATCCAGCTATTTTTAGTAACAATAGTATGGAGTAGTAGAGAGTGCACTTGCGTTTGCGCACACTTGAGCATTATAATAATAATAATATCCTCCAATCGATTTCGGCTGAGGTGGCCAATCTCATATCTATCAGCCACTTACGCAGAATATATCATAGTGCTCAAGTGTGTGCGCAAACACAAGTGCACTCTCTATTCCCTTGCCCACATATTTCGATGGCTCACCAGTGAGACACGACCGTAAAGGGATCGGGCGCAGGACCAACGGCTTAAAGTGCTTTCCGAGGCACGGGTGTACAAGACTCCTTAGTAGGTACGGTGGGCTAACCTGCCTGAAGAGCAAGATTCGCTTGTGGCTTGCATACTTTTTGTTTGAAATGACGCCAGTTGTATGTCATGCGTGCAAGCGATTTCCGACCGTATAATAAAAACTTAATCTAAGTAAATTGAAAGTAACGTAAAGGAGTCATTACGAACTTCAAAATTAATTAATAAGGCATTAGCGTGCGATAAATAACTCAACAGCCGAGGCTAAATATACTTACAAATTTAATAGAAGATTAATAAACATAATTAAATACACACTGCGTCATGTGGGGTTACCCTTTACGGTCTTTGAATCGTCCTTATCTCTGAGACACAGGTGCTACTTTTGCACTGGATAGGGTATAGAGGACCAATCTGGGGAGACGGGAAAAATTTTGGCAGCGCACTTGTAACTACACTGGTATTTGGCGGCAGCAATCGCTTACCGCCGTGTGGTTCCGGCAGAGTAGAATAGGCCACCCTCATTCTTACCGAGGTGTCGTAAAAGGCGACTAAGGTAAAGCTGCTGGCATGATCATCAGCACCCAGAGAAGGAAAACTCTGCATTTATATCAAAACCCTCGCCAACCCGTCTGCCAAGCGTGGTGAGTATGGCAATTACCCCTCATGTGATTGAGGGAGGCCCGTGCCCCAGCAATGGGGACTTAAATGGGCTGATGATGATGATGAATCGCTTACCACCAGTTGATCCGTCTGATTGTCTGCCACCAATGACATGAGAAACAAAAGTTCCAAATGATTAAACTAAAAACTCGTTCCTCGCTGTAGTAAATTCATAAACGCCTCACTGTAAAGGAGTATTAATGAGCTGGGTTACTTTGCTAAGTCAATAATTGAACTTATTTCTCGGTTGAGGATCTCAGTAATTATACGGTGCAACGGGAATACTTAAGCTGTTTTATGTAAAATTAAACCAAAGCACCTCTATAAAATACAGTTATTTATAAGCTAGCTGCATAGTTCTGATATTTATGCTTCATTTGCGTCTATCCAAGGACTATTTCAGTTTCTGTTAGTTGGTTTAAGTGGGGAATGTTGCTTGCATTAAAGCTGTATGGCATGCAATGTATTATATATTTTTTATATTATGGCTCTACCCAAAGATATCTTGCCAATGTCAAGTACCTTATTAAGAATATTCAATTCAATTCATTTATTTGCATAATATAGGTCAGTAATACACACATGTCTTAAAATTAAATGTGTTGCACTATATTAGGCCTAGCAAGGGCATGCAAATTTTATAGTGATTAATTAATCATTAGTAGCCGTGTGGTCCCGGCAGAGTAGATTAGGCCACCCTCACTCTTACTGAGGTGTCGTAAAAGCCGACTAAAGTAAAGCTGCTGGCATGATCATCAGCACCCAGAGAAGGAAAACTCTGCATTTATATCAAAACCCTCGCCAATCCGTCTGCCAAGCGTGGTGAGTATGGCAATTACCCCTCATGTGATTGAGGGAGGCCCGTGCCCCAGCAGTGGGGACTTAAATGGGCTGACGATGAATTCATCAGACGACCACAAATCCGGATAAATCAATTCATGATTATATATACCGTGTGTTAATGTAGGGTAAAAGTTTTTATCTATATTTTATTTGTATGTAATAGGTAGAAGACGAGCAGACGGATCACCTGATGGTAAGCAATTGCCTTCACCAAGATCACAAGTGCGCTGCCAAGCTTTAAACCCCCTTTCCCCCGGATTGGGCCTGCGGTACCCTTCACTCACGCAGAGAAACATAGCACAGTGCTTCTTCAAGCCCGTTTTCTGTGAGGCCATACCATAACAAAATACCGAGATTACGAAAAAAAAAACAAAATAAAACCAAGTGAGATTTCCTTTGACGACCAGAAAGCGTAAACTTTCCCCTTCAAAGTCCACACTAGCCCGTTAGCAGTCGTCTTAATTAGCTTCATTTAAGCGTCAAGATAGCTAAGCAAGTTCTCACGTGGCGCCGGCCTTTTGATTCCTGCCACTTGAACTCTCCTACGCTGTTTATTTAGCTTATACGCTAGGATCTGGCGGTGCGCGCGGTAAAATATCGCGGCGGGACGTTTTGTGAGATTCTTCTCAAAAAAACTACAGAATAAATTGTTTCAGAAGATCGTCTCCAGGTGACATTGTGTCTCACGCCGAACCACGCCGTAGTCACTGTACGCGTGCTTGGTCTGTTTAGCACGGTGATGTACGCAGCCGTTTTGTGTCAAAATATTTTGTTTGCAAAACATGTCTTTTTTTTCATTATATTTACTGAAATAATATAATATTTATGGAAAACTGTTTCCATTCATTTATTGTGAAATAACTTTTGATGTTATTTGCTCAAGCATCTGATTACATCAATCAAGGAGCATTCATGGAATATCGGTATATCAATGTCTCGAATCTTGATGCTGATTTTAATTCAAAGTAATTATCGTTAAGTAGAATTCAAAAGGTAAAACCAATAAAACTTCTTTCTGAAAATACCGTTCTAATAAATCTGGTAATAATTTTAATACATCTGCTAAATAAAAAAATGATTTTAATTTTTTATAAATATAAATGTAAGTTTTTTATTCTCATTTTCTTTGTTTGTATTCTCCTTTTCTTTGTTGTCATTTGGATATTTGTACTGTGATTTATTTTTGTTAAATTTATGGCCCTCATGACCGAACTTCTCGCATAACATCACAGAGAAGTGTCTGAAAAACAGCGGTGACTGGGTAACCACCTGGTCCAGCACATGCTGAAACACTTACCAATTGCTAACACAAGACTGTAGCTACAATTTGCTAAAATGTATGGTTGAGAGCAATACCATTTTTTTTTAATTATTTATACCGTTTTTTTAAAAGAGTGCCCCAGGGCACCATATTGAGACTCTTCTTAGTCTTCAATTTCCCGTGTAAGAACTTTTCCTCCTTACACAAACCCAAAAAATAATAAAATATCATAGCCAGTATATGTCAGGCGCCTTAATTAGCCATATTTAAGTGTCAAGGAAGCTAGTTCTCACGTGGTGCCTGCTTTTTGATTCCTGCCACTTGAACTCGCCGGCGCTGTTTATTTAGCTTATACGCTCGCCCTCGGAGCGTGGCGAAGTATTTTGAACAGAAATTAAAGCATACTTGTAAGCAAAGGTGTAGTTAGCTAAGAACTCTGAGCATGGTAGAGGTACGCAGTAGATTTTCAAGACTTAAATCTGTAGTTGCTTGTACTCGCTATGTTAAGAGTTATAAGCATTTCTATGATATACTCGTATTTGATAAATAACGTCCTATTTATAAAACTTATGGAATATTATGAGATGATCAACTCAAGCTTCGAATAAAATGCAATTGTGACTTGTGTGAGTTATCAATTTGAAAACCTTACTTGAGGCAATATGTCAATAAATTGACCTAAATAAGGACTTTTATGGGACTTTATAAGAAAAGTTTTCTTGAAAATTTGGATAATAAACATCAAACTGAAGCAGCACTGTGCTGTATTTCGCTGCGTGAGTGAGTGTACTGGAGGCCCAATCCGGAGGAAAGGGTGGTTTAAAGGTTGGCAGTGCACTTGTGACTCCACTGGTGTGACTCGTCTGCCACTTATGACATAAAAAATATCTCAATTTTTTATTAATTCATGAATTGAACTTATTCAAGAAAAGAGTGAATAGGCTATTACTAGATAGGCATGATCCATCCTCGGCCACATCATCACTTACCATCAGGTGAGATTGTGGCCAAATGTCTGACTATTCTAATAAAAAAAATATATTTATAATTATGTTTATTTAATATGAATCTATCATTACCACTTATAGCTCTTAGTTAGTCTTTTATCACAGTAGTTCCAAAAATGCATATTCTAATCTTTTTTTTTATGTGATCTGTTCTCTGAACCTATTTTAGGAAATTCGAGCGCGCTCCACCTTATTTTTCAGTATCAGTTCGGAATGTGAGAAAATAAATTTTGCTTTTGTATCAAAAAGTTTCTGCGTTCCAGTCTAGAAGATGTATTGGCGAGACTTTCGATTCAGAAAAGCTCTCCAGTCTAATCAACATTCAAGGAGCGGCGCCTAGCCGCGCTGTCTACATAAATTACGTATCAAGTATGTGCGCGGCCTTATGAAAAATGTTTGCGCTGCCGGCACCTTGAGTACTTGTGGCGACTGCGTCGACGGGCCTTTAGAATCGAAATTAAAAAGGCTTTACTTTAAGTCTCTTCTTTACTTTAACGGACGCGCAGTGTAACAAGTATTCCGGACGATCTTAAATTTCTTTCTTGACTGTTATATTCATAAGTAATACTTTGTTATGGAAATTGTATACCAATAGATGGCGTTGTGTGTATCGGTTGCATCGCGCAGGTTTAGTGTCTCTTCGGCTTATGACGACGACAACTGTTGTCAGTAATAGGTAATATAAAATGGATGTAAATCTTTTTTACTTAACACAAATTGTTTTTAGTAAAAGATAATAAAGATAAAAAAATTCTTTATTCAATTTAGGTCCACACAGAACACTTATGAATGTCAAAATAGGTACATAATATCTACCGCTGGTTCGGAATGTCGATTTCTACTGAGAAGACACCAGCAAGAAACTCAGTAGTTACTCTTTTCAAATATTGATGATGTTACAGAGTTTCAATCGAGAAAAAAAATACAATTATGAAAGTTAATAGACTACTATGAATAACAACTCAAAATATTAATCAATTAACTTGACCAAGAATCCTTATCATTTAAATAGTCTTGTACACTATAGTAACCTTTCTTTATTAGGCAGGTTTTAATATGAGACTTAAACTTATCCAGTGATAGGTTAATGACATTTTGTAGGTAGCTTATTAAATATCTTAACTACTTAAGCCAACAAACGAATTACCGATTTTATGAAGTCTGAGGACCGGGACGGCAAGCCTACTATCGGACTTGTTTTGGAAAAGTGTGCAAGTTTTTACGTACATACATAATGCAGTCGAGGATAAATTGGAAAGCCACGGTTAAAATATTTATTTCTTTAAATATTTCCCTAAGTGAGTCACGTGATCTAAGGCTGTATATAGCGCGGATGGCCCTATTCTGTAATACAAAAATAGTTTGTATGTCAGCAGCAGACCCCCACAACAGTAGACCATATGACATCACACTGTGGAAATAGCTGAAATAGACCAGTCTTGCCGTTGATAATAATGATAAAATTTAGAATGTTTGTTTGTAACTTACAAATCATCAGTTAAGTATCAAGAACAAAAATCTGAGCAGTCGACTTTATTGTAAAGAAATAAGTCAACAGATGAATATACAAAATTAAGTCAATGTATGAAAGGTATGAATTTATTATTATTTAAATTGCAACATCTTGTCTATTTTGAAGTTGTGCATATTGAAGATTTGCTTCAGACTTAGCTTTAAGAGCAATTTAGAAAACGTTTATCTTTTTTTATCCATTTATTGAACAAACATAGTAAGTAATACAATTTTGTAAGCATCACCAAAACCGGTTGTCGGTTTGTATGGATAGATAGATTGTATGAAGAAATAGCGAAATTCTAGAATTTAGTAAGGTACATACCTATTTAACATTTTCTGAATTTAATTTTACAAACGCAAACGTGAGTCCGGAGATATTCATTATTTACGCTAGGCTCAAGCCCCAGTGCTCAGCTCCCCACAACGTGACTCCAGTCGTCCGTCTTACTAGTCAAATCACCATTTTCGAATACGTATAAAGGATGTTCACTTTTTATGAATTTTCATTATGTTGGTTGACCTACGTAAATAAATAATTCAAACTAAAAATTAATAAATCAAACAAAATTTGTAATGATATCGAATTTATATGGATACAATTCAGTATCTTTAAATGTTAAAAAATATTTTTTTTAATTATCGACGGGTATTTCGGATAACATTTCTGCAGGTATTTCGTTCATCGGGTCGCTCGAGCCTACCGAACGGTGGGTTTCGACGCGGCCTGTGTTCTCGCTGAAACCCCCCTCTTAGGAGTCAGAAGCCGTGGTGCTGTCCGCCGTCTACAAGTATACAGTGGACAGGAAGGCAGAAGAAAACCGCTTCTGCCTCGTCGAGCGGGAGGCCGTAAGGAAAGGAAGTGCCTCCTGAGGCAATGGTCCGAGAACCTCAGTCTTGCCCCTTGCGGCTGGAGAACCCTCGACGCGCTCGCTCCGGTCCTAGACCGTTGGCTTGGGTTGGTTGGGTTGGTTGGTTGGGTTGGGTTCCGTATGGTTCAGATAATGACCGGACATGGGTGCTTTGGTAATTATCTGCACAAAATACAACGGGAGGAGGCGCCTTCCTGCCTTGAGTGCGGCGCTGCGGAGGACACACACCCTTGCGGAGTGCGTGCCGTGGGACCCGCAACGTCAGGCACTGGTAGCGGAGGTCGGCCAGGACCTCTCCCTCCCCAGTATAACGAGAGCTATACAACCGAGCGATATAGCCTGGAAGGCCTTCGCTGCCTTCTGCGTGCACGTCATAGTAGCGAAGGAGGCGGCGGAGCGCGAGCGAGAACGAGATCCCCTATCTAGCGCGCTCCAAAGGGTGAAGAGGGGGAGGAGACGCCGAGCAGATGCGCGTCTCCCCCCTCTCCGCGGAGGGAGCCCGCTGGTGCGTGGTACGGGGGCACCAGCACCAGCATTGCACAGGCTCCCTCTGATGCCCAAAGGGACGGCGCAATTCTCACGGCTGTCCCTATCTCCTCTGCCAGCATGTCCGGCGGAGGAACCGCCTAGTCCACCGTACAGGCGGACATCCGCTCGGTGAATATATTGGATGAAGGCTTCGGTTGTATCAGCATGATATTCCCTAATATGGGCGATGAGGGAAAACCGCAACGGGTTTAGTGGGTATGCCTTTGCCAGGCTTTTCTTTGGGAGAAGCCCCCCGCCAAAGGACAGCTCCACATAACACGGCCGCCCCCCGGTAAGGTAGTCGCCTCATCTCTTGAGCCGGCATTCCCCTTGCGAAACTAAAAAAAAAGGTATTTCGTTCATCAAAGTTGGGATTAAGTATCGATTTGAGCGCTGTCCATAATAATTATTAAGCCTTGGTACTTGAAGTCTGCACAGAGTATTTTTTCTGGTTGTGATTTTGTTTTTACATTTTGTCTGTAGTTCTTTATTATGGAATTGCTCTGTGAGGATCTACAGCCACACAATAATCTACAAGTATACATTACGTTGTTTCATTTAATACAAATAGGTATAGAATATTATTATATTTTAATTTACAGTTTGTAAACACCTAAAATAGTTTTATAACTTTCGTTGAATCAGGCAATAAAGTAGGTGTACGTAACCTATCGTCCCAATTGACAAGCCATAGGCAGATGTACACCAATATACGATTTTCTGTTAGAGACCTACTCGTGAGCCCTTTCTGACGGAGCCATCAACCGGGAGCCGTGTGATTCAAATCCGCCTTCGAAAGACAAAGGCGAGCTTCTGCCGAATCGGATCATCAGAGTCTTAAGGATATCAGTGTCAAGATTGCTAAGGGAATAAGTCATGAAGAAACTAACTATTTATTCATTAATTTTTTTGGAAGACTAACAGCTAAATAATACACTAAACTTATATCAATAAGAAAAAAACAGTGCCAATAATAAGCTACTATAATAATAATAATTCTCACAACATCTCATACGTTGACCTGATTCCGTACTAAGTAGCTTAAGCACTTGTGTTATATCAGACAACATAGGAACACAAATATATACTTAAATACATATATTACACCCAGACACCGAACAAACACAAGTGTTCATCGCACGAATGTTTGTCCAGGGTGGGGATCGAACCCACGACCTTTGGAATTTGGACTATGAAGTTACTGTTGTGGATTTTTTGATAATAATGGATTTTGAAAATTCAAACCGCTTTACCGAGACGTGTCTAGTGCTTACTCTGATTCATTGATATTTTTTATGTGATATGTGGCAGACGAGCAGACGGATCACCTGATGGTAAGTGGTTGCCGCCGCCCATGGACATCCACCTTAAAAAACCTCTTTCCCCCGGATTGGGCCTCCGGTATATTCACCCACGCAGCGAATCACGGCACAGTGCTGTTTCAGTCCGAGTCGGATTTTCAATGAGGGAGGATATTAGGAAAAATAACTAATATGGACGAATGTTAATGAGTCTCCTGTTTTGTTGTTTAGTTGTTAAGCCATAGATTAGAATAAGACGTAGGTGAGCGTAGCTTGAGCTCATCCATTTAATCTACCGCTAATTAACTAAAATCTACGGATTTGATAACAATGCAAATAATTTGCTTTATTGAATTTACATAGGTTTTTTTTTTATTAGAAAGGGAGGCAAACGAGCAAGCAAGTCACCTGATGGTAAGCGAATCACCGCCGCCCATGGACATCACCCACACCAGAGGGAGTGGAGATGCGTTGCCGGCCTTTTAGGGCGGTATAGGCTCGTTTGTTAATATCTCAATGTCATACCGGTTCGGAAACACCGCTGCGGGAAGTTGATTCCACAATAGAAACGTGCGTGGCAAAAAATGACGTGTAAAGCACACGGTAGTGGATCTCCTCCACCCATCCAGATGGTACGGGTGGAATCCTAGTTTACGGCGGTGAACTTCAGCAGTACTCAGGAATATTGGTTTTTAAAACAATGTACACACACACTGCACAATGTACACTGCACATTCAGTTGTGAAACATTAATCAAACGTGTTGTTTTTTTTTGTGAATTTAGTGCCCAATGATAGAATAACACAATAGATATAACACCGAATGCCAGTTGCCTACATCACATGTTAAACAGGTTACGCACACTACATTCATACAGTGATCTTGGTTCGGCATTAGACAAAGACAGACTCTGAGAAATGTATGCTGGAGAAACACGATTCGATATACTGTCTACGCGCACAACGAACTCTTCGATAGTATTTTGTACTAATGTTGTTTAGATAATGGTAAGGAAGCCTCCATGCGCAAGTCGCATACGCATTTAGCCGATTTTTAAACTAAATTACTTGGACCCAATTTTAATATATTCATATCGGAATCCCTTGTGCGCAAGGCAAGCGAAACGCTAGTATAGTCTGAATTTATGATACTGCTTCGGTAATAGATGTGCTAGGATTAAACTGCTCAGGTTGCGGTGCTCAAAATAAACAATAATACAGATTTGCAACGTACATCATGAATTATAATGCTGCTTATATTATGTCAGATATAATAATAAATTAAAAATAATATTATTGAAATTATGACTGGAATGATAATAATGACCGGTATTTATTGTGTTTGCAGTCGTAACAACCTGTAAAGCAAATCGTAGAGAATAGCAAGACATATATATCTATTACAAAAATGTCACAGTCATTATTGACTCAAAAAGATCGATTCCCAAAATCAAAGAAAATAGCGGTCTTGCCCGCGGCTTCGGTCGCGTGGAATTAGCCACAAAGTAACTTTATAACTCCTTCAACCATTTTCACTTAAAAAATCACGTCCCAAAATTAGTCTTTTCATTTTGCCGTAAAATACGGACAAACAAACAGACACCCACACATACACAATATATGCACTGCCTGGTTATTTGTACCCTTATTATTTTGTTTTTTTTTTTCTTCTTTTTCTGTGTCTATTTTTTTTGTTTGTTTGTTCTTTTGTAACTAATTTTGTACACGTATATAGTATTGTGATGTCCAAAATAATATTTTTTTCTTTCTTTCTTTCTTTCATACATTTTCTCTTTTACAATAGTATTATGGAGGCTATTCGAAAACGAATACGAAATTGCTAAACGAGCGTGGCATTCAAATAAACAACGTATATAAATAATAAAACCAGTTTATTGAACTAAAGCCGATAACTAAAAATAGACTTCGAATTTTCCAATACTCATAGGTACTGTATATCCGTAGGTGGGATTGCCAATCTGACTCCACCTCCTCATTTTGTCGTGTCGTTCCCGGTTGCATCCAAAGATGTCACTTTATAGCCCAGGGTACGCTTAGACTATGATTAGGGGAGTCTAGTAATTACAATGAAGCGACTACCATCTGAGCTTCGCCACCCTTTAACAGGGGAACTAGACCAACTGAATCATGGTTACACGTTTCAGAAACTATCCGAAACGTACATGTTTCCTCACGATGTTTTCCCTCATCGCCAAGCTAATGGAACAGCCCAACCCCCACCATGTAAAGCGCGTTATTATCGACTGAGCTACCATCGCCAATCCAACTCTAATTATTTCTGAAATAGGAACCACGTCGACTGAACTGTACTGCTACCAGCGTAGCTTTTAGTTAGGTCCATCATCATCTTAGCAGGGTCCGCTTTCCGTCTTCAACTCCGCCACTTCGCATGATCTTGTGCATCCCTAGTGGTCAGTTTATTGGCACGCAGGTTATCCCTTCGACGTGAAGCCACGCCTTTTTGCGTCTACCCGTTCTGTCGGCACCCGTTGGTGGTGGCATGGCGAGATATTTTTTTCCCACGTATAGCTGTCCGGTTTTCGAAGAACCTGACCGTACCCACGTAGGTTACTCTCCAACAGTTTGTCTGCTATGCCATGGATATGAAGGCTTCCACATGTGTGTGGGAAACTCAACGCGGTCTTTCCGCGTAAGTGCATACAGCCATCGCAGCATAATCATCTCCGAGACAAGCAACACTTGTTTGTATCACTCAAGTAGCCAAGTATCTCTGCCATACAAAATAACCGGTCTAATAGGGGACTTATAGACCTGTCCCTTCAACTCAACCGACATTAGTGGTCACAGATGCTGCCTGTCACCTCCCACCGTTTGGCCTACGCGGCAGCATGTGATGTGGACGGATGTGCCTTGTAAGTACTGAACCCAAAATGCGACCATTGCTTGCAATAGAACACCCGACAGGGGTTTGCCCAATACTTCTTTAGACTTTTACTTTGCATTATAAGTATTATTAATAAACACGGGATAAATCCCGTGTAATCCCGTGTAAATTTTAGAGTACCTACATGATAACGTACTTACTCACAAGTGAAACGGTGTGGGTATTCATAGCCGTGTCATAGCAAAAGTCGCTATGCACCACCAGTCCGCTTGTATACGGCTGCTGTAACGTAGCCGAAACGTCAAGTGTAAGTACGTGATCATGTACTTACGTTATTTACATCGCGTTAATTCCCGTGTTTATTAATAATAGAATACCTGATGTGTGCCTTAACCATACCCAAGACATTAAATAAAGGTGAAATTTACCGTTGTGTGGGAGAACCGCTTTCTCCTATTACGAGTATTAGTAGGATACACCGCATGAATGTGCACGTGATCTCAGAGTAACTCGGTTTTCCCCGCCTACGATTTTTGTGCGTAGGCGACGCAATAAAAGGCATAATTCTGGCTGTAAACTTCACTCACCATAAAGTAAGCCGTCTGATCTTTTGTCTGCCATAATGTAAAAAAAACTGCTAAATATGGGATTTTTTTGCATGAGATTATTTGTCTCTATTCCAAAAGTAATAAAATAATATCAATTACCGTTAGTAAGGTCTTGTTGTTTAAATCCGAAGATTAAATTGATTTCTTTAAAACTTCTATCTACCTATACATGCATGCAAAAATATATGTTTTTTTTTAAACGGATTTTTTTTCACAGGACCAAACGAGCCTGTAGGTAAACTGACAATAAGTGATTACCACTGCCCATATACATTTGAATGAATATCTGAAGGAACGCATATGCATTGTAGGCCTTTTAGGAATAAAAGTATAATATAATTCTCACAACATCTCATACGTTGACCTGATTCCATAATAAGTAGCTTTAAGCACTTGTGTTACAGATATCAGACAACAGAGGAACACAAATATATACTGAAATACATATATTACACCCAGACACTGAACAAACAGAAGTGTTCACCGCACGAAAGTTTGTCCAGGGTGGGGATCGAACCCACGACCTTTGCCGTAAGAGGCAGGGTCACTACCAATTGCGCCATCCAGTCAGTCGAAGTGATTGAATCTTATTTTTACCCGACTACGGCGAAGCAAAAAGGAGGGTTATGATATTGACCTGTATGTATGTATATAAGTATGTATGTATGTATGGTTGTTCATCTGTTCTCTCATAACTTCTAAACTAGTTATCATATTTGAACAAATGAGGTGTCGTTCGAAGCGTCTTGATTGTCTTCTGGTTATAGGATACATGACGTTACGTTTAATTGACTACAGCGCCTTCTAGGGGACTTAGAGTAAGAAAGTAAAAAAAAAATTGCTTGACGGTCCCGTGTGGGGTACAAAGGAAAAAACTTTTTTAGCACATCTCAAATATGTAATTTTATTTAAATAACTAAAATTATGATAAATAAAAATAAAATTTAAAAACTAAAACCCGACTACCAAAAAAACACACTCTAAAACGTTCGAAACAAGAAAAATTCTGTGCTGAAATTATTATGCTGTATTACCGTGGTCGTATGCCACCTACTGTAGCAAAACAGATTCATTATACTCGTAATAATAAAATAAAATCAATGTGGCATACGACCACGGCAATACGGCATAATAATTTCAACACCGACAATTTTCTTGTTTCGTACTTTTTAGAGCGTGTTTTTTGGTAGTCCGGCTTTAGTTTTTAAACTTATTTTTTTATCCATTTAAAAAAAAAACTTATTTAGCTTTATATAGTATAGGTATAACATGGAAAAACAGCTATAACACAACACGTATGCTATTTTTCGTAACCATTTTGCATAAGGCTTATTAAATATATTAACAGATTGTGTAAAAATCCCCAGAATGAAATAAACG
Source organism: Marasmia exigua (assembly GCA_019059595.1). Lineage (NCBI taxonomy): Eukaryota > Metazoa > Arthropoda > Insecta > Lepidoptera > Crambidae > Marasmia > Marasmia exigua. Next base: position 6,067,425 of record CM032467.1, read on the forward strand.
GATTTAATTTCTGAAACGGGTAAAAAGGTCTGAATTATCAGATGGCAAAACACCAGTGCCATCTGTAGGTGGGAATTAAGCCGTTATATTCCATACCCGTGATCATACGACCGTGTTAGTGATGCGAATTGTTTAACTTTGCCACTCGAGTGATTTGAGTCTTTTTACAATTTAATTCGAAGGATTTTGCGTTGTGTTTTCAACAGGATTTTTTATGTGATAGGTGGCAGACGAGCAGACGGATCAAGGAAAAGCAACTGCCAACGCCCATGGACACCTGCGACACCAGTAGAATCAAACGTCCGCCGCTAACCTTTAAACTCCCCTTTCCTCCGGATTGGGCCTCCGGTACCCTCACTCACGCAGCAAAACACAGCAAAATGTTGTTTCACGCCGGTTTTCTATATGACATATTGAACACTGGTGTTTGAAGATCCACAACCGGAATACAACAAACGACGACGTGTATTTAAAACATACAGCTGCAGCTTATTTATTGCTAGTTTGGTCTAATGAAGTCCCGAACAACATACGGCTTGCTACAAGTAATATGACAATCGTCTTTTGACTGTGTGGATTTCTTTGTTAAATATAAAATTATTTTTCTAGAATGAACTTTTCGAAATTTTAATATACGAGCCACCTATGGGGGTCATAGGATCTAGTCAGAATCATAAACCTGTACGACAGCTAAAAGTGTTGACCTGGCTTCACTCGAATTATTTAACTCCCAATGGAGGCCCAATCCGCTGGTGTCGCGAGTGTCCATGGGCGGCGGCTTACCATCAGGTGATACGTCTGTTCGTCTGCTTACCTATTTCATAAAAAAAATTAACTCATTCAGAGAATAGCGTAATATGCGTTCTTCAGTGCGTCACTACTTTGCCGGGAGCGAAGGTATTTGTCAGGTGATATCAGTCATATCGTTTGGAATTAGGAGTGAGTTGTTATTAGTACATACTCGCAATAATATAGTTCAATGGAAATCAGGCGATAATTTGTGCCACTCGTAGGCAGCTCGATAACAATAAATCGTTAGTGATGTAGTTTAGTTTACGCTCACTAGTTCAGAAGGTACAATTGTGTACATTTTGCCATGCGTTTTGTGGGTTACCTAATTGGCGTGAGTGGCGTAGTCAATTATTATTCAATTCAAAAATTATTGCGTCAATTATTTTATTGTATAAAATTATATTAGGCTCTCTCTCTCTATCTCTGAATGAGTTATATCGATCGCACAATGTTAGAAGGTAAAATTATTTAGGTTTTATTACTATGTCAGTTCACTGCTGAACGTAGGCCAGGGTCATTTCACTGACGGATCACGGATAATTTTTCCTTATAGTCCATTCAGTACCTATCTGAAGGTGAATATGACAGTTCTATTTTGACACTAAAAGTGAGATGCTCCTTATAAACCTAACCGATATTTTTAAGAATCGAGAATACTTTCTTTAGAAATCTAATCGACTTTTTATTTGTTTGATTTATTCTTAATCAACATTTTATCAATCTAATTGACAAGATGCTAACCACCTACTATTGTACACCTCATCCTGCAGTTTATTAGTATTGGATTAAGTACTCTGTGACCTATGAGGGGAACCTAAGTAGTCATGCTCACTCAAATGTCTCTGAGGTGGTGGCGTTATGTGGCGGGTCATTACATTCCCTCTAAAATGGTTGAGTGAAATGATGGCTGACACATACGTCATACTTATGAACAGGTGCCACCTTTGGGGACTGGTCCGCTTCGGTTTACCTCATATTTAGCTTTTAATTTGCTTCATTCTATTTTGTGTTGCATTAGACTGTATGACTTGGTATGAGGATAATAAACCATTGTAAAAAAGTTGGCGATTAAAAAGAGTAACTGACGAGTCTCTTGCCGGATCTTCTCGACCAGAAACAACTTTCCGAGCCGGTGGTAGAATCGCATTATGTTTATTTATTTCTTTAGAATATTTTATGTATCAACATATATATGTATTAACATGTAAATTATTACATAAGTACTTATAAATAGTTTTAAATCATTCAAATGTATGACGATTTGTAAGTGTTGTGTACAAGCCTATGCAAATAAAGAATTATTTGATTGATTGATTGATATCTACGAATTTGAATTATCTGGATATGGAATACAATATGTAAATATTCTTATTCTTCTTACACATGCAATAAATGAATAAAAAAGAAATAATATGCATCTTATTAATCTAGAAAATAATAACTCTTGCTTGACGTGTCGGAACTACCTTTAGTCTCCAAAACAAATTACCAGTTCTTTGTCCCTAATGCAATCCATCATCATCATCATCATCATCATCATCATCATCAGCCTATCGCAGTCCACTGCTGGACGTAGGCCTCTCCAATTGTTCGCCACTGTGATCTATCCATGGCTTCTCGCATCCAGCTCTTGCCAGCCATCCTGCGCAAATCGTCCTCCCACCTAGCCAGAGGGCGCCCTACATTACGTTTGCCAAGACGCGGTCTCCACTCCAGAACTCGTTTGCCCCATCGGTTGTCGGTTCTGCGGCTAATATGGTAAGCCCACTGCCACTTAAGCTTAATGCAATCCATGCGGGCATATTTTGCACGAGACAATAATCACTATTCGTGCGGGTCTTGATCCTGAGATTCAGAAAGTATTAGGTTTTTTTATGGGGAAAATTAATGATTTTTGATATTTTATTAACCATCTCCCTTACTGATTCTCGACGGTGACCGTTATACATAACCGTTGAGTATTGGTCGTTTTCCTCTAGATGGCGCTAGCACTGGCTAGCCGACAGACGCCTGTATCTCAGTTTACGTTACTCTTTGACGTAGGCTTTCTTCATTCAGGCTCTACGGAATCTATCCCAGGCTTTTCTGACTATATCAATCACATCGTAATATCTGACTTTAACCAAAATTATATAAATTAAAGAAGAGGAGAAGCTCCTTAAAGATTTCGATTACTTATTATATTAAAATGCTGCGTAAATCTATCAAGTTGGTCTGTTTTTCAGCTTATGAATCTTTTGATCCGAGTTTTTGTTAATTTTTGATAAAAATGGTCTTGATAGACGATTACACAGAAGGGCAACAAATGGTTTCTGTAAGGATTCTGTTGTATTTCGTTTGTGGTCCAGAACCCTAAAACAGCCTATCTTTTTTTTTATAATTCGGTGTTCAAAATTTTGTTAAAGACCCTTTAGTGCCTATGTCCGAATATTCTTTTGAAAGCCTTTTTAGGAATACGTGAGCATGGAACACTATTTACTTTGATGAAACGAAAACCAAACATTCCTTTGACTTTAAATCTCCCGGAATACGTCACCACACAGCACCAGTTGGGATGCATTACTCGTTCCTTTTAACTGGGCTCAGTGTATCATCCAATATTCTTCAGTTGCAAAGCAACCCGTGATTTGCGACAGGAAAGCGACATGGAAAAGGGTTTTCACTTAAATCGACGTAGCAGTCTATAGTTGTGTGCGCCATTTGGCGATGATTGTAAGCGGCTGAGCTGGAGATAGTGATGTTAAAAAACATCTATTACTTTCTAGATTAAAATCGGATTAATGAATTAATAGGTCAGTTAGTACCTAGAGTCGCTCGTATATTCGGCCTTTATGAACATATTTTCCTATACTTTTCCAAAAACATGCGTCATACAAATGAAAGCCAGAATTATATCAGTATGCTTTGATACTAAACCTTTTAAATTGCTACGTTTTATACAGAATTTTAGCATTAATTATCCTCAGGTGATCCGTCTGCTCGTCTGTCATCTATCATATAAAAAATATATGTATAAATTATCTACAATCACTGACTTATTAGTCAGACTAATTAAGAACTAGAAGTATATTATGACGATGTCGGCAAAATATGAACCGAAACCAATTTTTTTTAACAAAGATCACTGAGCGCAAGAATCTTTGCTATTTAGAATTCCAAGTACGGTACAGAGAATAAAAAAGTTCGTCACCTTAAGGTGAATTTTCGCTTGCACGGCAATAATCATTTATACTAACATACCGTTTTAAAAAGATCTGCCAACCTTCTTTAAATTGTCTTTACATCAAAAGGAATCAATGCGGCGTGATTTTCTGTGCAACAGGTATTATTCTGACTAATTTACGAAAGGTAATAAGGTGCTCATATCACATCAAATGAATCAATTTGAAAACTGACGAATATTTTCCTTCCTTGACTGTACATGACGACAAGTGTAAACCATCATCAAATTTTTAAACAAAAATCACCGATCGCTAAAATCATTTTTTTAGTTATTTCACATCCCTAGCGAATGTTGCATCTGGTGCAACTGATACCACCTGTCGGTGTCGTTTGTCCCCGTCCGGCCGGATTAGGCCCGGGTGTCCGCCTACGGATTTTCGTTATGGAACACCGTTCATTGGAATATCCGCAGCCGAGGGTTTGATTGATTCAGGTTCGCCGGAGCTGGATGGTGACTGACGGTGTCGGTCCACGAGCGAACTTGGTATTCTGTCATGAGTTTGAATTGGTTTAAAATGATCGACATGTAGATACGAAGCGTTATTTGCGAAGGTTGTTTGGAAGAACAACTGATGTCAAAAAAAAACAAATTAGTTTTTTTGTATATGGTTTCTTTGTAATGATGCGTATCTGTGAGGCCGTGGTATCAGGTGGTTCGAGCCGGCCCATCAATGCAAGAGTGGGAGGGCCCACAGTAATACATGCGTGCGTACAGTCACCTCGCGGTGGAAGAGAGAGACAGACTATAGAGAACGTTTGAAGTAGAGACAAGGTACGTTATACTGGCTAAGTCAACTTAGGTACTCTTTAATATCAATGTCAGCTAAATTGTCAGGGAAAGGGGAGTCTAAAGGTTGGCAGCACACTTGAGACTTCACTGGTGTTACAGGTGTCCATGGGCGGTGGCAAGCGCTTCCCACCAGGTGTTCGGCCACCTATTTCATTAAAAAAAACTTTGAACTGAAGTCCTGCACACTTCTGCCACACATTTCAAACTTAAGGTGACGAGTAAGGCACACTAGCGACGCCAATCGATTTTAATTTTTAGCTACTAATCCGGGTCAATTTTAAACAATTTCGGGGTTACAACCTCTCGGCAAACACCTATACTATTAATTGAATAACCATGCACAAATGTTGGGTCTAACGCGTACGCGAAAATATGATTCACGCCAAAAGCGGCCACTTTTGGCGTGAATACATTTTAACGTACAAAAACGAACCCAACATTTGTGCATGGTTATTTAATAAATTGTATAAGTGTTTGCCGAGAGGTTGTAACCCCGAAATTGTTTAAATAGATCCGGCTTAGTAGCTAAAAATTAAAATCTATTGGCGTCGCTAGTGTGCCCTACCTGTCACCTTAATGTAATTTCAAAAGATTAAGTTACAAGCTTGACGCTAATAAAATAACGGTTAACCTCATCAAAGTAATTTACTTGACACGGCACGTCTCAAGGCATGGATACAAGGTGTTTTTATGAAAACGTAAAGCTAAGCTTTAACGTAAAATTCCGAGGGAACAAAGAAAATCTAGCTCATAAAGATTCCCAAGCTTGTCAAAGACGATAAAAGGCAGAATAATAGAAAACTAGCGCTACCAATCTTTATATATCTTTTAACAGAGAGTTATAAGGAAAATACTCAGTACAAGTACAACTTATGCTACCCGGGTGAATGCTTTCCTTTATTTTATTTTGTGTAACAATTAAACTGTATGGCTTGGTATGATGATGACACAACATAGTATGAAAATTTGGCGATCAAAAAGAGTAACTGGCGAGTTTCTTGCCGGATCTTTTCGACCAGAAACAACTTTCCGAGCCGGTGGTAGAATCGCATTATGTTTATTTATTTCCTTAGTTTATTTTATGTATCAACATATATATGTATTAACATGTAAATTATACATAAGTACTTATAAATAATTTTAAGTCATTCAAATGTATGAAGATTTGTAAGTGCTGTGTACAAGCCTATGCAAATAAAGAATTATTTGATTGATTGCTCTTTACGACTGATCTACTGAGTATGTTAGTAGCTGCTTCGGCGGAGACCCATAAAAGAAACAAATACTCCGCCTTAGACAGTTGTTACCGATTCGCTTCTTTCGGTGTGGAGACCTTGGGACCGTGGGGGCCCGAGGCCCACAAGCTTTTCCGCGAGTTATCTGTCTGGCTACTCAACATTTCAGGTGACAGTAATGCTGGCAGATACCTCGGCCAACGCATAGGGCTGGCCATTAAAAGAGGTAACGCCGCGCCGCCTGCATTCTGGGCACGATGAGTAGCGGGGAAGACTACACTCTTTTGTAAATATTTTTCATGTCATCCTTCATCTCTGTTTAATAATATTTCTCTTTTATTTTTAGGATACTGTAAATAGGTACAATATTTTTTTGTATTCTTTATGTAAACTGTTATATTTATATGGGTACTAATTAAACAAGCTTCTTTTTATATGCATTATTCGCCTCAGAAAATATATGTTACCTTCTATATTACTAAGTCGGCCACAACTAATGCGCGTCTTAATAATAGTATCTCAGACACTAGTTATCTTATATGTAAGCCACTGTAAATATAACTCAGCATAGTGGTTATTTTTTAGCATCTAAATTTGTGGTAGGCATTCAAATAGGAAGCTTCTAAAGTACTAATATATGACACCAAAATAGTAAGAATATTAGCCTCTAATTGCATAATTTAGTATGAATAAAATGTAACTCATCCTACATTAATCGATTGTTAAATGTACCTAAAATTGTCATCAAATAGTATAATTAAAGCCATTACATATTATTATTATGTATTACACATGAACTATTACGGACAGGCAGCCAGAGCGATGGTAGCCTAGTGGTTTAGAACGCGCCCTCCATGCGGAGGGTCGATTTCTCTAGATGTTTCAAATCTATGTGCATATTTCTATATTTACCTCGGCGGTGAAGGAAAACATCGTGAGGAAACCTGCTCGTTTGGGATAGTTTCAGAAGCGTGTAACCATGATTCAGTTGGTCTTGTTTCTCTGTCAAAGGTTTGCGAAGGTCAGACGGTAGTCGCTTAATTGTAATTACCAGGCTCCCCAAATCCTGAATCATGATCAAAGCGTACCCTGGGCTCCAAAGCCCAGCTTTGGACTCAACCGGGAATTATACGCAAATATGAAGAAGAAGAAGAACTATTAAGGACAGTTATAGTAAAACCATTTATTTATGCAAATCAATATTTCTATTAATATTTGTAACAAGTACAATCATTTATAGAAAAGTAATTAATAAACATTAACACGTATAATTACGTGATTAAAAGAAAAAGAAAATAAGGGCTTCGGCACAAGTATCGAATAGCGCTCTCTGATTGGTGCAAATGGCCGGTTGCTGTCATGTCGCGCACTCGCGCCAAATCGTACAGTGGCTATTTTCACGATAAAAGAATATGAAGTATTATTTTACATGTTAAGTTATAATATATGATGTTGAGTATTGAAGCTTGAATACATAATTTTTGAGGAGCTTGTATTGAAGCTGTAAAACGTAATATGGTGATGAGTTACAAATTTCGTGGCTGAGTTAGTAAATTAGTTTGCAATGTATAAATCAGAAGGACAAGGAAAATTAATTGTTGATATTGACTTGACGCTTTCTTTAACATTTTTAGTTGGCGTTGTAAAGAAGATGAATCAGTTAATTAAAGGCTATGTCAATTTCCCGGTGCTTAGTTAGTAAATTAGAAGTTTGCGCGCGTGGCCAAATAAAAATTCTGTGGCCTTGTTTATTATTTCTCTATTTATATTCACTTACATATGCTCCACAGGAACTTAGGAAGCTCTTCTACATGTTTCGTGACAGTGTGTTTTAAAAAGGTGTCGACAAAAGTCTACGCAAAGAACTAATGATCACAAATACCAAAAAGGTATTTTTATATTTATGATCATATAATGAGTTAGATAGATGTACTTCATTGCACAAAATACACATCTTAAGTACTAAGCATTACAAAAAAATCATGTAAAATTTTGGCGGTCTTTTTGGTAAGCAAGAGAAGAGCCCAAGTTGCAATTACAACAGGGTCGATGTCAAGGCGTCACCTCCGTTGGCACCGCCATACTGGCCCGCGAGATCCTTCTTATCTTTGAAAGCGATTTCTACCAGACAACCAGACCCCCCGCGCAACTCGGCTGGGAGAAGCAGAGTCGGACTCTCGCTGTAAGTGCGCCAGCGTCTTGGGAGGAACATGAAGAGAGGCTGCTAAGCCGGTGTGCTTGTCTCCTCCCCACTCAGACGATGAAGGAGTGTTGCAGGTGGTTTTGGTGGGAAAGACCATTTCTCACCAAGAGAAGCTTTTGCCAGGCAAAGAGCCCCACGTAACCAGTCCGCCCCCCGGTGGATGGGTATGCATAAGGATGTCAGCCCATTGCACATAGGACTTACGGCATTTCCCCACGGTTTTATCGCTGGGAGCTCTCTACTAGACATCGGAAAGAAAAGGTTCAGGTAAAGAACTTTAGATTATAAATATATGAGTATTTCTAGATATTTAAAACAAGGGAAACGAAAAAGAGGACGCCCATTATCCAGATGGGCTGACGACATTGACAGTGCGGTGGGTAAGACCTGGATGAGGCTGACACTAGACCGTTGCGAGTGGTGAGCACAGGAGGAGGCCTATGCCCTGCAGTGGGGTCAAAATACAGGCTGATGATGAGATAATAAATAAAACGAATTTAAGAGTTAAAGAAATAAAAAAACAGATAGCGCTAGTTTTCTCTTGACTGCACCTAAAATTTAAAGCTGTGATGTTAAGCCGGAAGTTTATTTACGGACTAAATTAAAAGAGAAACATTTTTATCACAAAGCTGGGTTGTGTCACAGATATCTAATACCTAAGCTTTAATAACTCGCCCCACTTAGTGTTGGTTTTAATTACTATTTCTCATATAAAAGCAACGTGGAATGGAAACTATTATACTGCAACACAATCATGTATCTTAGGGATGTGAAGAACCGCCCGTTTGTAACCGAACCTATCGAATATCCGAAATAAAAAAAATCCGTAATCGATTCCGATAATGGAAAATATAAATAATTTGAGACACAATTATATACCTTTATGGTCCTATTCCCAAACTGAGGCTTTCCTTCCCAATCCGACGGAAAGGGGGGTTTAAATGTGGGCAGCGCTCTTGTGACTCCAATGGTGTCGCGGGCAATCGCTTACCATTAGGTGATCCGTCTGCTCATCTGCCATCTATCACATAAAAAGAAAAACCGGCCAAGTGCGAGTCGGGCTCGCGCACAAAGGGTTCCGTAGCAGCAAAGTCCAAAATTACAGTTAAATCAACCTATCTCAAAAACTATAAGAGATACTTTGATCAAACCAAAAATCGTTGAAAGAGTTAATTAGCATGCATCACCTCTATTTTTTTTAGAATTTTATACCCCGTAGTTATAAAAATAGAGGGGGGGGGACATACTTTTTACGACTTTGAGAGCTGATATCTCAAAAACCGTTCACTTTAAGAAAAATGTTTTTTAGAAAACTTTATATCATTTTAAAAGACCTTTCCATTGATACCCCACACGGGTATGTACATCGAAAAAAAAAATTCATCCCTCAGTTACATGTATGGGGGGCCCCACCCCCAATTCTTTTTTTTACTATTTAGTGTCATATTTTTGTAGCGGTTCATACAACACATATTCCCATCAAATTTCATCACTGTAGTACTTATAGTTTCCGAGTAAATCGGCTGTGACAGACGGACAGACGGACAGACGGACAGACGGACATGACGAAACTATAAGGGTTCCGTTTTTGCCATTTTGGCTACGGAACCCTAAAAAGAAAAAGAAAAATGACTATCTATTAACAACGAAGGAATCACTAACGCCCAGACCCAACACAAATACAGGTAATGTCACATCACCACACACTTGAGCGGCAACCGAACCTGCGATCCTTGCGTTTGAATAAAAGGGTCGTCGTTCACACACAATATAAGTTTCGGATAAGGGTGGCTTTGTTGGGCCGATTTAGTAGGCCCCATTTCTACCTAAGACGGGACTAAACCACTTTTACCTAATGATTTATTTATAGTGTATAGCTAAATAATAATAAGAATAATACCCAATAATAGGTCCAAACTGAAAACCAGCGCGGCAGCGGCGGCAAACCGCTGCAGCACATGCTGAGCTTGGACCTTGTTGACCACTTCACTTTGTTCCTTTTCTTCTTCCTTGGTCACTGGTTTATATATTAACTTATTATTATTATTATTTTTGTCTTTGTTTAATATTTTCTCCCATGTATTACTGTGCAATCACCATTTGCTTATGTTTTGTGTCCTGTGTATGTAAATCTTTTATGTGGTCAATAAATGTTTACTTACTTACTTACAATAATAACTATCGGAAAGTGCAAGAAAAATAACTTGGGATGAACTTTTACGAGTACCTATGATAAATAAATTCATCCGATAAATTCGTAATCTAAATCTGTTCAGCGCATCACTTGGTAGGTTTAAACACCAGGTGAGCTGCATCCAGATTGGCGATGATTGAGGTAGTACCTACTCATACATCGCGAAAGGCCATAACAATAATTAGGCTTGAGCTTAAAGCTCAATCTACGCTATGTTAAGTTTTAGAATTTAAAAAATTATTATATTTACTAGAATGTTGTATTAACCTACTATATTGTACATTTAGAAAGTAACTTGAAATTGTCACAATTTTTATTGTATATGTTTGATGTAACAATAATTGGTAAACCAAATAAATAAATAAAATAAATCCAATTTTTTTTGTGTCTAAAAGTCACCAACACAGGGTGTTATAATTTATTTCCATATCCGTTTTCGGAACCGACTTGCCATATCCTTCACATCTCTTATTTGTATCTAGTACTATGCAATGTGGATTATCAGAAGCAGATAATATTCTATATGAATACTCTTTGGCATGTCGATTTGTAATTATGTCAGACTAGCGGTATTCGGCGGAAATGTAGAATGTTCACTAATTATATTTTTTAGCTCTCCTTAAAGTCGGTTTAAAAAGTCACGTGAATCTGTGGTTAAGTGTTGCCGTGAAAGGCTGACAAACAACTGGCAACTTATAATTAAGACACCACTAATAATAATTGGCCATTGCATCTTGTCAGATGTGATGGGTATACTAGCGACGCGAATCGTTTTCTATGGTTAGCTAATAAACCGGATCTATTTTCAACAATTTCGGGATTGCAACTTATACTATTTATTAAATAACCATGCGCAAATGTTGAGTTCGTTTTCGTACGCGAAAAATTGATTCACGTCAAAAGTGGCCGCTTTTGGCGGTAATCATTTGTTTTTTACAAAAAAAGGACCCATTATTTGTGTATAGTTATTTAATAAATAGTATAAGTGTTAGCCGAGAGGTTGTAACCCCAAAATAGCTTAAAATAGATTCGGTTTAGTACCTTAAAATTAAAATCGATTGGCGTCGCTAGTGTGCCCTACCCGTCACCTTAAGTAGCAACTCGGGTAAGGGCACTGCATCTACGCTCGTGGCTGCACAAGCCTATTCGCGAGTGTGCTCCTCGTCTGCATTTGCGGCAAACGAAACGAGAGTTGACGGTTGGGTGGTTGACAGCCATGACATTTTGCTCGCTTTGACGCGAGTTGGTCGAACCAGGCTTGGTCGTGTTGGACTATGCCTTCGGACACATTCCTCTTCCAGCTGAAGCGTTCGGCAGCCAGCTAAGAATGTCACGACTAAGAATTTAGTTACCTACTGCGTTATTCTTAAGAATGTTGTAGTGTATGCCTTGTTGGTTGTCCAAATAAATAAATAAATAAACTTTTATAAATCAGTCAATGAAAAGGTAAAATTGAATTAACAAAATAGTCGGTTACCTTATTGCCATATCCTCCATCTCTTATTGTAGCTAGTACTATGCAATGTGGAGTAATCAGAGCAGATAATATTCTATATGATTAACTCCTTTGGTATAGCGATTTTGTAATTTATGTCAGACTAGCGTAATACGGCTGAAATGGGAATTTTTCCCCTAATTTTTTATATTTTAGCTCTTCTTAACTCGGTTTTAAAAAGTCCCACTGAATCTGGTGGCTAAGTATTCCGTGAAAGGCTGGACACACTGGGCAACTTATAATTAGAGACACCACTATAATAATTGGCCATTTAGCATCTTGTCAGATGTGTGGGCACACTAGCGACGCCAATCGTTTCTATTGTTTATTATAAAACGGATTCTTTTTCACATTTTCGGGATTACAACCTCTCGGCAAACACTTAACTATTTATTAAATAACCATGCGCAATGTTTATTTCGTTTTTCGTACCGAAAATTGATTCACGCCAAAATTGGCCGCTTTTTGGCGGTAATCATTTTTATTTTTTACAAAAAAGGACCCATTATTTGTGTATAGTTATTTAATAAATAGTATAAGTGTTAGCCGAGAGGTTGTAACCCCCAAAATAGCTTAAAATAGATTCGGTTTAGTCCCTTAAAATTAAAATCGATTGGCGTCGCTAGTGTGCCCTACCCCGTCACCTTAAGTAGCAACTCGGGTAAGGGCACTGCATCTACACAAGGCCTATTCGCGAGTGTGCTCCTCGTCTGCATTGCGGCAAACGAAACGAGAGTTGACGGTTGGGTGGTTGACAGCCATGACATTGAGTTGGTCGAACCAGGCTTGGTCGTGTTGGACTATGCCTTCGGACACATTCCTCTTCCAGCTGAAGCGTTCGGCAGCCAGCTAAGAATGTCACGACTAAGAATTTAGTTACCTACTGCGTTATTCTTAAGAATGTTGTAAGTGTATGCCTTGTTGGTTGTCCAAATAAATAAATAAATAAACTTTTATAAATCAGTCAATGAAAAGGTAAATTGAATTAACAAAATAGTCGGTTTACCTTATAATATTTATTTTATTATTTCCTTTATTTTATTTTGTGTTACTATTAAACTGTATGGCTTGGTATGATGATGACACAACATTGTATGAAAGTTCACCGATTAAAAAAAATACTGGCGAGTTTCTTGCCGGATCTTCTCGACCAGAAACAACTTTCCGAGCCGGTGGTAGAATCGCATTTTGTCTTTTTTTAAGTATCAACATATCTATGTTTTAACATGTAAATTATACATAGGTACTTATAAATAGTTTTAAATTGCTTCAATTGTATGACGATTTGTAAGTGCTGTATACAAGCCTATGCAAAAAAAAAGGAATATTTGATATTGATTTTGAGTCTCATTTTGGTCTTTCGTAATTTAATTAAACAAATGAATGTTATATTAGATTTCGTGTATCAAATACGAGCACAATATCTTGTTAGGTATTTTTTTATTAGAAAAATACATGTCTATGCGAACGTAGCTCCAGGGTAATTTATATTAGATATTATTGACTAGATTAGTAATTCAGATATTTAATATATTTATTTGTGTGACTGCCTTGGTGGCGCAGTGGTGAGTGGGTCGGACTTTAAAGCGACGGCTGCGCAAGAGGTCCCGATTTCGATCCCCGGGTCGGGCCCAAAATTTGTACCTAAGCTTTCAGTAAGAAATTCTAAGTGTCAGCCCGGAGTCTAGAAGTTGGCGGTCTTGTACCCCCGTACCTCGGAAAGCACGTTAAACCGATGGTCCTGCGCCTAATCCCTCTCCGATCGTGTCACGCTGGCGTCCCATCGGAATATAGGGGTAAGGAAATAGAGAGTGCACTTGTGTTTGCGCACACACTTGAGCACTATATTACCTATATCCTGCGTTCGTGACTGATCGTTGAGATTGGCCGCCGTAGCCGTAATCGGTTGGAGAATATTATATTTATTTATATCGGTTGGAGGAGCTAGGCAGATTAGGATTGATACACGACACATATTTTCTTTGTTAGACAAGTGCACACAGCCAGATTGACAAACAGGATGTCTTCTTAAATTCATAAGTGTAGATTTGGTCTATGGAAACCCAAGTAGGTTTAACAAAAGGAAGTTGGCGGTCTTGTAGCCCCATGCCTCGCAAAGTACGTTAAGCCGTTGGTCCTGCGCCCGATCCCTCTCCGGTCGTGTTACACTGGTGTCCCATCGGAATATGGGAGCAAGGGAATAGAGAGTGCACTTGTGTTTGCGCACAAACTTGAGCACTATAATATACCCTGCGTTAGTGGCTGTTAATAGGTAGATAAGGCAGCCAGCGTTAGCCGAAATCGCTTGGAGGATATTATTATTATTACGGGCTACATAGAAACACGTAACGTTAAAAAGTTGTCTTTGCACACCTACGTCATAGACCGCACTCGATATGGCACTGGCACGCATATTACGGCAGACAACTGCAGCTAATTGGATGCGCAGGCCGCAGCGGGTAACATAAAGAGGCCGGAGCGTTTTCAGGTGCGGACCCATTATGTGGAGTGACGTCACGTGTCCGTTTCGCTTCGAGATGCCGAGTAGTGGTGGGACAACCGGTTGTACGGATTTTTTGGAAGAATACGCGGGATGACGCATTATTGTTAATTTTCAGCCTATATACTGTCCCACTGCAGGATTCTATCATAGATATCTTAGGAATCTAGGGATTAGCCTTATTTACCACGCTTGGCTTATCCGGATTTGTGATCACAATCTCGAGCTATGTTCGAAAAATTCGACATAAACCTTTGCTCGAATCGAACCGACGTCTCGACTCGACGTCCTGTCGAGATCACGGCCAGGTATTTAAACCGCTGGATAATCGGGACGATACTGTCATTATTGTTCAGAATGTACTAAAAAAGATGGCGATCACTTTCTAAGAAAATAGTTTATGCCAGATGTTAAGTAATCCGCCCACGAACATCTGCGAAACCAGAGAGATCGCTAATGCGTATCGGTCTTTTAAAAAGGAGTACGCTCTTCTCATGAATTATTTCATTTTTTGCTATGCACACGGTTCAAATAAACTTGTATTGTGACTCAAACTGTAATAACTTACTGCAATAAAACACTCCAAATGAAAAAAAATTAAACAAGTTAGTGTTGTACGGTTGAATACGGTCAGCAATGCTTGTAAGACGACTTTGCCACGAAGATTTTAGGAATCGTAGGTTACGTATCGGTATACATTTTTCATTCCCATTCCTACCACTCTCCGATATGCTGTTTTATACGACAGACGTCTGAAGGCACGTCAATTTTAGAATAAATTATGCTTGCCGCTGATGAGTTTGCCGATTGCTTGTAAGACGACTATTCCACGAAGGCTTTCGGAAAGAAATATCGATACTGTTGTACCGGTACTTCCTATCACTATGTACTTGATATGCGGGAATATTCCACAGATGTGTGACGAGACGCGTCGATTTTAGATTTTTTCTAGCCGCTGATGTGTTAGCGATTGCTTGTAAGACGAATTTTCCACGAAGGCTTTAAACATGAAAAATTGATACTGATGTACCGGTATTTCCCATCACTATCACCGTGTACTCGATATGCGGGTATTCGACTGACGGCTGATGAGGCGCGTCAATTTGAGAACGTTTGCTTGCGCTGATATATTAGCGATCGCTCGTAATATGTCAGCTATTGTCGAGGGAACATGACCACGTCGGCATATCTGAGCTTCGACCATGATGAAGATCCTCATTATTATCATAGTATGAAGATAGGTAGAAGAAACAAATATGACGTTTCGTTGAGCGACGCTGTGATAGTTTCGTAAAGAGAGACTGACGGCGGCACTCTTTAAGCTAATGTTCATTAACTTTAGTATCGGTAGTCTTTATGCGTATCAAAATAAGTGTCAATATTTTTTCTTAAGTAGCCAACTAAGTTAATCAACGGCTCTGGGTGTGACAGTAAGGGTCGATTTTTTTTATCTGTACTTAAACTAAACTTATGGTTTTAAATAGTAACCAATGACAAAACTAAAATGTGTTTTATGAGTACAAGATCGACTTATTAGTTATATTACAAGGAATTTTGATACTTTGACGCCGGCACTTTTAGTTAACAATAAGTAGTTAATATAACGAAAAGGTTTGTCCTTATTTAAACGAGGTTTGAAAAGAGTTCTTCTTTCACGGTAGGCAGCGGCATGACTGTGCTCCGGCATTGTTGAAATCTATGAGCTGCGTTTACCGTTTAGCATCATATGGGCCGCATGCTCGTCTGCCTATTATAAGCAATAAAAAAAAGGTAACTACGGATCAATAAATCGGCCCTAAAGATGCCAAAACTGTGTGTTAGATACTGTGTTCGCGCGCATAATACAGTAAAGTTTAATCAATCTGGATCTAAATAGGGAGATGTTATTTTTTAATAACATATTTATGTAAATACTGCTTGATGTTTTGGCTACATAACAGCGACATCTGGGACCCGGGTATAAATGGATGCCCTCACAGTTTCACTTTTTAGATAATCGTTCGTCAAAAATTTAAAGAACTATATGTAGGTAGGCTTCTTATCTTATCTTGCTATTGGGGGCTGACTAGGAATAGCCAGCGACTCTTCGACCCAATGGGATCTTTTGTGTCATCCCCATTACCCTATATTCCTACTATCTCCCTGTGAATATATTGCATTAGATGCAATATACACTTCAAGGGGAGTAGCCTGTAATCTTCTGGGCTAGAATAAGCTAAGCCCATCAGCCTCATTCTCATGCCTGCCAACGCGTCGCTTTCACACAGCAGGTGTGATATGGACTCGTCCTGTTCGCCACAGGCTCTACAGGTAGTGCTGCTGGCCAGTCCCATTTTGCACAGGAAGTCCTTAGTGCCAAAGTGTCCTGTGAATGCTCCCACGAGCAGACGTATCTGGCCCTTATCGACACTGCCAAATTATATTATATTTTATATTTTAAACCTTGTCCATCTTCATACTTAAGCTAATGTCATCGTGTTTCGACACGCAATGTAAAAGGGGTTGAAACGAGTTCCTTTAGTTCCGGAACTTTCCTCAGATCGGGTTTAGTATTAAGATGACTGTCTTGGAGATAGGTTTGATTGGTTCTTAAACGGCGATTGATGATATCCGTAACACAGGTGCTTGAGCTACCTATCTCGGAGTCAGAACCATTTTATTTTACCATCAGGTGGTCCACCTGATGGTAAGCGATTGCTGCCGCCCATAGACACCCGCGACACCAGTGGAGTCACAAGTGAGCTGCCAACCTTTGAACTCCTGCAGCGAAGCACAGCACTGCTGCTTCACGCCGGTTTTCGGGTTTCAGTTGTATGTGATGTTGCAAAATATTTATTTATTTATTTACTTATTGACGTCTGCGATGGTACTTGTAACGTTCTACGCCAGTGTTCCTCCGCGGTATGTTAAGCTATTGCCTACATTTGTACTATAATAGCCTTACAACCGATTACGGCAACGGCGGCCAATCTCAACGATCAGCTACGTACGCAGGATATATTGTAGTGCTCAAGTGCACAAGTGCACTCTCTATTCCCTTACCCTCATATTCCGATGGGACACTACTGTGACACGACCAGAGAGGGATCGGGCGCAGGACCAACAGCTTAACGTGCTTTCCGAGGCACAGGGGTACAAGACCGCCAACTTCCAGACTCCGGGCTGCCACTAAGAATTTCTTACCGAAAACTTAGGTACAATTTTTGGCCAGGGATCGAACCCGGGACCTTTTGTGCAGCTGTCGCTTTAAAGTGCGACTCACTCACCACTGCGCCACCGAGGCAGTCACACAAATAAATATTTTAAATATATGAATTACTAATGTAGTCTACAATATCTAATATAAATTTACCCTGGGGCTACGTCCGCATCGACATGTATTTTTCTAATATTAAAATACCTAACAAGATATTGTGCTCGTATTTGACTATACGAGATCTAATATTACATTCATTTGTTAATTAAATGTGCGACCCAAAAACCACTGCGCCACCGAGGCATTAGCACGTGCATGTACAGCATAGGCATTATAATGTGAACATTTATGATTGTGCTTGAAATCACTTGACATTTATGTGAGTGTAAGCTGATAGCCGCGTCTAGATCTTAGACCGTTTGTCGTTGGTTTGATATATTAGCGAGATCGCTTGTCGTCGCATCTTGTTGTCACGTTTACATGGCAGTTTGAAGGTTGAGAAGGTACAACTAAACGAGTACCTACAGGGTACATTTGTGAACATTTACATCCCTTTAGCCGCGTGTTCTAACAACCTGAGCAACATTTAAAAAAAAATCGCTTCAAAAAATTTACTTTTTATACTTAGTCGGTCATTTTTATTGGGAGTCAAAAATTTTTCGATGAATTACGAAAAGTAGTAAAATAAAGTTCTTTCTAATGGTGGTTAAAGATTCTACACTCGCGCGGGGGGGTTGTGATGTCAGGGTTCGCCCTTTTTGAACCCATGACTCTTTGCCACTCAAGGGTGATGGGGGAAAACCGCAGAGGTTTAGTCGGTCTGCGTCTGGCCGGCTTCTCGTTGGGAAAAACCTCCGTTAGAGGAGAGCCTGACATAACCCTCCTACTCCCCAGCAGGAGGGCATGCATAAGGCGCCGGCCCATTGCACTTCGGGCTGGTGGCATTACCCAGCGACAAAAAAAAAAGGACTAAACACTCCGCGCGGGCTGATGCAATTCAACGGTGTTAAAATTCGTTTTAAATTTAATTAGGCAGAAACAACTTCGAGAGAGAAGCCAATAGAAGAATTCAGCTAGGCCGGGCAGCATTTGGTAAACTTCATCAAGTCTTTTCGTCACCCAGCCCTCAAAGTCGAAAGTCTTCGACCAGTGCGTCCTTCCGGTCATGACTTACGGTGCCGAGACGTGGACACTCACGGCTGGACTAGTCCACCGGTTCAAAGTCGCTCAAAGAGCTATGGAAAGGGCTATGCTCGGAGTATCTGAAATCTGAAGGACCACATCGGAAATGATGTAATCCGACAGAGAACCAGAGTCACCGACATAGCCCACCGAATCAGCAAACTGAAGTGGCAGTGGGCTGGTCATATTAGCCGCAGAACTGACAGCCGTTGGAGCCGTAAAGTCCTTGAGTGGAGACCGCGACTTGGCAAGCGTAGTGTAGGACGCCCTGCGACAAGATGGGATAATGACATTCGAAGGCTGGCTGGTGTGGGCTGGATGAGAGTGGTCGAAAATCGCCAGCAGTGGTGAGGAGACCTATGTCCAGCAGTGGACGAGTGGGGGTTGCTGATGTTGATGATGATGAAAATTCGTTTTTAGTGAACAAATTTAGTATTAATTTGTATGTTATGTGGTGAAGTGATCCCAACATAAGAATCAGAATTGTATCGTTTTTAACACTGCTATTATGTGTCGAGTGAGTTGTGTGACAACTTGCTGGGACCTAATAGAGTCTTAAGACTGAAGGTATATTAAGCGACGGATGTTATTTTGTCGCTATTATAATGTTCTTAGCTTAGATCGTGGTCAAAGTTAGTGGTGGTAGGTGGTTAGTGGTGGTGGTAAAGGTCGTGGGTTCGATCTCCACCCTGGACAAACATTCGTGCAATGAACACTTGTTTTTGTTCAGTGTCTGGGTGTAATATATGTATTTAAGTATATAGTTGTGTTCCTCTGTTGATATCTGTAACACAAGTGTTTAAGTTACTTAGTACGGAATCAGGTCAACCTATGAGATGTTGTGAGAATTGTGAGAATAAGACTTAAAATTTACTTGCCTAGATTCATCGAGCCATTAAAAATGTATGGCGTTATTACCCAATGCACTTCTGAACACGTTAAACGCGAGAGCATTATTCAGCCATCGTAAAAAATTCACCACCAAAAAAATATTTCCAAACTCATAACAAAAATCATGTCGCTCGCAACTCTCACAGGGCTGTGCGTCGCGCGTTCGTTAAAAAAACAGCTATTTCTGTACACATTCCCACACAATACGTTCGAAACGGACTGTGTAATAACAGTCCCATCAAAATTTCTACGCTACAGTTGCTAGGCCGATCGGAAAAATTCACTCGGTGCAGCGTCGGTGCAGTGTCGTAATCCACGGACGCCGCTACGTGTGAAATTGAAATTAAAATTCTATTAAAAAGCAAAGATTGAAAATACTCAACTATCCCGCGTAACGTTAACGTTCGGAAACTCGGAACTACTCACTTTGATACTTGCACTTTATTAATTTTGATCAGTTCTTTTTTGAAAATAGAATCGAGTGGATTCAATGCGAATTTTATTAAGAAAGTTGATATGTTTTGAATATATATTTTGGATCATCATGAGAATTCCATGAAGAAGATGTAGATTTTCTTTTTATTTTATTTTATAGCTTTTATTTTTAGTAAATAGGTACATTGTTTAATAAATTGTTGGGAGTTTCACGGCTGCACTCAGAGGCGTATTTGCCGAATTTTCATTTCATACAATTTTAATTGCTTACTACGTATTTTACAACAGAAATGCTCTTTTGGTACCTATACAGTAATGCACAAAATTTACAGATCTTAGTCTATGGTATTATACTAAAACAATGTAGGCGGTCTTATTGCTAATAGCGATCTCTTCCAGACAACCTCAGGGTAGAAAAAGGGGTAAGGCAGTGCAAGTCAGAAAAAGAAAAAAACACATTGTATAAATACGAGTATGGTATATACTTACATTATATTAAATAAATATGTACTAGCTATAAATACATACATACTAGTAAATTACAAAACAAATAAACATACATACTAATATACCTAACCAGGCAATAGGAGACTAGAGATAACTACAAAGGTTTAGGAAGATAGGAAATGATCTTTAACTCGGGACTTGAAAATAGAGAGGGATTCGGATTGCCGGATGGCGTTGCCGGATGGCGAGGGGTAGGTTGTTCCAGAGGCGGGTTGATTGGACAGTGAATGATTGTGAGTAGAAGTGTGTGGAGTGGAGTGGGAATGCAAGATGGAGTTTGCGGGATGATCGCATCTCACGATCATTAGTGGGTTGTAGGAATTGTAATCGCTCTTTGAGATAAGCAGGAGCCAGGGGGTTAATATGATAGGTAGCTAAGTATTTACCCACTAAAGAAATTGTTATTTATAGACGAGTAAGTAACCATTTTATTATGTAGATATGTTGTTTAAACTTAACATTTTGTTTTATTTTATTGTTTGACCATTTTGATATATTTGTTAAATAATTTAACCTCATTATTTGGATTTTTTAGGTTTAGCAAAAAAAAATACGTGCAAAATTGATAACAAAGCTTCTTTGTTATATTTTATACCATTATAAAATGTATACCTTTAATAATAAGCGTGTAATTATAAACTGTATACGCATAAAGTATATAAAACTCACAAGCAGTAAACAGTAAAACGCGTTTAGTCACAATCCAGCGTAATGGATGGATGGCGTTCGGCGAGCGGTTTATCAAGATGTCAATAAATCCATAACCAGCCTGGTGCCTGTGGCTCAGTCAGAGTCATTTTACGACAAATATACCTGCCAGTGATATTGAAAACTTTGTATTGTTCTATGAGAGAGTGCTCTTGGTGGTAAGTAAGCTTTGACGCCCATAGACATTCATCGTCATCGTCAGCCCATTTAAGTCCCCACTGCTGGGGCAAGGGCCTCCCTCAATCACATGAGGGGTAATTGCCATACTTACCACGCTTGGCAGACGGGTTGGGGAACATTGACATTGGAGAACTGTAACTGTCTGTCTAAAAATTAAGATTTTTTTTAAATGTAATTTATGGCAGACGAGCAGACGGATTACCTGATGATAAGCGATTGCCGGCGCCCATGGACACCCGCGTCACCAATGGAGTCACAAGTGCGCTGCCAACCTTTAAACCTTCCTTTTTTTATATATAGTATAATCATTTAACTTAATCCCCATCTTTGGCAGAAAAGGAAAAAAATATATAGCCAAACGATAGAATCTTCGAAGTTAACACTTCAGAACTAAAATGATCAAGATCTTTATCTTAGGACAAAACCATAGCCTAATAAGAACACAGACGAAAAGCATAAAAATAGGGGCCACCCGCCATTTTGCTCACAAATGTAGATGCTCTCCTTCAGCGTTCGCCTAGAACGTTACCTAGGGTTGCCAGGCTTGCCATATAGTTAAAAAAAGTCGTAAAGACCTTATAACTTGCCTGGGCGTTTGAGTGAAAAAAGCTTAACACATATTTTTCTTTTAGTACCTAAAGTAAACATAGACTATTTGTGCACAATAAATAAATGTTTCACAACGTTCCCTACCACTGATCAAAACGGGTCGTCAAACATTGAAAGCAAGAACGCCTCTGTAAACTGTAAAATGTGACCTTGAAAAGAAAAAATGCGTCTGTAAGTAAGCATTTACTTACAGACGCATTTTTTCTTTACAAGGTCACATTTTATAATTTGATATCAAATATTCGTGTTGTAATAACAAAACATTAAATGAATTAATATTATTAATTTCATAAACATATTAGACCACTGGCATTCCTAGAATCTAATGCAAGGTAAAACCAGCAAAGTGAACTCGAATACATGACAAACGTAAAAATATGATCATAATATAAAAACCGCCAAGCAAGTCCATACGAAAAACTCCATACGCCATCAAAACGACATAGAAACAAGTATTCATTGTACAGGAGTCTCGCTTAAAGCATGGATTTACATTTTATTATATTTTAAATATTGTTGGCAAAACAGAATTGATGTATTCTAATTAGTCCATAGTATCGGCCTAACGAAACGAAGAGCGATGGTAGCTCAATGGATACGAACGCGCCTTCCACGCAGGTGTTCGGTTCGAACCGAGCATGCACCAATGGTTTTTTCAAATCTATGTGCGTATTTCTACCATTACCATCTGCTCGGCGGTGAGGGAAAACATCGTGAGGAAACCTGCACGTTTCGGAAAAAGTTTCTAAAACGCGAACCATGATTCAGTTAGAATGGTTCCCCTGTTAAAGGGTTGTGAAGGTCAGACGGCAGTCGCTTCATAGCAATAACCAGACCTCCTCAAACCTGCTTCACGATCTAAGCGTACCCCGGGCTCCAAAGCGACAGCTTTGGACGCAACCGGGAATCACACGCTAAGATAAAGAAGACTATCGATAGTATTGATTTTAATATCGACAGTCTATCGATAGACTATCGATTGTGGACTATCAATAAGCAACACTAATTCTGTTGCCGCTAATAATAATGAAAATAGTAATCTATGATTTTTTTAATTTTTTTTTAATTCTAATCAAATTCCACGGACACTGGTTCCGTGCCATTTTTGTGCTCGTTTTTTAAGTGTAACAATTATTTGTGAAATTTGCTCCGCGATAAAATTAAACGAAATTAAATTATAATAACAATCTTAAGTTTAGGCAGTCATGCATCGTTAAAGTTAGTAAGATGTATAAAATGTACTGATTTTTTTCATTTTCTAGCTATCACTCTTTTTAAGATACAGAGACAAACAGAAGATGACGTCTTAACAATGTGGTCCCAGAGTATTTTTTTACGCAAGTAAAATAATTCTAACTATATCTGGCTTCATTCGGACTTCTGGCAACCCTAATCTTCCTAATCTAGATTTGGAGTAGAGACGGCGCCGACTGGTCTGTCTCTTATACATAAATGGAGAAATAAGTTAAGTGGTGTAAAATATTGCCGTTCCTTTCCTATAAGTATTTTTGCTTAGGTGGATATTGTTTTTTCTATTGATTAAGGATTGGATTGAGAATATAAAGGAATGAGATGAGTTTTTTTTTTAATTTTTAATAAAATTCAAATTCGTTTACTTAAAGTATAAATATTAATATGTATAGTATATATAATACACGATAAATAACGCACTTAAAAATTCATCTCGTGTTCAGGTGGGAAACGAACCCAGTGCGAGATATTTTTTTTACATTATTTACTTAAAAATAAATTTAAAAAAATGTTATAAAAATATCAACTAATATACAAGATCTATACAGGAGGATAAAAGGATTTTTTCAATTAAAAAAGTAAAAGTTTTTTTTACGGAAATAATCAACCTGTAATTTTAGCTTAACTTTTTACATAAAACGCATTTTTAATTATTGTTGTATTAATGCTTTTGCGACAAACTTTTATTGACTTTTTAGAAACGTTTGGATGGCTGGTTACCTATTTTGCCACTTTTTACTTTCAGTGTCAATTATTAATTTTCTTTTTTTTTAATTAACTCACATGTCATAAGTATCTTAGATGTTATCGATACAAAGTTAGATTAGTAATTTACACACTAACCAATTATACCCTCACGTAAATCAGCTACCCCACCAACTAAATTGGCTATGTTTGTAATGAAGCGAGAAACTCAGAATCAATCCTGTGTAATTTGATATCTTTAAGCGTTTTGATCTCTCAAATTACTTCGGTAACTCAGTCCTAAGCAAACAAGGCGTGTTAGTGACGCGAATCGAGAACAGTTCAACGGAAATAAAATCGGAATAAATTCTATTCAAGTGAAAAATGTTTACTCGAAAAGTTGATACGAGTAAATAAATTGTAAATGACGTCGGAAAAATGTGTTTTAGGGAATAATAAAGGATTCTTTAAGTATGCACCTGCTATTCAGTTTTACCGATTTAATTTTAACAATGTCTGATTTTGCCATAATACTCATAATAATAATAATAATAAATAATAAATATTTCACAACATCACATACATTGATCTGACTCCGAGTTAGGTAGCTCAAGCACCTGTGTTACGGATATCAGAATCAACAGTGGGATTACAAATATATACATATAATACTTTTCTTTTGTAAATACATACTTATAATACATAGCAAACACCCAGACCAATACAAACAAACATGTTCATGCACACAAAATGTTTGTACTGTGCGGGGATCGAACCCGCAACCCTTGTATCAGAGGCAGCGTGCACTACCACTGTTCCAATCGGGTCGTCATAGTTAATACTCATGTAAATATGGTATAATTTCTTTGACGCCATTGGACGCATGTTATTTTATTTAGTTTCAATATTAATAACAGTCAAATTAAACAAATATAATGTACCTAATAAGTTAGCAAATAATTAGTTAAAATTGTCACACTCTTGCATTAGTTAAACCCTGTAATAATAGTGGCAGAAAAGGTGAATAAATAAATAAATAAAGTATGTATATAAGAAAAATTCTTTCTCTTAGATTCAACGTTGATTTTGCAGGTCTTGGTGGGTAAACCTAACGAGTAGATATATTTAATTGTACATTAATCATGTTTTAATAAAGGGACATTGTTAGACTTCTGGATCATGCTCCAAGCATACCATGAGCTCCAAAGTTACCACTTAAGGCTGGCTTTCCACAAAATATGTGCTGTGCAGCTATGTTACGAAAATGTAAAAGGTAATGAACGTGATTGGTGTATATTAGGCGCATCTATAGCAATGTAGCTTAATGATTGGTGGATATCAAACACATCCATAGCAACGTAGCGTAGCAACGTTGGCGGAAAGGGACTCATTTAGGCTCAACCGCAATATCATGCCTGAGATGATAACGACAAAGCGATTCTAGAACTCAACCACTCGAATAGGTTATAAAATGAGTATCAAAATTTTTCGTTAAATCACATCACTATTGTGTTATGTCGGCCGAGACAAAGATTCTCATGTTACATTAGCTTGTTTGGGCGGGTTTGTTTTTGCTCAATGTTAACTTTTTGCGTGGCTTGATTCTGTTTGCTGATTTGCGAAGTTATTGTTTTGTTTTTTAATCAATAATCTTCCTTTTCTTGCATGTAGTTCCCAGATGCGTCCAAAGCTGTCACTTTAGAGTCCGGGGTAAGCTTGGTCCATTATCCAGGATTTGGGAAGTCTGGTTTTTACAATGAACCCTTGAACAGGAGCACCAGACCAACTGTATCACAGTTACACATTCAGATTCATTATCTCGAAACATTATAGGTATCCACAATTTTTGACAAACTATCCGAGACGAGTAGGTTTCCCCACGACATTTGATTTCCTTCACCGCCGAGCGAATGGTAGATTTTTTTTATATGATAGGTGGCAGACGAGCAGACGGGTCACCTGATGGTAAGCGATTGCCGCCGCCGATTGATACCCGCGACATCGGTGGAGTCAGCAAGTGCGTTGCAAACCTTTAATTCTCCCTTTCCCCTGGATCGGACCTATGGTATCCTCACTTCACGCAGCAAAACACAGATATATGCACATAGATTTGAAAAATTTAGAGGATGCACGCTCGTATTCGAACCACGACCCATCGTATGGAAGGCGCGTTCTTATCAACAATCATTCAAAGTACTAACCTAGCGCCGTAAATAATTTTTTTGTTAATATGAAAACACTTTGTAACATACCTACTTGTTAATTTGTAAACGCAAACATGTCATCAACCTTTGTTTTATTGATACAATCCTACTGTCACCTTAACAAAATAACATAAGTAAACATCAATTCAACCATGACGCCTCTGCAATATACCTACTGTACTTATGAAACACGTAAAATTTTCAAGACACATAAAGTAACTCGAAACGTTCTTTCTGTCGACAAAAAGTTTGTGAAGAACGATAAAATACTCCGATTTATGAATACGCTACTTAAAGTCGAGCCATCCCCACAAAGCAGTGATTCGGGAAATGACTAAATTAACATTCATCCATATCATCTTGACATCGGGAACCGTAAACCTTTGGAGCCTCAGGAACTAATTTTGGAAGCGACATGTCTGGAGATAAAGACGAGTTAACTATCAGAAACAGTTCGAATATTCCTAAATAGACGAACGTGTAAAAGAGGTTAATGACTGAAGAAAAGCATGCCAAAGTGGAAGAGAGTGGATTTTTCCGCTCGGGGAGCAACGCTTTGGCATGAGTGGAACTGCTTGGCGGAATTGATCATCATCATAATCATTTCAGCCAATAGACGTCCACTGCTAGACATAGGCCTCCTCCAATGATCTCCACACAGATCGGTCCTGTGTCGCCCGCATCCAAAGAATTCCTGCGACCTTCACCAGATCGTTGGTGCACATTGTGGGGGGCCTGCCACGGCTTCCTGTATGCAGCCTCAACTCGAGGACCTTTCTGCCCCATTGGCTGTCTGATCTCCTCGCAATGTGCCCTGTCTATTGCCATTTGAGGCATGCAATTCTTTAGGCTGTCTTTGACCTTAGTTCTTCTGCGGATCTCATCATTCCTGATACGATAACGCAAAAAGACTCCGAGCATAGCCTTTTCCACTAGTTTTCTGCAATTAGAATGATCATGACCTCAGAAAAAACCAGCGTAAAGCAGATCCTGCGCTGTTTCGAATCCTAGCAAGTGATGGTACCAGAGACCCATCAGGTAAATAGTCTGCTCATAGTTAGCTATCACAAAACAAAATATGCATCAATACTCTCCCTTCTAGTGCTCAATCTCGTTCCTAAATGGAGTTGCTTGGATTGCAATCCAAGATTTTGCAGGTCTCACCTTCATATCTTTAGGCACGGGAACCTGACTAAGTAACAGACCATTTTAAACATACCAGACTTCTCATAAGGTAAAAGTGACTTGGATATCTTTAAGGAAATCTGAGATCCAAAAACTACTGGCACTTGGGCATATCCGCTAGATGGCGTACTGTTGGACTGAGGTCCAAAATCAACCGCATTGGTTGCTTAGTTTGTCAAATTGACATTTTGACAGATCACGTTTTAAAATAACCAACCACATTGTATATGGACCTCACTTCTATATAAGTCCATCTAGCGGATTTTTCACACGCGAAAACCCTCATTTTATTGGCGTGACCAGAGAGCCCAAACTCAGCCGTCACTTTGACATTATAGCTACTGTGAAGATTACAATAGGATGCCAATTCTACGACTGACTGAGGCACTCGAAAATAGCCTCCAAAAACAAAAATGTGTCTAAATGTGTATGTCAGTGTACGTTCTGTTTGTTTTAGGTGATGTTTAATAATAACCCAAACTCAATCATCTGAAGAGAACCAGCTCATTTCTCAACAAATTTTCTAAGGAACGTGTCTCTTTAATCACTTGACATTGGCAGAGTTGTCTCGTAAGAGCAACAGCAAGCCATTAAAAAAGAAAAAAAAAACAAAAATAACTGATATTAAAACTGCAGCTAAACTAAACTAATTTTACAGCTACCGTAACAACTTATGTTATTACTTGAAAAAATAAATCTAGTTCCGCAAACTCATAATTTTACCGATGCGTGTATAAGGAAAGTTTTTCCTCTAAAGTAAGTTGCTAAGTTACTAACTATAATAAAAAATAAAAATTGTGGGAACGCCAACAGGGTTGTTATACAAGGAAACTTTTGAAATGATGGTGTCGGTCGGCTTGTAATCGGACGTGGGTGCAGAACGGTAAAGTTTGGTTTTTAAACCAGTATTCGCGTCTCCTCAGGTTTCCTCAATGGGAAGAGCGCACGTTTCGAATAGTTTCTCAAACTATTTACAAATTGTTGAGATAATTGTGAACTACTAATAGTTACTTCATTGTCAAATGAAAAGTATTCACAAACCCTAGACAATCGTTCAAACGTACCCAGTCGCCGAGCGATTGCTTTGGATGTAACATTCACTAAGATGAAAAAAAAATCGCATCTTCAAAGGGATATGTAGGATACGTGCCAGGGTTTTTACTGGGTATGCCTTTGGGAGAGGCCTACACTAAGCGGTGGACGTCGTAAAGAGAACTAAATTCATGCGTGCAGGATCAGCACGCAGAATTGGAGATGAACTGGTCATATTTAGACGTCTTAGGGCCGAGTTCACCAACTTTTCAAACAACGGTAATCGCACTTTAACTGTGCTTTAACTACTGAGTGACGATTATTCATGTTCACCACAGTAAAAGCAGCGGTTACTACTGCTTAACTGACGTTTACGGTAACTGAGCCAACGAAGGTAGTTTAGCGTCTCTTAACCGAAGATTTTTTATTTTAAATTGAAAATGGAAGTAGGCAAAAAGCACTGAGCCCATACAGCCACGATCTATATCTCGATACTATAAATAAATATATATTTAAGTTGTGTTTGATGCCTTTGCAAATCGAAGCAGTAACCGAGCAGCGCCAAAAAAAAGATTGACTTGAAAGTCTGTCAAATTGATTTATCGTCTAATATTTTTGACTGCTTTACATTATTACCTGACCATGTGAAAAATGAACTGAATGAAATACGTGTGCGTATTTATGCGTAATTTAAAAGCATTATACTTTATTCTCCCAAATATGAATGATACCAAAAATTGTCTTAAAATACTAAAATCTAACTTCTAGTTTTATTTCAGTTAAGTACTCATTGAACAGTCACTTAAAATTCGTTTTGTTAACTGGGTATTAAATTTCTGTGGTGAACAGTACAGCTGGTTAATGTTTAACTTAACCGTTACTGCCTATTTTCGTAATTGTCCTTTATCTAAATTTTGGTGAACTCCTGTCCTTAAAAGCCTGTGGAGCTAACACGTATTAGCATGAAGACGTCACTACGTAGGGATACGTTGTGTTGAAGAGATCTGAGGCACGATGGACCATAAAACTTAGGATGGCGCCCAGCTGGCGATGGACTGACGATTTGAGAAAGAAAGCTGATGTGAGTTGGATGACTTTTCAGGACCAGATTTATTTGTGCTCTTTGGATGATGCTATCTGCAGTGATGGCGATAAACAGTTTGATAAATAATTAAATAAATAAAATTTATTGAACAATCTTAAGAACTTAAAAGACTTATAATCTATTTAAATTTAGAGAACAATTTTAAGTTTACTGCCTAAACTAGGAATTTCCTGTATCTTAGGCAGAGACGAAGAGAAACAAAACATAAAAACATCGACATCATCTGGATGGTTGGCAGTCTTCAACTGAGCGCTTCTCAAGAAATTTTCTGCCTCGTACGACAAAACTATGGAATGAACTATCGCCTGCGGTATTTCCGGACAGATACGACCTGCAAACCTTCAAGAAAAGAGCGTATTCCTTTTTAAAAGGTCGGAAGCGCACTTCTGACTCCTCTGGTGTTGCAGGTGTTTATGGGCGGCGATAATCGCTTACCATCAGGTGATCCGTCTGCTCGTCTGCCCCCTATCCCATAAAAAAAAACATCAAAATAGCTAATGATTAAACTAAATCTCGAAATTACCTAATCAAGCGTGAATGTAAATAATACAAATACCTACGAGTGAACGTGATGATTATTTATGAATATTGACCCAGTAATAATTTTTATGACACTAGTCATTTCGTGACATAAATACCTCTAGAGTTAGAAACTCTAGAGTTAGAATCTCTAGAGTTGATGAGAGTCTTATAGGTTAGAATGATAGTAGATTGTTATATGTATCTAAACTTTAATGCACATAAGAGTATCACACTTGAATGATGATAATACGGTCGGTGGCGCATAATTTTCACGATTGTACTATGTTTTAGTCATTTAAACCACAACAAATTGTAGCAATAAGATTTTGCACCACTCTACGCCAGCAGTTTAACTAAAACCAACCACCTACTTTATACCAGTCAGGGTTACCACACAGATAAATAAAGGTGCTTACAAAATAATTGATAATGCATTGGTATAAGTAATTAGTCAGCGGGTTGTGCGAAGAAAAGAAAATATGAGTCATATGTGACTCATGAAAAAGGAAAGCTGCAAAAGATAATATAATGAATACCAGATTTTTTAGTGATCTTATTTCCTGACCCTTTTCATTAGTTAACAGATTTATATATAGGTATATAACGATCTGTCAATAGGTACATGACAGTCTGCTTCGGCTTACCTCATAATATTTATTTTATTATTTTCTTTATTTTATTTTGTATTACAGTTAAACTGTATGACTTGGTATAAGTAAGTTCTTATAAATAGATTTAAATTTCTTAAATGTATGGCAATTTGTAAGTGCTGTGCAGAAATCTATACAAATAAAGATTTTTTTTTACCGCTCAGAAAAAAAAATACCGTAAAAAAGAGCCGGTATTATTGCTAGTAGCAAGATTTTCAAGACAACCTTAGGAAGAGGAGAAAAACAGCGCATTTGGTGTGTCAGGTAAGGTGAATTAGTGAAATCGTTTGAACAAAACTTATTTTGATATGGTCTGTAGAGGCTAAATATATCCTTTCTTAAGCTGCTTATCCACCGAAGCGAGCAAGGCCGCAGAGCGGTCAGCGAGGTAAAATTCACCAATAGTATTGCATAAAAACTGCGCTCTTCAGCGACCAAGGTTCTTCTATTGGTGGATTTTAGCCCCGATCACCTCTCCGCAGTCTCGCTCCGCTTTGGTGGACAGGTAGCCTTTTACTTTCAAAATGCGTACAGTTTATTTCAAAACAAAGCACATTACTTTTAAAGAAGCTATAAAAGTTTCATAACAAACCAAACATCGCAGATACAACTGAAGATAGATATTATGAAATAAAAACTTTGTGTTAACACAAACAGCTATTTTATCATTATTCGTACACAAACAGTGTCATTAAGTTAATTAGTCTTATTATGACTCCACGGAGCGTTATTTGTCCTAGGTCGATTGTGTTATGAACCTAGCCATCCTAGGGTTGGCACGTACAGTTATCTCATTATTTTATTTGAAGAAGGTCAATGAAGTAGTAACATAATATTGAAGTCTGACGTCATAAAATATACACATTCGTTGAAATCCTGTCTAGTGTTGAGCAAACAAACAAATATTTGTATGTTTCACGTACTTAAAAACAAAAAAAATCGTTATGGAATTGAATTGGTTGACTACGATGTTAAAACTTATGAAACTTTGGAAACAAATGGGATTTAAGTCAATTTTTTTTCTGCTGAATTATAAAAATAATACTAAATTTTAATCCTGATCTATATTTCTAGAGTTTAGTGATTAAATCGATTAACTCTATTATTTTATCCGATTGTGGACTTGTTTACACAAAACTTACCTTACTTTCTAATAAAACAGAATTCAATATCTTAAAAAGAATCCAAAAACATTACGATTCCGCAATTACTTACGGGTACATTGTCAATTCTGTTTGCGTGCAGTTTTGTGAGTTCGATAACGTCATACATGACGTCATCCCATTAGCTGGTGATGTCATGCATGACGCATTTTATCCTGCAACGTAGAAGTTTAATGCAATAATTTTTCCACCAATTGACAACCCTACATCCTGATATTAACGTACCGTCGTTAATTACTACGAAGTAATAAAATTACACTTTGTATTGTTATTAATAGTAATTCTCAATGGTTTTTGCAGGAAAATTCAGCCTTTAGGGACATTAAACTCGACGTGAAAAATAAAATATCCCCACCACGGTCTGCCACGGGGAAACTGTGGAGTGTAAAAAAATGAAACTATAAAAAAGACAAAGCGTTAGCGTAGTTGTTGGGCGAATGTCGAGCGCCGGTTCATATTATGTTATTTACGCGCCCGCAGAGGACAACTTTTTAATGGGGCGATAACAGACCACCCGAGACCGGCGTTCCCGTTAAATCTCGAGCTCATAAATACGTTATGTAAACCCACCCTAATAATTAGTCGCTGTTACGGCGAGTAGTTAAGTTTTATGGTGCCGCAGGCCCGGGCGCGAGCGAGACGGCACCAGAAAAATGTTCTTTAATTTGTCCGGCCCCGTTCAAAGGCGATGAGCCGGAAATTGTTATGTTTATTCGGCAAATCTTGTATCTTTTACCCTTTTATTTTTTCTCTCCACCGTTTTAATTCGATTGGATTTCCGTAGCCCCCGTAGCTCCGTAGCCGAGATCGCATTGAATATGTATAGTCGCCGCTCCGCGCCAACCTTTCCTTTCGTAGCCCTCAACTTCTCTGAATATTGAGGAGATCAATTTGTGATAACAAACATACGTCACTTGTTGGGTGTGCGCTTTATCAGATAAAATATTTTATCAGAGTTGTTTATTTTTTCCATTTTCACGTGTACTATTTTGTTTATGGAAAATAGGGGCAAAGGTGTAACTTTAGTAAACTTCGTCGTTACGGATGTGGCGCTCGGGTCGCGCAATGCAAAAGAACCCTTATGACAGTAGCCGCAAGGTCGAAAGCGTTCCTACGGCTACTTGTTTACTACGGTGCTACGAACTGCTACACTACGATTTATGCTACGAACAAAATTGAGTTTTAGTTTGTTTTTCTTATCCGCTACAAAGGATTGAGTATGTTAAGCCACAAAGTGGTTTTATACTTATGAAGTGTCCAATTTTCGGCTTAGAAAAAGCCGACAGCAAAAATTTTGCCGACGAAGGATTTCGCCGTGGTTCCGGAAATGTTCATACAAGTTTTACAGGGAAGAAAAT
Source organism: Marasmia exigua (assembly GCA_019059595.1). Lineage (NCBI taxonomy): Eukaryota > Metazoa > Arthropoda > Insecta > Lepidoptera > Crambidae > Marasmia > Marasmia exigua. Next base: position 6,100,718 of record CM032467.1, read on the forward strand.
ATTGTCATACGATGTGAATCATAGATAGGAGCGGGCGCGTGGCCGCGAGGGGCGGCGAGCCGCCGGGGGGTCGGGGGGCAGTGGACACAGTACCTTGCAGTGTCGCTGCTGCCACCACTCTTCACTGCTTCCCCACAAAAGTTTCTCAACTAGTTCCAAAGTTCACAAACTTAGTCAAACCGGGTTCGGCGAAGCGGGTCTGGCGGAAGCTAGCGTGGCCTGCTGGGGAGTTGGTGAAGCGCGATGCACGTACACAGGTTACAACGAGTTGAGCGTCGAAGCGAGATACGGAGTCATGCGGTCAGCCAAAAGGACACAAACCTACTGGTGAGCTGGGTGTCGCGGAGCAACGGCGGGGCGGCGGGCGGCGGGGCCGCGATTGGCCCGCCCGGGCACGCCTCCGGCCTCCGACGACGCCGCTGCCGCCGCCGCGCCGTCGCCTCCACATACATCCCGATTCGCACTTTTCAACTATTTTAACTGCATCAAACTTGCACTGACTTAATCCGCATCCGTCAACACTCGAACACGGGCGACGGGTTTCATTTCTAAGACTTCTTCTTCTGAAGGACTATTAGCGGCGACGGAGTTCGCTAAGTAACAGACTACTTACTGACACCAGCAACTTTGCACACGATCTTCCGATAAGTTACTTGTTATCACTTCGACGGGTCTCGATAGTTATCTAGTGACAAACTATTCTCAGAACTGCAGACGTGGTGTAAGAATAGCTAAAAATACTTACAAAGTGTAAAATTGTATTTTCTTCTTCAGTATACGTTACATTTTTCAACTACGTTATCAGTTTTGTGCAATAGGTTACCTTTATGAGAAAAACATAAACCTTCCCAAAAGACAGAAAATGTATCAGCTAAATATCATCAGTCCTCCAATCCGATATTTCGGTCATGGCGGTCAATCTTTGCTATCAGCGTCGATGACGCAGGACATATAACCTATTAGCGTACACGTATTTGCGCCGACACAAACGCACTATCTATTCCCTTACCCCTAATAATAGAGTGTGATAAGAAACCAGTGTGACAAGACAGAAGATGGATCAGCCACAGGACCAAGGGCTTATCAAAACGCTTGAAAAGACTAACTACTGAGTTTCATGCTGGTGTCTTCTAAGTAGAAATCGACATTCCGAACCAGCGGTAGATATTATGTACCTATTTTGCCATTCATAAGTGTTCTGTGTGGACCTAAATTGAATAAAGATTTTTTTATCTTTATCTTTATCTTATCTTTAACGTGCATTCCGAGGCACGGGGGTACAAGACCGCCAACTGTCAGACTTCATACTGACAGCTGACAGTGAGAATTTCTTGACATAAAAACTTCTTGACATGGCCCGATACAGGGTTGGTTGACCCGTCGCTTGAAAGTGCGACGCACTACCCATTGCGCCAACGAAGCAGTCGAATCAACTAAGGAGTTATTCCTCGAATCTCACAGATATTCATGGGCGGCAGTGATCTAGTGACTAGAAAACAGGTCACCTGATGATAAAATCCATCAGATGACAAGTTTTCTATCTAGTCACCTCTAGGATTAAAAGAAATGGTTACTTACAAACACTGGTACGAGATTTTTCTGGGGTAGTCGGCTATCAAAATTATCACAGTCACTTTAAATTGTAAACAAAAAAACATGCACAATCACTGGATTTTAATATCTAAATACTAAATTATAACTAGGAACTTAACATTACAATCAAACTTCATGAGTAAGTTTGTCGTCAATAATTAAAAAACCGTTAAACACCGACCGCGGCTAGGAGTACACTATGCCACAAACTATACGCAAGCGTTTATGTGGCAGATGGCTCACTATCATTTTTCTTACACCGCCACTTGCAGATTAAAAATCCCAATATACCCGAAAAAAAATCAAACTTTTGTTACAACGGGAAAGATTTTATTTTATTTACTTATTTATAATATGCATGTTTAAGTAAAATATATTATAATCGACCATCATGACCATTATAAAATAAATATTTCAGACAACATCATAAACACACAAAGACATATTTGATAGCCCCCAATAGCACCCCCATTGCGTATTTTAATACAAACATGCGCACTTAATGTTTTTTTAATTGCTGTTTCCTTACGTGATATGGTTGCACTTTAATCATGTATTTTAATTTATTTAATTTTAATCAATCATGGAAATCTTCACGATTTTGCCGAAAAAATTGAAAGTTAGTTTATCGATTTTAAAGCTCCATAAAAACATAAAACGTTGATATTTTTCTTTCCTTCTTCCCAGGACTTTTAAATTAATGCTTTTTTGGCATATCGTGGGAGTCCCTTGTATGCGGGTGGCACAGGAACGATCTATGTAGAATTCATTGGGAGATGTTTCTCCAGCAGTGAGCGTCTATTGGCTGAAATGATGATGATGATTGGAAAAATTCCATGACTGATTAAAATGCGTAATTAAAAGACGAGGTTAAACAGGTCATGTTACATTTTTGTGAAGTGAAACCGTGAGGTGAACACGTTTAAAATACAATAAGGGTCGTAATATGTGCCTCCGAGTGTAGATGCATTGCCCTGGCCTCAAACTTAAGTACTCCCGCCTTGTTAGGCGTGAAAATCCACGGTAGGTACAGACAGCCACATGAACAGTTCTGTCAATTTTCCTCAATAATTGATTTAGAACTTAAATAATCCATGATAATATGCTAAAATTAATATAAATACTATTATGTAAAATTAATAATTTTACTTTTTATTATTTAACATTTAACTCTTCGTTCTGTTATGCCTAGTAGGAATATAAAAGTTATGTATTTTGTACAATAAAGTAAGTCTATTTATTTATTTAATGCAGTAAAATATTTCATAGGCATTCTATGTATTTTTAATCCATATTTTTGCCGGCAAGTGTAGTACACATTTCGAGCGTGATATACCACCGTAAGCCACTTCTGTATTATTGCCAATTTTATTCGTCATTCTGATCAACTATTGTTCTCGAACTGTTCACATTTACCTTGCAAAAATGAAAATGCGAAAATTCCATGAGTTGATATGCAATTTCATGAATACACCTACATATTTTTACTTAGTATTAAAATTTGCGGTGGTATACAACTTAATAGGTACTATAAATAGCTGAATGATTTAAAAAATAAAAAATCCGATAACATATTTAAACCAAACATGTCGTGTTATTTTTTGTTTTGTGCCATTGCGTTGACCTTTTTAAAATTTATTTGGAATATTAACTAACACTTGACCACAATCGCACCTGATGGAAAGCGACGATCAGATCTAGGATGACACGCGTTTGCCTAAAAGATGCCTGTTCACTCTTGCCTTAAAGATGTTCAGATTATAGCGGTAAAAACCTCAAAAATGTTAATGGTTCCCATACAATATACTTCCTAAGGGTAGCGTCGAATGTTCATCATTTCAATATTTATTCAGAGTCGGAATCGATAAAACAACTTGTACTTAGATATTGGCAATAACAGAACTGGAAGTCCGCAATTGAATATTGTCTACAAATATTTAACAACATTATTTATTTAACTTATTTCCTTCTTCTATTCTGATTATTGAAACAATATTAATTCTTCTTATTTTTTCCGATAAAAATAAGGGGGAAAAGCCATTGCTTTTAAGTTAACAATTTTACGGAAACCGCTTCTTGCGAGAAAGAATGGTCTAGCAGCGTAGAACACGTGTTCTCTACACGTGTTCTACGCTGCTAGAATCTTATGGCGTAGAATAAAGTGTTATATTTTCATTGTATCTTTCTAGTTAATAAAAAATAAGTAGTGTGTGGCATTTTTTGAACAGAGTGAGCCCAATCGAAAAAATAATGAGATCAGGCTTAATCACCACGCTTGCTTAATGCGCATTGGTGATCAGAAGCTTGAGCTATGTTCGGAAAATTCGACACATACCTTTTCTTACCCGGGAATCGAATCCAATCGACCCTGATATCATAGACCGGTATTCAAACCACTAGACCGGAAACGGGGCGTTCCTAAGCTTTATAAAAATCGTTAAAATAAATGTTACTCGCAAAAGAAACAATTATTACCATCTCTTCCTGTCCTCTGAGAATCATTCGTCTGCTTTGGGATCGATTGTTATTATTTTAGTTGCTATATTTATCTATTTATTAGTCATATATATTATATATATTGTATGTATTAGTATATTCATATTTTATTTATGTATTTGCATTTAAACTTTCTGTGTAAGTATATAAATATTTGAGATTGCACCGCCCTACACCTTCATCAAGTGACCTTTATCCAAAGGTTGCCTGGAAGATATCGCTCATAGTGATAAGGCCGCCTTCGTTGTACACATCCTGTAATATCTAGTTTTAAGTTTTCATACTTTATTTTAAGTGCAATAAAAGTATATTCATTCATTCATTCATTCATTATTATTTCAAATGAATATCAAGTGCAACCTAAATTTGCTTTAGAACTAACTAAAATAGTTTTGTTAACAAAACAGCACATTCTCGTGAGTTCAAACATCAGATGGAAACGCCAAAAGATCCCGGTTTTAATAGAGGATAAAGCAGGGACGGCGGGGGAATTTAAACGAATGCATAGAAGCAGTCGGTTTATGCACCTAGTGCACGTGGATCCAGATAGGGGGGTAAGGGCGGTTACACATCTATACTATTTAAAAAAGAGGTAAATCCTACAGACAGCGGCAACGCTTATAGTTAATTCGAAAACACAAAACGCTTGCGCGGTGTAAACAACACCTAGTGCTATCTATTGGTATGAATTGGAACTAATATCACTAAACAAAGTGAGGGAAGATTGAATAAAATCAGTGTGTAAAGATATACCGTTATTTTTACATCATTTTTGTTGTCGAAACATTTATAATGGATGTCGTGAATAAAGTATATTTAGCATTTTAAATCAACAATATAAAAAAAAAACAGTTTAATTCATGATACCTTTTATGGCGGCTTCGGCATTAAAACGATGTAAAAAATAATGGTATTTAGGCATACCTACTAAATTAATACTCTAGTCCAGCGATATTAACCCTTTCTTTAAAATTATGAACGCCCTGTTGGTCTACCTAGTGGCTTAGGTACAGGGACGTGATCGCGGAGTCCAAGGTACACGTTTAGGGTTTGTGATGATCACCGATCCGCATTTAGGCAAGCGTGATGAATAATCCCATCATAGTACCGAATACCTTAATTTCTATGATGAATTCCTGTGCCCTATAGTGAGACAGTAAATAGGTTGATACTTTACTTTATGATTCTCAAAAAAGCAACATTACACCGGTTTTGATCGAAAAAATGAGCATTTTTGACGTGACTAAAACGTGCATTGAACATATTCGAAAAAAGAATGAAAACTGATGTTGGCGAAGGCCACAACCATACTTTTTGATTTATATTGTCTCTTATAAACAGTTGCATAATTTTTTTTATTATATGTTGTGGTAAATAAGTGAAAAAAGTAAGCTAGGAACAGTAGGCGCAATCATCAACTGCTTTATAACACCACTTAAGTTAAAAAAAAGGTTTACCGAACATTTATGAATAAGATCCCAAATCTCTGTGAAATGTGCACTTAATTACAATTTTTTATTCTCTACAAAAAGCAGCCAGTGAGCAATCACCCCAATTTTTGCAGCCGGATCGGTATTGTACGCCCGACGAAAAGATTCTATGAATGTCTTTTGTGTTTAACAGTGGCGCAGAGTACAAAGACGCTTGTTACGCACAATGAGGTAAATATGTCAGGAAAACCATGTCATTTGCCGTTGCTCATTTCCTCCAGTGGCTATTGAATTCTGTTTGGCGTATGGGCGTGTGGACATACTTGTGTGAGTGAAAGATTATCCGGAAAAGGACATTTGCCGGTGGTCATTTGAATGAAAGAAAGAGAGCTAATATTTTTTTCGGCGCACCGCACACAAACAGTGGGAGAGTCACGCTTCGGCACGAATGGGCCGGCTCGACCGAAGTAATACCACGTCCTCACAGAAAACCGGCGTGAAGCAGTGCATGCGCTGGGTTTCGCTGCGTGAGTGCCCTCACTGCCTACCGGAGACCCAATCCAGGGAAAGGGGGGTAAAAAGGTAAACAGTGCATTTGTGACACCACTGGTGATGCAGGTGTCCTTGGGCGGCGGTAATTACTTGCCATCAGGTGATCCGTCGCGACGGCTCGTCTGCCACCTATATCATAAATAAAATCCTTTTCAATCACGTTACGTTGTCCACGAAGGACTTTAGTTTCACCATTTCCTTCTGTCCGTCTGTCTAGCGCAGAGGTTCTTATTAGTATTAGAAGGATATAATTTGGCAAGAACATTCATAATTTTCATGCCAACAAAGTCGAAAAAATTTTTTTAGGCAAGATCCCTTTTCGTTTTTTTTTGCGTTTTTTTTTCTTCACCTTATCTTGTGGACTTTATTTGTATGCAAATCCTGAAAAAAAAAAACTAGCAAGAATATAAGACATAATTATTATAGTGCTTAACTGAGTTTTTATAAGACTTAAAAAACGCTGGCCGTAAAAGTTGTCCTAGTTTTAAAATATTAAAAAAAAAATCTCCATTGATTTGAAACTCCTGGACCCCAATTCTCGTGCTCGTGATATTTATTTTCATACGACATATATCACTAAAAAATAGTTTTTTAGTATGATTTTTAGGCGATATCCGCCATGTTTTCAAAATGTCACGAGCACGAGAATTGGGCTCCTGATTGGTTTTTCTATCACTCCAGTATTTTAACATTGTCACGTTATAAAATCATAGTCGTGCCGTTATCGCCTCCCCGGAAGATTGTTTTACTTGGAAAGCTGCCATAATGGCGTAAGGAAGTTCAAAGTATAAATACATTTTGCATGCCACTTAACAGTCTGTGCCGTACATCACAAGGCGGGACAGGCCGAGTTATAACGCGCATTGCAATTTACAACTAAAAACGCATTTCGAAACTTAAAAGATATGTATCTGGCTGAAAGAGGTTGAGGCATGGCCGCTTCTAATCTGGTAGCTTTTTGCATATGTTGCAAAAAAAAGTAAAGTATCAGCCTTCAAACTGTCCCACTGCAGGGTAAAGGACTCCATCATAGAAATTAAATTATCGCTACTATGATGGGATCAGGCTTAATCACCACGCTTGCCAAATGCGGATTGATCACAAACCTGTACGAAAAATTCGAAACATACTTTTCGCTCGACCCGGGAATGGCAAATGAGAACAGATCACCTGATGGTAAGTGATTGTCCATGGCCACCCGGAATCGAGAGTCATACAAGTGCGCTGCCAACCTTTTCACCCCCCTTTCCCCCGGATTCTGCCTCCGGTATACTCATGCTGCGAAGCACAGCAAACTACTGCTTCACGCCGGTTTTTGTGTGAGGCCGTGAAATCACTCTGGTGGAGCCGGCCTATTCATGCCGAAGTGAAACTCTCCCACGGTTCAAGGTTAGTTTATTGAACACTATAGAAAAGCTGCCTGACTATTTCATACTGCATGATTGCCTCGGTGGCGCAGTAGTTAGTGGGTCGCACTTTAAACCAATGGCGGGCAAGAAGTCCCGGGTTCGATTTGTGCCTAAGTTTTCAGTCAGTCCGGAGTCTGAAATATGGCGGTGTCTTTTGGTCTCGTAAATTACGTTAAGCCACTGGTCCTGCGCCCGATTTATCTCCATGTCGTGTCACACCGGAATACCTATGAGGGCAAGGGATTAGAGAGTGCACTTGTGTTTGTGCACACAATTGAGCACGCAGGATATAGTCCTGCGTAAGTGGCTGATCTTTGAGATTGGTCGCCGTGACGAATCGTCTGGAGGCGTCCCATGACCCTTCCCACACAAGCGATAAAGGACAAAAAGAGCGTAGTGAGTATGCCTTCTTTCATGAAGCGTCTTCTTTAATGTGATAGATGGCAGACAAGCAGACGGATCACCTGATGGTAAGCGATTGCCCAAATTGGAGGCTTAATACGGGAAAAGGGGCGTTCAAAGGTATGCAGCGCTCTTGTGACCCCACTGTTGTCGCGGGTGTCTATGGGCGGCGACAATTGCTTAGGTACCAACAGGGGATCCGTCTGCTCAACTACTATCACATAAAAAAATGTTTTGTTCTATATGCTAACGCTTGTCCTCAATCGCACCTGATGGTTAGCGACGATGAGGTCTAGTGTGATACGTGTTTGCCTAAAAGATGCCTGTTCACTCTTGCCTAAAAGATATTTTTTTATGTCATAGATGGCAGACGAGCAGACGGATCACCTGATGGTAAGTGATTGCCGCCGCCCATGGACACCTGCGACAACAGTGGAGTCACAAGTGCGCTGCCAACCTTTGAACCCCCCTTTCTCACTCACGCAGCGAAACGCAGCACAATCAATCAATCAAATAATTCTTTATTTGCATAGGCTTGTACACAGCACTTACAAATCGTCATACAGACTATTTATAAGTACTTATGTAATAATTTACATGTTAATACATATATATGTTGATACATAAAATATACTAAAAAAAGTAAATAAACATAATGCGATTCTACCACCGACTCGGAAAGTCGAGAAGATCCGGCAAGAAACTCGCCAGTTACTCTTTTTGATCGCCAACTTTTTATGCAATGGTTTATATATGCTGCTTCACGCCGGTTTCCTGTGAGGCATCACTCGGGTCGATGGCCCATTCAAGCCGAAGCGTGGCTCTCCCACGGCCTCCCAATTTATCTTTACACAACCAATAAAATCCTCTCTCACACTCATCTTAGTGTCCAAAACTGTCGCTTTGGAACCCAGGGTACGCTTAAACCAGGTTACAGGATTTGGGTAATTACAACAAAGCGGATGCCGTCTGACCTTCGCAACCCTTTAACAAAAGAACCAGATCAATTGAATCAAACATCCCAAAAATATACAGTCTTTTAACGAGTGACTATGTCAAACTAAACGCAAGTAGACTTTTAATTATTTCAAACATGATCCTCGGCATCTACGGAGATTCTTGGATTCCAACTTTTATACGAAATTAACATATTTAATAGGATTACGTGCGCATTTTAGCATAGGTACATTTTGTTTTGAGTAGATAAAGGAGTATATATATAATACTATAGTCCATTCAGTATGTGATGGTGAATAGGACAGTTGTATTTTGACATTAAAAGTGAGACGCTTTTAAATCTAACCGGTCTTTTTAAGAATCGAGAATATTTTCTTTTGAAATGTAATCGACTTTTTATTTGTTTGATTTTTGGTGACCTTCATCATCAAGAGAAATTAACAGTTCTTGGTCCCTAATGCAATCTATGCCGATTATTGTCTTCGATGCGATTCGATGGTAAAATTGCCGCCATACCGATTATTACCTACTGATTTATTGTGATTGTGTTTGTTTGTCCTATTAATAAAAATTCCGATTAGCGCATTATGCAATTCATAAGATAGTTTTTAGAAATTTTATTGGTAATGATTATTTTAAGTTCTTGTTTAGATTATTTGAGAAAAGTTGTTATTTTAGAAGAATGAGAACACAAAAAAAAATATGATTTTTACAGCTACATATTTTTATTTGTAGAAAGTTAGATGCAACGTTTGAATTGTCCTTTTTACCTTCACATACAGAATGGACTATAGCTTTTGCCCACGGCTTTGTTGGCGTTAGAAAGATACAAAATTAACCTTTATTGCCCTTCAACTATCTCCACTAAAAAAAATATTTCAATCCGTCGCTCCGTTTTGCCGTGAAAGACGGACAAACAGTCAAACACACACACTATCACATTTATAATATTACCTACTTAATATAGATGTTCTTCTTGGAATAAGAACCAGCCTTTAGGGCTCATTTCTGGCAATCATGCCAACCAACCTTGTTTCCGTTTTTTTTAACCGCAATCTCACTTGATAGTATAAGCGATGATGTGGCTAAGGATGGATAATGTCTGTTTGTAATAGCCTATTAAATATTTTCTTGAAAACCTTCAAGTCATAGTGTTCACGAAACACTTCAGCCGGCAGAGAGTTACATTCCTTAGCCGTACGCAATAGCAATGACCATTCGAACCGTTTGGTTCAAATCGTTGATTTTTCAACGACATTAGGGTGGTCACTTCATCCGCGTCTTGCGATAATGAAAGGGGATCGATGGAATTATGTTGTTCTTCATCCTAATACCACCGGTCACCGAATGTTCAAATAGAAGACCAAAAGACATACTATTACACTTTACATTGTTCAGGGTTAGCTTTTCTGTTACTAGACATGCCGTGTTAGGACGGAATGGGATGGTACGGAACACCCTGCATCGTATATATGTATGCAGGGTTGATTTTAACGGAAAGGCTTGCATTCATCATCATCATCATTTCAGCCAATAGACGTCCACTGCTGGTAATAGGCCTCCCCCAATGTTCTCCACACAGATCGGTCCTGTGCCTCCCGCATCCAATGGATTCCCGCGATCTTCACCAGATCGTCGGTCCACCTTGTAGGACCACCTTGCATTCATAACCATTCTTAAACTAAACCCTTTCAGCTTATCGATAATCTTAGTAATCTTTAAAAGAAAATCCAACAGGAAATAGACGAAAATCTGTTGCGGAATTCACAGAATTTTTGCGAATCACGCATAACGCGTAGTGTTGCAGTTCAATACAAAATTTGCAGATAATACGCATTGACAGTGACAAGGGTTGACTGGAGCTTGGCCAGCCATAAAAATATCCGGCTGCAACTCAGTTTATCAGTTATTTTAATATCGCCCGGCTTGCGAGTTTTTCCGTTACATTCTCGCATTTCGGTGTGATTTTTCCCGCTTAGTTTTTTGGCCAGTACTTTTTATTATAAACTAACACTATTGAACCGGTTATCGGGAATATCTGTTGTACTTTAAAATATTTATGCGAATTTATTTGCCCCTAGTTGAATGGTTTTCCAAATAGCACTACCAAAGTAAAAGTTTCGTGTAGTATTTGCATTTGGCGTGGATTATTCGTATAAGTAACCTGCCTGTTTGGCTCATCATCCCATAAAATAAAAAATGTGCTTATTCCGAAATATATTTCAAGCAAAATTGTTCTTTATAACAAGTAGAATACGTTCTCATAGGAGTGGTAACTAGAATGTACTACGTGAATTTCTTACCCTCAAAGCCAATTGCTAATCTTAGGGAGTTGTCACACTGGCGGATTGCGAGTGTTTTCAAAGCGGACCGAGCTACGACGCAGCGAACACGTCGCGGTTGCGTAGCGTTCACGCCGCGGATGCGCGACGGATGCGCGATGAATTCGCTGCGGAGATAAGTCTGAACACCATTGTTTATTTTGTGGCGGCCACGCAGAAAAACGCCGTCGAATCCGTTGCGTATCCGCGGCAAGAACGCTGCGCAGCCGCTACGTGTTCGCTACTATGTGTCGCAGCTCCCTTACGCTCGCGATCCTTGAAGATCAGGGCAGCGGTCATATAGGTATCTGCTAGCAGCATCCAAGCAAGCAATCACTGTACACGATTTATTTTTTACCAGACTACGGCAAAGCAAAAACGAGGGTTATGATTTTGATCTGTATGTATGTTATGGTTGTTCATCTCTTCCCTCATAACTTCTAAACTAGTTATCATGTTAGAACAAATGAGTTGTCGTTAGAAGCGTCTTGACTGTCTTCTGGTTATAGGCGACATGACGTCACGTTAAATTGACTAAAGCGCCCTCGAGGGGACTTAGAGTAAGGAACTAAAAAAAAATTTGCTTGATGGTACCGTGTGGGGTATCAAATGAAAGAGGTTTTAGCGCATTTCAAATATGTAATTTTATTAACATAACTAAAAAGTGTTAAAAAAAATAAAGTTTAAAAACTTAAACCCGACTGCCACAAAAAAAACCCGCTCACGAACCCGCTAAAAGTACGAAACAAGAAAATTGTCTCTGCTAAAATTATTATGCCGTATCGCCGTGGACGTATGCCACATTGATTTTATTTTATTATTATAATGAATCTGTTTTGCTACACTAGGTGGCATACGACCACGGCAACATGGCATAATAATTTTAGCAGAGACAATTTTCTGGTTTCGTACTTTTTAGAGCGTGTTTTTTTTGTTTTACATTGCGTGTAGGTATGTCTTACCCACAAAGCCAATTGCCAACCGTATGCATGTTATCCTAGGTAACAGCATTTCGCGATCTGTGAGCTGTGCGAGCGACACGACAAGATCTTTTTATAATACTGATCACAGTGTATTGTTTAATGTTTTTTTTTAGATATGGTTCTACCCGAAGATAATTCACCAATGTCAAGTAACTTATTGAGAATAAGTAGGTAGTCAACTCGACTCGACCGGAATGATACCACGGCTTCACAGAAAACCATCATGAAGCAGCACTGTGCTGTGTTTCACTGCGTAAGTGAGGGTACCGGAGGCCTAATCCGGAGGAAAGGGGGGCTTAAAGGTTGACAGCACACTTGTGTCTCTCCTTGTGTCGCGGGTGTCTTTGGGCGGCGGCAATCGCTTACCATCAGGTGGTCCGTCTGATCGTCTGCTACGTATAAAATAAAAAATATAACAACATAACGGTGTTATAATCTTAGTGCTTAAGCTACTTAGTACGGAATCAGGTCAATCATGAGATGTTGTTAAAAATAAATTAATAAAATAAAAAATACTTGTTACTTGTTGTTAAATCTGGGCGTTCGAAGTACAAATCTCAATTCTCGAGACACCTGTTAAGTTCTACACTTCGCTTATAACTGAGCATTTATTCCCGCTCCGTGTCAAACAAGAAAACCCTCGTCACGGCCCGCCTCATTGACTCCGGGTATCAACTGCGAACCAATTTATTTTATATGAATCTTACTCCTCAAGTCGCTGTCAAACAGGGAAATATTGGCTGCCAGTGGGTTTTAGTTGAACGATCAGATGAGGAGTAGGGAAACATTTTTGGTATAGTTGATTACCCTTTCTTGTTACATATTATTAGTAAATAAACGACCCGATTGGGACAGTGGTAGTGAACGCTGCCTCTGATAAAAGGGTTGCGGGTTCGATACAAACACAGTACAAACATTTGTGTGCATGAACATGTTTGTTTCCGGCACAGTACAAACATTTGTGTGCATGAACATGTTTGTTTCTATTGGTCTGGGTGTTTGCTATGTATTATAAGTAGGTATGTATTTACAAAAGAAAAGTATTTTATGTATATATTTGTAATCCCACTGTTGATTCTGATATCCGTAACACAGGTGCTTGTGCTACCTATCTCGGAGTCAGATCAAGTATGTGATGTTGTGATTTTTTTTTTTATACGGATGGGTATCAGAATCAACGAAGGTTCCATTTATAATTAACGTGAATATATTTTTCAATTTTATCTCATTATTTTTTTTTCCAATGCGCATTGGTTCTTATTGCCATATTAATTCGGTGAAACATTGGTAGTTCATTATATTATTTATTCGTATTACTTCATTTGTTTTACGATATTTATTATACGCCTTGTTGGTCTAGTTAGTTTAAGTACTGGCTGAGCGAGCGGCTGGCGACCCCCTCTGCCCCCGAGAAAGGGAAAAGGATCGCCAGCAAATGGTGGAGACATGGAAATCTCTCCTGGTGGAGAGGTATGGCCGTCCCACGCTCGCGGCGCTCGCCCCGGTCTTGGACCTGTGGCTCGAGCGCCCACATGGGTTTTTGTCCTGCCGGATGGTGCAGGTAGATAGATAGATAGATATTCTTTATTGCACAAAAATAAAATACAAGCATGATACAACAGTAACAGACAGTACAATAAGGCGGTCTTATCACTTGTAGCGATTTCTTCCAGACAACCTTTGGGTAGAGGAAAGAAATATCGTATTCGTAATAATAAGGGAAGGCAGTGCAAAGTAGTTTAACAAATGAAATTGAGAATGGCAGAATTATACATTATTTTATATATTAATATTATTACATTACATAAATATATATATACATACATACCCAATAATAATATATACATAGGTAATTTATAACAAAAATTCAATAAAAATATTTCTTATAGATTGGTATAAATGACCAGAGAGCAGACCACATAAAAAAGGAAGAAGAGACAAGGAAAAAACAGTGTACCTATTTATAGAGATAGGAAGTGAGTTTTGACACGGGACTTGAATACAGGAAGGGATTGTGATTTCCTGATTGGAAGGGGTAAGGAGTTCCAGAGACGAATGGATTGAACAGTAAAGGATTGTGAATAGGATTCTGAGGAATGAGGAGGGAAGCTAAGATGGAGTTTGCGGCATGACCGCATTTCTCGACCGTCGGCAGGTTGCAAGAATTGGAATCGCTCTTTGAGATAAGCTGGAGCCAGAGGATTAAATAAGACGGTATATAACAGAGAGAGAACATGAAGGTCGCGACGCCGACGAATGGGGAGCCAGTTAAGCTGTGCACGGAACTCAGAGACATGGTCATATTTGCGTAGGCCAAAAATGATGCGGATGCAGAAGTTTTGAAGGCGCTCAAGCTTATCGAGAAGTTTTTCACTGAGGTCAAGGTAACAGCAATCTGCGTAATCCAGAATAGGTAAAAGTAAAGCCTGTACAAGAGCAACTTTGGTAGGTATCGGCAAGAAATTTCGCAGTCTATTTATCGCGCCCGCTGAAGCAAACATTTTTCTACTGACCTCTCCCACTTGCGCATCCCAGGATAAACAATCGTCCATAAATATACCCAAGTTCTTAACTTTCCTGCTATAGGAGATATGGACTCCGTCAAAAGTGACAGCTGGCAGTGACCCCCAGTCAATCCTTGCAATCAACCGCGGGCCACCAACTATCATCACCTGTGTTTTGGCAGGGTTGACCTTGAGGCCGAACGAGCTGCTCCATTCCGAAATGCGGTGCAAGTCCGCATTTAGGATCTGTACAACGTCTGTAAGGTTATCAAGACTACCCTGCGAATAAAGTTGAAGGTTGTCTGCATAGAGATGGTAGGATGAAGTAAGATTATTAGTTATGTTATTAATGAAAATTGCAAAGAGGAGAGGAGACAAGACGCCACCTTGCGGTACACCGGCGCTAATATCACACCATTCAGAGATAACATCATCAGCACGGATTCGTTGCCGGCGTCCAAACAAATAACTATGAAACCAGTCAATTACTGTTGGAGATATGTTAATAGAACGCAACACGCCAAGCAGGATGTCAAAATCCACGGTGTTGAAAGCATTACTAAAGTCCAACAAAGCTAGTACTGTGAGATGTTTCCTGTCCCTACCATGGCGTATGTCATCAGTAATCTTGACGAGAGCAGTAACCGTACTATGACCTGGGCGGAAACCGGATTGGAGCGGGTTGAAGAGTTGATTTTCAGAGAGGAAACGGCTGAGCTGTTGATGAATAACTCTCTCGAGGACTTTGGATAGGAATGGTAAAATGGATATAGGTCGGTAATCGGAGAGAGAAGATGGCTTGGATTTCTTAGGAAGTGGTATGACCTGAGCATCTTTCCAGGCAGTAGGTACTTATCGGGCATGGTTGCTTCGGTAGCTACCTGCACCGTATTCAGCGGGAGGACACTCCTTCGTGCCACCAGTGCGGCGCTGCGGAGAACTCGGCGCACCACACGTTGATGGACGTCCTTCGACCAACAGTGGTTTGACTGGTCGCGGTGGTCGGACATGACCTCTCTTTGCCCAGCATAGTTGTAGCTATGTTGGATGATGAGAGGGCCTAGTCGGCCTTCGACCACTTCTGCGAAGAAGTTGTGGCGCAGAAGGAGGCGGCGGAGCGGGAGCGCGAGGCTAACCCCCTCGCAGGCCCGCTTCGAGCAAGGAGAGGACGAGTTTGGCGGAGAGCTCTTCGTCCTCCACGGCAGGGTACTGTGATTTCTCACCCATTCTGAACAAACCTACACATTTCCTTATCATAGCAATCACACGTGAGAGTTTAAAAAACTGTTTTCCCTTTTTTATGCTAAAATCGACAATCGAGCAAGCGAGTCACCTGATGGAAAGTAATCAGCACCTCCCATGAACATCTGCGAAAACAGAGAGATCGCTATAATTTGTTGCCGGTCTTTTTAAAAAAGAGTACGCTTTTCTCTTGAAGGTCCCTCAGTCGAAGCCGTCGGGAAATACTTTCGCAGCCGAACCGTTCCACAGAACTGAGGTACGTGGTGAAACGCACAGTATTAGACCGCCATCCATCGAGATGATGCGGATGGAATGACAATCGCTTGCGTGCGCACCGGTGTAAGAATTCAGGTGCAAGGATTTGATCAAATAGTTCCACAGAGCACTCCATGATAGATGCGGTATAGCATGCTGAGGGAAGCTATGTCCCGCCGCAGTGCTAGAGGATCAAGTCGACCAGAGAGAGTAAAGTCACCGACAATTCGAGCAGCCCTACGTTGTATGCGGTCAAACGGAAGAAGTTTGTACTGAGGTGCACCAGCCCAGAGATGGGAGAAGTATTCCACATGGGGCCGAACTTGTGCCTTATAGAGTTGTAACCGATTAGCTGGTTTGTAAAGCTGCACTGCTCCATTACGTACACCTAGTTAATTATAGTCGATATTGGCTGGAATCTAGATAGATATCTATGATATGTGGCAATGGGCAGGGCATATAGCGATAAGAACAGACTGCCGTTAGGGCGGAAAGGTCCTCGAGTGTAGGCCACGTACAGGAAGTCGCAGCCGTGGCAGGCCCCCCACAAGGTGTGCCGACATTCTGGTGAAGGATGCGAAGGTTAATCCATTGGATGCGGGAGGCACAGGACCGTTGTGTGTGGAGAACGTTGGGGGCGGCCTATGTCCAGTGGACGTCTATTGGCTAAAATGATGATGATGAGATAAATATCTAATAGATGGATCCCATTATTTTGATTCAAAACTTCCTTCTTAGGCATATACACATTCTCTTATAGAAGAAAAAATTCTTCCCAATAAGAAAATCTCAATGCAGCTGCATTTACGTTTCATTTGTTTCCTTTTTAAAAATACCTATTATTCCATTTCTCCCACCCGAGGACTTACATTATTTTCTTGTCCTATTTATAACAGTGATGTAGGCGCCCGATATTTGCGGCGTTTCTGATATTTCATCGCGTATCAAGATTGTTAGTTCGTAATAGTTTTTCTTTTCATTTTCTTTCCTAGATTTAATGAAACACGATGGATTCGATGTCAAGATTCGTTATGTTATTCTAGTAGGTATAACCAGGGGCGCCACTAACCTAAGGCGCTATCAATAATCTTGTTTCAAAATGCTGTAACAAAATGGAATACTTACAACATTTTCGACTACCTATGGGCAGTCGCTTTAATGTTATTATCAGACATTCCGAATCCTATAACATGGTCAAAGCGTACCCCGGGCTTCGAAGCGACAGCGTTGGGCTCAATTGGGAATCACACGCTAAGATGAGGAGAACGATCAGTACTCGCACCCGCTTTTGCGGAACGTTACAGTGGAGGCTCTAAGTGTAGCGAGGGGCTCTCGGCGCCCTCTAACTCCCGGCAGGATGCACCGCACCCCTTGCACTATAGGTAAAGACGCCCCTGGGTATAACTTTTTCAAATTATTATCCGATCTTAAGGTCACATAATGCTTTCAATAGTGACAATTTTTTCTATGAAAATCCTAAGCTATTGTCACTTTGATATAGGTACATAGTACAACAACCCCCGGCACGTAAGTCAAGTGCTCGGCTTCAGTAATGATATCACCATATCATCTTCTTCCAATGATACAAATAAGTACCGTCCAAACCAAAAACAACACGCGCAAATACAGAAAAATAGTTTTTAAACGGTTCCGACAGCTGAAGTCGCGCCGCGTCGGCCCCGACGTTGTTAAGCCGCCGGCCCCATGCGGTCCCTGATCGAGATTGATGGCGGCGCCGACACATATATTACGTACGACTGTTCATTACAACCCCATTATGTACCACCTCCTGTTCATGAATGTGTCCTGCTTTATTAGGAGTATTTGTTTGAGCAATATTTTTGATGGGATGGAATTGTATTTTTGCAAAAATGTGTTTTGGATTAGCAAGTAGAAGTGGTAGTGGGCTAGCCATATCAGCCGCAGAACCGACATCCGCTGGAGTAAACTAGTTCTAAAGTGGAGACCACGTCTCAGCTGGTCTTACTGAAAACCAGCGTCATGACCTTTGTCTGGGCCGTGACTTAAGCTGAGTGAGGGCCATTTCACTAGACGTCATAACACATTATTCATTTGGCACTGCCTGTACATGATTGAATATGTTTTTGTTTTTATTTATATGTATTTTTAAGTGTTTTCTGTTTGTGATAAATTGTGTTTACACCTGTTGTATACTGGCTCTCTCCAGCCTGATGGTAAGCAAGAGAAGAGCCCAAGTTGCAATCACAACGGAAGCGATGTCAAGGCATCACCTCCGTTGGCGCCGCCATACTGGCCCGCGAGATGCTTCTTCACGCTTCGTTTGAAGGAATATTATATTGAATCCATAAGGAGGAAATGCATGCCCTGTGTTGTGATATCTAGAATATTAAATGTTTTCCTTCTTTCTCGGTAAACGCAGGCCCTCAGGCCAGATGAAGTGAAGATCTACGCAGGATAGCTAGCTGGAACTGGATGCGAGTAGTCGATCGATCGAACATTAGGAGAGGCCTATGTCCAGCTGTGGACAGCTGATGATCATGATAAAAAATGTTTTTACAATATTTTCTAAAATACTTTATTTTATTCAATAGGTGGCAGACGACCAGACGGATCACGTTTTGGTAAGCGATTGGCACCGCCCACTGACACCCGTGACACCAGTAGAATCACGAGTACCTACTCTAAATCATAACGGGATCCCGGATCATAACGAGGTAAAAAAACCCAAATGCTCAAATTTGTAGCCAAAATATTATTTAACAATAACGCAAATGAAAACGAGATACCAAAAAACAGAAACAAGAAGTGGCCCAATTACAAAACGGCTGCGAAACGTACAAAATGTTATGTTTATAAAGACACACGGATGACTCGACATGAAGAGTCGGATATTCAGATTTAATACCGGAATAAAAGGCAAGGCGAATGGTCTAAATTAAAAAGCAATGCCTCTGTTGGAAACAATGGCTGGGAATTCATCAAGCTCTTTTGAACCACAGCATTGTGGTGAGTATTCAGAGACCATTGGCGGAAAGAAAATCTTCGGGTGGATCGCCACCCTTTGACGCTCGATGCAAAAAAGTAATCCCTTTTTCCCGGGGAAATCCCACTTCATTACTTTGCAAGAGCTACTAAAAGTATGGATTTCGAAACTGGCTGCTACTTGTTGAATGTCTGCTGAATAGAAACATGAGGTTAATTAAAATTATCTTGCCACTATGAATATTAATCATCATTAAGAGACTTGCGGAAAAGAGTTCACTGAATAGCTTAGAGTACCTACATATTGATTTTATTACGACTGCCCAAAGAAAGAGTATAATATTTTCTTTAAATGCTAGAGGCGACAATCAAGCATGCAAGTCACCTGATGGAAAGTAAGCAAACGCCGCCCATGAACATCCGCGAAATCAGAGAGATCGCTAATGAGTTGCCAGCCTTTTTAAAAAAGAGCACGCTCTTCTCTTGAAGGTCCCTAATTAGTAGCCGTTAGGAAATACTCCCGCAGCCAAACCGTTCCACGGAACTGAGGTACATGGTAGAAAGCTCCGCGAATGTAATTAGACCTCGCGTATATATTTTTTTGAAAAACATCGAAATTTCCTATTTATGTCAGCATTTCCTAAACGGCTTCACTGATTTGAACATTTATTTGGTATTGTTGCGTTTTGCCGAATTTTATGAATCCTTTCCTTTTGCCAAGTGTCATAGGTTATGTTTTCTTAAGCTAAAAAATCTACTTACCAAACATATTAATTGGGATGTCGAAAGAGTTTTGAAAGGCGATCACAACCATATAAACTATTTATTATTCATTTTTAACTCCAACTACATACTTAATGTCTTAACCGATTTTAGTAATAAATGGAGTATTGTTTGAATCGTTACGTTTATAGATGCTTAAATATGTAGGTAAGTTACTAAAATGGTTAGAAAATACGACTGTCGTATTTTAAAGTGAACTGAAAAGTAAGAAATAATGTTCGATTCTTATGGGAAATTATTACTGTTATCTTAAATATTTTTACCTTAAAAATAAATAAATTAAAACTCCTATATGTAAATAAGTATATTTCTTTAGATTAATTACATAATTTTCTATTAGAATGGAAAAAATATTTCTGTGTGTGTGTGATGCTTGTGTGATATCGTGTTGTCATGAGCATTATATAATCTGTGGTATTTCCTACTCTTTCCATTCTTTTTGTTTTTCATGTTGGCCATGCAATCGTTCTGTTTCGTTCGCTTTGCCTTCTACCTCTTAAAGAAAGAAAAACGGAGCCTAATAGAACTAAACTAGATGAGACGTTGATGAGAAATAAAAATCCAGAAAGATAATTTAATTAGCATTAACTTCTACTATTACCAAATCACTAATTCCAGCATGTTTTGATTACATGAGCCAACGCAGATCGCTCCAATAGATACGGTGGCTCATTATGTATCTGCATGCACTCCCTCCCTTCTGATCAAGATTGATGCCTTCGGGAGCGTATGCGCTTTGTGAATTAGATAAACTA
Organism: Marasmia exigua; assembly: GCA_019059595.1. Taxonomy (NCBI): domain Eukaryota; kingdom Metazoa; phylum Arthropoda; class Insecta; order Lepidoptera; family Crambidae; genus Marasmia; species Marasmia exigua. The sequence goes on from CM032467.1 coordinate 6,121,364, forward strand.
CGACCAATGCATCCCAATTGCGCCGGACTCGGGAACTAGTGATGTGAAAACTATCAATAAAATATATCGATTTGTATAAATCGACGTTAATTTTAAAATAATTTACTAGGCTAGTTGTCTAAGATTGCATAAGTCTGCCAACAATCACTGCAATGCAGTTATGGACTTGCCAAATTACGAGTATATGAGACCGTTTAAGAATGCTTCTTTAGTTCAGAAGTGCCAATTGATTTTTACCAACGGTCGTGAATTTAAGACATTCAAAAATAATCATTCTTATGGACGACATTTTTATATTTTAATAATTTTGTGTCACATAATTCTAATTATAATTCCGCCGTTGGGGCGGAAAGGTCCTCGAGTGGAGGCCACGTACAGGAAGTCGCAGCCGTGGACCGACGATCTGGTGAAGATCGCGGGAATCCATTGGATGCGGGCGGCGCAGGAACGATCTGTGTGGAGAACATTGGGGGAGGCCTATGTCCAGCAGTGGACGTCTATTGGCTGAAATGGTGATTATTATTGTATATCAGTAGAAAATATTAACAATAATTACGAGTAGGTATTATTATTGTGACATTAATGATGTCTACAAAATTAGTCTCAAAAATAATACCCTATTGGACCGAACAAGCGCTCTTAACCGCTACTTTCGCTACTCCTGAACCGATAGGAAAGGCATTAACTAACTAGTTGGATTAAGAAGGTTTTCGTCGCATTACACGTCCTTGTTTTAGATACCTACATTACCTAATCGGAAATAAATTAACAAAATGCGATTACGTTCAAACAAAAATCGATATTTGATTAATCGATTTAATAACTTATTTTGTGTTTTTATTTTCAAGAAAAAACTGGACTCGATTATGGATTTTTCACGTAGCTTGTCGCATCCTTAGCGGCAGAATCCTATCGGCAATACGTTCCGTATTTCTATAGCAAAATCTGCGATCACCAATGAATTTTATTGTTCGATGTGAAATTCTAAATAAATTATTGCAAACGCAAAACCATTTGCATCCGTTAAAAATGTTGAATAGTTTTATATTTTATTTTATCTAAGTTGGAATCAATGGTTTTAGGATTCACGACCGAATATGATCTTTTGTTCCAATGCATTTGTCATTTTGAAATATATTTTATGTTTGTTTAAGAATATCTTTAAATTGTCCACATTCCGTTGTTGATTACGCCTTTGAAAAATCTTTAGATCGGATTTGAACCTTCCTAATAGATATTTCTACCGAATTCAAAAAAGGAAAAGGTTCTATGTTCGACTGTATGTTTTTTTTAAATTATTTTATTATGTATGTTCACCGATTTCTCCTACCGAAAAATTAAACATTGCAGGTGCCTAATCCCGGCACTGACTTTAATAACACCTTTTCTCGAGTGCACAGTTATAAAATGTTATTTAAAGTGTTTGAAGTGTTTAAAATGTTATTTTACAATTTTTAGTTTGTGGTTTTTGAAGGCGGTTTTCTTTTCTTAGATATTTTCATATCCCTTTCTTTGCAATTAATTCTTAAGTAAAATGTGGAAGATATAGCTTCAATTTCCGCTTGAACATGAGATTTTTTTAGTGCGTTATTCCCTACGACATCCCGTTTAGAAGGAGACAATCTAATGAGCAAGTTTCAATACTATTCCTTTCAATTCAATTAGTTCTTCCTTTCATAGTAATTATAACTATCCATGGAATAACCAACGTATAAAGCTTGCGTACGAAACGCGTCACCCGGTGTAGCCCTTAGCTTCAGAAAATGAAAATTTACAAGAGAAAATACTTCGACTTTAAGTTAAGCTGTATCCGTGAGCTTCCCGACTATAGGATTAAGTTGACTTATGGCGCAACCATAGGAAGGGTTGACTTTAATTCCTGTGGGAACTTTATGACAGATGGTGATGAAACTCATTATAATAAGCAGGAAAGATCGCGTCTGCGGCTTTCTTTGATGCAATTTTAAATAAAATTCTTCTCAAGCGATGTATTAAGGATTGTACATTTATGACTCATGATCTGTAGATTCAGCAAAATAAATTTAGCCACCTGTGTTGTCATAATATTATGCAATAAAATTATGACCTGGAACGATCTGGTGAAGATCGCGGGAATCCATGGATGCGGGCGGCGCAGGAACGATCTGTGTGGAGAACATTGGGGGAGGCCTATGTCCAGCAGTGGACGTCTATTGGCTGAAATGGTGATTATTATTGTATATCAGTAGAAAATATTAACAATAATTACGAGTAGGTATTATTATTGTGACATTAATGATGTCTACAAAATTAGTCTCAAAAATAATACCCTATTGGACCGAACAAGCGCTCTTAACCGCTACTTTCGCTACTCCTGAACCGATAGGAAAGGCATTAACTAACTAGTTGGATTAAGAAGGTTTTCGTCGCATTACACGTCCTTGTTTTAGATACCTACATTACCTAATCGGAAATAAATTAACAAAATGCGATTACGTTCAAACAAAAATCGATATTTGATTAATCGATTTAATAACTTATTTTGTGTTTTTATTTTCAAGAAAAAACTGGACTCGATTATGGATTTTTCACGTAGCTTGTCGCATCCTTAGCGGCAGAATCCTATCGGCAATACGTTCCGTATTTCTATAGCAAAATCTGCGATCACCAATGAATTTTATTGTTCGATGTGAAATTCTAAATAAATTATTGCAAACGCAAAACCATTTGCATCCGTTAAAAATGTTGAATAGTTTTATATTTTATTTTATCTAAGTTGGAATCAATGGTTTTAGGATTCACGACCGAATATGATCTTTTGTTCCAATGCATTTGTCATTTTGAAATATATTTTATGTTTGTTTAAGAATATCTTTAAATTGTCCACATTCCGTTGTTGATTACGCCTTTGAAAAATCTTTAGATCGGATTTGAACCTTCCTAATAGATATTTCTACCGAATTCAAAAAAGGAAAAGGTTCTATGTTCGACTGTATGTTTTTTTTAAATTATTTTATTATGTATGTTCACCGATTTCTCCTACCGAAAAATTAAACATTGCAGGTGCCTAATCCCGGCACTGACTTTAATAACACCTTTTCTCGAGTGCACAGTTATAAAATGTTATTTAAAGTGTTTGAAGTGTTTAAAATGTTATTTTACAATTTTTAGTTTGTGGTTTTTGAAGGCGGTTTTCTTTTCTTAGATATTTTCATATTTCTTTGCAATTAATTCTTAAGTAAAATGTGGAAGATATAGCTTCAATTTCCGCTTGAACATGAGATTTTTTTTAGTGCGTTATTCCCTACGACATCCCGTTTAGAAGGAGACAATCTAATGAGCAAGTTTCAATACTATTCCTTTCAATTCAATTAGTTCTTCCTTTCATAGTAATTATAACTATCCATGGAATAACCAACGTATAAAGCTTGCGTACGAAACGCGTCACCCGGTGTAGCCCTTAGCTTCAGAAAATGAAAATTTACAAGAGAAAATACTTCGACTTTAAGTTAAGCTGTATCCGTGAGCTTCCCGACTATAGGATTAAGTTGACTTATGGCGCAACCATAGGAAGGGTTGACTTTAATTCCTGTGGGAACTTTATGACAGATGGTGATGAAACTCATTATAATAAGCAGGAAAGATCGCGTCTGCGGCTTTCTTTGATGCAATTTTAAATAAAATTCTTCTCAAGCGATGTATTAAGGATTGTACATTTATGACTCATGATCTGTAGATTCAGCAAAATAAATTTAGCCACCTGTGTTGTCATAATATTATGCAATAAAATTATTTTGGCAATAAAAACATTTTTAACGTCATCATCATCATCATTTCAGCCAATGCGTTGGGGCGGAAAGGTCCTCGAGTGGAGGCCACGTACAGGAAGTCGCAGCCGTGGCAGGCCTCCTACAAGGTGGACCGACGATCTGGTGAAGTTCGCGGGATTTTTAACGTATTTTGTAAAAAACTAAGAAATAAATGCATAAAATTGTAGAATATTTTTTTTTCTTGTTTCTAAATTCAGCACACTTCCTTTAGTGTCTAAACTACTTACCTATATGAGATCTTTTTTTTTTCATAATAAAAACCGTACGTACAAACGGTTTTTACTATACTGAAACATACCGTAACTTTGACTTCAAACATTGTGTCAAAATACTCGTAACTCGCAAATAAAAGCCCACCTTACGTTTTACAGAATGTAATCAAATTCTCTCTCTGATGGACCAATCAATTTACTGGTAATGTTGTGATCTCACACGGAGGCGGTTCGCCATCTTACATAACAAACGGAATCGGCACCGGGATGTGTTTACGTGACAACTGAGTATATATGGATATCTTTTGTCATAAGATTTTTGTGTTCTTAGCTAACTAAGATACTTACAGCCAAGTGAGCCTTGGTCTCCGATATAAGAGAATCCATCTAGGTTGGTCCTGCGCCACCTCCTGCCAGTCATCCTCCAGAAGTCCACGCAAATCCTTTTCGACCTCATCTCTCCACCGGTACATTGGACGGCCAACTGGCCTACTGCACTACTGCACCAGAAACGCAATAAAAACCGCCAAGAGAACGCATATGGAAGACATGGTGCGTAATATGGAAGATCTTATGAGAGCAAAAGAAAGTAGGAGGTTCTTTAGGGAAGTAAGAGAGGCTAAAAAAAGATACTAACCAACGTTGCAACTCCTGGTAGATGATAATGGAAACCTCGTAACGGACCAGCAGCCCAGTATCAAAAAGCTAAAATTTTAATCTTTGATAATTAATGATTCTCAAAACTAAAAGCAACTTAGGTAGGTACGCAATATGTTTTGTTCTCACTAAAAGACGATTCGCATCTCACGTGATAGACGCTGCAAAAATACCATTAAGTACCTAAGATACGTGACATCTGAGTAAAAAAATTAAAGTTTTTTTTTTCAGGTGTAAATAGAAAGAAGGCGAGCCGCACGCGTGTTTGCCACCGACGTTGTATAAAAAATAAATAAAAAGGGCTTGACCAATGCCTCTGAAGTTAAATGACGATGCGGGAGCGTAACGGAATAACAGCATTGTCTCTGTGGGTCGCTAGCGGCCAGAGGTATACTGGAATTGAGTCAACAGGCGTGCCAGGACAGAGAAGTTACATGAAACCTAAGGAAAATTGTGACTCCTTCAAATAAAATTTAGGTATTAGAATGATATAAATACTCGTAGATAAATTTTGTAAATATACATGTTATGAACTCAAACAAGTCTACTCCTTCCTCGAAGCCGGAAACGTATCTGCACTGCTTCTGGTGCGGTTGATGTCAATAGGCGGCGGTGATCGCTTACTATCAGGTGACCCACTTGCTCGTTTGCTCCTCATCTCATATGAAACAGTCATCAAAGCCAACGGGAAATTTTAAGTTTCCCGCTGCATTACTCCACATAGCTTGCAATACGTCCCATATTTCGCTCAAAGATTCCAATCTCCATCAAGATTGAGCTAAAACCCTCTTATTACAAAAACTACTATGTAACCGGCTAGCAAGTTCATGATTATTACGGAAGAACGTTAACGTTACGTTCTTAATTTTTATTACAAATCCTCGACTAACCATAAATCAATTAGTACCGCAGGATATTGTCGAAATTGATCAAATCATTCAATCATTCGTTCAGTGACGTTTCGTTTTACATAACCGTGTTTTGTTGTCTAAAGTAAAAATATTTTAGTTGTTGTAATTTTTACAGGTTTAGGCAAAAATAAATAAATAAATATTTCAAAACATCACATACATTGGTCTGACTCCGAGATAGGTAGCTCAAGCACCTGTGTTACGGATATCAGAATCAACAACGGAATTACAAATATATACATATAATACTTTTCTTTTTTAAAAATAAATCATGATATTGTATTAAGTAAGGTGTCTAAGTAGGTAATATGATTAGGAATTGCTTATGTTTATGGGATTAAATAAAAAAAACAGTTGATTACTATCTCACAAATAAGTTACTGTAAAACGGAATGAACTGTTACATGGATAAAATGTCGCTGTCACTGAATTGATATGTTGAGGTTATTATTATTTTAGTACTCATTTTAAACTGGGGGTCCGGGTGGTTTACATGAGTACTATAGTTGATATGCTAACTAACGTTAAACTTAGTTTTGTAATAATGTTTATTCTAGTTCTTCAATTAACAAGTATTAATCCCGCTTCTTATTTTAAACCATGTTTACGAATAAGAGAGAATAAATTAATTAATATTTCTGCAATAAATGATCTTTCCATCTAATATCTCACCCTTATATGAATACATACGTGTTCTGTAAGTTGGCATATGCGAATCGTCCCTGCCGGAAGGCCGTGCCGCATCCGCTCGGTGCGTCACGTCACTTCCTCTGTCCCGGCTTATGCTAATGCCGCCTCAGAAACATTTGTCTTAGCGTAATGCCTCAGCTTTTCTGGGACCGTATTACTTTCCGATGCTGTACACCTACACACTTTATCATTGTTTACGATTATAAGACAACGTTACAAGGCCCGGCTATTTCGGGTCTGCGTTTAAGTGAGACGTGATTGGATTTTGTCTTACAGTTTTTTCTTACAAGACCATTTTGAAAAAATACGACTATTTATTTACCTAAAGAGGGGGTGATTTTTAAGTAGTTTTGGATATACTAATATTATACCTGATAGAGAACATTTGAAACATCTGAATGTTTATTTCCGGAAGCATATTGACTTCAAACGTAGACATTGAATAAATATTTTTAGGTTCAGAAGTGGAAATGACTAAAAAAAAGACAATTTGAACGAACGGTTTTAATTTGGACTTAAACATTTTACAAGAACAACAAAATATGAGAAAACGTTTATAACTCCAACAAATATCATTTGAAACCACTGAAACTGCGATTGCACACTTGCTATGACTTTTACATAAGTAAAGTTAATAACGGACTAAACAATAATCTGAACATAGCTTAGACAATGAATGACTCATCCAACAATGCTTGAAACAATGACTCGAATAATGACTGACTGAAATAATGTCTCGCATGACTGATTCCTAGATCCGTGCGCTCTGAGCGCCGACAAGCAAATGGGCTGCTGTCCGATCGGCTCGTCTATTTATGGGCTTCTTGCTGTCCGTAGCGGCTTGGGTGGGGATACCGCTAACAATATAATATTGTCATTTATTTATTTATGTATAATGGATACCCGAACAGATTAGGGTGATTCTCCGAAATTTGACCTTCCGGTTTCTTCACGTCTGATTTCCATGGGCTCAAAAATATTGTTTAAATTAGAATTTTAAATTGAAATAGGAACACGTAAAGACACCTACCCTTCTTTCAATTTAAACATCTTCTGATTTCAATATCAAATTCAAATTTTAACAATATATTTGAGCCCATAGAAATCAGACCGGAAGGTCGAATTTTCGGAGAATCACCCATTACTGTCCATTATACAGCTACAAACATTATTCTTTACAACAAAACAGCGTGCCCAAGTAAGTATAATAATATGCTTTATAATGAATGCTACATTTTAAATTCTAATTAAGGGGTGTATTTTTAAGCGATAGGTGGCAGATGAGCAAACGGATCACCCGAGTGATTTCCACCGCCATGGATACTCACAACATCAGTGAAGTCACAAGTGCGCAGCCAACCTTGAAACTCCCGTTCCCTGGATTGGATAGGTTAAGAAGATACCTACTAGCCGCATTCCATTTTAAACACGCTAAATCTTTATTATTTTAACTAAACAAAAATATGAATCCCACTACCAAGTTACGTATTTTACTATACTTTTTAAATAACCGCTAAACCTGGTGTTTCCAGAGTTTTTAATTTTAAAATTCTTCTTTACCGAGGTCTTGGGGTAAAAAGAGCATTTTTATATTCAGCCGCAATTTCTTCTGCATTGGCCTCTCTAAAAATGTTAGGATACCCAAATACATTCATTCATGAATTCATTACCATAACGTTCAGCATACTTTCATTCGTCTTGCTTTCACGGCGAGACTGGCCACGAGGTACAGTGAAACTATGATAGGTTGACCTCATATTTAGCTATTAATAGTTGATAATTTTTATAGCATTTTTTTGCAATGTATTCCTAAGAAAATAACACACTAAAAATTTCGTCTCGTATTCAGGCGGGAATCACTTCTTCCACAATCCAGGTGGCTGCTTTACTAATCAAACCACTGAACACGATACTAAGCAGACAAAATTTGTAAGTGCTTGATCGGACTTGCGCTGTCGATAGTCTCATCCACAGACTTGACTGTGGTCTTTTCCATATTGTAGGTATAATTACAATATCCAGTGGAAATAATATGTACTTATTAAAATACTTGACAAAGATTTGGCTTCGCAGCACGTTCAGTGGTCTAATATAACACCACCGCCACCCGTATTGTGAAAGATGTGGGTTCGATTCACGACTGAACACGAGAGGAAATATTTAAGTGGGTTAATTACTATATAATTTGTCAAAGTAGATATTTTAAAGTGATGATGCACAGACCCCAGATTTGTCACCCCACTGCAGACTCCAGTGCTGCAGTGGGGTGACAAATGCGCTGCCAATTTTTTCCTCTCCCCCCTAACTTGGGCCCCCAGAACCCTCACTCACTCACACCTGTGGAGTCACAAGTGCGCTGTTAATCTATAATTCACCCTTTCCCCCGGATTGGGCCTCCAGTACCCTCACTCACGCAGCGAAACACAAGAGAGGAGAGCCACGCTTCGGCACGAATGGGCCGGCTCGACTGAAGTGATACCACGGCCTCACATAAAACCGGCAAGAAGCAGCACTGTGTTCTGTTTCGCTGGGGAGGGAAAGGGGTGTTTAAAGTTTGGCAGCACACTTGCAACTCTACAAGTGTCGCGGGTGTCCATGGTCGGCGGCAATCGCGTACCATCAGGTAATCCGACTGCTCGTTTGCCACCTATCACATAAAAAAAACTTTGAAAGTTATCATGTTATGTCATGTAAATGGACTTTCATTAGCCTTGGATGCAGAAAGAAATCATCCCTTCTTTGAAATGCGTTTATTATTGAGTGAGGAAGCCAGGCTTCCATTAACCTGTTTCCGGTTGCTACCCTCTGTCTAATGAGAGATAGCCAACATTACTTGGGTACATATATACACGTAATAGTAGAGTATAGTATATTCGTATACCTATGTATAGATGAAATTCAGCACAAAATAGCTGTATTAATGTGATAGGTGACAAACGAGTAAACAGTTTTTGCCGCCCTGGACACCCAAAACAACAGCAGAGTAACAAGTGCGCTGCTAACCTTTAAGGTGACGGGTAGGGCACACTAGCGACGCCAATCGAATTTAATTTTTAGCTACTAAACCATATATTAAATAGTTTCAGGGTTACAACCGTAAAAGGCGACTAAGGTAAAGCTGCTGGCATGATCATCAGCACCCAGAGAAGGAAAACTCTGCATTTATATCTAAACCCTCGCCAACCCGTCTGCCAAGGTAAGTATAGCAATTACCCCTCATGTGATTTGGGGAGGCCCGGGACCTGGCAGTGGGGACTTAAAAGGGGTGACGATGATGATGATGATGAGGGTTACAACCTCTCGGCAAACACTTATACTATTTATTAAATAACCATGCACAAATGTTGGGTCCGTTTTTGTACGCGAAAAATTGATTCACGATAAAAGTAACCGCTTTTGGCGGCAATCAATTTTTCGCGTACGTGTTGGATACAACATTTGTGCATGGTTATTTAATAAATAGTGTAAGTGTTTGCCAAGAGGTTGTAACCCCGAAATTGTTTCAAATAGATCCTGTTTAGTAGCTAACAATTAAAATTGATTGGTGTCGCTAGTTAGGGCTAACCATCGCCTTAAACTACCCTTCCCGCGGATGAACCTTCGTTGACCTCACTCGCTCAGCGAAAAAATCGCAGGCTTATCCACATTTATTAATTTAGAACGAGTTACATAAGACAAATACAAGGTAAATAATTAAATGACGGTAGGTACAACAAAAACCATCGTTGGTTTTACCGTGCACCGCAGAATCGTCATTCATTCGCGAACATAATAGTTAATTTGGTCTACCTATAAACATCGCCCGCGCGCGAGCAGGACCCGCTCGGGCCGATCATAGAAAACAAGGTATTTTGTGGGTACGAGTAACTTGTATTGAAATGTGTAAGTCACACGGGGTGATTTTACTGTAATTTATTAGTTGATAAAATTGTGTTAGTTAGTGATAAGTAATATTATTTAAGTTACATTTTCATGTTCATATCAGTAATTTCACGTATTACTGAAGATGATACTTCGTTAATTAGTTTGGGAATATGGTATTGTACAACCTGTGCGGATAAAGAATGGGATCAGAAATGGCGGCGCATCTATTCACTTCTCGCTCGCACACTATTTGCGTCTATACTCGCACCCCACGAGTGCGAGTATAATAGTGTGCGAGCGAGAAGTGAATAGATGCGCCGCCATTTCTGATCCCATTCTTTATCCGCAGGGGTAGTAACAATTATTTTCCGTAGGTATGTACGACTATTATTGTAACCCGGTACAAGAAGAGTGGTGTTAGGTGCGCTTCGTGTTCTGTTACTACAAAAAACATACTTTTTACAACTTTCGGTAAAATAATGCTGTTTGTATATAACATACATTACAAAAGCATACTTATTTTAGCAAAGTCTAACAAATCTCCTGTCATACTGTGCTTTCAGTCATCATCATTTCAGCCAATAGACGTCCACTGCTGGACATAGGCCTCCCCCAATGTTCTCCACACAGATCGGTCCCGTCCCGCCCGCATCCAATGGATTCCCGCGATCTTCACTAGATCGTCGGTCCACCTTGTGGGGGGAGCCACGGCTGCGACTTCCTGTACGTGGCCTCCACTCGAGGACCTTTCCGCCCCAACGGCCGTCTGTTCTCCTCGCTATGTGCCCCGCCCATTGCCACTTGAGGCATGCAATCCTTTGGGCTATGTCTGCAGGTGCTTTCAGTAATTAATTCGAAATAGGAATATGTACGTATAGTAAGTAAGTAAAAACTTTGTAAAATTGTGGTGGTACAAGAAACTACAGGACCCCCATTCTCGTGCTTGTGATATTTTAAAAACATGATGGATATCACATGAAAACCATACAAAAAAATGGTTTTCAGGTGATATCCGCCATGTTTTCAAAATAACACGAGCACGAGAATTGGGCTCCAGGACCCCAATTCTCGTGCCCGTGATATTTTTAAAACATGGCGGATATCACCTGAAAACCATACAAAAAAACTGTTTTTGTGTTATATGTCGCATGAAAATAAATGTCACGAGCACGAGAATTGGGCTCTTGGACCCCAATTCTGGGGATTTCGATATGAAAAAAACATGGCGGATATCACCTGAAAACCATACTGAAAAAACTGTATTTGTGATATATGTCGCATTAAAATAAATGTCACGTGCACGAGAATTGGACTCTTGATCTTACAAATATCATAGTTTACATAATTACCTGTTTAGGCATACACGAGGCATACATAATTTAGGAAATTGACTTTAATAAAACTCATTTGACAAAGATTTCAATGCCAATTAATTTAATAGTATAAAGAAATGGATTATATTTGATTTGATGTAATTTAATGTCAAAGTTTAACTATAAGGCAAAGATAATGTATTTTTTTTAAAAGAGCAAATTGCAAAAAAAATACTAAGAGAAATAATAATTAGGTACTACAATAATGTCCATAAAATATTAAATTATGAATTACAAATCTTTTTGTTCATTACAATACTTTTTTCAAAAAAATAATGCTACGCCATAATTAAAATGAAACGGAACTACCCAGCTCTTGGAAAAATAGGCCTATTCTCTCTTTCTTTATCAAAGTCATAGCGTTCAGCAAGCACGGATGCCGGCAAGAAGTGCCATTCTTTAGCGGACCTCATTAAGATTGAAGAGGCAAATAGTTTACTACGAATCTTGAAGATCGATCGATTTGAAAAGGGTAAAGTTCTGCTTGAAGACTTGGCAATGGCTGGCTCGAAGGTGCATTGAATAGTGACCCTGCCCCGCGCTATAAGGGCCATTTGTTAGATTCCCTAACTGAAGAAACATATGTTGATGTGATGCAATTATGTTTATTTCATTGTCAGGAAGTTGTGGTAGTTTCGTTGATATAGAAATTGATATCATATCTGCATTAATAGGTGATAATAGATAGTTACCCCTATCGCTATGTAATGAGAAGAGGGGAAGAACATGTAACCAAAAGAGTGATGAGTGTAAATGTAAGTGGGTATAGGAACAGAGGACGGCCGAAAAAGAGACGGATGGATTGTGTGAAGAATGACATGATGGGAAAAAGGATGGATGATTCGAGGACGAATAACAGGGACGTATGGAAAAGGAAGACATACTGCACCGATCCCAGATAACCTGGGAAAAGGGCAGGAGGATGATGATGATCTGCATTAATAGGTAACACAATTGCGAGGAGAACCGATGGCTGCGAGTGGAAAAATGTCTCGAGCGAAGTCCGCTTACAAATTGTCGCAGCCGTAGCAGGCGAGAGGTGGACCGACGATCTCATGAAATGTGTTGAATTGCGGGATTTTGATGAACAACCTTTGTTGAGGTATATTATAATTTCCACCCCATATGTCCAGCAGAACTGTACATATTCCGGGATTTTCTTAGCTGGAATGATTATGTTGATGATATACACAAGTGCTTAAGTCTGGCGAACTTATTTATTTTTTGTATTATATTATATATATAGTTCAGTTCAAGACAATTCTGAAAAATCAAAGGTCATACAAATCGGATCAACTTTATGCGTGGTAAGTATAACTAATGTTTCCTATTATATAAATGTATCCATATACAGATATGAACACGATGACATAAGACAAAATTTATTGAATCACAATATTTACTTTCCCAGTCTGCTTAAAAATAACACAACCCTAGACTGGACGCGCCAAACCACTTTTACCACAATAAAGTGAATTTTTCACATCAGTCTTCAAGCCAAATTAGTAGCTAACTGCTAATGGTGGAAATCGTCTGATTTCCCGCGAAGTCGAGACATTGATATCATTTCTCGGAAGCAAAACCCGCAGTAGCGTGTGTTCGGAAGTGGTCTCCGACTCATCCATTTTTACAACTGTTTATTATGAGGCACGTGGGAATGGTATTTTAACTAATACTACGGCGAAGCAAACAGGAGGGTTATGATTTTGACCTGTATGTATGTATGGTAGTTCGTCTGTTCCCTTATACCTTCTAAACTAGTTATCATATTTGAACAAATGAGGTGTCGTTAGAAGAAAGAAGAAAGAAAGAAAGAAAATACATTTATGGACCATCACAATACACAGGAAACAAACATATACAGTTGGTACACGGTTTAAAACAACAAATTTTACACAGAAGAGGGACAAAGAGATGTGGATAGTGTGTGGTCAATCAGGTCCCGACCTCAGCATTAGCTGCTACTACAATATTTACATTGCCGTAGCAGCGCTGGTATTCTGGCGGGACCTTCGAAGAAGCGTCTTGATTGTCTTCTGCTTATAGGTAACATGAAGTCACGTTAATTGACTAAAGCGCCCTCTATGGGACTTAAAGTAAGGAACTAAAAAAAAAAATGTTTGACGGTACCGTGTGTGGTATCAAATGAAAAAAGTTTTGTAGCACATTTCAAATATGTAATTTTATTTACATTATTAAAAATATATTAAATAAAAATAAAGTTTAAAAACTAAAACCCGACTACCTAAAAACACACTCTAAAAAGTACGAAACAAGAAAATGGTCTCTGTTGAAATTATTATGCCGTATCGCCGTGATCGTATGCCACCTACTATAGCAAAACAGATTCATTATAATAATAAAATAAAATCAATGTGGCGACGGCGGTACGGCATAATAATTTCAGCAGAGACAAGCCCTTGGCTTCATCTAGATCTAAGGTTTAGCCTTAGAGTTGAGAAGAAGCCAACTATAGAGCAAACTTATCTAGAAGCTGCCTATTTATTCACTTTAGCTTTAGAAAAATAAAGTTAAGAAAGATGTTCAACTTCAATATAACATAATTTTAAAACCTAGCACATTTGCCCGCAAATAGCCATTGGAAGCGAAAGTTGTTTGCAAAAAAGGTTTTAAAAAAACAAGAACCTCCCGCTAATAGCGTGGGGTAGATCAATCCTTTTTTCGTCTATTTTGATCTTTATTCCGGTCACCGATAGCTGCGCGCGGTCGTGTGTACTAATCGGTTTCGCGTTGTCCGATTTCATCAACATTCCTATGCAACTTTTTTCCGTATGCCCGGAAAAATAAACACGGCGCAGTGTGTGACCGGCCTTAATTTATTTCCGATACGTGAGCCTCTATATTTGTCATATGGAATTGGAAAATCCAATTGTGTCAGCGGACGGCTAGTGAGGGGTAGTACTGATTATTCGGGTTATCGTTTAGATTCGATCGGTCTGTGTACAAACACGATTACCGATATACGAATATCGGTAATCGTGTTTGACGGAAAGGATGAATTGAAGATTGAATTTGGATAGGGATTTGTCTGACTGTATAAATATGTTCTGATAATAACAATGCAGGTTTTGTTCTGGATTATATTTACTGTAAGGAAGGTTGGAAATGTATTCTACTTCCTTAGCTGCAAATTATAACAACAATCTTCTATATATACTATTTATAAGAAGGTAAATAATACAGACAGGGGCAACGCTTATAGTTTATCCCAAAACACGAAACGAATGCGCGATGTAATTGACACCTAGCACCATCTATTGGTATAAAGAGGAACTAATGTTCCGAAACAAAGTGAGTGCAGGCCACCAGTGCATTGATAAATTTCTAAAATCCCACCTTACAACTGACTTGCAATCTTTAACCCTTTTCAAATCACTGCACTTTTTTTCTATCTAATGGTTGTCTGAAAGAAATCGCTATTATTGCCGATATTTACATATGTTTCTTAATATGAAGTCCTCTTTTTGCGCAGTTAAGATTATATCTATCTATATTTAAGTTTTTTTGTTCCCTTCTGCCTCGGTGGCTCAGTGGTTAGTGGGTCGCACTTTAAAGCGACGGCTTCGCAAGAGGTCCCGGGTTTGATTCCCGGGTCGGGCCAAAAGTACCTACTAGTAAAGTTTTTGGTTCTGCGCCTGATCCCTCTCTGGTCGTGTCACAGTTGTGTCCCATCCGACTATGAGAGTAAGGGAATAGAGAGTGCACTTGTGATTGCGCACAAACTTGAGCACTATATTATATCTAGCGTACGTGGCTCATCGTTGAGATTGGCCGCCATAGCCGTAATCAGTTGGAGGATATTATTATTATTGTTCCCTTCACTACTTCAACAAAAATACCCTATACTGAGAAACAGGGGGTACAGCCTAAGTTTGCAGTACAATCACCAGGTAAACTGTTATTGTAGTAATAATGGTGTTCCCCGAATCCGACTGCACCGCAGGCCCCTCTGCAATTACTGGCCGTTAGCCGGGCGGCGCCCGACGTCTGACTGTCGTGCACTTCTCACATTTGCGCATGGTGTTATTATCAAATGTTTTTGAACTTTAAGTGAGACATTGGAATTGTTTTAATAATAAGAGGCCGTTAACAGCAATAAGGCAGTGAGACCTTACGGCTGGAAGATAGTTTTGGATGGGTAAGGTTGCTTCTCAGGAAATCCATGGTTACGTTTGTGCTACTAAAGTAAAACAGTACTGATGCACATTTTTAAATTCACAACAAGCGTGCCATTGGAGACTCAGTCAACGAGTGCAGCAGGATGACCTCGATCAGGCAGCGGCGGCACCTGGTGAAGCGCAACACAACTGCCCCTACCCACACTATGTGGACGATCACGACCACTCTGCCAAGAGTGTATCGGATAAGAAAAAGAATAAGTATAAGCTGTTTACAGAAATGAACAGTTGAAGCAACCGAGTCTTATAACTTATTATAACCAATTATAAGTATATACTTTTTCACAACATCACATACATTGATCTGACTCCGAAATAGGTAGTGGTGGTGACATCAAGCACGTGTGTTACGTATATCAGAACCAGCAGTGGAATTACAGATATATCATCATCATCATCATCAGCCCATTTAAGTCCCCACTGCTGGGGCACGAGCCTCCCTCAATCATACCTATGAGGGGTAATTGCCATACTCACCACGCTTGGCAGACGGGTTGGCGAGGGTTTTGATGGAAATGCAGAGTTTTCCTTCTCTGGGTGCTGATGATCATGCCAGCAGCTTTACCTTATTCGCCTTTTACGACACCTCGGTAAGAGTGAGGGTGGCCTATTCTACTCTGCCGGGACCACACGACCACACGACACAGATATATAATACATAGAAAACACCCAGAACAATATAAACAGACATGTTTATGCACACGAATGTTTGTCCCGCAACCCTTGCGCCTGAGGCAGCGTTCACTACCACTGATCCGAACGGGTCGACAACCAAGTGACCAAGTTTGCAGTCAGTAGGTATTTACTTCTGCCCTTGGATTGGCAAGGATTTGGCAATTTTTTCATCATCACTTTAATAATAATTCTCACAACATCTCATTCATTGATCTGATTCCGTACTTAGTAGCTTAAGCACTTGTGTTACAGATATCAGACAACAGAGGAACACAAATATATACTTAAATACATATATTACACCCAGACACTGAACAAACACAAGTGTTCACCGCACGAATGTTTGTCCAGGGTGGGAATCGAACCCACGACCTTTGGCGTAAGAGGCAGGGTCACTACCAATTGCGCCATCCGGTCAGTCCTACTTAGATGTAAAGAAGGTGACCTTACAGAAAAGGGCATTTAAATTGGTCGGTTGGAGCATTAATCCGTATGCGGGTCTTCCCGCTAGGCACGAGCGTTCATGAAAGTTCATGATTTTAACCAATGTAAATGCCCCGAAAAGACATGAATTTTTGGGTCGCTTAATTATGACTTTATGTCTTTATAATCAACTCTGTGTAAATCGTATCATGCTGTAAGGACAAAAGTTGGCGTAAATTTTAGCAGCAAATGGCGAAAATGCACTTTTTTAGTTTTAATATCTTAATAAAATACATAATAATTCAACAAAGTTTCTCGGAACAATTTAATACAAGGACAATGAAAAGCAGACTACAAGTCTAATTCTACAATTCGTAATTACTTCGTAGAAAATTGGATAAGAAGCCACAATTAACATAAGAATGCATATAAAACTGGCACATTTTAAAATTCTTCGTGCACGTTACTTCAGTACTTACGAAAACTTGAACACTTAAAGAAAAATTGGGATTCATTTTGTAATGCACGAAACATGGGAGTTGCAATCAAAGTGAGTTTGTGCACGCTATCGTTCATATAAAGTACTGTAGTTATATTGCGAAACTTCCTTAATTAAAGGTAATGATAGAGTTACATTTAAAGCTATAGTTACGTACCTTTTCATTTTTTAATGCTTGAGGCTGAGGCGACAAATGAGCCAGGGGGGTTATTAGCCTGTGCTCTTCGTAAGTTATTTAGTTTTTTTGAGAACTAATAGATAGAATATGGTCGTGTGGTACGTGTGGTCCCCGGTAGAGTAGAATAGGCCACCCTCACTCTTACAGCTGCTGGCATGATCATCAGCACCTAGAGAAGGAAAACTCTGCATTTATATCAAAACCCTCGCCAACCCGTCTGCCAAGCGTGGTGAGTATGGCAATCACCTCTCATGTGATTGAGGGAGGCCCGTGCCCCAGCAGTGGGGACTTAAATGGGCTGACGATGAGATAGAATATGACCTCAAAGTGCTTGCCCGAAAAATCTCTTAGGGAGTTGCCACACTTGCTGATTGCTAGCGTTTTAAAAGCGGAGCGACGACGCAGCGACCAAGGCGCGCCAGCGCAGCGTTCACGCCGCGGATGCGCAACGGATGCGCGACGGATTCGCCGTCGACATAAACGGAAAGAAACACGCTGGCGTGGTCGTTGCGACGTCGCTCCGCTTTGGAAACGCTCCCAATCCAGTGTGGCAACTTCGTTACATTCTTCTATCCTACCATATCTTGTCTTGTATCCGCGGGCCTCGGTAAGCACATTAAGCCGATGGTCCTGCGCCTGATAATCCCTCTTTATTTTGGTCACTTTGGTGTCCTATCCAAATATGAAGTAATAGAGTGCTTTTATGTCTGCGCACCCGCTTGTGTACTATAATATGTCCAGATTTCCCATCAGAGATTGGTCACCATAGCCGACATATTGGACAGGAGACTTTAATAACAGCAACAAGCCCGATAAGTAAATACTGTAACCACCCGGCAACTAATCTCAAAATGGCGTTCCATTATCCACGTCACAAGCTACACAAGTGCCCATACTTCCCGGAAAACCACGTTGCAACATCACCAGCAATGTTTCTGATACATACGACCCATTAAAAGCCTATATACGCAAATAAAACTCACATACCAGCCATAAACTGACGATCGTAAAATTCACTGCACTCACTTTGTGGCCCGCTATAAATTTATTTAAAGGCTATGACAAACTATACACAGAAAATGACACTACTTATGGTATGAGACAAGTGTAATCTGCTGCACATAAACTGCAAGGCAGTGTATCCGTGTTTTATTACGGTGATAAAACGTGTACAAGCACTTTCATGACTTGCATTATGCGTAAGTTAGTTTATGGTAAAGTATGATTCAATTTCATAGGAATAAGGATCGCGTCTGTTGCACATCACTTTAATTTATTGTTTGCCACAAGACATATTTTCTCAATTGAGATTCCTTAAAATGTGAAAATTGTATGCACAGAAAGATATTTTTAAGAAGATTTCACTATACAACCTAGGTATCTATGTATTGGTTACAGAATAGCTATGGCTAGTGCGACAAACCTAAGTAATTCAATTATTGTTTTTTTTTATGTTCACATTGTTTTTGGATTGCAATCTGGTTCAAAACTGCACTTTATTTTTCTCACTTTGTTTATTTACGATTGTAATGTGTTGTGTGTATATTATAAATAAATAAAATAAATAAAAGAATAGATAGATTTCCTTTATTGCATAAAACAAAATACAGATATGGGTTGCCTACTAAGTAGAAAGTTACTCCCTTGTCATGCAAGATATTTTTAGCTCGCTCGTGCGAGGTAGGTACTCTTAAGGTGACGGGTAGGGCACACTAGCAACACCAATCGATTTTAACTTTTAGCTACTAAACCGGATCTATTTAAAACAATTTCGGGGTTACAACCTCTGGGTTAACAATTGTACTATTTACTAAATAACTATGCACAAATGTTGAGTCCATGTTTTTTTTCAAAAATTGATTACCGCCAAAAGCGGCCACTTTTGGCGTGAACAAACCCAAAATTGTTTAAAATAGATCCGATTTAGTAGCTAAAAATTAAACTCGTTAATGTGCCCTACCCGTCACCTTAGGTGACATCCAAACGGTGCGAGTTAAAGCAGTGAAGCTACTCGAAAGGCTTACAAGTACGCTAGCTCGCACTATTTGAACCACCAGCGGCTGGCGGTCTGCCCGCTTTTCCTGTCTTCGGCGTCTTAAATTGCGCATTTGCATCTTACGCCACTTTTGTCTGTCACTTAAACAACTTGACACTTAGTATTCGCAGAGGGAGAGAGTAAAAATGAATTGCGCCTATTTGGAATCATTCTTGCTTGATAGCTAGTTTAGTCAGGTCATTTATGCTGACCACTTTTTATTCTTTGTTTAGGTCAAGTATCGGTGTTTCTTTTTATTTGGGAATTTTAAATTTACATACAGGAAACTACATGCAGGGTTACTAAAACCGTATCTCGATTAATATGTGAGCAAATACTAGGAATGAAACATTCAAAGGCCTTCATAGGAGACAATACAAAGATATGGAAAAAATATCTTCTCGGAGCCAATAGACAACAGACAAGGATGCTCATAGGAGCGTTAACAGGGCATTATGCAACGAACAAAATGCTGATGAAGATGAACATAACATCGAACAGCGACTGCAGAGCATGCAAGGAGGAGACGGAAACCATAGAACATCTTTTATGTGAATGCGACTCACTAGCCAGAGGCAGAATGTGTCTTCTAGGTAACGCTTATCCTAAACCAGGAGACTACAGGCACTTCAATCCGAAAGACATCGTGACGCTGATGAAACGAATCTTTCGTGAGTAGGAGCGTAAAAGAAAGGGGAGGTACAAAAGATCCCTTAGGGTCGACGTGCCCCATGAAAATGGCCTCTAACTGATAAGATAAAAATATGCAAGCAATTTGGATAAAGAAGGACACATTGTAATTACCTATTCAATGGGTAAAATGTAGAAAAAACAGCACGTTCAGCTCATTAAGTTCACGCGATTTACACGACGAGAGATTGGAACCATGGCCATCTATACGAAACAATGTAGGGTCTCGGACTCCCCTAACCGGCTTTCCATTTGGTTACCTACCGCCAGGCTGTGCCGTGCCGTTAGTCACGCTCACTACGTCATGCACTCATTACTATGCCATACTGGGTGTCACCAAGTAATGTGATGCGTCCAAAACTGTTGCCCAAACCTGGCAGCTTACGCACACGTCAAAACTGCCCAAAAAAACAAATCACGTTGACGACAACGGCAACAAATTCCTCTCAGTTCCCGCGAACAATTTAAAGTCACATCCCCTTGCTTAAGATGCATTGGCTCATTCCAAATATAGGACTTAAGGTCTGAAGAGGCCGGCGGGGCAAATGTGGCAATTCGTAGGCGAACCGTCCCGCTACACGCATTAGCACTAAATGACAGCAGCCACGAAAAATCTTCGCGACACCCAGATAAGGAATGGCGGAATAAAAAAGATTTCAACGCATCTCACAGGGCTTTATTTAGGGACTATCAGAATGGGCAACCAAATGTAATGGAGCTGTCCAAATTTGAAACAAAATAACCTAATTTGAGGACTCATTCTTTTTCATACTTCTGAATATTTATGTGGATGATATTATGGAGCCATTTTTCTTTCTATAAGGGAAATGGCTCGAGTGAATCATAAGTAAAGTTTTTAAAAGATTTTCTACTTAATAGACTGCTCGTTATTTATTAACAGAAGAGGAAAAGTCTTTTGCCGGAGTTTATCTTATAAGTTTAGTTGCACAATACTTATGCATGTTAAACTTGTGGATTCATTACTTTTGTACAAACATACATGCAACGTAATTATTGCTTGCTAAGCCAGAAATTAGCTATAACCTTGCGGTGTTGTTGAGCGGGAATCCATTGGATGTGGGCGGCGCAGGACCGATCTGTGTGGAGATCATTGGGGGAGGCCTAAGTCCAGCAGTGGACGTCTGTTGGCTGTAATGATGATGATGATGAGGTTGTAAAATATTTTAGTCTATAGGGGTTTCAAGCTTTTTGCCACTTAACTGCACCGGCTGATTCAGTGGCTAATTAGTAAGTCTCACTTTACATCAGTAGTTGCGATTGGGGTCATTGATTGGGAAATTTTATTTTAGTTTATTTATATAAAATGTACTAGGTGAAGTACTTTGTAATATGAACTTAGAGTGTAGACAACATGATGACCCGATGCATCGAAGCAGTTTTTTAAATATTATTTTACCAACAACGCTATTCCAAAAATATTGGACACGTCTTATAAATTGCTAGAATCATAAAAATCTTAACAAATTATATTTGATTAAGGTTAGTAATGCGAGAATTTACCTAATTGGGATATTTTTGTAATTTAAGTAACTGTCAATTGATTACCATCAGGTGATCCGTTTGTTCGTCTGCCACCTATTACATAAAAAAAGCACAATAATCATGCACGAGTGCGTGAACTTAAGCTATTGTAATTTTATTTAATTTAATTTTAATTTAATCGCGGAAAAAAAGTTAAAATTTTGTAACCCTTAAAAAAATAAGCACAAAAAAGGCACAGAACCAGTGTCCATGAAATTTGTTATATATTAAAAATAAAAAAGCACAAAAGTAACGCATTTTCGTTCTAACTTTCATTTAGTTTCATTTCTGAAATCCTTTTCTTAATCTAACACCGGTAAAATACATTTCTCAGAGTTCTAAATAGTTTAAATGTTCCCAAAAAACTAAGAACTAAAACAAAAATAATACGATGATCAGTTAGTCAAATCGATACCTCAATTGCTTGCACTTACCACATTTTAAAAGGAAAAATTGTCGCAATTTCAAAAGTCATCATAGAACGATTGTCTGTTATTCCCAGCAGTCGCCGGCGATCCCCGTATTCCGAGAAAACCGTCTCGTTACAGCGTAGCAAGAATTTCAGTACGTCTACTTTTATACACCGTTATTTTTTATCGTTTGAACGGTAGGAGAGCTTTAACGTGAGAGCCACATGCCACCCACTTCGGCATGAATGGGCCGGCTCGACCGGAGTATTACCACGGCCTTCCAGAACCGGTGTGAAGCAGCATTGTGTTGTGTTTCGCTGTGTGAGGGAGGATACCGGAGGCCTTATTCGGGGAAGGCAGTTTAGAGGTTAACAGAACACCCCACATACCCACACCTTACTGGCTGCAGGGCGAGGAGAGGACACGAACCCGCAGGCTTCCCAAAAAAGCCCCGCGAATCAGCCCCGCGAATCAGCCCCATGACTGGCTACGCTGGATTGCGCAGTCAGTCGGTAGCTGGCTGTGGGTCGCAGCGCAGCCCATCGAAAAAAGACCCCCACTTATATGGGTGTGGTACTCGGGCGCGCCCCACAATGGGGAGGGCCCTTGACAATGTGTCGACGGGGCCCTCAAGGTAATGATGCTGCTGATGGGGAGACCCGCTGAGGCACTAACCCCGCACCCGTCGCAGGCCTAAAAGCAGGTCCTCTTCCCCCGGGTTAGCTCCCAATACATCAGCCACCTCACAGCTACTCTACAATATCCTTTCTCACTCACACAAGCATGCGTCCATTTTCATGACCTTATGACTGTGTGATTAATACGTTTGATTGCTTATGTGATTTAAGCGTTTGTTCTATTTTGTCACGAGTATCAGCTATGATCAGGCCTTCATAATGCAGTCGTTCTGTGGAAACCATATAGAGTAAAACCATTGAAAAGATTAGCAATATGTACGGCGCCAGACGTTGACTCATTGCTAGTCTGGAACGTGGGTCATTTAACGAACTAGGCTGATCATTTCATTGCAGATGAAACAATCGAATAACAAGTTATTTCACGGAAAACCATGAAGTTACTAGACAAGTTTACTTTGTAAATAATTATTTTATAGGGCGTAAAAAAGACAGAACAATTTATGTCATATTTTCAACGTTACTTTTAAATTTGATTTAGCACCTATATTTCTATCACATTCTTTTTTGCAATATTAATAAAATATGTTAAGGTCAATAAAATGTTTTCTTATGTTATTCTTAATACGATATTTAAGTTCCCAGTGAAAAAAAATATGATTCTCATATTAATCGTTTTTAGGGTTCCGTTGCCAAATAACGGAACCCTTATAGATTCGTCATGTTTGTCTGCCTGTCCGTCCGTCCGTATGTCACAGCCACTTTTTTTTTACACCGAAACTATAAGAACTATATCAATGAAACTTGATAGATGTATTTTGTTAACCGCATTACGATTTTACACAAAAATAGGAAAAATAATAAACATTTTGGGGGGGTCCATACTTAGAACTGAAACTCTAAATTTTTTTTTCATCGAACGCATACGTATACGGGGTATCTGACGATAGGTCTTCAAAAATGATGTTGAGGTTTCTAATATATTCTTTTTCACTTAATACTTTGCGCAAGAGACGCTTCGAAAGTGGGAAAATGTGTCCGCCCCCTCTGAATTCCATAATAAAGGAATATTGGACCTAAAAAAAATATGATACACATTACCATGAAAACTAACCACGAAAATTGGTTTGAACTAGATCTACAAAGTAGTTTTTTTTAATAGTACGTCATAAACCGTATACCGCAATTTTCCTTCCATTTAGTCAACTCGATTGTTTTACAATTAATTAATATCTTACTTGCTGCTACGGAACCTTTCATGGGCGAATCTGACTCGCACTTGGCCAGTTTTTTTACTCTATGTTCGATTTACAGTTTTGCGACTTCTTACAGGCTTAGGTCATAACAAAATTAGGTTTAGAAAAGTTTGCACAATGAAATTTGTAGGTTGTAGGTAATATTCATAGTTTACAAGTTAATATTTTTGAATGTATAAACCAACGGTAGGTTAAGGGGACGGGTAGGGCACACTAGTGACGCGAATCGATTTTTGTTTCTAGCTACTAGTCCGTTTTTGTACGCGAAAAATTGATTCACGCCAAAAGTAGCCAATTTTGGCGTGAATCAATTTTTCACGTATGTGCTGGACCCAACATTTGTGCATGGTTATTTAATAAATATTATAAGTGTTTGCCAATAGATTGTTTCGAAATTGTTTAAAATAGATCCGGTTTAGTAGCTAGAAACTGCCCTACCCGTCACCTTAAAGTAATTGCATAATATTAGAGAGAGTAATCGAATTATACAATATGTTTTATGGTACGTTAAATACCTATTCCTTTTATTGAATTCCCAGAACTTGAATTGAATACCTATTCTCTTTATTTAATTCCTAGAACTTTCAAAATTAGTAACTTACAAACTACGAGAATTATTACAATACCTGTTCATCATTTCAGCCAATATACGTCCACTGCTGGACATAGGCCTCCCCCAATGTTCTCCACACAGATCGGTCCTGTGCTGCCCGCATCCAATGGATTCCCGCGATCTTCACCAGATCGTTGGTGTACCTTGTGGGGGGCCTGCCATGGCTGCGACTTCCTGTACGTGGCCTCCACTCGAGGACCTTTCCGCCCCAACGGAAATTTGTTCTCCTCGCTATGTGCCATGCCCATTGCCACTTGAGGCATGCAATCCTTTCGGCTATGTCTGTAACCTTCTCCTGCGGATCTCATCATTTCTGATACGATCACGCAGGGAGACCCCGAGCATAGTCCTCTCCATTGCTCTCTGGGTGACTTTGAGTCTCCTTAATCGCTACATTGTAAGCGGCCACGTTTCGGTTCTGTATGTCATCACTGGCAACACACACGCATTGAAGACTTTCGTCTTGAGACACTGCGGTAGATGGGCCGAAAATATGCTGCGTAGCTTCCCGAACGCTGCCCAACCAAGTTGGATTCGTCGATCGACCTCTTTCTGGAAGTTGGTCTTACCAAGCTGGAATTTTTGTCCCAGGTAGATGTACTCGTCTACAACTTCCAGTGTCGAGCTTCCAACCTTTACAAGAGTGGGTACGACATGGGAATTCGACATGATTTTCGTTTTTTCCATGTTCATTTTCAGACCCACTTGTTGGGAGACTGAGGTCGTCAAGCATTGTGCCTAAGTCTTCCAAGGTCTCAGCCATGACTACGATATCATCTGCGAATCGAAGGTGCGTCATGTACTCGCCATTTATATTGATGCCAAGCCCATCCCAGTCCAGAAGTATAAACACGTCCTTCAACAGAGTGGTGAACAGTTTCGGCGATATAACGTCACCCTGTCTCACACCTCGCTGGAGAGGTATGGGTTTGATTCCTGGTCCTGAAGACGGACTGATATTGTGGCGTTTCTGTACAATGACTGCAACACTTGTATTTATTGGTAGCCTATTTGGCACCTTTGGAGAGACTGTAGCACGGCCCAGGCCTCACAGAGTCGAAGGCTTTCTCATAGTCCACAAACACTAAGCATAATGGCAGATTATACTCTTCGGTCTTCTGTATAACCTGCCGCAGCGTATGTATGTGGTCTATAGTGCTAAAGCCTTTTCGGAATTCGGCTTGTTCGGGAGGCTGGAAGTCGTCGAACCTGCGTACGAGACAATTCGTCATGACTCTCGAAAACAGCTTATATATGTGGCTCAGTAGCGTGATAGGCCTGTAATGGACAACATTTCAAATTTTTAACATGTCCATATTGTTTTTTTATATGAAAGTAGACATAAAATGAACAGACCCATATTTTTTCTTTTTTCAAAATTTGTCCATTTTCATGCATAAAATAATTATTGAAATTCTTTTTATTCTAAATAGACGTAAGCGCCAAATGACGTCATCGGACGGCTGAAAACAGCGATATTCCTTTGCTTATCATTGTTTTAATAAAAAAAAGGTACTACTGTCAAAGGTAAATAATACTTGTGTCAACATTGTCAACGTCATTCATACATTCAACGTTGACAACTTGTCTTTTTTTTTTGACAGTTACATGTCATGAGTTTGGCATTACGTAAATTTAAAACTATAATGTGCTAAGCAAAGAAATATTTTACATTCTGCCGTCCGATGACGTCATCTTACGTTTTTTAGTTTTTAATTTTTTTCTCAGTAAATAAGCAATATAAAAAATGAATAAATATATATTCGAGCAGCGGAAAAGTAAACAAAGAATTGGTATTTTTTGTTTCAGAGCTTAGCAATTTTGAAATGTTGTCCATTCTTACCACGCCAGAGTGCCACGCTTTGGGTGTCTTTCCCTCGATGATGATGGAATTGAAAAGCCTCTGAAAGCCTAACAATACCTGTTTCCTGGTACCTATTGTAATTTTGCAACCTATTTATTATGCCAACAGAGACGATTTTCAAATAATTTACATACATTCGATTGGAGTGAATAAAAAATAACGCACGTCGATGTTGACAATTTAAATATTTTATGGATATGTAAAGCAAAACAAATTGGTCAAATGGTGTATAATAAAATTGTCAATGTATACTGAAGGTGCATCAATCACTGATGTTATTAAGGTGACGGGTAGGGCACACTAGCGACGCCATTCGATTTTAATTTTTAACTACTAAACCGGATCTATTTTAAACGATTTCGGGGTTACAACCTATAAACCGTTTAGAAGTGGCGGCTATTGGCGTGAATAAATTTTTCGCATACAAAAATGGACCCAACATTTGCGCATGGTTATTTAATCAACAGTATAAGTGTTTGCCGAGAGGTTGTAATCCCGAAATTGTTTAAAATAGATCCGGTTTAGTAGCTAAAAATTTAAATTGATTGGTGTCGCTAGTGTGCCCTACCCGTCACCTTAAAAAAGATGTAGCGGTAAGCACATAAAATGTTTTTTATGTTAAAGGCGACAAGCGAGCAAGCGAATCACCTATACATGGATAAATAAATAAATATTTCACAACACCAGACACATTGACCTGACTCCGAGATAGGTAGCTCAAGCACCTGTGTTATGGATTGCGGATATCAGAACCAACAGCGGAATTACAAATAGTACATATTACATATTAGCGGCATTACAAGACATAATTTTTCAAAACCTATTCTATTATTCTTTCTTGGCAGGAGTTCAAAAAAGTACATAATATTCATTTATTTTAATACAATAAAAGTGTGTTTAAATTAAATATGTATAAAAAAAACCCCAAATACCAATTTTCATGACTCTCGGCATCATCATCTTAGCGTTTTGTCCCGGTGTCGTCCCAAGTTCTGGAGCCCGTGGTTTGCTTCGACTCCTCTACTACACGCGATCTTGTGCGTTGTGGTCAATTTATTTAAAGAAAGAAAAAAAATACAATAAAAAATTACAGGTACATATTAAATAACACGACTTAAAATTTTACAGTAGGCAAATGAATACAGGTGTACAAGTAAGTATATTTGCCCAAAATGGTATCCACTCAGGATGAGTACGAAGCCGCTAACGCTGATCTTCAGTGGAACCGTCGTGGAACCAGTTATTATTATGAGGGGCTAAAGTGACATGTATTATTAAAAGAAGTAGACAATTTCCAATTCCAAATATAAATGGCTTATTCACATAAAAA
This sequence comes from Marasmia exigua, assembly GCA_019059595.1. Classification (NCBI taxonomy): domain Eukaryota; kingdom Metazoa; phylum Arthropoda; class Insecta; order Lepidoptera; family Crambidae; genus Marasmia; species Marasmia exigua. The sequence continues at coordinate 6,149,229 of CM032467.1, forward strand.
TAGTTAATCTAATATATAAAATTCTCGTGTCACAGTTTTCGTTGCCATACTCCTCCGAAACGGCTTGACCGATTTTGATGAAATTTTTTGTGCTTATCCGGTATCTATGAGAATCGGCCAACATCTATTTTTCATCCCCCTAAATGTTAGGGGTAGTCCACCCCTAAATTTTTATTTTTATTTTTTAGACAAAATTTTTAATTTCTCTTTTTTAATGATACAACATACAAAAATACATACAATCCTCAATTTTCACCCTTCTACGATCAACCCTTTTATTTATATGGCAAAACAACGTTTGCCGGGTCAGCTAGTAATATTAAAATATCTTAATAAGTAGGGAAACTGGAGGCATAGGTATTTTATAGATATGGGGAGAGTTAATATATATTAGTATACATTGAATTGTATAATCTAGCTTTAAAAATGACAAATCTTGCATACGACGTTTTTGCCCCCGTTCACCCTTTTAGGGGTAGAACAAAAAAAAATGCTGAAAGTACTGGAATTTATTTTGCTTAAGCAGTTCAAATACCATACCATACCATACGAATTTCATAACCCCCTTTCACCCCTTTAGAAGGTGAAGAAAAAAAAATTAAAGCACTTGTATTATATTTGTTTAAAGATCCCAAACGCCAATTTTCATGACTTTAGCTTTAAAAATGACGAATTTTCCATACAATGTTTTTACCCCATTTTGAACCCATAAAGGTTGAATTAAAAAAAGATGAAACAGGTAGTTTTTTATTTTTAATACATAAACATAATCCCAATTTTCGCCGTGTGGTCCCCGGCAGAGTAGAATAGGCCACCCTCACTCTTACCGAGGTGTCGTAAAATGCGAATAAGGTAAAGCTGCGAAGGAAAACTCTGCATTTATATCTAAACCCTCGCCAACCCGTCTGCCAAGCGTGGTGAGTATGGCAATTACCCCTCATGTGATTGAGGAAGGCCCGTGCCCCAGCAGTAGGGACTTAAATGGGCTGATGATGATGATGAATCCCAATTTTCAAATCTTTGTCATCAAAACTAAACGACTTTCTTACGAACATTAATGGCCCCTTAGACCCATTTAGGGGTTCAATTTTTAAAAATCCGCACCTACATAATAAATACTAATTAAGTTCCAAATTTCATGATTTTGTACCGACTTGAGACTGAATATACGACAAACCAAATTAGCAAAGTTACGTCTTACGTAAGTCCTCGAAAGCTTTACCTCTTTAAAAATAGTACAGATATAGATATAAAGATAAAAGATATATAATACTTTTCTTTTTTAAATACATACTTATAATACAATACATAATTATGAATAGTAAGTAGTATGTAAGTCATTGTAATTATTTATGATTGAAAACCAAGGACCTCGCAAAAATAAGATCATCAGTAAAATATCTTTCCTCATCTTAATTCCCATTTGCGACCAAAGCTACTACGTTTGAACCATGTTTCTTGATTTGGGGAGTCTGATAATTACAATGAAGCGACTGCCTTCTGACCTGCGCAAACCTTTAATCGGGAAACCAGACCAACTGAATGATGATTACACGTTTTAGAAACTATCCGGAACGTGTAGGTTTCCTAACGATGTTTTCCCTCACCGCCGAGCTTAATGGTAGAAATACTCACATAGATTTTAAGAATCCAGAGGTGCACGCTCGGATTTGAACCCGGTCCCCCCGTATGAATTAAAGCTACCATCGCTCAGTGAAATAATTATATAATTTTTCTTTGGCATGAAAACTTTTTGAGATATTACACATTTAGATATACATACACAGTTTAATTTATCTCTTAATATAGACGAAAACATAACACTCCATAAGCGTATTAAGACCTGTGACGACACTGATGGTTTGTAATGCATCGCCCCAGAATGTGGTCATGTATGGATGTGAAAATAGGATGTGGTATTTTTAATCTGCAAATAACATTTACACGATTAGGTTTAATACCTACCTAATGGATTTTAAAATCTTGCAAGGTTAGGTTGACCGTGGGAGAGCCACGATTCGGCATGAATGAGCCGGCTCGACCGGAGTGATACTACGGTCTCACAGAAAACCTGCGTGAAGCAGCACTGTGCTGTTTCGCTCCGTGAGTGAGGGTACCGGAGGCCCAATCTGGGGGAAAGGTTGGCGCACTTGTGACTCCACTGGTGTCGCGGGTGTCCATGTGCGGCGGCAATTGCTTACCATCAGATGATCCGTCTGCTCGACTTCCACTTATCATATAAAAAAAGGTGAAAATAGTGATAAATCTAAGATTAAAACACTGAATAAAGTTTGAGGCCAAGCAAAAGTAACTTATTATACCTTATACACAACTTACACACTAATTACGCTCTTTGTTGTCAACATTCCAAGAGTTAAGGGGACATATAAGTCTTTTCAGGTGAGAACTGGAATCCAGCCAACAACCTGTAGATATTCTTCAGGATATTTACCGCTGTGTAAGAAGACAATTTTGCCTTTTCACCTGGCATAAGCACGATATATGAAACAAAAAACAAACGGGCTGCGACACGGTGAAAGGCCAGAGGGACAAAAGTTTTGTGTCGAAAACGTTGCCATGCCGAAGTTTTTCTTCGTATCTTCCGCCTTATGTCACATGTTCCGCCTTTATTAAATTTATTAGGGCCGTGTTTGGTGGATAAGGGCTAGGATCCACCAAAGAGAATATGAAACGAGACCAAAGAGGGTATTTTATTGCATTGCGTATTATTAAAATGATTCCGGTTTTTCTGCATTTCATCTGCACTCACCTTTAATAAAAATAGGTGCCCGCCCTTACTTCGTTTCAAGACATTAGTTCCACTTTATACTAATAGATGGCGCTATGTGTCACAAGCGTTTCATGTTATCGCGTATAGAACATCGAGCAGAGAGGAATGGACATATAAATAAATGCTGGCACTTATTATATTTATGCAAACTGTAACTTGCCAAGATGCAGAAAAAATCATGAGCGAAATGCTAGACTTGATCATGAAATAAAGAATACGTTTGTACGAGTACGTACGATTATTTTTGATCTGCTTTACTAAGTAGCTAGCAATCGTCAAATTTTGAATTTTTGAGATTTATTTTAGACAAACACGCATGTAAAAGAAAATAACGCATTCATTTCATAGATTCGGAATTTAAAAAATAAAACATTTATTACAATCTTTAATATGCAGCATGATACTCCGTATAGTGCCCATCTTATTTCAATAAGCATGGGAACCATACTTGGTTCCCTTGATTGGCTACCCAAAAAAAACATTTCTAGATCGTGTGGTCATTTCGAATGTCGCTCTTAATTAAGAGACAGGTAGCACACAGTTTTCTCTGCTTGCGTCACTGGGAAAACCACTCCTTCCTCAGGACGCTAAGTCCAGTATTTACCCTTATAATTACTAATAACTGTTTTGTGGAAACTATTCGATAATGCCATATCTTCTCCGCTTCAATCAGCTTGTGGTGCGGTCTCGTCCTACACACGGTATTCCCAGCGTGCGTCACCGGGAAATCCCCTTTTATTCCCTAAGTGTTCATTGGTTTTCTTTACAGTAAACTGTTTTGTGAAAATACTAGGGGATGACACTGTCTCCTATGCTTACTGATTTTTGTTTTGTAATGTGTGAAAGTGTTATATACGTAGTTATATTCCGACAGATACTTGATGACTTATTGCTTATACCTTGTGTCCCTGAAACAACGTTATTATAGCTCTCCTTACAATGAATTGGCTCTCGTAGAGATCATTCAGAGAAAAAATAAAGCTATCATAACAACGAGTGACGATCTACAGTTTTCTATGTATGTGTAAATTTTAACTAAAATCTATCGATAGATATGTGGATAAATATCCACTATGATTTTTAACCGTGTAACTCCCTTATCTAGGGCACTATATTAATGAAAACGAACATTTTTTCCCAAGGAACATAGGATCTAATCTTATAAAAAAAAACGCCTTTCCACACAAAAGCGATCAGCTGATTGATCAGAATACAGTTTGTATCAGAAGGAGAATTTTTATTATTATTAGACTCTTTGATCTTTGCGGAAAGATGTTTGTTTTCATTAATATAGTCCACTAGATAAGGGGGTGAGATGGTTAAAATAGCACGGTGTAGATTCGATGATCAATGAATCAATAAGATTTAAAACTGTAACTAAGGCTTGACAATTCACACAGTAAGCACGTTACGAATACATAGCTAGTATAATCCATATATTATATTATAATGTGATAGGTGACAGATGAGCAGACGGAGCGATTGATGGTAAGCGATTGCCACCGCCCATGGACGCAACATCATTGGAGTCACAAGTGCGCTGCCAACCTTTAAACCCCCTTTCCCCCACTCAAGCAGCGAAACACAGCACAGTGCTGCTTCACGCCGGTTTTCTGTGAGAACGTGGTATCACCCCGGTGGAGCCTATGCTGAAACGTGGCTCTCCCACGAAGCTATATGACGTACATGTTAACATAACATATTTCAGTCTGGCTTCACTTATATCAACTCTACAAATCTGAACTAATATAAAATCAATCTATAACTACTAGAGAACATCAGAAATATTTGGATGATGTTATCGATACCACGAAGACGCTGCATTCAATTTTACGATCTTGTTCGTATTTAATAAATATGTCGGTCTTTTCCGACCCCAAATTTTACGAGCGTACAATAAAACATGTCTCGACATCCAAATTTATATGCGTACATAAAGTTTTATACCCGCGCGACTTGCAGCGACGGAGCTTTCCTAATTGCTACCGGTCATGGACGTGGAAACAGGCCATGGTTCTCCATGGAAATTCAAGGTAGTGAGGAATGAGCGAAGGACTCGTAAAACTTGGTACCGCTCGTGCGGTTGTTACTATACAATCGATCGGCTCTTCACGGATATTTTCGTTTTTACCCATCTTTTTCGGTGCTGGATCTAGGACTATTCCTTTTTTTTTTTATATTAAATGGGTTTGCACTTGACCTCATTTCACCTGATGGAAAGTGACAATAAGGTCTAAGATGTACCGTGCTTACCCAGAAGAAGCCTATTCACTCTCGACTTAAAGACACCCAAATTGTAGCTCTCTGGGAATACAGAAGCCGGCAAGTCTTTCCATTCCTTAGCAGTTCGTACCAAGAAAGAGGAAGCGAAACACTTAGTACGAGGTGGTGGAACTTGCACAGTGTAAGGGTGGATTCCTGTCGTCTTCCGTAATGTCCGGTGGTAGAAAGGAGAAGGTGGTATCAGGTCGTGAAGCTCATTCGAACACTCTCCATTTCATTTTCATATGACTAACGCATAAAATGATGTTAAGCATCTACTTAACCCATTCAACCCTTTTAAACCCGTTGACCGTGGGAGAGCCACGCTTCGGCATTAATGGGTCGGGCCGGCTCGACTGGAGCAATACCACTGCCTCACAGAAAACCGGCGTGAAGCAGCACTGTGCTGTGTTTCGCTACGTGAGTGAAGTGGGGCCCGATCCGTGTAAGGGGGGTTTGAAGGTTGGCAACGCACTTGTGACTCCACTGGTGTCGTGGGTATCCATAATAACCCTATTTAATTGATATGTTTTCAAAAGCAGCTAGTAATGGTACTTAGCTTGTGTAATGGAAACGAGCCACAATGAAAATTGATTATGTACCTATATGACATTTTACCAACTACGGTAGCTCAGTGGATAAAACGCGCCTTTCAAGCGGGGGATTGTGGCTTGAAAACGACGCATGCCCCTCTGGATTTTTTCTGGAATGTATGTGCATATTTCTACCACATGCTCGGCGGTGAGAGAAAACATCGTGTGGAAACCTGCATGTCTCGGATAGTTTGTCAAAAATTGTGGATACCTACATTATGTTATAAGATGTATGAGATAACGATTCTAAACGTGTAACCGTGACCCAGCTGGTCTGGTTCCCCTGTCTAAGAGTTTTACTTCGTCTTTCTGAATCAAGTACTTTTCACATGGCACCTAGCACCAATTCGTGATACCTATGAGGTTGGTGACGTTTCCAAAAATCTTTTTAACTCCTTCTCTAATAATGTCCGACAGCTTGATTTGAATTTCCTGTCCCCTAGGTGGGCCAGAGGGCGTCTTCAGTGATCCGTCATCTCGGACGAGCTTGAGCTTCGCGCTTTACTTCGCTCCATGTTAGTCCTAGTTATTGGCCAACAGCACTATTTGTAAAAAAAAATCTACCTCTTTATCACAGCACCGAATCGTTGTATGGAGTTGAAAATACTGCATTTTTCTGGCGAAAAGCTAAGATGAAATTGTGGCGTGTGTACGCCTCTCTATAAGTTGTCAGTTCATAGTTCAATCCTAATATACCTACTATGGTTCTGCGATGAATATTTCTAGATGTAGATGTTACGAAATCCCCAATATTTGGGCTGGTTCGCTGGAAATGCGACTTACTGTGACAACATCACAGTAACTCGCATTTCCAGCTATCTGAATGGGGCTTCGTAAAACATGAAGCATTCCAGCATTGTTAGACTAGGTAATCTTATTCTGGAAAAATGCGTTACGCATACTCGTCCGTCGGGGAGCGGACGGGTTATGTGGGAGTCCTCCCGCGGCAGTGGGACGGGAAAGCTCTGCGGACTTTCCCTCAATATCCATAGTGGGAATACGGAAAACCGCTTACACGGCGGCCACGGCGCATCCTTCCCCAAGGTCGGGGGAGGGAATGGGGACAAACGGGAGGGTCGAGCCCTGCCCACCAGCTGTACGAGGGTGTCCGTGCAATGCCGGTGGTGGAACCCCATGGTGGAGCAGATAATACTAATAATCCAAAATTAATTTTAATCATCTGAAACACTCCACTCTTCTTGCTCATGGAAAAGCATCAAAAATGTTTAATCTCATCCAACCGTACTATATTTTCGTTCTACATTTTAATTTGTTGTGTAAAACTACAAAATACTCGAACAGCATACATGGGGATGATTGTGACTTGCTTTTTTGTAAGGCATCCAAAAAAATTGGGACCACTAAAAATTGATAAACGGAACGGAAATATCCCACTAATGATAATATTATAAATCCCTCCGAGGATGATATAATTTTGCTGATACTTTAGCCAATTTGAACAATCACAAATACGAAAGTTCTCGCGTTAGATATTCACTTTATCCCAAGTCTGTGTATTTAACGATTATTTTGGTCGTAAAAATAAATCTTGCCATTGGGCGCCGGCCTTAGCTTATAAGACAGCCCATGAAGTAGAAGTACCTACAGCGGTTTCTAATGATGTAATTTGCGCGGTATAATCTACTCGTTACCACCCCATGTTGACACGAATCCTGTTTATTTCAGAAGCTGAGGACATTTGTGACGCGACACGTGGCGTCAGGGCTTTTTGGAGCAGAAACAGCGGGTACCCGTTTCGGGAACCAGAGAGCCTTCAACAAAACCGTGAATATATGACGACCCGTCTGGAACAGTGGTAGTGAACGCTGCCTTTGGTCCAAGGGTTGCGGGTTCGATCCCCGCAAAGTACAAACATTTGTGTGCATGAACATGTCTGTTTGTATTGGTCTGGGTGTTTGTATGTATAATAAGTATGTATTTACAAAAGAAAAGTATAATATGTATATATTTGTAATCCCGCTGTTGATTCTGATATCCGTAACACAGGTGCTTGAGCTACCTATCTCGGAGTCAGAACAATGTAAGTGATGTTGTGAAATATTATAAATAAAAAAGTACCTACTGTATAGGGTTGTCCTCTTAATATACCGATCTAAGCAAAAGAGACGAACAGCGAGTGTGTCGTGAATTCCATTTGGTTGCAGGCCCTTTGTGTGTAGCGCTTGTTTTGGGCCGCTAATAGTGTCTCCATGAATGCAATGTTCATGATTGGTGCACTTCATAGATGGTGCGCTACTATGAAAGTGTATTTTTTATTCTGCGACAAACGAGCTAGTGGGTCCAATGATGGTAATGTTACAACATGGGTGTAACTTTTATTATTGGTTTGGTAATGTTGGTGCACATCTAAGTTGACCATTGAAAAGTTGTTGCTCTTCGTAACGTGCCTCATTTATCACTGTTTGTTGCTTTTTTTATCTGATATGTGGCAGATGAGCAGACGGATCACCTGATGGTCAGTGATGGCCACTCAAGTCACAAGTGCGCTGGAAACCATCAAACCCCCTATTCCTTCGGATTGGGCCTCCGGTATCCTCACTCACGCAGCGAAACACAGCACAGTGCTGATTTACGCCGGTTTTTTGTGAGGCCGTGGTATCACTCCGGTCGAGCCCGTCCATTAATGCCGAAGCGTGGTTCTCCCACGGTCAAGCTTTTATGTTATTCATAGTATATTCCGTTACCCAGTCTATGTGTGATTGGGCAACAATTAGCCCAGTTATTGAATGGACCACGTATTGAGATACTGAGTGGCAAATTAGTCTCAGGTGTTTCACCAATCGAAGTGTTAATTCCGGGCATAATGTCTCCAATATCATGTAATGGAATGGCATTACGCTGGTAATTAGGAATAATGGATGCCAGGATTGATAAAATAAGCTTTTTAAAATGTACATCTGGACTAACGCTATTCGAACTTACTTTAATTAAATAATTTCAGCCACCGATAGAAAAAGAGGTGTTTTATATTTGTTTTGTCTATATTTGGACAAAACAGCGCTTATTAACGATCAAATGAACCGTCTGCTCATTTATGCCCTTAAATTTTTTTTAAGATTCTGGTGTCATTTTCAGTCCTACCAGTTGAAAAATCAAAAACCAAATCAAAAATCAAAAAATTAAAAACCATCAAAAAGTAAAAGTTATTTTCTTTACAGGCCTTTTATTTATTTAAAATATTTTAAGATTCTGATGTCATTTTCAGTCCTACCAGTTGAATAAGTTCTTATATTTTAAATTTTCTTATATTTTAAATAAATTATATTTTAAATAAATAAAAGGCCTGTAAAGAAAATAACTTTTACTTTTTAAGAAAATAACTTTTACTTTTTGATGTCAATTTCGGAGTAATATTAGATTTGAGGACGGCTACGAAAGTCACATCTCGAAGAATGACTCGTCACATAAAAAATGTTCATATGTATTACGCTTAAAGAGCAGACGATTACCGCCACCCACAAACATCTGCAACACCTCAGACATCAAATACGCAGCTGGCTCTTACGGGAGGAATAAGCTAATTTCTCAAATTTATTTGTAACATTCACGAAATATATACTCACGAAAGCACAAACAAACCATTGAAAACACCTACTTGAAATGTAAAAATTCAACACTCAATATTCCCACTAAATATTACTTCTATTATTGCAGTAAAGTAACATCAAAGCCGTAATAAGAAAGCATAAAAATGTAAAACCGATGCGCCTTCCCAATGTGTACGTGCGGCAAGAACAAAGGTCACGCGAGCGAACCTCGTGCAAACTATGCATGAATGCAAAGGTTATTTTCGGGTTAATACAACCTGTGTTTACGAAATTATAGTGACTTGCTATTCTGGGCAACATTTTTGATTATTTTTACTCGGATAGACTGCTGAAGACTGCTAGGGGTAGACCTGAAAAGGTGGGGCTTGACATCTAGTAAACTGACCACTAGGTGAACTGACCACAAGCCCGTGTGAAGTGGAGAAATTGAAGTAGGAAATCGAACCCCGGGCTCCGAAGCGACAGCTTGAGACACAACCAATGGACCAGCGTGGGACGTAAAGGTGATGATGATGACTGAATATTGCTCTAAGGTTAGTAAGTAAATAGTTTATTGAACACAATATGTACATTATTATACACATAGAATTACAAGATGATATTGATAAAAAAAAATGCAATAGACCAACAAATAAATACATAAAAGTATTAGTGGTCAACAAGCCTCAGCATGTGCTGCGACGAACAGTGTGTCCGCTGCAGCGCTGGTTTAAGGGACAATGAAATGTTTGTAAAAGATATAGTCAGTTGGATTCAGATTACTCGGAACTGGGATTGGTGCACTTTAGAGAGGCCTTCATTCAACAATGAGCTTATTTATTTATTGATTTCTCTAAAGCAACGTCATTACGATAGGCAGCACTCCAAGTGAATTCAAGTGAACATTTTTTTTTTCATTCGAATGATGTTAAGCTACTCGAATTTAGAAAGCGTCTAGTCGCTTCACTACGAAATTACAATAACGCCATCACGGTAACGTAGATCGAGGTTTTGTCAGAGTAAAGTTAGCCACTTTAGCTAAGAAAAATACAAATATTAGTACTTAAATGAAGGTAGGTCGGTCATGCCTTTCGCGCTATTGATGGACGATAGCTGACACAAAGTTACAAGAGTAGAGTGGAAATCACGATTTGACTAAGATGACTGCTATTGTTCGTTGTATGCAGACTGATCAAGATCGGTCTGGTACACCCTGTTTGGCCTTGCCAAAAAATGGAATGCCTAGAAGAAGGCTAGTAGAATAATAATTGATTAAAATTTCACATAAATAACTTATTTGAAATAATGATGAAATTTTGGGCTATAATCTTCTTCGAATTTTAAATGAACATTCACACTTCAAACACATATTAATTATATCAGTATTATGTCAATAGGTAGGGGTCACTCTAAAAATTTGTACAAACTCCAAAAGGATTTTTGTTCAAAAGTGTGGACTAAATAAATGAATAAGACGAAAATGAATACTTTCTTACTGCTGGCTTAGTGACGAGTCTTGGCCTCAGAAATAAGAGTGCGCCACTTTGGTCCATCCTGTACTACTTCTTAGCAGTCTCGACGATGTCTTTCTAAAAAAAACTAAAACAAATCATCATCATCATCATCATTTCAGCCAATAGACGTCCACTGCTGGACATAGGCCTCCCCCAATGTTCTCCACACAGATCGGTCCTGTGCCGCCCGCATCTAATGGATTCCTGCGATCTTCACCAGATCGTCGGTCCACCTTGTGGGGGACACAAAACAAATAATTCAATATAATAAAAAACAAAGTACAAATGTATGACCTACCTACTGGACAGAGAAATAAAATACTGATACTTATGAAGCACATATATAGACCAGATACTATGTCAAATTTTATGACGGAAATCCGAATAAACGATTTAAAAAGTGCTTCGCAGTCGTAGTTAAATCCATATTTACAATTGCGTAGTACGAGTACTTTCGGATCACGATCAAAAGCATACGCTTTTGATTTATTATCTTTTGTTTCCTAAACCATTTGTAGTATGAAATAGACTTTAATTTCATAACCGCCCTTTCTGTATTTATACCTGACCTGCTTTTTCGTTACCGAGTGATTTACCTACCCTCCCTTTTTAATGTATTTATACACACAATATCATACACCTTACACGCATTTTAACACACCATATTTACACTCACTAGAAGCATATACAAAGTACAACTTTGTTATTTTTATTTTATAAATAAATTAGGTAGTTTTACTTTTATATTATATTTCAATAAATTTAAGTAGTTAGTTTCTAAATATGAATTATTTGAAAATAAACTTAATCTAAAAAATACTGTAACACTATTTTTTAGCAGGTATGTTGTTACTTAGATACTTAAGTAGGTACAACACTTTAATGGTATACAGTAGCTATAATGTTTATTTTCACTGGAAATAAAAGGCTTTTAAATTTATTTATTTATTTATTACATTTCAAAGTATCTCCATACAATTGTTTAGATGCTCTGCTCCTAAGTATAAATACTCAGGTATCAACATATTAAGATATTTTTAGTATATGCGGACCTACATGAAGGTCTACCTGGTGTCCTGTAATTACAGGTTCTTTTTGAAACCTATATCAGGCACCAGTCTCACAAATACGGGTTGCATCTAAAATTAGCAACTAAGTCCTAGCTCTTAAGACCTGTTTGTGACGAGAAATAAATGACTTATGTATTTATTTAAAAGCACCTACTCTGTTTAAAACCTTTCCAGAATCGACCCTAGGCGTCAAAACGTAAAATATGACTGTGTATTTTATTGATAGAAATATCGAGTTGGTCGGCAGGAGGCAGGACGGTAATCCGCCTGTCGCCGGCAGGTATCGATGGAAGGATTAAAACACCATTTTTACTGACATTTAAAACCTCTCCCTGTATCATTGCCGTGTTTTCAATTACAGCTTTAAAACGTCGATTTTTGCGGTCGGTCGTTTTTATGCGTCGTACTCGTATTGATGGCTCATTCTAACGTTTTTGACACGACACAGCCGTGTACGGTTAGGAAATCGCCGACGGAGTATAAAACTATAAATAATAAATATTCGCTGCAATAAAATTTTATGTTGTTAGGGCTGGCTCCGCCGGGACGTACCTATAGTAGGGCCAGTCGCAGGCGGTACGGCACACACTGTTCAAAGGAATTTGGTTTGTGTCATTTACATTCAAACGATTCTTTTGATTACTTTTGAAGTAGGTTTACTGATACGCAATGCAAAAAAGTTAATGCTGAAAGAATATTATTTATCAGAGAGCCATCTTTTGGCATAGTACACTAATGTAGTACAATAATAAAATCATGTGTAATTAATTCAATGTGAGAGTCATATTTTGTAACCTTTTGTACCACAAAAAAATGAGAATACATAATATTGAAGATATTGGGGCCGTGTGGTCCCCGGCAGAGTAGAATAGACCACCCTCACTCTTACCGAGGTGTCGTAAAAGGCGACTAAGGAAAAGCTGCTGGCATGATCATCAGCACCCAGAGAAGGAAAACTCTGCTTTTATATTAAAACCCTCGCCAACCCGTCTGCCAAGCGTGGTGAGTATGGCAATTACCCCTCATGTGATTGAGGGAGGCCCGTGCCTCAGCAGTGGGGACTTAAATGGGCTGATGATGATAATATTGAAGATAAAACTTATTACTAGATAGAATGAATGAGCTGCGGTGGCTCTTGGAATATTCCATTACTGCTCTAGAAGTGACATTACATTTAGTCTCTACTTATGATAATGATATCTAGGTAATATGTATTTCTGGTCTATCTAATAATAAATAGTTAAAACCAAATAATAAACAGCTATATCTACACCCTAGGCCTTAGATTAATACAAAATAGCGGAAGATACGGCACGTCCCTTCAATTAGACAACTGAAAACGGGCTCGATGCACAACCACATGCACATATACTCACAGCTTTATGACAAATTGGTTTAAAACTGTACGCCAGTTGAAGAACGAGACAAACCTATTTTTTGGCAAAAGCGTGAGTGAGTCAAGCCTACCTTGCGCAGCTACGCTTCAGAGTTGAGTCCTGTCAAAACCACTTAACTCGTCACACACTAATTATATCGTATATTTCTATCTCGCTCTGCAAAATGGTGACCAAAACATTAATTAATTTAGAAATATCATTTGAATATTAAACTTATAAGCGAAATGTGTTTCCATGATATTTGTTATTTCCTTTTGAATAATTCGTACAACGCGTAGAAGCGCACGAAGGCATTTTGGTAACCTTTATACCGCTAAAAACAATTAAAGAATATTTTTGTGTGACACAACCGCTTGATAGACTCGCCAATTTGCGAGTGCGTGCAATTAGACGACGGAGACCTAATTTAAGCGGTCACCTATCTTTCGCTATTTTGATTTAATCATAGACACCCGCGACATCAGTGTTCTCTCTCACGCAGCGAAACACCGCACAGTGCTGCTTCACGCCGGTTTTCTGTGAGGTAATGGTATCACTCCGGTCCAGCCGACCCATTCATGCCGAAGCGTGGCTCTCCCACGGCTTTTCAGATAGGCGCGCTCTGAACCACTGAACTACCATCGTTCATTATTATTATATGTAGCATTATCGTTACTGTTTAAAAATACGAGCCCTCAGTTTATAAACTAGTGTCGACTATCGCAACGAAAATATCTCCTTATTTCGTGCTCCACAGGGCAAATATAGCCAGTAGCTTGCCATCATACATTCTTAAGGTGATGGGTAGGGCACACTAGAAACGCCAATTGATTAGCTACAAAATCGGATTTATTTTAAACAATTTCGGGGTTACAACCTCTCGGTAAACACTTATAGGTACTAATTATTAAATAACCATGCAGAAATGTTGGGTCCGTTTTTGTTACGCCAAAAAATGATTCACGCTAAAAATGCCGCTTTTGGCGGTAAATTGGTCATTCAAGAGGGTCTTTAACAACATTTAATAAGTTATCACAAGAGCTTTTAGAGTAAAAGAGTTCTTGCCGGATCTTTTCGTCAGAATCAACTTTCCGATTCTGGTGGTAGAATCACACTGTATTTGTGCATTCCTTAGTAATATTTTTTGTATCGACATATATGTTTAATTACATGTATATTAGACATAGTTATAATTGATATTTTTCATGTATGACGATTTGTAAGAACTGTATAAGTATTTAACATGCAAAGTATAGGCATCTATCTGGTGCCTACAACTTTGTAGGTTTCGGTGTTGAAACACTGGGCCCGTGGGGTTCCGACGCTCTCTCTTTCTTCCGTGGCTTAGCTAAGCGTCTAGTCGAAGTCACGGGAGAGCCAAAAGCTGGCAGCTACCTCGCCCAGCGAATTTCCATCGCGATCCAGCAGGGTAATGCTACCAGCATTTTGGGGACATTGACACGGGGACCTACTTTGTTTTAACTTTCCTTTTTATTTATTTTAGTTTAATTTTATTTCTTAGTTATTGTCTTAATTTTCTTGTGTTTTTGCTGTTTTGTTCAATAATAATAAATATTTTATCCACTCAAAAGAAAAAAAATTAAACTGAATAAAGTGTTTATGAATTTTGAATTTGAATTGTCCTGCCTTGTTACTGAACATCTTTATACTATGCAGCTTGGTTCTAAAGCAGAAATGAGCTTTCACTCTCCTTTCAAGGCGTTGTTATTTTTTACGAGGACTACATATTTTTATACAACGCTGTAACGTTATCCAGGCGAAGAGGCTAGGATTTGAGTCAGCCTTACCTTTTTGTTAAAAGGGAGCTTGGAGGGAATTCCGGGCTTCTTCAATTACTATTCATGGTGATTACTCAGCTCGCTCGGATAGCTATTACTGAGCATCAGGGTCACGGGTTTTTGTTTTTACCCGTGTGGTGGCGACACAGTGTACAAATAACGGTAAGGGCAACTCTTTTGAAGGATATTTAAAATAAAGTTTACTATTTATTGTTTCTTTATGTGACAGACGAGCAGACGGAACGCGTAATGGTTTGCGATTGCCGCCTCCTATGGACACCCGCGACACCAGCGGGGAGTCACAAGTGCGCCAACCTTTAGACCCCTCTTTTCCCCGGATCGGGCCTCCGGTACCCTCACTCAAGCAGCCAAACACAGCGAATGCAGCAAGACAAAGTTGAAGACAAAGTTGAGAAGCCACGCTTCGGCTTGAATGGGCGGCTCCACCGAAGTGATACAATGACCTCACAGAAAACCGACGTGAATCAGCGTCTCTGCTGTGTTTCGTTGCGAGAGGGAGGGTACCAGAGACCCAATCCGGGCGTAAGAGTGGTTTAAAGATTTTTTCATGCTAGAGGTGGATAAACGAGCAAGCGAGTCACCTGGTGGAAAGTAATCAACATCGCCCATGAACTTCCGCGAAATTACAGGGATAGATTGGTAGCGCACTTGTGACTCCACTAGTGTTAGTGCTTGTGGTGGCACTTGCTTACCATCAGCTGATCCGTCTGCTCGTCTGCCACCTATCACGTTAAAAATACTTTCAGTAGCAAATACAGATTTTAAAATGGTACCTTGAACACAACACAGCTGATTCGATGTAACTGGGCAACTAGACATTTATTTCATTAGTTTTCAACCTTATCTCAACTGCACAAAGTTCAAAATCTGGTGGACTCGTATAATTGAATGCCTGGTTAAACGTTAAATAGTATCGTAGTGTAGTTTTAGGTAGTGTAGTGTGGTTTTAGGACACGAAGTACATTTTCGGATTTGTATAGATCAGTGACCTGTTTTAAATCACTGTAACATTGATTAAGTTATTAGAAAAAACCGGCCAAGTGCGAGTCGGACTCGTCCATGAAGGGTTCCGTAGCAGCATGTAAGCTATGTGGAAGGTAAATTGTGGTTTACGGTTTATAACGTATTAAAAAAAAAACTACTTACTAGATCCAATTCAAACCAATTTTCGTTGTTAGTTTTCATGCAAATGTATATTATTTTTTTTTTTGGTTTTATAATTCTTTTACTATAGAAGTTAGAGGGGGGGGGGGGGCGTAAAGTATTAAGTTTAGAAAAAAATAATACTAGAACTGTTCTTATTTGCTCTTCTACACAATAGCTACAGATAAGATAACATGATTACGAATACACTCTCCGCCGTAATCCCAAGCCAGATCTATCGAACTATTTATCACTAACTATACATTATATTTGTAACTCAATTACGCAGCCGCGTTCCCTCCGACTTTTTAGTCCTCCCGCGGGAACCCCATATCTCACAGGGATGGAAATAGTTTATTGTGTTAGCACGAGGGCGCCCATCAAATTTAATATAGTAATATTTTTCTTTACTTTATGGCTGGTATTAAAGTCGGCTTTTGACCGCGCTGTTGTAGTTGTTTGTAGTACTTTAGTACTTGGGCGGTGATTAGGATAAAGCCCTTGTTAAATCTCTTATTAAAAAGCAAATAGGTCTATAGCAATATTTCGAAATTCATCAAAATAAACACACATACATTATAAATTTCATTGTCAGTTGTCGGTTTGTGCATTCGTGCACGTGATTGTGTGCGCGTTAGTGCGAGTGAGTATGTGTGTGAGTGTGTGAGTGTGTGTGTGTGTGTGTGTGTGTATTTTTGGGTGCGTGCAAAAATTAGCTCTAAAAAAAAATTGGCTCAGAAATGGAAAAATGGAACAGAAACAAAAAAAACATCTAATAACCAGAACAGTGAATTGGCAGCAGAGATTTAGATCGGAATATACTCGTAAAATTGGCTAAGATGTTTGGTTGGTATATTTGTTACGATGTTTTGGACTTTCTGAATAGGTTCAGTACTTAATATTGAGAGTGAAATCAAACAACGCAAATCCTCTACTAAAAAGACGTAACATAATAATATTAATTTTTACAACATCTCATACGTTGACCTGATTCCGCACTAAGTAGCTTAAGCACTTGTATTACAGATATCAGACAACAATGGAACACAAATATATACTTAAATACAAATATTACACCCAGACACTGAACAAACACAAGTGTTCATCGCACGAATGTTTGTCCAGGGTGGGGATCGAACCCACGACCTTTGGCGTAAGAGGCAGGGTCACTACCATCACTTACGCCATCCGGTCAGTCAAAACATCTTACAATATCGAATGCTTTGACAAGAATACACTCGTACGCGCCAAAGTTCGACTGTGGTTCTTTCAATTCTAATATTGCGAGTAGTTTCCTACTGCGCCATTTCTCAAATCTTTTAACTCCACTAAGATATCGGTGGGTAGAAACATTAGTTAAAGCGACAAACACTTTCTCTTACAACAGTTAACAGGGCTTAGCACAAATCTTTAGTCTGGCATGTGTGTCACTTGCTTGCCAACTCGGCGCCCGGCGCTCTCAAACAACCATTCTTAGTGTTGGAACTAGAAGTAACCCGAATTATGAAGTCTTATAATAGTGGGACTTTTGAAAACGTGTTTATGTGATTAGTGGCAGACGAGTGGATGAATCACCTGATGGTATTTAAACGATTTACGCCGACCATGCAGCCAAAAACTACATGCAGCATACAACTTCGTGCGGCATACAACTTTGTGCAGCATACAACTTAGTGCAGCATAAAAATACGTGCAGCAGCATGCTATTGCAGTGTCATTTTTCACCCATCATCCTATTTCCTGAATATTTCTAATTTTAGTGTGAATTCCAAAGCTGTGACTTCGGGAGGTACGTTAGCATACAACTTCGAGCAACATACAACTTCGAGCAACATACAACTTCGAGCAGTATTCAACTTCGTGCAGCATACAACTACGTGCAGCAGGATGCTATTGCAGTCTCATTTTTCACCCATCATCCTATTTCCTGAATATTTCTAATTTTAGAGTGTGAATTCCCAGATGCGACCAAAGCTGTGACTTCGGGAGGTACGTTAGCATACAACTTCGAGCAACATACAACTTCGTGCAGTATTCAACTTCGTGCAGCATACAACTACGTGCAGCAGGATGCTATTGTAGTGTCATTTTTCAGTTATCATCCTATTTACTGAATATCTCTAATTTTAGAGTGTGAATTCCCAGATGCGTCCAAAGCTGTGACTTCGGGAGGTACGTTAGCATACAACTTCGAGCAACATACAACTTCGTGCAGTATTCAACTTCGTGCAGCATACAACTACGTGCAGCAGGATGCTATTGTAGTGTCATTTTTCACTTATCATCCTATTTACTGAATATCTCTAATTTTAGAGTGTGAATTCCCAGATGCGTCCAAAGCTGTGACTTCGGAAGGTACGCTAGCATACAACTTCGTGAAGCATACAACTTCGTGCAGCATTCAAACTTGTGCAGCATACAACTACGTGCAGCAGGATGCTATTGTAGTGTCATTTTTCACTTATCATCCTATTTACTGAATATCTCTAATTTTAGAGTGTGAATTCCTATATGCGTCCAAAGCTGTGACTTCGAAAGGTACGCTAGCATACAACTTCGTGCAGCAGCATGCTTTAACTGTGTCGTTTTTCTTCCATATTCCTATTTCCTGAACATTTCTAATTTTAGAGTGTGAATTCCCAGATGCGTCCAAAGCTGTGACTTCGGAAGGTACGCTAGCATACAACTTCGTGAAGCATACAACTTCGTGCAGCATTCAAACTTGTGCAGCATACAACTACGTGCAGCAGGATGCTATTGTAGTGTCATTTTTCACTTATCATCCTATTTACTGAATATCTCTAATTTTAGAGTGTGAATTCCCATATGCGTCCAAAGCTGTGACTTTGAAAGGTACGCTAGCATACAACTTCGAGCAACATACAACTTCGTGCAGTATTCAACTTCGTGCAGCATACAACTACGTGCAACAGGATGCTATTGTAGTGTCATTTTTCACTTATCATCCTATTTACTGAATATCTCTAATTTTAGAGTGTGAATTCCCAGATGCGTCCAAAGCTGTGACTTCGGGAGGTACGTTAGCATACAACTTCGAGCAACATACAACTTCGTGCAGCATACGACTACGTGCAACAGGATGCTATTGTAGTGTCATTTTTCAGTTATCATCCTATTTACTGAATATCTCTAATTTTAGAGTGTGAATTCCCAGATGCGTCCAAAGCTGTGACTTCGGAAGGTACGCTAACATACAACTTCGTGAAGCATACAACTTCGTGCAGCATTCAAACTTGTGCAGCATACAACTACGTGCAGCAGGATGCTATTGTAGTGTCATTTTTCACTTATCATCCTATTTACTGAATATCTCTAATTTTA
Source organism: Marasmia exigua (assembly GCA_019059595.1). NCBI lineage: Eukaryota > Metazoa > Arthropoda > Insecta > Lepidoptera > Crambidae > Marasmia > Marasmia exigua. The sequence goes on from CM032467.1 coordinate 6,168,688, forward strand.
GAGTGTGAATTCCTATATGCGTCCAAAGCTGTGACTTCGAAAGGCACGCTAGCATACAACTTCGTGCAGCAGCATGCTTTAACTGTGTCGTTTTTCTTCCATATTCCTATTTCCTGAACATTTCTAATTTTAGAGTGTGAATTCCCAGATGCGTCCAAAGCTGTGACTTTGGAAGGTACGCTAGCATACAACTTCGTGAAGCATACAACTTCGTGCAGCATTCAAACTTGTGCAGCATACAACTACGTGCAACAGGATGCTATTGTAGTGTCATTTTTCACTTATCATCCTATTTACTGAATATCTCTAATTTTAGAGTGTGAATTCCCAGATGCGTCCAAAGCTGTGACTTCGGGAGGTACGCTAGCATACAACTTCGTGCAGCAGCATGCTTTAACTGTGTCGTTTTTCATCCATAATCCTATTTCCTGAATATCTCTAATTTTAGAGTGTGAATTCCCAGATGCGTCCAAAGCTGTCGCTTCGGAAAGTACGCTATGACCATAATCCAGGATTCAGAAAGTTTGGTAATTTATAAAGAGACTAGTGGCCCGTTCTCACTTCATTACGAGATATTAGTTCTACTTTATACCAATAGATGGCGCTGGGTGTATACTTTAATCGCGCAAGCGTTTCGTGTTTTCGAATTACATATAAGCGTTGCCGCTGCTTGTTTTGATATACCTCTTTATAAATATTTAAGATCATTCTAGTTCAAACACAAGGCATATACGTAACTTGCGTTTGCCGAAAACATAAATCATTTGCGCGATGTAATCGACACCTAGCGCTCTCTATTGTCAAAGTTTGTTTCTAATAGCAAAATTAAGTGCCAGGGCGAAGTGATGAGCAGCCCACTATTGAATAAGAAGAAAGTTGTTTTCCATCAAATAAATAGACAGCCTCTCTTTGAGATTTATGTCATTAGCCAGAATAACAAACTCTAAGATTTACTGACAACGATTCCCTCGTATGAGGCATATTTACATCGGTGCTTCTCTTCGCTTTCGTTTTATTACGATCCTTTGAATTAATAAAGAAAAGAGACACCTATACTGAATAGAACGTTCACCCTAAGTTATTGAGCAATTGAGCATCTTTACGTAGTATTAGTTACGCTTTTATTGAATTTGAGTTGATAATTAATTGACTTCAATTAACGAAAGTGGGGATCTTGCCGGAAAAGGAATGAGGAAAAATTACTGGGACATTTTGGAGAGGTCTTCGTCTGAGGGTGATAATATTTGGTCATCTAATTATATCGTTTTCTTTTGATAAACACTCAGCTGTTGTTTTTATGTTTCAGTGTTCTAATAATACCTTCAACCGATTTCTACTAAAGCGATCAGCTACTTACGCAGGATATAGTATAGTGCTCAAGTGTTTGCGCAAACACAAGTGCACTCTATATTACCTTGTCCTCATTTTCCGATGGGACATCAGTGTGACGACCTGAGATGGATCGGGCGCAGGACCAACGACTTAACGTGCTTTCCGAGGCACGGGAGTACAAAACCGCCAATTTCCAGACTCCGGGCTGACACTGAGAATTTCTTAACAAAAAAACTCAGGTACAAATTTTGGCCTGACTCTGGATTGGAACCCGGGACCCCAAGTGCGACGCACTACCCTCTGCACCAACGAGGCAGATAAAGAATTCATTCAATTAAATAATTATTATGTGTAAGCTGAATTCTTCTATTGGCTTCGAGAGAGAAGCCAATAGAAGAATTCAGCTAGGCTGGGCAGCATTTGGTAAACTTCGTCAAGTCTTCTCATCATCCAACCCCCAAAGTCTTAAGTCAAAAGTCTTTGACCAGTGCGTCCTTCTGGTCATGACTTACGGTGCCGAGACGTGGACACTCACGGCTGGACTAGTCCACCGGTTCAAAGTCGCTCAAAGAGCTATGGAAAGGGCTATGCTCGGAGTATCTCTGTGGACCGCATCAGAAATGATGTAATCCGACAGAGAACCAGAGTCACCGACATAGCCCACAGAATTAGCAAACTGAAGTGGCAGTGGGCTGGTCATATTAGCCGCAGAACTGACAGCCGTTGGAGCCGTAAAGTCCTTGAGTGGAGACCGCGACTCGGTAAGCGTAGTGTAGGACGCCCTGCGACAAGATGGGATGATGACATTCGAAGGCTGGCTGGTGTGGGCTGGATGAGAGTGGCCGAAAATCGGGAGCAGTGGTGTGCATTAGGGGAGACCTATGTCCAGCTGTGGACGAGTGTGGTTTTCTGATGATGTGTAAGTTCTAACTCTAGGGATATAACCTGATCAATGTAAGAGAACTTAAAGCGAACCCCGGGCTTTGAAGCGACTGCTTGGGACGTAACTGGGAAAAAACGCTAAGATGATGATTATATTAATAACATTTCAGAAAAAAATCGAATGATGAAAAAATATGAATTATCTATCGGTTTTTCGCAGAACCGAAATATAATTCATATCAATTCATTGAAAATTCATGAAAAGTCATTTCAATAACCGAAGCAAATGTAATGTAGCCCTCTGGCTAGGTGGAGGGACGATTTGCGCAGCGCAGGATGACTGGCAAGAGCTGGATGCGAGAAGCCATGGATAGATCACGGTGACGAACAATCGGAGAGGCCTACGTCCAGCCACTGCTGGACTATCAGCCTATCGCAGTCCACTGACTGCGATAGGCTGATGATGATGAGGATGATGATATATCTGTATATTATAATTTAAAAAAAAAACTACTTATGCGGTAACAATATTTTGGAACACAAGTCTCATTTATATTTAAATTGAAATACCTTGAGCAAGAAATAAAGAATCAATTTTCAATTATTATCCATAATTATAATCATTTTGGCAGTAGCAACTGAATATTATATAGAGTTTTAACTTTCTATAAAAAATAATAATTAATAACAATAGAATTCGATAAACGACTTCAAACATTACATAATGACATAATGCCCTCTCAAAGGTAACTGGAAATATATTTTCAAAAATAGTAGCAAAAGTAACTTTTAGCAACGAAAAGTGAAAAAAACTGGGTGAAAACTCGTTCACGGTTGAATTCAGGTGGGATTCCAGTCATAAATTCGAGAAAAAAAAACACTGTGAGATATAAAATAGTCGAACAATGCAGTTTGTATGCGTCGGCGTCGCATTAATCAACTAAAAGCTAACTGTCGCGTTAGTAGTTAACTTTTGAAGTATGGGGTAGTTACTGAACGAGTAGTTCAATAGTTCACTTGAAAAGAAAGTTTGTTTCACTCACTCTCTCGTTCAAGTATTTCAGCAGTTTATCTAGTTGAATTAATACTTATGCGATAGTAAGAGTAGGATTCAATCTCGATTGATGTACGAGTACACATTGAAGATTAAAAATGATTCTCAAAATACATATTCCAATAAAATAACGGTCCAAATACAGCAGTTTCACGAACAATAAGATCTTCAGTATATAAACTCACCTGAGTAATTTGATTCAAGGTAATACATAGTAATACTATCGTCAACACACAGTTTTACGTTTTAAATTAAGTGGAATAAAATATTTTAGTTTGATAATAAAAAAATTGCTTAACATGGACAACACTCTTACGTCTTCATCGTCAGCCCATTTAAGTCCCCACTGCTGGGGCACAGGCCTCCCTCAATCACATGAGTGGTAATTGCCATACTCACCACGCTTGGCAGACGGGTTGGCGAGGGTTTTAATATAAATGCAGAGTTTTCCTTCTCTGGGTGCTTATGATCATGCCAGCAGCTTTACCTTAGTTGCCTTTTACGACACCTCGGTAAGAGTGAGGGTGGCCTATTCTACTCTGCCGGGACCACACGGCTCTTACGTCTTGAGTGAACTATTTTGCGCAAGTCAATTTCAAATGCAGCTAAAGCGGGTAATTAAGGTAAGTACTAAATAACTTATGTTCTATGTCTTGATTTAGATTACCTGAGATTGTGAAGTTGTTGTTACACCTGTGCGCGTGCACCCCGCTTCACTTTAATAATTGCTTTCAAATTACATTTATATGGATAAGTTTAGGGTTTTATTTAGAAAAATGCGACGTCAAACAAACTGCGAGGTTGGTGCTTTTAACACGTTCCTTTCCTAGTAGGCTAATTAATTAACCAAAGTTAAAAAAATACATTTAGACTTGGTTACAATGTACAGTCAACAGCAAAAGTTGATGCACACTTTTCGCAGGTAGTAACTCTTATGCTATTCGGGATATGACCTACAAACTGTACGTAGTAAGAGGTAGGTACCTCCAAGACTCTTTTTTATTTAAATCAGGTAAACGAGCAAGCAGGTCACCAAAGGGTGAGTAAAATAAAAGCAGAGTCTTCGCCTCCTGAATTCGAATCTGTGCATGCATCTCTTAATTTTTTTAAATCTATATGTATACTTTTATCATAATCTTAGCGGCGAGGGAAAACATCGTAAGTAAACCTGCAAACTCAATCAGTGGACTCATTTGTTATAAATAATAATGATTCTGAGCGCGTGTAAACCATAATTTGATTAGTCTAGTTCCTCTGTTTAACGGTTGCGAAGGTTCTACAACAATTGCTTTATTGTAGGTGCACACCAGACTCACTAATTCGCGGATCATGATTCAAGCCTACCCTACGCTTCAAAGAAACATCTTTAGTCGCAACCGAGTATATCATGCTGAGATGAAGAGACGAAACAAAACATCACATTTTTTTGCTACTAAAAATCTATTTGAGTTCTAATATGAAAAAACCGGCCAAGTGCGAGTGGGACTCGCGCACCGAGGGTTCCGTACAAACCTGCAAGGTTTACAAAGTTCGTTCATTACGACAGTCGAGTCATAACTATGGTATTTTTATTGCAAAATGAAATTCATAACATTACAATGGGGAAAGATGGAGGAGCATAAATTTAAGACAAAGATCTCTTTATCGTTTAAGTAATCCTTTACCTGTGCTGTAAGCTATTGCTTCTTACCAAATTTCGAGATTCTATGTCAACGGGATGGTCTTTAGGTTTTAATTCCCTTGCGTGTAGTTGCGAGTTTCAAAATATGCGGTATCAATGGTTGTACTTTTGCGTTTTGCGTTTTTGCGTTGACTTAGAATTTTTTTTTTCACGGGTTAAAGGCAATTAGATCTAAGTATTTGATATGAATTTCAACTTGATAGCTCTACGCGTTCATGAGGAAAAAAGTAATAAGTTTATATTTATTAAAAAATAAATATTTTGTAATGTAACAAAAAATTTAAGGTTTTCGGAATTTTTCCTTTATGTGTGCTATAAAACGTTGCTTCATGCCAAATTTCAAGATTCTAGGTCGACTGGAAGTACCCTTTAGGTTTTGATTCCCTTGCGAGTACTTGCGAGTTTCAAAATATGCAGCTTAAATTGCTGTTTCTTTTGATTGCGTTGACATAGAAGTTTGATTTTGTTACAGCTTAAAGGTATTATAGACTTGAGTATTTGGTATGAATTTCAATTTAATACCTCTACGCGTTTATGAGGAAATGGGTAGTAAGTTTAAAATTATTAAAAATATATATATTATGTGATGTAACTAAAAATTTATAGTTTTCGTAATTTTTCCTTTATCTATGCTATAAGACGTTGCTTCGTACCAAATTTCAAGATTCTGAGTTCACGGAAAGCACCCTGTAGGTTTTGATTCCCTTGCAAGTGTCGAAAATTTGCGGCATAAACGGCTGTATCTTTTGATTGCGTTGGCTTAGAAGTTTGATTTTTTCACAGCTTCAAGGGACAGTAGACCTGAGTAATTGATATAAATTTCAGCTTCATAGCTCCACGCGTTCCTGAGAAAAAGGGTCTTGACAGACGGACGGACGGACAGACGGACAACAAAGTGATCCTATAAGGGTTCCGTTTTTTCCTTTTGAGGTACGGAACCCTAAAAAGAACAAACGTTACTCCATTCTGACATAAAAAACTAGCTATTTATTTAAATTTACCATAATAGAAATCAACCAAAACCAATTTTACTTTCACAAAAGCAATAAGGATATGGGTATTAAGCTTAGTTTCAGTTCTCTCCAGATTAGGTTCTCCCGAAACCAAATCTACAGCATTCACACAACGTCTAAATGGATGGGCGACCGGGTCGTGGGGCGACACACAGGCGCCTCGCTTAAAACTCAGCTAATTAAATGAATGAAAACGAAACTCGAATGTTTTCATTCCATTTACCGTTCTATGCTCCCACTCTCGCCCACTACGAATGGCGGTATGCAAAATGTATTACAATATCTCAAACATGGCGCTTTTCAATTTTATTTTAATTGGGAGACCATTGCGGAGGTTTAGTTGAAAATTCTGTTAGTATTTTAGCCAGTTGTTAGAAATGAATATAATAGTTGGTATCTAGGTATGGTAAATAGTTTATTAGAGTGTGCATAATATTTTGGATGTTAACATTTTATTTTTTAACAGTTTTTGCCAAAAAATCGTTTTAATCGCACCGGCTTACTTAAAGAATAAAAAAGCATTTGTTTTATAAAACACTAAGTACGTCGTTATATATCAATGTATTTATTGCTTTGCATACATTTAATTACACATAGTAGAGCAAATATGTCAACAAGTAGGTAGTAATGTAGACATATTCGATTTTTTTAGTTATTATGAAAATAATAAATAATTAGGCGTGCTGTAGGCAAAGTTCTTACCTATATGAGCAGCCAATGTTACATCTGTGGTAGCAGCGGTTAGGAGAAACTCGCCCCTTGCGCATAGCAATTCTTCTCATAAAATGCAGCATAGGATAATAAAGTCCTTTTTTGAGAAGTGTGTTTACAAATAGTTGGCACTACTTACCTATTATGTGCTTACAGAGTTCTTGCTGGTGTCTATGGATAACGGTAGTCGCTGCCAGTGCTGCCACCTATCACAAAAAACTTTTGTACTTTGTAACATCGCGTTATCTCGAATAACCCCGTCCCGGTCGGAGTTCGAAAAGTCATTTGCGCGATTATCTGTCTCGCGGAGCACATCACGGCCGGCGTTGTATGTAAATTGAATTAATGACGCTGCACTCGGAGCCCACTCGACGATCGGGCGACGTGGATAGACGCGCTCGTTTCCCGCGATTTATTTCGATGACTTTCGTTCGACGGAAGGGTTGTGGCGAGAAGCATTTTTATTGTGACGCATTTAGGGTTAACACAAACTCAAAGATATCAATATACTTACTTACTTACTCATTATTGTTACTATAAACTTAATTTTCAAACTTTTATTTTTTTCCTTAAAATAGGCAGACAAATCCGTTTACCATCTGATGGTAAACGGTAACCGCCGCTCATAGACATCAACAATGCCAAAGCACAGTCATACCGCTGCTTACCGTGAAAAAAATACTCTTTATGTAATTATAAGGTTCTGTTCCTTTGTATCCTCGTTCTTTTTGTTGTCTTTTGTTATTCTTCACGTTCTTTTGTTATCTGTCACATTCAAAATTCGATTTGTCAGTCACTCAAGGTCCAGAAAACCAGCGCGGCAGCGGCTGCAAACCGCTGCAGCACATGCTGAGCTTGCGCCTTGTTAACCACTTAACTTTGTTCCTTTTCTTCTTCCTTGGTCACTTGTTTATGTATTAACTTAATTTATTTGTTGTTTTCTTTAAATATTTCTTTCCTATCTATGTAAATCTTGTATGTGGTCAATAAATGTTTACTTACTTAAAAGTCTCCTATGCTAGTACGGCATGTCCTGCGTGAACCAGATAGTTACGTGGGAAACCACCGCCGGGTCAAGGCAGAAGGGGTAGACATAAAAAGGTGTGACTTCACGTCGTAAGGGATGACATGCGTGGCAACAGACTAACCACTATGGATGCCCAAGACCGTGCGAAGTGGAGGAATCGCAGTAGGAAATCGGACCCAGGTGGTTTAACTTAAAGCCGTCCTGCAACGAACGAGAATATACCTGTCGCATCCAAACACAGGATGTGGCGCGTGTGAAAGACAGGGAAACTCCGATTCAGTAGTAACGTCCACTTTAACTAATTTAAAGTAGACGTTACATACTACTTTTATTTAAATTTCCCTCAGGTTCAGAAGGGACAGCGAGTAGTGGAGCTATATAACTCCACTACCATATCGAAATATCTCTTTCTACCAAGAAGATCTGATAATATGATAGTTACTATTTTATGGACAATCTGTAATTTAAAAGAATATTTTTAAGTGAATTCTTATATTATATATTAACTTATATTTTGAAACTTGGTAAAGAGATGTATTTTGTTAACCGCATAAAGATTTTTATCTACACAAAAATAGTAAAATGAAATATCTTTTTTCATAACTTAATACCTTGCGCAAGAGACGCTCCCAAAGTGGTAAAATATTGTCCTATCCCGAAACTTTTATAATAAAAGAATAAATTATGAAACTATAAAACATATATAATATACATTACCATGAAAACTAACAACGAATATTGGTTTGAACTAGATCTAGTAAGTAGTTTTTTTATACGTTATAAACCGTAAACCGCAATTTGCCTTCCATGTATCTTACTTGCTGCTACAGAACCCTTCATGGGCGAGTCCGACTCGTACTTGGCCGGTTTTTTTCTTTATTTCGTTTATGGTTTTTTCACTCAATTTGTTTATCTAACATGCTAATTTTGTAGGCTTCGGAATTATAACGATAAAAAAAATTAAGTGTATATCGTTAGATACAAATAAGGATAAAGCACCATTAATGCCTCAGGTATAGACATGTTGCGCGTAACGAGCGCGTAATCCATTTCAGCAGCCCTGCAGTTACGCTGAAATTATTGCGTTCCGACCCGGCGCAAAGTCGTTTATTACAATAAAATTTGTGGGTTGACCGAAAGCAGTTATGGAATGAAATAATAAGTTAATGAGAGCAATATATATATATTGCTCTCATATATATGGCCGTGTGGTACCCGGCAGAGTAGAATAGGCCACCCTCACTCTTACCGAGGTGTCGTAAAAGGCGACTAAGGTAAAGCTGCTGGCATGATCATCAGCACCCAGAGAAGGAAAACTCTGCATTTATATCAAAACCCTCGCCAACCCGTCTGCCAAGCGTGGTGAGTATGGCAATTACCCCTCACGTGATTGAGGGAGGCCCGTGCCCCAGCAGTGGGGACTTAAAGGGGCTGATGATGATATATATATTTTTTTTATATGAGAGGTGGCAGACGAGCAGACTGATGGTAAGCAATTCCGCCGCCCATGGACACCCGCAACACCAGTGGAGTCACAAGTGCGCTGTAAACCTTTTCCCCTTACCCCCCATTGGGCCTCCAGTAACCTCACTCACACGGCGAAACACAGCGCAGGCGCTGCTTCACGCCGTGAAGCAGTGGTATCACTCCGGTCGAGCCGGCCAATTCATGCTTAAGCGTGGCTCTCCCATATTAATATTATTCAATTCAATAGATAGATTCAATTAAAAAAATACTCTCATCCTCATCTTAGCGTGTAATTCCCAGTTGCGTCCGAAGCTGTCGCTCTGGAGCCCGGGGAACGCTTGCACCATGATTCTAGATTTGGGGAGTCTGGTATTTACAATGAAGCGACTGCTGTCTGACCTGTGCAACCCTTAAACCAACCGAATCATGGTTACCCTTTTGTGCAGGTTGCCTCACGACGTTTTCCTTCACCGCCGAGCTAATGGTAGAAACATGCACAGAGATTTGAAAAATCCATATTTGCATGCTCAGATTCGAATCACGACCCCCCGCATGAAAGCTGGTTCTTATTCACTGAGTTACCATCGCTCTGAATATGTAAAAGTATCAAGCTTAAATCAATTCCAAATATTTATTGACAACTACTTTGAAAACGATATTTCTTTCCTCTACCCAAAGGTTGTCTGGAAGAAATCGCTACAGGCAATAAGACCGCCTTATTTTACTGTCAGTTGTTGTTGTATCATGCTTGTATTTTCTTTTTGTGCAATAAAAAATATCTATCTATCTAAATATGAAGAAAAACTTCCAAGTCAACTCAATAAACCGTGGGAGAACCACGCTTTGGCATGAATGGGCAGGCTAGACCAGATTGATACTACGGCCTCACAGAAAACATGAAAGGAAGCAGCGTCTTTCAACGACAAGCGAACGCTTTGCGCAAGTAGAGCGCTTTGCGTAGCAATAAAAATGTTTTTGGCCACAGCCCTTCCGAAAGTCATCGACATAATTCGAGGGCAACGAGCGTGTCGGGCAATTGTCGAGTGCTACATGCGCCACCATTTCTGATCCCATTCTTTATCCGCACAGGTTGTACAAATTTTTCTAGTCTAGGGAATGCGTAAAAGTACCTAATCTTAGCGTGTTATTCTCAGTTGCTTCCAAAGCTGTCGCTCTGGAGCCCAGGGTACGCTTGTGTGTGGACCAATGTGTCCTGGATTCAGGAAGTCTAGTAATTACAATGTAGCGATTGACAGGGGACCAACTGGATCACTGTTACACATTCAGAACAATATTTTTTTATGAGATGGGTGGAAGGCGAGCAGACGGATCACCTGATTATAAGCGATTGCCGCTTACAATCAGGACACTTGCGACACCAGTGGACTTACAAGTACGCTGCAACCTTCAAACTTCCTTTCCCCGATTTGAGCCTCTAGTACCCTCACTCATGCAGCAAAATACACCACAGTGCTGCTTCACGCCAGTTATCTGTGAAGCCGTAACACTCCGGTCCAGCCGGCCCATTAATGTCGAAGCGTGACTCTCCCACGGTCTCACATTCATTATCTCGAATATTGAGGTATCCACAATTTTAGATAATCTTTAGAGACGTTAGTTGTAGAACGCTTATTTTCCAGCGCTCTCTTTTCCCCCGCTCGTGCAAACTCTGGAATAAGCTTCCAGCCGCGGTGTTCCCTGATCGCTATGACATGTCCTTTTTTAAACGAGGTTTAAAAAGAGTTCTTCTCTCACGGTAGGCAGCGGCATGACTGTGCTCCGGCATTGTTGATGTCTATGAAAGGCGGTTACCGTTTATCATCAGATGGGCAGCAAGCTCGTCTGCCTATTTTAAGCAATAAAAAATGCACATAGAATAGAAATATCGTGCATGTTGGCTCACGACGTTTTCCTTTACCGCTAAGCTAATGGTAGAAATATGCACAGAGATTTGAAAAATCCATAGGTGCATACCCGGATTCGAATCGCAACCCCCCCTATGCAAGGCGCATTCTTATTCACTGAGCTGCCATCGCTCTGAAAATGTAAAAGTATCAAGTTTTAATCAGTGCCAAATTTTTATCGGCAACTTTTTTTTTTATAGAAAGGCCAATCAGGATTACCTCACTCCGCCTGATGGTAAGCGACCGTGAAATCCAAATATGAGGTTGACAGGCACAAAAGAACTAATAAAGTTCCCATTGTGTCTGCCATCCTCACCCTAATGGCCTGCTGAGATGCCGTTTCACGCTAAAAGACCCCGGTTTGTATGAAGGAGGAAACACATGAGCTGGGAGGGCATTCCATGCCTTGATGGCTCGGGGCGGGAACGAGGAGCCAAACCTCTTGTGAGTGAGGTTACGGAATACGGGAGTCCCAACCTGGGAAGTCGGGTTTTAAAAGTTGGCAACGCACTTATAGGTAACTCCAATGGTATATATAGCCTTCGATTAAATGTTGATTTACTCTAAGGATATAGCGGGCGTCTATGGGCGGCGACAATCGCTTACCATCTAGTGATCCATCCACTCGTCTGCCACCTATGACTTAAAAAACCTATAACTAAGTATCAATTAGTTATTATTACTGATTAATAAAATAAACGATGAATAATTGAATAATAAACATGTTTGTTTGTATTGGTCTAGGTGTTTTCTATTTATTTGTAATTCCGCTGTTGGTTCTGATATCCGTAACACAGGTGCTTGAGCTACCTATCTCGGAGTTAGATCAATGTATGTGATGTTATGAAATATTTATTTATTTAATAAAAGAGATGATAGTTCTAATTAGATACTTAATTTTCTATTCGAGACTCAATTTATGAGCGTAACTATTTTACCTTTAATAGTGTTTCCAATAAAAACTATCCCAAGAAAGCTAGTACTTTTCAAGTTCTTGTGCCAAACTCTCTTCAGGCAGTTTAACATCGTTTGTGCTCACTACCCTCGTCTCTCAAATTGCCCCGCCCAAACATTACTAAACTGAAAGAATAACGAAACAAGTCTATTATGTTAGGCCTTGAAAGATATGGTCAGCCAGTTCTCTCGGGAGAGGCCCTCTCTAAATCGTCCCAGTTTACGTAGCGAGTCCTCTATTAAGATTATGAAATTATGAAGCCGACTACGTTGGCAGATTTGCGTGGTAAGGCCTCTGTTAATATCGTTGATTTAATTCGAGGCCCGGTTCGATGTAATTGACTACTAACCAGTAACTTTGTTTTGACTTAGCAGGTACTGTTTTGAGCGACTCGGGTGCTGGGTGAAAGAATAAATGATCCTTATTTGCAAGATTATTTTTATTCTTGGGAAAACATTTGAATAGAATAGACATCTCGGTGTATTCCAAATTTTGATTTTCTTTTTTTTCAGCAGGCCACAAAAGTTTTAAACTTATTTAAAACTTTTCTAAAGAAAGTAACTTTTGACGATTAATTTGAGAGCATTACGTGAAAGAAATTACGTGAATCCGGGCTCATCTTAATTGCAGACATTCTGGTAATTTCCCTGTTACGTCCAGAGTCTTCTATTCAAAATCCTTCCCGTGCATGGACCATGGCGGATGATTTTATAAGTCTGGTAGGTAATTTCAATAAAACGACTCCGGTCGGAAATTCTTAATACAAAGACAGGGGAACTAGAATAACTTCATCATATTTAAGGGTTCTTAATATTTTTTCAACAATTTTGACGAGCATACGGACCACCTGATGGTAAGCGATTGCCGCCGCACATAGACACCCGCAACATCAGTGAAGTCACAAAGTGCACTGCCATCCTTTAAACTCTCCTTTCCTTCGAATTGGGCCTCCAGGATGGGTACCGGATGAGTGAGGTGGATGAGTGAGGGCACTCACGCAACGAAACACAGCACAGTGCGTTTTATGTGAGGCCGTGGTATCACTCCGGTCTATTCATGCCGAAGCGTGGTTCTCCCACGGTGATTACGTGGAGTTTTCCTTACGAGTTATCCTTATTTAACATTTGGAATAATGTCTGTGTCTATGTTACCGGCAACGTGTATAATTCAAGCATTCTACACAATGCCTAGGTAATGTATAAAATGCCTTGGCAGTCGTGCAATGTATTTATTATTATTATGAGTATCATTGTCCATTACATGTCTCTCTTTCTTCAGTCAATTCCCTCACTGCTGAGGATCGCCTCAGCAGTGACTCCTTCCGACTTTGTCAACCAGCTGTTTGCATCGGTTGCGTTCCACTCGGTATATCGGGCAGTGCTTTTCGGGGCATAGTCATAGTCCATTACATACATTGCCTATATGCCCATAAAGATAATGATGATCGGTGAATTAAATATTCATTTACTTTGCACGCTATCAATAAAAAACCGACCAAGAGCGTGTCGGTCTCGCCCATGAAGGGTTCCCTAGCAGCAAGTAAGATATACCTACGTATGGAAGGTAAATAGCGGTTTACGGTTTATGGCGACAGCAAAAAACTACTTGCTAGATCTAGTTCAAACCAATTTTCGTTGTTAGTTTTCATGGTAATGTATATCATATATATTTTTTAGTTTTATGATTCTTTTATTATACAAATTAGAGGAGGGTACACATTTTACCACTTTGGGAGCGTGTCTTGCGCAAAGTATTAAGTTTATGGGTTTGATGAACAGAGACACCCCAAGACGTTTTTTTTTTCTTTTTTTGTGTAAAAATCGTAATACGGTTAACAAAATACATATATTTACCAAGTTTCAATATTATAGTTCTTATAGCTTCCAAAAAAAGTGGCTGCGACATACGGCCGTACGGGCAGACGGACAGACAGACATGACGAATCTATAAGGGTTCCGTTTTTTGCCACTTGGCTACGGAACCCTAAAAAGCGGTGCAGCAACACCGCCTATAGTAAAATTAATTCGACCACTTTCAGATTTCCGCGGTGGGGCGGCTATTAATCCTGCTGATTACTTTACTGGACATCTGCGGCGGCTGATGGTGGGTTTAAACGATCATGATTCACCGCCAAGTTGGCTGGGAAACTGATGTTAATTTGGTTAGTAATAATAATTAAATAAAAATGCACTTTAAATTTTAACGACAGTCTTCGAGTGGCATCTGAACTCACGACCTTTTGGTAAAGTCAAAATCACAAGTACAAGTAAAGCAGTATTTTCGGTAAAGTAAAAAGGGCGGCAGCTATCTCTTACCATCAGGTGATCCGTCTGCTCGTCTGCGACCTATCACATAAAACAAAAAAAAATGAAAAGCAGTCACCCAACTACTCTGACCACTGAGCTATCGAGGACTTCGTAAAGTTGATAAGTTTGGTATGGTAACTTATTAACCTATAAAGAATAAATGAAAAAAAAAATATTACCAAACAATTTTATAGATAAGGACCTTTAAGGTGACGGGTAGGGCACACTAGCGACGCCAATCAATTTTAATTTTTCGCTTCGAAACCGGATCTATTTTAAACGATTTCGGGGTTACAACCTCTCGGCAATCCGTTTTTACAGGCGAAAAACTCATTCACGCTAAAAGTGGCCGCTTTTAGCTTGAATAAATTTTTCGCTTTCGCGTTGGACCCAACATTTGTGCATGGTTATTTAATAAATAGTATAAGTGATTGCCGAGAGGTTGTAACCCCGAAATTGTTTAAAATAGATCCGGTTTAGAAGCTAAAAATTAAAATCGATTGGCGTCGCTACCCGTCACCTTAAGCTGATTTAAATAATACTTTATCCTTTTTTATCAAGTTTTGTACGTATTCCTCAGAAGATTTTTATAGGAATGTAGTATACTACAAATATTCGTTCAAATACCTGTTTACCTATTCTGATATTTTTTGAGACGTAGGAACTGAAAAGTACTTGCCTCCTTTTTTAGTTATGAATTTATTCACATGATAGATTCGATTGCTCGCAAGTAACATGCGTACATACATAAATCTGATTTATTGTCTACTATACAATTACACGCCCTGTTGGTCTAGTGGTTTAACTACCGGGCCGTGATTCACACTGAACCCTAGAAGTAGAAATAAATTTATTGACCAGTAAAATGTGTACATATAACAATAATGCCGTTGGCTTCTTCGTTTTACAGTAACATTTAGGTATTACAGACACCAATTCGTAGTCAAGAAAGGAAAGTAATGAAAGGAAAACCAATAAAATAGTTAACTAACAAATTTCGAACCTTAATAAAACATTTTTTTTATAAATAATATTTAGGAACATTGAGTTGAAATAGTACCACTTTAGGTATGTGTGTGTGTATGTGTATGTGCGGGTGAGTGGGTTTGTGTGTGTGTGTGTGTGTGTGTGTGTGTGTGTGTGTGTGTGTGTGTGTGTTGTTCGTTTAGTATGTGTGCAACATAAGCGTGTGTTAGGTCAGCTCAGGTGCTATAATCGCTTGTGTGGGTGTTTTATGATGCTGGAAGAAGACATGTTTAAGCTTTCTGTGTGTCAGGGACTTCATGTTTTCTATAATGCGACAGATTTTATTATACACATGAGAGAGAAGGTAAGAAGGAAGTCGTTGAACAATTTTGCTGTGTGTGGTATGAGTTGGGATGCCAAACCGTCTCCGCTCCGACAGCATGTCAAAGTCAGGTGAATTGAGTACCTTAGTGTACATGTGCAGAGCGGCTTTAAAGATTAATACTTGACGAACGCGTAACACTTTGCATTTTCTATATAATTCATCCGTAGGGTAAAGAAAGGATTTCTGCAGCATGACTTTTAACACGGCACGCTGCGCTCTTTCCACTTCTATCATCATGGTTTTTATAGCCCCTCTCCAGGCAAGCATGCAGTAGTATATGAGGGACTGGGTAATGGACAACATTTCATATTTTTAACATATCCATATTGTTTTTTTATATGAAAATAGACATAAAATTAACAGACCCATATTTTTTCTTTTTTTAAAATTTGGCCATTTTCATGCATAAAATAATTATTGAAATTCTTTATATTCTAAATAGACGTAAGCGCCAAATGACGTCATCGGACGGCTGAATACAGCGATATTCCTTTGCTTATCATTGTTTTAATAAAAAAAGGTACTACTGTCAAAGGTAAATAATACTAGTGTCAACATTGTCAACGTCATTCATTCATTCAACGTTGACAAGTTGTCTTTTTTTTTGACAGTTGCATATCATGGGTTTGGCATTTCGTAAATTTAAAACTATAATGTGCTAAGCAAAGAAATATTTTACATTCTGCCGTCCGATGACGTCATCTTACGTTTTTTAGTTTTTAATTTTTTTCTCAGTAAATAAGCAATATAAAAAATGAATAAATATATATTCGAGCAGCGGAAAAGTAAATAGAGAATTGGTATTTTTTGTTTCAGAGCTTAGCAATTTTGAAATGTTGTCCATTGCCTTGTACACCAACATTAGCGTGTCCCTTGTAGCGCATGAACGAAGGGCCTTCAAAATGTATATAGTCTTCCTGATTCTACTTGCAAGGTATGACCCATGTTTTTTAAAGAAGAGCTGATTGTCTATGTGTACACATCATCATCAGCCCATTTAAGTCCCCACTGCTGGGGCACGGGCCTCCCTCAATCACATGAGGGGTAATTGCTATACTCACCACGCTTGGCAGACGGGTAGGCGAGGGTTTTGATATAAATGCAGAGTTTTCCTTCTCTGGGTGCTGATGATCATGCCAGCAGCTTTACCTTAGTCGCCTTTTACGACACCTCGGTAAGAGTGAGGGTGGCCTATTCTACTCTGCCGGAGACCACACGGCTATGTGTACACCCAAGTATTTTATACTATCGTTGATGTTGATTGTGTTGCAGTTGCAGGAGGTGTCAGCGGTTAGAGTTGAGAAGAAGCCTACGATGGAGTGAGCTTAGTCAAGAGTAGCCTCTTCACTCTAGCTTGAAAAATATTTAGTACTAGTAGCCCGTCCTCACGTTTCGGGACATTAGTTCCAAATAATACCAAAAGGTGGCGCTAAACATCGCGCAATCGTTTCGTGTTTTCAGATTACTAGCGTTAACGCTATCTGTAGTATTAACCTCTTTTTAAATAGTATAGAAGATTTGTGTTAGTTCTCAGTACTTGTGGTAACTTTGTTGTTCCTGGTTTCCAATAGTACAAAGGCAAACCAGACTAATATTATCTTACTCTATGGGCAAACCAGGGGACCAAAACAATGCGTGTAATGTTTGTTGTCTCAATTTATTTATTATTTTACCGCTGCTCACCTGTTGGTAAGTGATGATGCGTTGAAGATGGATCATATCTGGAATACGAGGGTTAGGGAATAAAGAGTGCACTTGTGTTCGCGCACACACTTGAGCACTTTAATATATCCTGCGTACATGGCTGGACATAACCGTAATCCGTTGAAGGATTATTATATTATTTGAGTTGCCCGTTTACTCTTCTCTGAAAAACATCTTAACCATAGCGTCAGATGAACACTTAAGCGCTTATTTTTTATCATTAATTAGCCACGCGGTACAGAAAATAACTTTGTCACCAAAATATCAGTAAAACGGTAAGTTAAAAAGTACAGTGTTTGTCCCAAACGTGTCCTTCCTTTAACTACTCCCCTCCCAATATTAACACGATTTTAATACAGTAACTCAAGATAACTGTTAAAAAGTATCGAAAAAAGATTACATTTAAATAATATCACTCCAGCGATCACTTTCGTCTACGAGTAGATGGGAATTGGCTCCATGAAATCTGCCCTCTTGGGCGCTAAGTAATCAGCCTCAGAAACGTTCGATTCTAACAAAGGACTAAAAAGATCCTTATCAGGGAATAAATGGGTGTTATAAGGGTGAAAGAAAATTGCAATTCGCGATGACACCACCTTTGGCATTTGTCTACACCAGTGTAAAGAGTGTCGAAGAACTAACAATTGGGGTAGAAGAGTTCTTGAGTGGAGACAACGATTAGAAAACTGTGGCGTAGGACGTCATCCGGCTAGATGAGTGTGAAGATTTGTAAAAAGCCGCTAGTAAGTAGATAAGTTTACATAATAAATTGAAAGCCGAAAACAGACTGAAATGGCAAAATATTGGAGGCCTTTGTCATGCATTGATATACTGACGTAGAGGTATCAGTCGACTAGCCAGTGCTAGGCAGCATCTAGAGGAAAACAACCAATACTCAGCAGCTATGTAGAACGGCCACCTTTGCGAATCAGTCAGGGAGACGATTAAATAATACATCCAAGATGGTCGCCGTCACAAAGATTTGGATTTTATGTTTTAACACAACTCCTACAATATGGTATCATATAAAAGGGCTTGAGTAGCAGAATATATTAATTGGCTGGCCAAGATGGCCGCCGTCAGAAAATGACGAATAACCTATTTGTTGTTCCAACTTTTTTTTTTTTTTTTGGTCTCGAAGGGAAAATGCTTTGCGCACCGTCCCGTCAGGTCGGGGGACCTGGCGGGGTGTGTGGGACTCCCTCTGGGAAGGTGACCCAGAGGTATACCCACTAAAAACCCTACGACGCCCGCCTCTTTTGACTTAGGCGAGGCCTACGGTCACTCATCAGTCCGTATGACCCCGCTTGTGGCCAACGACCACCCAAACAAAATGGGTAGACCTCCTCAAAGGGGTGCAGGAATAGCACCCACTCCTACCACCAGAAGGCGCACCGGCGTGCAGTGCGCTATCCACCTTTGTTAGGTCCCATTATGGGATGGCCGGTGCCCCCGCACCAGTCATCCAAGGCCTTCCGCGCGAACCATTGCCCTGACGAGCCCCTCTTCTGCCTCGCCCCCGTCGCAGTCGAAGAGAGAGCGGATCTCGCTCTCGTTCAGCAACCTCCTTCTGCTCCATCACCTCCTCGCAGAAGGAGGCTACCGCATTCCATGCACTCACGCTGCCAACCATTTTTTCAAGAACGGTTGGTAACGAGAGGTCTTCGCCACCCAGAGCCGTGGCTAAAGTTGTCCTCGGCAAAGCCCATGCCGGGCAGTCCATCATTGTGTGCTGTGCCGTGTCTTCTTCACAGTTACAATGGTGGCACCCCTGGATTTGTTGTTCCAACTGCCTCAATATAAATATCAAATAAAAGAGCTTTAGTTGTGTCGGGGGTTTTTTAAATTTTGAATTTAATTTTTGTGTGAAGGTTATGTACCTATTAACAAATATCTTTGTTGTTCTAACTGTTATGTTCAATTGGTATTTTTTTTGTTTTAAAATAAAATTCACAGTACCTTCTGGATCTCTGGATGATTTCTTTTTTTCCCTTTAATTGCTAATGTGAACAGGGCGGCTTGAGGTCATTATTTCGGAAACTCGCTTTAATAACGCGATGCAAAAATGCATAGTGACATCTACCGAAACAACGCCGAACCATCTGCTTGATTGCTTTTAAAAACTACATCTGCTTTTTACAAGCTCCATCTAACAAAAATCGCTGAACTATTTTTCCCATACTAAGGGAAAAAGTACAAAGTGAAATGACCCGGGCCTTTGTCGCAGGCAATGGACTGAAGCACGCTGATGATGTTGAGTGTAACTTTGATTTATTTACCTAATTATATATACTTTCACTCAAGGGTCGATGCTGAAGTAATGAACTGGGTCCGGGGACAGTTCACATATCTACCATCTACCTGCTTTATCCAGACGCGTAAATAAGTATAGTCTGTATACTTAAACAATGCTTTTTTAACCGTCTTACTCCCTTAACGAAAACATTATACCTACTGATGAAAACAGACATTTTCCCCCAAGGAATATAGGGTCATATATATATCTCAGAAAAAAATCACCTTCCCATACAAAAGTAATCAGCTGATTGGCGCAAATCGTATGGGCGGGCAATTTTTTTTTGAGATTAGTCCCTATGTTCCTTGGGGAATTTTTTTGTTATCATCGTATAGTGCCCTCGCTAAGGGCTTAAGACGGTTAAAAAAACTGGGTGTATACGTTTCGAAAATAAAAACGGGACAGATGCGTAAAAAATCATAACTATCTATTTCAGCGGACAGTTTAATATTTCGAAGAAATCCCGTTCACTTATTTGAACTAGCAATCCGGATCTACACATCCTATTTCTAAAACTCGAGTATCCGCAATAGTTCACTTCTGACTGAAGTCAGTAACAAGGAAATAGGACCAAAGTCCACGGTTGGAAACGAGGCGGAATGAACGCATTATACTTAAGATGTTATCTTTATAACAACATAAAACGGCGCATAGCAGATTGCTAGAGGCATTCCTGTACTTTGCGTTAAGGCGGTGTAAGGTGCTCTAATAGGGAGCCTAATTCGATGTTACGATGCTATTAAAAATTCGGGTGATTGCGAAATGTTGCGAGCCAAGAGCATTGTCTTGCTGCTTCTCTTTTATGCGCTTCAGTATTTAGAAATGATGCGTCGAATATCAAGAATACTTTACACGCACACACATTGAATAACCACAAGGTTCCGCAAGTTGTGAAAACAATAGACACTAAATCTGTCAAGATACATTTTACTCTTCATAATCTATTCATCATAGGTTATTACAGTGGAGAAATGACGGCTTGGGGATACAACCATAAATTAACGCTAAGATGATGATGAGCTTTTAGTAAAGTGATCATTAAAATAATAATATTTTGTAATGGATACTAATTAAACAAGCTTCTTTTTAATAGCATTATTCGCCTCAGAAAATATATGTTACCTTCTAAATTACTAAGTCGGCTACAACCAATGCGCGTCTTAATAATAGTATCTCAGACACTATTTATCTTATATGTAAGCCACTGTAAATATAACTCAGCATAGTAATTATTTTTTAGCATCTAAATTTGTGGTATGCATTCAAATAGGAAGCTTCTAAAGTATTAATATATGACAGCAAAATAGTAGAATATTAGACTCTAATTGCATAATTTAGTATGAATAAAATGTAACTCATCGTAAATTGATCGATTGTTAAATGTACCTAAAATTGTCATCAAATAGTATAATTAAAGCCACTACATTGTTTATTTCAATTATTTATTTCAATTTCAATAAATAAAATAAAAGTGTACAAACATATATCTTTGTGGCAGGTTACTCCTTGTAAGCAAAAGATGCCTGTGTCATATTATTATTATGTATTACACATGAAGTATTAAGGACAGTCAGCCAGAGCGATGGTAGCCTAGTGGTTTAGAACGCGCCCTCCATGCGGAGGGTCGATTTCTCTAGATTTTTCAAATCTATGTGCATATTTCTATATTTACTTCGGCGGTGAGGAAACCTGCTCGTTTGGGATAGTTTCAGAAGCGTGTAACCATGATTCAGTTGGTCTTGTTCCTCTGTCAAAGGGTGGCGAAGGTCAGACGGCAGTCGCTTCATTGTAATTACCAGGCTCCCCAAATCCTGAAAGCGTACCCTGGGCTCCAAAGCCCAGCTTTGGACTCAACCGGGAATTACACGCAAATATGAAGAAGAAGAACTATTAAGGACAGTCATAGTAAAACCATTTATTTATGCAAATCAATTTGTGTATTAATATGTGTAACAAGTACAATAATTTAAATAAAAGTAATTAATAAACATTAACACGTATAATTACGTGATTAAAAGAAAAAGAAAATAAGGGCAGGCGGGCGGGCGGGTCGGCACAAGTATCGAATAGCGCTCTCTGATTGGTGCAAATGGCCGGTTGCTGTCATGTCGCGCACTTGCGCCAAATCGTACAGTGGCTATTTTCACGATAAAAGAATATGAAGTATTATTTTACATGTTAAGTTATAATATATGATGTTGAGTATTGAAGCTTGAATACATAATATTTGAGGAGCTTGTATTGAAGCTGTAAAACGTAATATGGTGATGAGTTACAAATTTCGTGGCTGAGTTAGTAAATTAGTTTGCAATGTATAAATTAGAAGGACAAGGAAAATTAATTGTTGATATTGACTTGACGCTTTCTTTAACATTTTTAGTTGGCGTTGTAAAGAAGATGAATCAGTTAATGAAAGGCTATGTCAATTTCCCGGTGCTTAGCTAGTAAATTAGAAGTTTGCGCGCGTGGCCAAATAAAAATTCTGTGGCCTTGTTTATTATTTCTCTTTTGTAATTAAAACTTCAAAAATGGGATAAAACAACAATTTATTAATGCGTTGGAGGGAGGATTCATGTTGTGTGGAGGTTAATGGTGTTGAAACGAAGACAAATTGTATATTGGCAAAAAATATCTAAAAACAGATTAAGCAACAAAAAATTAACCTAATTACATTCTTGCCAAAAAAAAAAAACAAAAAATAAGTTGTGAGTTTTGAGATTGTGACGCATTTCATATTATAATAATAAATAATATCCTCCAACCGATTTCGGCTAAGGCGGCCAATCTCAACTATCAGCTGCTTACGAAGGCTATATAAAAGTGCTCAAGTTTGTGCGCAAACAAGTGCACTCTCTATTCCCTTGCTCGCATATTCTGATGGGACACCAGTATGACCGGAGAGGGATCGGGCGCAAGACCAACAGCTTATCCCTAGGCCCCAAAAGGACCCCAAGAGCAGACGTCGCTTTAAAGTGCGATGTACTACCCACTTTTTTATGTGATAGGTGACAGACGAGCAGACTGATCGCCTGATGCTAAGCGATTGCCGCCACCTATAGACACCCACGATACCAGTGGAGTCACAAGTGCACTGTTAACCTTTAAACCCCTCTCTCCCCCGGATCAGGCCTCCGGTACTCTCACTCACCGGCTTTCTGTGAGGCCGTGGTATCAATCCGGTTGAGCCGGCCAATTCATGCCGAAGGGAGGCTCTCCCACTGCGCTCAACAATTTTAATGTTTGTGGCTTGAAGCTGTGAAAATCTGTATAATTTTCCGAGCGCACCCCGTCCCCCGTCTTTATGTTAAACTTCAACTCCAATAATATTTACCTCAATTTCACATAGTTACTAGATCAAGAAAAAATATCATGCAGAATTTAATTTCGTAATAAAGCAAATGATTATTAGTGGTTCCTAGTGAAGAAAGCGGCGCGCCGTGTGCCGCAGTGCGCCGCACGTTGACATCGGCGCCGCGCCGCCGGCCTGCCGGCACGCGACCAATTATTTACCACATTGTGTTTCAAACTTTTAACTACAACCCATTTTTTTCCTTAAAAGGTTTTTAGACTAAATAAACTCTGTATCAAGCAGCGTTTTCTATAGTACAGTCTCGCACCCTGACTTTTTTCGGACATGTTTTTCGGCGTGGCGTTCAGTCCATAGAGCGCCTTGTCATCCAAGGAAAAGTGGAAGGCACTAGACCGCGCGGGAGGTCACCCACATGTTTTGGACTGACCAAATCAAGTCTACCATTGGAGTCTCAGTCAACGAGTGCAGCAGGATGACCTAGAGCAGGCAGCGGTGGCGGCACCTGGTAAAGCGCATCACAACTGCCCCGACCCACACTATGTGGACGATCACGATCACTCTGCCAAGAGTGTACCGGATAAGAAGAAGAAGAGTATATAGGTCAGGATAAGACAGCCTTCACACACAACGGAATAAGACGATGGTTCTTCTATTCTGTTAGAGACCATTTCCATGGAGCACCTCGACCCTTAGGGATCTTTTATACCTTCCCTATACAATACACTCTTATTCACGAATGTATTTTCATTGGATTAAGTGGTTCTGGATTTGGATAAGCAGCAGTCGCAGTCACATAAAGGGGTTCATTGGTTTTCGTCTCTTCCTTGCATGTTCTGCGGTGTTCGATGTTATGTTCATCTTAATCAGCGGTTGTACCCTAGAAAGCTGTGGGCCCACCCTAAAGAAAAACCCGTCGTAGCAAAGGTACAAGTACTCGCTGGTGGATCCTCTCGTAGCAAATGGACCGCCGAGGATCCCTTTGGAGCAAATTTAGCCGTTGGAGATTTTTTCGTAGCAAATGATAGGCCACCGAAGATCCTTTCGTAGCAAATGATGAGCTGCTGGAGGACATGGCCTCCACTAGGAAAAAATCCTAGCTACGCCAATGCAGGTTGTCCAGTGTCCTTCTGTCTGTGGGTAGGCAGCCCACAGTTTGAGCAACACTCGCCCAACACTCGCCCACTTACTGCACCATCACAAGATTTCCTTGCGGCCAAATGCATGTGGACTTAGTTTAACATACTTTAAAAAGCATTTCTTAAATAACTAAACGCGCCATGCTGAAGGGAACATGAAAAATATCTTAAATGTTTTCTTGCCAGCCAGCTGTCTAGTTTTTAGTTTTTTTTTCAAATGAGTTAAACTAACTTGTAAGTAAACTGCAGCACATATTTGATGTAGTTAGGTATACTCATGAGCTCTGTATAAATTGGCAACTGTGTGTATTTGGCAGTGGCATAATTGTGTTGATCTCAAGCACTATTAATTCCGGGTCGACTTTCTGAATTGAAATTTTAATTTTTTTAATATTATAGATGACAAACAAGTAGATGGATGATGGTAAGCGATTGCCGCTGCCCATGGACCCAATAGTGGAGGCCCAAGTGCGCTGCCAATCTTTTAACCCCTTTTCCCTGTTTGAGCCTTCAGTACCCTCACTCACGCAGCGGAACACAGCACAGTGCTGCTTAACGCCGGATTTCTGTGAGGCCGTGTTATCACATTGGTCGAGCCGGCCCTTTCATACCAAAGCGTTACTCTCCCTCCCATGCCATGTTTGGTCATTAGCTGACGAATATATTTTGAAAGTAAAAATGCCTTAGGTATGTACCTAACACTGACTGGCACAACTTAATATTTGTAAACACAGTGCTTACTACCAGGTAGCGCGTCTGTATAATCGGCTTCCTGTAGAACAAAAATAATCAACAAATTATCGATCTTAAAAAAACACTTAATTTTTTGTTGATTCCTATTAAATGTTGGTCTGATTTGATAGATAGCTTTAGCGTTTTTTATTCATAGGCTATATTTATACTTTACTTTGACCTGATTGTTAGCTTACGATAGAATTTTAAGAATATTATTTTATTGACAGTAATTTATGAATTAGTTAATTATATATTTTGCCATTTTGATATTATAG
This sequence comes from Marasmia exigua, assembly GCA_019059595.1. Taxonomy (NCBI): domain Eukaryota; kingdom Metazoa; phylum Arthropoda; class Insecta; order Lepidoptera; family Crambidae; genus Marasmia; species Marasmia exigua. Next base: position 6,193,827 of record CM032467.1, read on the forward strand.
AAGTTAAAAATTATACTATAAGTTACAAATGATAACTATAATTGACGTAACATGACATAATTTAAGTATCAGCCAATAAACTGTCCCACTGAGGGCAAAGGCCTCCATCATAGAAATCAAGTCATCGCTACTATGATGGGAATCACCACGCTTGTCTAATGCGGATTGGTGATCACAATCTCGAGCTATTCCGCATTTCGGAATGGAGCAGCTCGTTCGGCCTCAAGGTCAACCCTGCCAAAACACAGGTGATGATAGTTGGTGGCCCGCGGTTGATTGCAAGGATTGACTGGAGGTCTCTGCCAGCTGTCACTTTTGACGGAGTCCATATTTCCTATAGCAGGAAAGTTAAGAACTTGGGTGTATTTATGGACGATTATTTATCCTGGGATGCGCAATTGGGAGAGGTCAGTAGAAAAATGTTTGCCTCAGCGGGCGCGATAAATAGACTGCGAAATTTCCAAAGTTGCTCTTGTACAGGCTTTACTTTTACCTATTCTGGATTACGCAGATTGCTGTTACCTTGACCTCAGTGAAAAACTTCTCGATAAGCTTAAGCGCCTTCAAAACTTCTGCATCCGCATCATTTTTGGCCTTCGCAAATATGACCTTGTCTCTGAGTTCCGTGCACAGCTTAACTGGCTCCCCATTCGTCGGCGTCGCGACCTTCATGTCCTCTCTCTGTTATATACCGTCTTATTTAATCCTCTGGCTCCAGCTTATCTCAAAGAGCGATTCCAATTCTTGCAACCTGCCGACGGTCGAGAAATGCGGTCATGCCGCAAACTCCATCTTAGCTTCCCTCCTCATTCCTCAGAATCCTATTCACAATCCTTTACTGTTCAATCCATTCGTCTCTGGAACTCCTTACCCCTTCCAATCACAATCCCTTCCTATATTCAAGTCCCGTGTCAAAACTCACTTCCTATCTCTATAAATAGGTACACTGTTTTTTCCTTGTCTCTTCTTCCTTTTTTATGTGGTCTGCTCTCTGGTCATTTATACCTATCTATAAGAAATATTTTTATTGAATTTCTGTTATAAATTATCTATGTATATATTATTATTGGGTATGTATGTATTGTTTATTATTATTTATGTAATGTCATAATATTAATATATAAAATAATGTATAATTCTGCCATTCTCAATTTCATTTGTTAAACTACTTTGCACTGCCTTCCCTTATTATTACGAATACGATATTTCTTTCCTCTACCCAAAGGTTGTCTGGAAGAAATCGCTACTAGCGATGAGACCGCCTTATTGTACTGTTGCTGTTGTATCATGCTTGTATTTTATTTTTGTGCAATAAAGAATATCTATCTATCTATCTATCTATCTATCTATCTATCTATCTATCTATCTATCTATCTATCTATCTATGTTCGAATAATTCAAAACATACGTTTGTTCGGCCCGGGAATCAAACCCAGGACCACGGGATCACGGCCGGGTACTTAAATTTACTCCACGATTACTAGATCAACAGGGCGTTCAGACCAACAGAGCGTGAATACTTCTACATAAAAATAACAGAAGGTAATAAAACGCTCACTTTAAGTATATATGGTTTCTTGTATTCTGCATTCACTGAGTAAGCGCAAGTGCAAAAACCCGTAACATGACATGTTGCGTAGAATATATGAAAGTTATAAATATTTAATAATAATTTGCTATCTACATTGTATTATAAATAATAATAATAATAATTCGTTTATTTCAGGCAACAAAATACAATCAAAAATATTTCATTGGCCCATTTAATAAATACCTTACAGTCTAACATACATACATAATAAAATAAAATATATTTTATTTTTTATAAATTACTGCGTGCGGCGCGTAGAGTCAGCTGGTATCCGTCCTCGAAACTTCCGAAAGACGACTCCCTGCGGCTAGAAATCCTCCCTGATAAAAGGTCGCTAGGGAATGGGTCGGTACTCTCACCACAAACGAGCTAAAATTCACTTTGTGGCGAGACTTCAACCGTTCGACCCTCAGCGTCCAGTTGGACTTCTTTCGCACGTAGTCTACGACTTCCTCGACCTTCGTAGACCAGTGAAGGCGGGACACGTACAGCTGCGTAGTGTGCGTCTCTGGCTGTAACGAGCTTTCCGTTTTTATCGGAGCAGTGCCTCGGTGGTTACGGCTGACGGGCTTCTTCCTCTTTGCCTCTCTAATAAAGCCCTCATCATTGCACTTATTCTTCGGTGGACACAATGTTGGTGTCACCTTCGGTTTCTTCCCCTTTGGTTGTTGATGCCGGTGATGCGGCAGCAACCGCAGCATAAGCACTGGTCGGGGGCTCCGTGCCAACCGCTGATGTCGGCTCCACGGCGATTATAGGTATACAAAATAATTTTTGTGATAACCTACAGAAGAGTGTAGAAATTAATAAGATTGTGATAACCCTCATAGAAGTATATAATGGTATAAAATGCCTTCTTAAAATGCTAGTTCCCAATAGCGTATTTAAGATGCAATATCTGCCATACCCAAGAATTCGTTGACTACACGGAACCTTATTGAGTTTCCATCGTCAAACATATTTCGACCCCCGCGGCTGACTTATGCACATCAATTTAGGCTTCCTCAACTCCGTCTGAAGCCACATTATAATATAATGGACCGCGTTATGTCCTTATTCATTACATTCTTTTCACGTAGAAAATAAAATCTCCTCCGAATCTCGACAGGATGAAGGAATAACGTATCTAACTTATATGTAATTCCAAGGCCCGTGAAGATACCCGACGAAATTATTAATGTACAAAAAGATACAAAGCCTGGATCCTCCTTTAAGTAACTTGGCTAAGGGACGTGATTTTACTTCAAAATGTGTATGTTTTTTTTCTTTGCCTGAATTAGAATACAAACACAGAAAACAATAGTCCTCATAACGTGTTTTGTTGGGAGCCGTATGCTCGCTCATAGCTCCAGGCGCGAGCAAATTGTCTAAACTAATAAACCGGTGTTTTTGCTGTACACCCAGAACAAAAAAATCCTTTCGCTCTTAATTCAATGCTATAAAGTTCAACTTTTCCCCAATCACACTGGGGAGTCGGTAGCTCGGCTGTTGAGATGAGAATTATTTTTTAATATTTGCAAACATCGCCTCGAGTTGTGCAATGCCTCTGCAATCATTACATGCAAGCAAATAAAAAAAAAACAGTTTCGTTCCCTGGTTTACTCAAGATTTATTTTGATTAATCCCGTAGAGCATCTTATTTCCCTCCGTTTTGTAATTCTAAACGCTGCTGATTCATCCTTTAAACTGGATTTTGAGAAACTATTACTGCTTAATAATTTCGCTGGTTTCCACTGGTTTGTTTATTTTTCTCTTCACGATGTATAGGTAAGTATTTGTAGTACGAATCATTGTGAGAGACTAGGGCCTGAAGTAGGTCTTAATATAAACCTGTATTACTGATATAACAATAAGAAGCAGTTCGTAAGTAATTATTGGTTTTACGACCGAGCGTCACGTAAATTATTTACCTATTTTATTCTCGTACTTGTAACTCGTATGTATTGCAAAGAACGGACATAAAATGTTTTTTTTTTTGTTAAAGAATGTTATCACGTAAGTGATTACTTGTCTTAAGGTGACGGGTAGGGCACACTAGCGACGCCAATCGATTTTAATTTTTAGCTACTAAACCGGACCTATTTTAAACAATTTCGGGATTACAATCTCTCGGCAAACACCTATACTATTTATTTAATGCTTATAGTTAACTGTTTGGTCTGCTTTTGCATTCGAATTTCGGATTACCGCCAAAAGTGGCCGCTTTTGGCGTGAATCAATTTTTCGTGTACAAAAACGGACCCAACATTTGTGCATGGTTATTTAATATAATAGTACTTATAAGTGTTTGCCGAGAGGTTGTAATCCCGGAATTGTTTAAAATAGATCCGGTTTAGTAGCTAAAAATTAAAATCGATTGGCGTCGCTAGTGTGCCCTACCCGTCACCTTAAGTGATATTAAAGATCTTTAAACCTTTTTTTTTTGTCGCTATGAAAAATGCTTGCCTTATGCATACCCGAGATAGCGGGGGCCATTAGAGGTAATGTCGGGCTCTCCTCTAGGTATGCGCCCAGAGATATATCGACTAAAAACACAGCGGCGCTCCCACGTCGCCCAATTGCTTAAAGGTTATGAGTAGCCGGCAAAGCCTTGGACTACCACGACCTCCCCCGGGCGGATAACCACCTACATGGCAGACCGGGCTTGTCCCCTTATTGAGGGGGCGACGGGAATAGCCGGGAGCGCTAAGCTATTCCGGTCAGATATTGGTAACCTTTTTTTTTCCCAGGGGAAACCATCATGGCCGTCAACTTGCTACATATAGGGAACAAGGTGGTGTGTGGGACTCAAACCCTAATCTCCGCGCAATCACCCCTATCTGGCGCAATACAGCTGAATACAGATTCAACGCTGTACGACCTACCAGGACACCCAGTAATTTCGTCCCCCGCGGAGTCGTATGCTGAGCAAGCCATTCCCCAGCAGTGGATACGCTCACGTACTCCGAAAGCCCGTTTAGTCGCCTCTTACGACAGGCCGGGAAAACCTTGGCAGTATTCTTAAACGCCCCTAGCCACAGGGCGTAGATATTGGTAACCTAACCTAACTTAAAAATAATAACGCTGAGCTCAAAATAAATATCGCAGTTTTTTTTAATTATAGCGGACAAACGAGCAGACGGCACACCTGATGGAAAGTGATCACCGCCGCCCATGGACATCTGCAACACCTGAGGTATCACATATGCGTTGCCGGCTCTTAAGAAAGGAGTAAACCCTTTTCTTGAAGGTCACCAGGTCGTATCTGTTCGGAAACACCACGGATGACAGCAGTAAGTATCGCTGTAAAACCTAAAAGTAACTCAACCCAAAAACAAGTGTCGGTAAATACTCCTTTTATAAAGCATTTGTAAATAAATGGTGCCCAGAATGACATTTGTAAGTATTTTAGTATGGTTTCCCGCAGGATATTGCTTTTTGCCCAATCGATGTAGAGTACAAGTGGGCAATAACTGGAGCACTAGACGCCTTCACGTTTCATATTGCGGTGCGAGGTCCGGACAAGTGCAAAGGCCTCATTTTTACGTCATCTTAGAGTGGAATTCCTAGTTGCTTCCAAAGTCCGTCACTTTGGAAACCAGGGTACGCTTGGACTATGATCCAGGATTCGGGAAGTCTGATGATTACAATAAATATAAATAAATAAATATTTCAACATCACATACATTGAGCCGACTCCGAAATAGGTTTGAGCTACCTATTTCGGAGTCAGCTCAATGTACCACCTGCACTGCAATGCACCTGTTTATTGTGGCATTACAAATATATACATTAAAAACTTTTCTTTTGTAAATAAAAAGTATCAATCAGCCAATAAACTGTCCCACTGCAGGGCAAAGGCCTCCATCATAGAATCCAAGTCATCCCTACTTTAATGGGATTAGGCTTAATCACCACGCTTGCCTAATGCGGGTTGGTGATCACAAACCCGAGCTATGTTCAAAGAACTCTATACATATTTTTTTTCTCGGCCCGGTACTTAAACCAACAAGGTGTCCTATAAATACATACATATAATACATAGATAACACCAAGACCAATACGATCAGACATGTTCAATTCATGCACAGACTTTCAGCATCTGTTGCCGTTCTTCTTCATACAGCTGACATTCCCACAGCACATGAATGACTGGAACAGAAACGAGATAGGACCAGTATACCATCAAGAGATGGTCAACTCTGCAGAAGTTTTTCGACGGTTGCATGCGTTTGCACACAAAAGGCTTAACATTAGGAAGGAGATTGATTGATGTGGAACTGCCCGAGCGCGAGTCGCTTGTGTTGTGGTGTTTCACGCCCCATACGGGGAGAATTGACATTGAGATGGGACACAGACACAGACTTTGTAGGGAGTGAAGAAACGCACCGGGGAAAGAGCCCTTAGCAAGTACCTGGTGAGCGTCTCCCAAGATTCGGTCCGTATGCCGAGACGGTAGGAAGGACCATGGGCTGGTGGAGGGACTGTGTCTAAATTCATGCACAGAAATGTTTGTATTGTGCAGGAATCGAACCCGCAACCCTTGCGCCAGAGGCAGCGTTCACTACCACTGATCCAAACAGGTCGTCAAACAATGCAGGTACTGCCTGACCACCTGCAACTACAAGGAAACTGAACCTACCGGATAACGGTTACACGTTCAGGATCATTAGGATCATTATCTCTAATATTTATGGTATCCACATTTTTGAGAAACTATCCGAGACGTGCAAGTTTCCTCACAATGATTTCCCTCGCCACTAAGCTAATGGTCGAAAATACGCACATAGATTTGAAAAATCCAGAGTTGAATGCTCGGATTTGAAATAAAATAAAACAGACTCTCCATCATCGTCCATAGTGGGAGAGGTCGTGGGGTGAGGTACGAAACCTGGCACCACAACCTCTCCCGGACGGAAGCCCTCCTACACAGCGGGCACGGCGCTTCCTCCCAGGGGGCCAGGGCAGGGAATGGGGACAGCCAGGAGAGTAGAGCCGTCCCCACCAGACGTTGGAGTAGGTCCGTGCAATGCCGGTGGCGGGGTTACAGCCCCACGCACCAGCGGACCATCTTTTCGGACAGGAAGGAGACGCACATATTGGCGTCGTCTCCTCCCCCTCCGTGCCTTACGGAGCGCGGGAGCGAGAGTGCTCGGATTTGAACTACGACCCCCGCTAGGTATTCAATATGTTGTTATTTACCCAAAAATTATAAGACTGGAAGTACCATTCCATAATCCAGATAGGTCGATTTTTTTTTGTTAATATAAAATGCCTAAAGTTTGATTTTTATTATTGTTGTATATTGTTTGTAGAAAAAAAAAACAAAACAAATATTTGGTTATTATTAATTCGATAAAACATACCAGAGAAGTAATAAATTACCAAACTATCGAATCGTTGTACCGTTTTTTTCACCAACATTTTTCGCACAAACGTTACATCGCACTTATATAGAATCGGCGGAATAAAACATCGCACAATTGAATTATCGACTTTCGAAATCAAGTAGGGAACCCGTATAGATGGCGTGTTCTTATCCACTGAGCTGACATCGCCTAAGCTCACTAATATAATAATAATAATATATAATAACATCAGCAAAGTTATCAAAAATAAAGTTATAAAAACAGTCTCCTATAAAATATATTATATGATACATTATATATCTATCTACATTATTACTTCGTTACTTTCCGCTGTATGATAGATGAAATACTTCTGACCTTTTATATCTTTTGAACATAGCAAGCGGTAAGATAGACTCTCTCTTTACCGCTCTTTTTACCGCACGCAGAGACTAATTATAGACGGAATGCATTTTTCATTAGAACACGTCAACTATTTAATAATTTGGCAAAAGTAAATGTCGACATTGACTTATTCAACACTACAGTTTCGAAATTGAAACGTGTGCTGAATTTTTTTGATAACTTTTTCTCAAATGTTTTTTTTTTTCGTGATAATGTCAGAGGACTTGATCAATTTCAAAGTTTCTTCTTCTAGGAGTAGCAAATACGTTGTTCGTTTTGTTAGTAATTTAGTAACTTTTTTCTTTCTTAACATTACCCACTTGCATTTCTGTTAAACAACCAAGTGATTATCAGTGGAATCTTGTAATTGGTCCTCAATGTTATTTTTCTGTTACTGTATCCCTAAATCTAGCTGTAAGTTATCCAAAAACTTGTAAAATAAAATAAGAATAAATAAAATAATTCAATAAAAACATCCCGAAAGCCTCATAACATCAAGGAATAAGCGAAAAAAAAATCCGCTGTTCCATACAAAACAGAATATCCACCTGGTAATAATGTATGGAACAGCTGATTTTTTTTTCGCTTAATTTGTTGTTCTAACATGCTAAATTGACTTTTCTCACGATAGTTATTTTGAGGTTTTCGGAATGTAAACGATAAAAAATAAGGGTGTATATCTAAAAATAGAATGTATTTTCTGTCAAATATTCCAGTTTTAGTTTAACATTTCTAAGGAAGGAGCTTCAGATTACCCCACTTAATAAGATCTTAGCCGTGAATCATAGCCCCCCTGGGTAGCTCCTGATTCATAATTTACAGGATCACTACTATTAAGAGGTTTCGCACTTCTCCTTGGTCGATACTTTGAAAGATAAATTAGATTCAGAAGTGAGTAAGTACCTAACCAAAACACTGGGGTTGAATCTGTTGATTTATTTAACTACTGGCATGAAGGAATAATACAGTGGTGGTTATTAAGAATAAAATAATTGACATACAGGACGTCCCAAGACTATGCTGCATGCATTTTAATACTTAATAGAAACGTCACTTTATTTTTGTAAATAAAAAAAACTGCATCATAGTTTTTTTAGATTGCACGGGAATCGAAGCGATAAAAAAAATTAAACTGGCTTTTTTTCTATCATGCCTGTGATTCTTCATTTTTTTTTTCTAGGGATGCCTGTACCTTGGGCTTACTCTCGCTCTCCTCTGCCTGCTTGTTGTGCTGGTGGACAGTAAGACAAATGTTTGGAAAAATCTTGCTGTTTACCCGTTTCCAGTTCTCAGTTTATCCATCGCATCAGCCACGGCTCCGACACTCCTCACAGTCCCAGGAATGTCGGAAGGTGGGAGTCAACACAGGTAGCGTCCCACACCAGGGCACATTCCATCTTCGAACAGATGAGAAAAATTCCGTCTGGTCTCTTTTCATCACGTAAGATCAGTATCTTTGGCAAATCGTGAGTCATCGGCTGGCATGCGACTGAAGAAAAATGTCATTTACCTGCATTTTTGTTTCAATCAATCAATCAAATATCTCTCACATAAGGATACATGAATAAAGGTATACCAAAGTAGAAGGCTGTCAAATAGTTGGTAGTTATTAAAATGGAAAGTATATTATGTGATATAATATTCGTGAAACTAAAGCACGCAATAGCCGCTGTAAAGTTAGAGGTGTGACTGTGACGTCACTTTAATACCATACTCGTATCATCCAGCACCTGTTTATGTGCATTTGTCAACGATGGTTGTCAATTACGAGCAAGACAAGTGTATGTATTTATTATTAACTACTATTATTTACATCGCTGAAACGGTCGCTAAGCCACAGCGTCTCCCTGTGGCTTAGCGGCCTTTTAGTTAGCGGACGGCAGCATGATTTACCAGCCCATCACTTGATTCAAATATAGGAAAGTAATCATTGATAACGATGTTTATAAACCTCTCTGCAATTTAATTTACTACCCGACTACGGCGAAGCAAAAGGAGGGTTATTATTTTGACTTGTATGTATGTATGGTTGTTCATCTGTTCCCTTATAACTTCTAAACTAGTTTTCATATTTGAACAAATGAGGTGTGGTTAGAAGCGTCTTGATTGTCTTCTGGTTACAGACAGCATGACGTTACGTTAAATTGACTACAGCGCTCTCTAGTGGACTTAAAGTAATGAACTAAAAAAAATTTGCTTGACGGTACCGTGTGGGGTATCAAATGAAAGAGCTTTTTAAGCACATTTCAAATATGAAATTTTATTTACATAACTAAAAATATGTTAAATAAAAATAAAGTTTAAAAACTAAAACCCGACTACCAAAAAAGCACGCTTTAAAAAGTAGGAAACAATAAAATCATCTCTGCTGAAATTATTATGCCGTATTGCCGTAGTCGTATGCCACCTACTGCAGGCAAAAAAAAACATTATAATATTAAAATAAAATCAATGTGGCATACGACCACGGCAATACGGCATAATCATTTCAGCAGAGACGATTTTCTTATTTCGTACTTTTTAGAGCGTGCTTTTTTGGTAGTCGGGTTTTAGTTTTAACTTTTTTTTCTGAATTAGTTACTAGTTTTACGCTTCATGTTGAAATGCCCAATTGGTCTAGTGGTTTAAGTACCGGACCTTGATCTCGGGGCTTTTTGGGTTGGATTCCTAGGTCGAGCAAAACTATGTTTCAATTTTCAGAACATAGCTCGGGTTTGTGATCACCAATCCGCATTTAACAAACGTGGTGATTAAACCTAATCCCATCACAATAGCGGTGACTTGATTACTATGAGTATGATGAAGGCCTTTGCCCAGTGCTGTGGGATAGTATTTCGGCTGATACGTATTTTACTAGTTTTACAAGAATATCCGAACGCGAAATTAATATATAAATCCTCCAACCGATTACGGCAACGGCAGCCAATCTTAACGATCATTCACGTACGCAGGATATATTATAGTGCTCAAGTATGTGCAAACACAAGTTCACTCTCTATTCCCTTACCCTCATATTACGATAGGATACTTCTATGACACAACCGGAGAGCAACGGCTTAACGTGCTTTCCGAGGTACAGGGGAACAAGACCGCCAACTTTCAGACTCCGGGCTGCTACTAAGAATTTCTTACCGAAAACTTAGGTACAAATTTTTGACCCAACCCGGGACCTCTTGCGCAGCCGTCGATTTTAAATGCGACCCACTAACCACTACGCCACCGAGACAGTCATCCCTTTAACTATTGCGCCTCCGAGGCAGGCACGGGAAATTAGTATACGGATACATAGGACTAAAGGCTAGAATGATGAACAGCCTTTGCAAAAATTTGTGAGGCTATAAAGTTGACAGTGAAATAAAAATAAAACGTGGGGCCATTTTGTCCGATTTTACGGAAGTCATCGAATATATGAATATTATAATTTAATTAAAGTTCCCTCCGAATTAGCACTTGGTTAATTTATGTTTACAAATGAGCTCACGACATTTGTTATGCGGCCCGCGGCGCGAGGTGACGTTTTTAGCAAAATATTTTAGTGTTCGGGGAAGTTTGGGAGTTCGTAATTAGTTTCCCGCCAGGTGGCTCCACTGTCTTCGCAGTATCATCACGTCCGATAACTTTTTCATTTGACGCGCACACCAACAACTTTTCCATTTCTTTTTATTAACACCGTAACGAAAATGAGAGTGGGCTTTATGAAGAATAGATACCTGATGGTTTTGTTAATATGAAGCTGTATTTTTGGTTTGTGGAATCATTTTTAAATAACAATGTCGCTTCTGATTTTGTTTTTTATTAGTTAAGCCGATACTAGCAAGTACAAATTATTTATATTGATTGATAGAAGATTTTTTTTAAAAAGTGAACAACAAATAGGTACTTACTTTAAAGAAATGATTTACAATTTCTATAGACGAACTTATGTTATAATTTTTTTTTTATAAATAAATAAATATTTCACAACATCACATACATTGATCTGACTCCGAGATAGGTAGCTCAAGCACCTGTGTTACGGATATCAGAATCAACAGTGGGATTACAAATATATACATGTAATACTTTTACTTTTGTAAATACATACTTATAATACATAGAAAACTCCCAGTGGTCTGGGCATGAACATGTCTGTTTGTATTGGTATACTAACAGACATGTTCATGCACACAAATGCTTTGTACTGTGCGGGTATCGAACCACAAAACCAAAGGCAGCGTTCGCTACCACTGTTCCAAACGGGTCGTCGTTTTTCTTCTTCGTCGAATTTGTCTCTGTAAATAAGATTGAAGCTTTCAACCATATGCCTGAGAAGGTGTCTCGAGTGTTTCGGACACTTCGCCAGGAAAAGGAGGGACAATCTGCAGAAACTGCTTCTGACGGGCAAAGTTGGTGGGAAAAGACCGAGACGAAGAAGCTCAACGCGATGGTCCGACCTGACCACGCTAAACCAGTATCACGCTAAATGTACATCTGTGTTATTTTATCTTTGTTTTGTAAATGTAATTTTTCATTTCCTTTTTACTTGTTTTTATTGAACGTCAATCTTTAGTATTATTTTTTTTCAATGCAAAGGCGTCACCCAAGGTCCAGCCTGAAAACCAGCGCTGCAGCTGTTGTTTGTGGCAGTTGCAGCATATGCTGAGACTGAGCCTTGTTGGCCGCAAGTTTTTGTCTCTGTACCTTGTTTTCTCTGTCTATGTATAATGTGATGTGGTCAATAAATTGTTTCTTATCTCATCTTATCTTAAACAGCTCAGTGTGCGATGCCATTTACGCCGCTAAAGACAGGTCAAGCTGGCGAAAGAAAATCTTGGAAAGAGTGTTACGTCGGGGTCACGACCCTCAGCATTGAGGTCATCGACACAAGGAGGAGGAATTAAGATGAATCTTGATAATTGCTAAAGGTGGCTACTTTTAGCAATTATTGAGTTTAGTGTTACTTGTAGGAAGAAAATATTATATAGGTGGGTTGCAAAAAATTGTAAATCATTTCCTTAAAGTATTGTGCACTATTTTAAAAAAATGTCAGCTATTCGCCACAATCAATAAAAATTACTTGGCGGCACTAATATTGTCGCGGTGTTGCCTTAACAGGACCCCAATTCTCGTGCTCGTGATATTTTGAAAACATGGTGGATATCACATGAAAACCATACAAAAAAACTGTGTTTTAGGGATATATGTCGTATGAAAAAAAATATCACGAGCACGAGAATTGGGATCCTGGGGTGTGTTCTAATGCTAAGTATGCGTCGCTATTATAAATCTACAAGCATAATGTAATGGGTCTAATCTTCTTCACCCTTGTAAATTGAAGACATTTTCTTTATCATCATCGTCAACCTATTTAAGTCCCCACTGCTGGGGCACGGGCCTCCCTCAATCACATGAGGGGTAATTGCCATACTCACCACGCTTGGCAAACGGGTTGGCGAGGGTTTTGACACAAATGCAGAGTTTTACTTCTCTGGGTGCTGGGTGATCATGCCAGCAGCTTTACCTTAGTAGCCTTTTACGACACCTCGGTAAGAGTGAGGGTGGCCTATTCTACTCTGTCGGGGACCACACGACACATTTTCTTTATAATGATTCATTAAGCTGATATTATCCATAGATAATGTCTGACATCACATAGGTACATGACCGCAAAGTAAGTATTAGCCTAATCTTGAAGTCATGTTAATTTCGGTTAAGGTTCGATGGGGCTGACATGTTTATGAAGACAAAAGCCTCTAAAATAAATAAAGAGAAAAAAAAAGTATTAGCCTTAGCACTTTCATTATATCATTGGTATCAATTAGTGATAAACGTAGGTAACTCCTTAAGAGTCCTTCAACGGATCAGTGGCGTCGCCACCGGTTTTTATTATCATTCATCCTAGAATAAACTGAATAGAATCTTAGGTTTGAGTTGTCGAATCATACTCAATACACATTACACTACACCTATTCTATTCTATTTACTTATTCACAATACAGTTATTCACTTATTCTACGATGCCCTATTGATCTAATAGTTTGAGTACCGGGATATGATCTCGGGGGTCCTGGTGTCTGGTTCCCCGGTCGAGCAAAAAGTTTCGAGTTCTTCGAACATAGACCGGGTTTGTGATCACCAATCCTAATCAGGCAAGCGTGGTGATTAAGCCTAATCCCTTCATAGTAGCGATGCCTTGAATTCTATGATGGAGGCCTTTGTCCTGCCGTGGGACAGTTTATAGGCTGATATTTACTATATTACACTACACTACCTATCTATACATATAATATGTACAAGTTAATGTGTAAAGTGTGCATTGTGTGCGTATCACATAATATGATACACACTTAAACGCAAACTAACGCTCACTAACGGAATAACTTGGATCGTAAAACGGCAGTGCAGTTTGATAGGCCGACACAGCTCGGATTGCTGTTTAAGGTGACGGGTAGGGCACACTAGCGACGCCAATCGATTTTAATTTTTAAGTACTAAACCGGATCTATTTTAAACCATTTCGGGTTTAAAATCTCTCGGCAAACACTTATACTATTTATTAAACCATTCACAAATGATGGGTCCATTTTTGTACGCAAAAAATTTATTCACGCTAAAAGCGGCCACTTTTGGCGGTAATCCAAAATTCGAGTGCGAAAGCAGACCAAACAGTTAACTATAAGTATTAAATAAATAGTAAAGGTGTTTGCTGAGAGTTTGTAACCCCGTATTCGTTTAAAATAGATCCAGTTTAGTAGCTAAAAATTAAAATCGATTGACGTCGCTAGTGTGCCCTACCCGTCACCTTAATGCATTACTACAGTATCTACAGTATCTGTCTATCTATTTACAGTCCCCGCTTTCTACAGTAACTGGCTATTCGGGATACATTCTAAGCGAATAGAGCAATGAAAATTTCAGAGCCCATTTAACGATGCTGTTCTCGTAAAAACGTCATTTAGAGCGGTTAAATTGAAACTGACGTTTTACATTTTTATTCATTCATGGATGTGACAGAATGGCAATGGGAAGCGGGGTTTAGTGGTTATGAAGCTGGATTATGATATATTTTATTAACTATGATGTATAGATTAATTCCGATCCGTGTAGTCCCCGGCAGAGTAGAATAGGCCACCCTCACTCTTACCAAGGTGTCGTAAAAGGCGACTAAGGTAAAGCCGCTGGCATGATCATCAGCACCCAGAGAAGGAAAACTCTGCATTTATATCAAAACCCTCGCCAACCCGTCTGCCAAGCGTGGTGAGTATGGCAATTACCTCTCATGTGATTGAGGGAGGCCCGTGCCCCAGCAGTGGGGACTTAAATGGGCTGACGATGATAGATTAATTAATTCATATTTGAAATATCTTTACTTACTAAGATACCTACATTCTAAATTTAAAAAGACAAGAATTCTATTGATTTCAACTTCTGTACGTATTAAATTTGATGTTTATTGTACAGTGAAGTGGCGAGAAGTGATTCTAATATAAGAATCATTGAATTGTATCATTCTATACACTGCTGTCCCGTCACAACTTGTTTGGACCTAATAGAGTCTTAAAACTAGCGATTGTGTTATCAGCGTAATCCGTAGGTCGATAAAACGTAAAACACTGGCATTTTATTGAGTGGATGAAACTTTGACTGACTTCGACCAAAAAAATGGTATTCAAAGAAATTAAATAATTTTTAATTGCATTGCCCGCAATTATAATTAATCGAGACGGTATATTTAACACAATATTTATTATGTGATACACTATTGTGTACTCACATATTTTACTCGACGTTTCGGCTACGTTACACCAGCCGTGGTCACGAGCGCAATTGCTTTCATAGTGATATCCCGTGAATCCGTAGGTCGATAAAACGTAAGTCACCGGCGTTTCATTGAGTGACTGTGACTTTGATTGACTTCGACTGTTGAGTACATACTTTTCCCAATAAGTTACTTGACATTGGCAAATTATCTTCGGGTAGAGCCATATTAAAAAAAAAAACAGGATCCACAAGGGCAACACCGCGGGCGAAGACTAGTATATAATAAAACTTCTGTCGGTATTCCGTTTGTTTGTGGTAGGTACACGTCATGACCTAAAAAAAGAAATGCCTACATTTCTATCTGCCTTGCAGCAATCAAAACCTGAAGTTCCACCTCAGGTACGAATCTAATATTATAAAAAAAAAAACTCGCTGATTCACTAC
The DNA here is from genome assembly GCA_019059595.1 of Marasmia exigua. NCBI lineage: Eukaryota > Metazoa > Arthropoda > Insecta > Lepidoptera > Crambidae > Marasmia > Marasmia exigua. The sequence goes on from CM032467.1 coordinate 6,209,334, forward strand.
GAGAGGCGGAACTTGTAAAAACTCTTTTATTAAAAGGAATGAGTAAATAAGATTTTGCCCCCAAAGAAAGTTTGGAATGGAGCCCCTCATTTACATATCAATCGACATTACCTATATTTTCGTTAGGGCTGTGGCCCCGTATCGACGGAGGTATGTCCTAACCATTTTATTACATTCAATGCACGTAAAATATAATATCCCAACCCACACTCCGACGTTCGCGTTACGAGCAAATATCTAAATGTAATTTCCATGCGTTGTCCCCGCAATGTTTTCCCAGAAAATATTAACATGGAAGGCAAGGGGCTGAATCTCTCCTAAGTAAGTTGCAAAAAATGTACGTGATTTTACTTCAAAGTCCCTTTTGTCTTTATGAGGGGAAGGCATAAAAGTACTGGCACCGGAATGGCACATACGAAAAAATTACGAAGCGTAATGATGATGTGCTCGCACTTTCGTTGAAAACAAAATATTTTTCCTTTACAGTGACAGAAAGGTATTCAGTCGGGTTTACGGCCGCCTATACTTGAGGAGTGGGCGACTAACTCGCTACTTAGCCAGTTTATTGCAAAACTTAGACATACTGCGCCGAGATACAGTGTGGTGCATGGCTTTGTTTACGTGTTTAACTTGTTATAAAAACTTTTTTATCTAATATTTATTTCACTCTTTGACGTTAGATCCTGCAGAGTTATATTTTTATACATCCTATAAAAAAAATTAGTAAATGAATGATTGAGTGAGGTTTGAGTATATGTTTGTGAATGTTGGTCAGCTATTAATATAATGAACTATTCAAAAATAGAATATTACCACACCAACTTAACTAATATAAAAAAAAACACTATTAAAATCGTGCTATTTGAAATTCGAACACGCAAACTTATTTACTTTTTTGTGTCCTCTAGACGCATCTTCAGCTCATAATAAAAGATAATAAAAGGTGGAGTTTTGGAAAATCGTTGCAGTTTTGGTTTTTCATCTTTGACTGTGGGTTCTGGAAATAATATTCGTTCAAAGATAATGATGATCACTATAAAATGTTTTAGAGCTTTGATTTTATAATCTTCTTTTTGTACTGTGCTGAATATACTCTAAAACAATAATAAAAAGAAAGTTATTCATAATAACTATCTATAACGCCTACATTGAAGCCAAATTTTTGAATCGGAAGTAAATTTACAAGTTTCATACAAATTGGTACGAACGGTTTACCGAAGATTCGAATGCTCAACTTCTTACTCGCACATAAGAAGTCACATTTTATTACCAACTGCGATCGTTACGTTGCAACTACTTTTTGAATAAAAGTTTATAAACTGTTCTTTAGAACTTACGAGTCAAATGTAGGTATTCATAATTTACCTGGTATCATGTATTGTTTTTACGAAACTATATGTATAGTCAAAAGCTATGTAGCTTTTGACTGCTTCGGTGGCGCATGGTTAGTGGGTCGCACTTTAAAGCGACGACTGCGCAAGAGGTCCCGGGTTCGATTCTTGGGTCGGACCAAAAATTTGTACCTAAGTTTTCGTTAAGAAATTCTTAGAGGCAGCCGGGTACAAGACCGCAGCACGTTGACTAACAGCTAGTCCTGCGCTCGATCCCTCTCCGGTCGTGTCACAGTAGTGTACCATCAAAATATGGGGGTAAGGGAATAGAGTGTGCACTCGCGTTTGCGCACACACTTGAGCACTATAATATATCCTGTGTACGTGTCTGATCGTTGAGGTTGGCCGCCATAGCCGTAATCGGTTGGAGGATTATAGCTTTTGGTACCTAACAGTTAGCTAATCTTTACTAAGTAGTCCCAAGTTTTTTTTACTTACTTACTCCGCTGGTAGAAGAATATTAGCTTTACTTAGTAAATCACATAGAGTGAGGTTATAATCCTATGGTTAGTCAATCATCATCATCGGCATGTCGTCTGCTAGAAGTACCTACATACCTATATCTCTTCAAATGATCACAACTTAATTCGTACCTCGCTTACTTGCATCCAGATCTTCCCAGCCGTCTTGAGCAAATATTCACTCCATCTGACCAATGGTTCTCGGTTCTACGGCTGTTATAGCCAACCTGCTACGCATATTCTGTGTTTGCAATGTTGCGGCTACGATACAAGCGGCAGCGTTGTTTAGTATGGACCCGCCATTACTCCTATCGTGTGCGTCACCATATACTGTCATAGTATTGTATGCATCGCCGCCGCTCCGCCAGTCGCTTCACCTCGGCATCGCTTTATGTAGCTATGTAGTCCGTAAAATTTGGCTTGATTAAAATTACAGCTACTAGTATTACTGAAAAATGATCTTTAGGTCTATCGTAATAAAATTTATAATCATAATAATTGACCCCATCGCCCGCTGCACTGGTGAGAGTTGGTGCTCTTGCTTAAGAGTAACAACTCTCATCAGTGCAGTCAGACTTCCCAGGGCAGCGTTGTGACGCATTGAATGGGAAGTGACGTCCTATGGGTCCCATATCCCCGAGAGTCGATCAGGCCCCTCTCCCCAGCTTGCCTTTATTGGCCGGCTGGAGTGGACCCCAGCAGGAGCCATAGGACTCTCACCTCTGGCTTGCCTTCACCAGCCGGTCAGAGTGAGATGTCAGAGCTATATGCTCGCAGGGTGGAAGTGTAAGATGCATAAGTCGCGAGTTGGCACAGTGTCTGTAACCACTGACACTGGGTAGAAAGCGGTGTACATCTCTCGGCACCCTGAGCTGCTCACGCCAATGTTGCCCGCCTTGCTATATCTGGTAGCTAGCCTTTGCTTGGCTTCCTGGTAGCTTATTATAGGGGGCCCATCTAGTGAGGGGCAAGTCACCACCTGCCCATTTTTTCGTGATTTTTATCATTGATCGGGCAGGTGCCATAGTGCCAGTAAGCCGGTCCACTAGCACCTCAACCCAATAGCCCAGTGCATTTTGTTGTCCATTCTTTTCAATAGTCTTATGGCAGCTGTACATTATAACAAAGCTAATATTTTAAGAAGACTGCGGGCACGATAGTCATAATTCTCAAAACGTCAAGTGAACAGAACTCATTTTATTTATGTGCTCAAACACATTTTCGCTGATAATATGGCAAATAAAAGCGAAATGTGATCAGCTGAGCGGCGGGTGGCCGTGACAGCCGCCGCGGGGGCCGGTCTAGGAAATTGTCTGCATGCACTCACTCAAACATCCGCTGGGCCACTAATGCGATGCTCTTAAGGTGACGGGTCGGGCACACTAGCGACGCCAATCGATTTCATTTTTAGCTACTAAACCGGACCTATTTTAAACAATTTCGGGGTTACAACCTTAAACACTTATACTATTTATTAAATAACCATGAACAAATGTTGAATCTGTTTTTGTACGCGAAAAATTGATTCACGCCAATAGCGGCCACTTTTATCGTAAATCAATTTTTCGCGTACGCGTTGGACCGAATATTTTGCATGGTTATTAAATAAATAGTTTGAATGTTTGCCGAGAGGTTGTAACCCCGAAATTGTTTGAAATAGATCCGGTGTAGTAGCTAAAAAATGATAATAAAATCGATTGGCGCCTCTAGTGTGCCCTACCCGTCACCTTAAGTGAATTTTACTTATACGAGGGAATTCGGACGGGATAATAAATAGTATTTACGAGATAATACTGCTTATTACTGTGAGGAGATTGAGTCACCTCAACAAATGATTATGGTTTTGGTGGTTGAGGCAAAAAGAATGACGCATCGACTAAACTAACGCTCCCACTAGATTTCTATTAATTGTGGTGATTATGACACATTTTTTAAAAAAGTATGACGATGAATCCATAAGGAAAAGTACAACCAGTGCGGTTAAAGAATGGGATCAGAAATGGCGGCGCATCTATTCACTTCTCGCTCGCACACTATTTGCACTCGTGGGGTGCGAGTATAGACGCAAATAGTGTGCGAGCGAGAAGTGAATAGATGCGCCGCCATTTCTAATCCCATTCTTTATCCGCACGGGTTGTACTAAAGATTTTTTGAGATGTAGGTACTTGTGTGATATTCATACAAGTAACCAAAATTCTTTATATTGCCTAAAGTGGCCACTTAGAAAACTTAGAAATTACAAAAATAATGGTTACTTGTAGAAAGAAATGATGACACAATTTTGTCTCAAAAATTCTTAACAAATGTTACTGGTTTTGGAAACTAACTAAAGAGTGCGAATGCGTACCTCACAGCCGAGCTAATGGTAGAAATGGGCACATAGTTTTGAAAAATCTAGAGATGTATGCACGGATCTGAACCTACCTTCTTTCCGTCAGAAAGGCGCAGGTTCTTAGCCATGTGGTCCTCGGCAGAGTAGAATAGGCCACCCTCACTCATACCGAGGTGTTTTAAAAGGCGAATAAGGTAAAGCTGCTGGCATGATCATCAGCACCCAGAGAAAACTCTGCATTTATATTAAAACCCTCGCCAACCCGTCTGCCAAGCGTGGTGAGTATGGCAATTACCCCTCATGTGATTGAGGGAAGCCCGTGCCACAGCAGTGGGGACTTAAATGGGTTGATGATGATGATGATGATGAGCTAACATCGCTCTTAGTCTCATTACTAAGAAAGTCACTACCATAATAAGTGTATACTGAATGACATCTCTCTCTCTTGTGTCGGTCCCTGAGGATCGTGGTCAGCATCATGGTTGCATCTGGATCGGATGATCTGCCTCCACCGGTTTCTCTCCTGCGCATCTCTTACAACTGCGCAAAATTTTGAGGACGACGAGTCATTTAACTGATCGGTCCATCTTGTTGGTGAACGACCGCGCGATTTGCTGCTTTCAGTGTTCATCATCATCAGCCCATTTAAGTCCCCACTGCTGGGGCACGGACCTCCCTCAATCACATGAGGGGTAATTGCCATACTAACCACGCTTGGCAGACGGGTTGGCGAGGGTTTTGATATAAATGCAGAATTTTCCTTCTCTGGGTGTTGTTGATCATGCCAGCAGCTTTACCTTAGTCGCCTTTTACGACACCTCGGTAAGAGTGAGGATGGCCTATTCTACTCTGCCGGGGACCACACGGCGTCTCAACCACTAGATTTTCTAGAGAGTTTTTCTAGATTGCTTCCTCACATTTAATGACATCAAACCAATACAAACTGCGCATAAATGGCTATGGAAATGCTTTGTACACACGACACGTGATAATGGGATATTTGACTAAGCTCGAGATTTTACAAAATATTAATATTTTATCAAAATATAGGTCAAAATGTACTACTAGCAAAAATCCTCCATTAAAAATATAACGTCTATCCGGTTTTATGGTAATTCAAAGATTCATAGGCAAGTCCGTTTTAAGAGTATTATAATAATAATAATAATTCTCACAACATCTCATACGTTGACCTGATTCCGTACTAAGTAGCTTAAGCACTTGTGTTACAGATATCAGACAACAGAGGAACACAAATATATTAGTAGTATCAGCCTATAAACTGTCCCACTGCAGGGCAAAGGCCTCCATCATAGAAATCAAGTCATCGCTAGTATGATGGGATTAGGCTTAATCACCACGCTTGCCAAATGCGGATTGGTGATCACAAACCCGAGCTATGTTCGAAAAATTTGAAACATACTTTTCGCTCGACTCGGGAATCGAACCCAGGACCCCGAGATCACGGACCGGTACTTAAACCACTAGACCAACAGGGCGTCGAATATATTCTTAAATACATATATCACACCCAGACACCAAACAAACACAAGTGTTCATCGCACGAATGTTTGTCCAGGGTGGGGATCGAACCCACGACCTTTGGCGTAAGAGGCAGGGTTACTACCAATTGCGCCATCCGGTCAGTATGAAATTATCAAAAAAAAAAAATTATACCATTAAATAGCCCATACAATTTGCACCAACTATTATAAAGAACCATTGATATAAACGAAACATTTGATATGGCTACCATACAAAATTCGAAAAATGAAATGGATACAAAATGCTTGCGTGTGACGTCATAAGTCGCCATTTGTATGGAGCGTTTTAGGTTTGCCCAAAAATAATGTGATTTTAAAGTTGTGATATCTCAGGTAGTTTAAATTAAAGTTTAAATGAAAATCAAGTAATTATTTCAACAATGTTTCTATAATTAAGAGGTTTTTTGATTGCAAAAATAAAATAAATATTTCACAACAACATCACATACGTTGATCTGACTCCGAGATAGGTAGCTCAAGCACCTGTGTTACGGATATCAGAATCAACAGTGGGGTTACAAATATATACATATAATACTTTTCTTTTGTAAATACATACTTATAATACATAGATAACGCCCAGACCAATACAAATAGATATGTTCATGCACACAAATGTTTGTACTGTGCGGGGATCGAACCCGCAACCCTTGCACCAGAGGCAGCGTTCACTACCACTGTTCCAAACGGGTCGTCATATAAAATAAAATAGTCAAATGCCGTATCGTGTAACTACACGCTCACCCCAATTTTGCTCTATTACATTGAACACTCAGTAAAAGCCCTTCTACAAATAAATTAATTTTAATCTTCCTACGCCTGTATCTTAGATTTACGCATCAGTTAAGGGGCTAAAGGTGTAAGGCACGCAATATGGCGCCTAAGCCCGGCTCCGCAGGGTCGCACGTATGGCTAGAGGCCACAACTGCAGTAAGCTCAGTTTGGTTTACGAGGCCCGCGTCTCTTCGCTTTACGACGGCAGCCACTGGTGTTCTTTAAGATATAAAATGTTACTGGATATGGCCCATTAGCACATTTAGGCACTACAAACCTTAGCGTATGAGACTGGGTCACTACCAAGCCTCATACGCAAAAAGTTGCGCGTTTGCTTGTGTTTGTTCAATGTGCTTAATGCTACTTGGTATAGAATCAGGTCAATCAATATATGAGATTTTGTATGAATTTACTATACGATTTTTAAGTTAATCCTTTTTCCTACCGTGGTGTGTCCAATTCCACCTATCTGTCCGTGGAGATCCATCAATCTATGACTACTTATAAAAATAATTACACTGTGTAATCCGCCGTATTACATTACGGCTAGCTGTTAACAAGAAACAGAGCTGTTTTGAAATGCGGCGGTTCAACGATTAGTCGGAATGAATGCGGCTAAATAAAATCGGCCGGAATATATTTAGCGTCATACCTTATTCAACACGACTAGCCAGAATGTAATGAAGCAGAAGATTAGCCGCCATATTGACAGTTTTAGTTCTGTTTCTATACACTCATGGCGCTGTTTGACATAATAACAAAATCAGCGTTGGATACAGAAAATTGTTGCTATTATTGCGAAGTTATGAGTGAATTAAACAAAGAATACGTCGTTTCAAATATGCCGGGGTTCAAAAACAGGTGCAATTAAACATGACAATCAGGCTAATCGTTGATCCGCCGCATTTCAAAACGGCCCTGTTTTTGATATGAAATGAAATGAAAATTGTTTATTCAATTTAGGTCCATACAGAACACTTATGAATGTCAACATGTTTACTACTGGTTCGGAATGTAGTTTTCTGCCAAGAAGACACCAGCAAGAAACTCAGCAGTTACTCTTTTAAAAAAAAAATGTTTTACAAAATGTCACCATTAACTTAAAAATATAGTACAATTTTTGTGTTAATAATATGTCCCTAAATTATTGTCATTCAAAAAATCGTCTATTTTATAATAGCCTTTCTTCATTAAACAGTTTTTTATATACAATTTAAACTTATGTGTGGGCAAGTCAATAATAATCTGAGGTAACTTATTAAACATTTTTATGCTCAATCCTATAAATGAACTGCCAACCTTATGGAGCCTGATATTTGGAACGGCCAGTCTGTGCTTATTTCTGGTGTTAAGGCTGTGACAGTCGGACTTCTTCGAGAACAGATGGAGATTCTTATAGAGATAACAGCTAGCCATAATGTAATACGGCGTATTATATAAAATAATGTATATAGGAGAGAAGTAAATAAAAGCTATCCCGTTTTCTATTCTAAGAGTCGAACGCGTAAAACAGTAAAAGCCCGCTGTGAGTCATTTTCGTTTCGGTGACGTCATCAATTGCGTATCTCGGCTTCGTTGAGTAGACATTTTCAGTGTCACCTGTAGTTGACTCATCCTTATTCCTTTTCGCAATAAAAACATGAGACATTGTGTGATGGTAGATCGGGGTCAAGATTACATTGCACTGTCAGTGAGTAAACTGTTCCAGGCCGGCTCAACCGGATTGATACCACGGCCTCACAGAAAACCAGCGTGAAGCAGCACTGTGTTGTGTTTCGCTTCGTGAGTGAGGGTACCGGAGGCCCAATCCGGGTTAAAGGGGGGTTAAAACGTTGGCAGCGTACTTGTGACTCCACTGGTGTCGCGAGTATTCATGGGCGGCGGCAATTATTTAAAATAGATCTGGTTTAGTAGCTAAAAATTAAAATTGATTGGCGTCGCTAGTCAACTAGCGACGCCAATTGATTTTAATTGTTAGCAACTCAACCGGATATCTTTTTAACAATCCCTTCACCTTAACAGGTTATCCGTTAAACGGCGATTGTCTATTTATATTGAGAGTTGCGACTGAGATTCTTCTAAGCCTAGTTTTCCTAACCATATCTAGCACGCTTTCCGTTCTTCTTCTTCTTTAGCCATTTTCAACCTCTAGGGTGTAGACCTCCTTCAGTTTATGCCATTGTGGTCGATCTTGAGCGGTTTCTATCCACTTTGTTCCTGCTAGCCTTTTGATGTTGTCTCACCTACACATTTGGGGTCTTCCTCTTGGTCGTTTCTCGCCCCATGGTCCCCACTCTACTTTTGCACCACGAGCCGTGTTTTCGGGCGACATGACCAGCCCACTCCCACTTCAACTTCAATACGCGCTATCCGTTATTGGACCTTTTTTATGATATAGGTGGCAGACGAGCAGACGGATTACCTGATGTTTTCTGTGAGGTGACATAATATATATTTTTTTGTTTATTTTCTTTTCCAGTAAATATAACTCTTGGATCTTGGTAACTATAATATGCTGACATGGCACTAGCCTTGTGGGTACTTTTGTAATCGCAAAGCAACATGTTTGCCCATAGTTCATTTCATTCTTTATGCTTTTAAAAATGCCACAACATGTTACGAATTTCCATAAAGTTGCAGTACAGATTTCTGAGCACGATTTTACGATTCGAAAGGTCAAACGGTCAAAGGACCTTAGGTCTTTGGAACTAGAGGTCATAAAAGAGGATAGCAGTTAAAAACTTTAAGAGTCTAAATAAAGTCAGATTAAGACCGTAATAAAAAGTCTTTTCCTATGAAATAACCATTTTGTATGGCAGTTTTCTTAGAAGTGCTATTTTCCATATAAACCTTTTAAAATAAAAATTAAAAAAAGTTTGATGCAGTAACTATTAAGGTGACGGGTGTACTAGCGACGCCAATCGATTTCAATTTCTAGCTGCTAAACCGGATCTATTTTAAACAATTTTGGGGTTACAATCTCTCGACAAACACATACTAGTTATTTAATACTTATAGATTGGACACTTATGATGGATTCACGAATGAATGTTTCGCGCACAAAAACGGATCCAACTTTTGTGCATGGTTATTTAATAAATAGTATAAGTGTTTGCGTAGAGAGTGTAACCTCGAAATTGCTTAAAATAGATCCGGTTTAGTAGCTAAAAATTAAAATCGATTGGCGTCGCTAGTGTGCCCTACCCGTCACCTTAATGCTACTACTCCATAATTAACTGTGATTAAATGGACAGCGTTTATGAACTTGTAGGATAGGTTTTTAGTAAAAAAAATTAATTAAAAAGTTATAATTGACAAAAACGACAATTCTGCCAAGTAAAAAAGGGAATTATCAAGTTTTTTTTTAATCACTAATCCAATAATATCTGATCACTATTTAATTTAAACCTTAAAGTATAGTCTTTAATCAAAATAAAGTTCTAGTAAGATGACTTTTTGCTTATTAAAGGAGTTATAAACCGTATTGTATCTAGAGTTGTAAGTTGCCAGAAGCATTAAAGGATTTACCAATAAAAAAAAATCAAAAATAATTTATATAAATGGTTGTGTGACGGCTGTTTCTACAGTATTAGTGAATTTATGGAATGTAAGATTCTTTTTGACATATATTTATTATTTTATGAGTAACTAATTCTTTGTATTGATTTTTATTTTGACTATGTATCATTTTATTATAACTTAAGACGACGCTACCTCTCTGTTATTACATGCCGATATTATTCGGTTAAATGTGAGAACCTAAACGATAACTTTGATTTCTGATAGAAAACAAAACAATTTCACAGCTAAAAGATCACTACGGGTCGATTCGATCAACATTATTACTATACTTAATCTGTGGTATAGCGTTGTCATTCTGCTGCTGCTGCGCAGTTAATTACTGGCGCCACTGTCGCTTATGATAATATTGGTTTGACACCCGCGAATGCCATTTTTTTTTGTCGTTTTTTTGTGTTGTTTTGTTTTTTTAATTAAATATAATCTTAATGTTTTAAAATTGATTATTTATCTCCGTGTTATTATTTCTTTGTTTTGTATATGTAATTTTTCATTTTCTTTTTACTTGTATTTAGTTTGAACTTTGATTTTATTTGATTATTTTATATATTATGTTATTATTTGATTTGATTTGATTTGATTTTATTTATGTAATGTAATGTTATTAATACTAACATAGTATTAAGTAAACATTATTACTAACCATCGTGGATCTATGTTATCTAAAATGAATGAATTGAATTGAATTTAGTGCATGTCAATCTTTAATAATATTTTTTTCAATTCAAAGGCGTCACCCAAGGTCCAGCCGGAAAACCAGCGCTGCAGCTGCTGTATGTGGCAGTTGCAGCATATGCTGAGGCTGAGCCTTGTTAGCCGCAACACTTTGTCTCTGTACCTTGTTTTCTCTGTTTTGTTCTATGTGTAAAGTGTTAGTTTTGGTCAATAAATTGTTTCTTATCTTATTCTATACAAATCTGACGATATACCATAGATTTATCCACGGAAAAAGATTAGTCTTGGTCGATTGGGTCTAAGTAGTCATGTGCCGTAAATTATTTATTGAAAAACCAATTTATTTTACCAAGATTACGTCACGGCTACAGTATGTATTTTTTAATAGCGTGTAATTACCGGTTGCATCCAAAACCCGGAGTACGCTTAGACCATGATTGAGTTTAAGGGGATGCCGTAGTACTTGATATGGGTGAGTCCAAATAATAGAGGAAATGTATTCTTGTATTGTATACATACTTGTTTTAATTAATTCTATTCATAGATGGTAAGGTGAGAACACGCGACTTGAATGCTTGAAATGTATGTGCAAACTGACTTGATTTTGTATAATTAATGCGGAATGCAGCTAAAATTATGTTGACTCGAACCGATGTTACGTCGCTTGCCCGTACGTATAGGTAGTAGACGAGCAGACGGATCACCTTATGGTAAGCGATTGCCGCCGCCCACGGACTCCAGCGACACGGCCTCCAGGCAGGTACCCTCACTCGGGGACTACGGTGCGGCGGCCTCCTCGTGTGGCCCCTTCGGTAGTATTTTTGCTCTGTTTGGAGCTGCTACCGAAGGGGTCCTGGCGTCCCTGGGCAACGGCGGGTAGTAATATGGTGCGCTCGCCATATTGCTACCCGACGGCCGACGGCTGCACACATGGAGGGGGGGTTAGGGTTCGTAACCCCCCCCTACGGACCTAGGGCCGGGCTCGACGCTTGCGACTGGAGTCATCTCCAGATGCTCGGTGCCCCTTTTATTGCCCTGGGTTCTCAGAGTGGACCGCTCCTTCCGGAGCGAGGCGTTTTGGTGGGGGGTGTTCTGTCACCCCCATCCTCCTCCCGGTGGTATTAGCATATTAGCAGTGTGGATGCCATTCGGGGACAGAGTTGGTGGGCCGTGGGAGAGGCCCTGGGTCCTACGGACCAGTGTCGTGGAAAGAGGCCGTGCTGGCGAGCCTCTTCGCCCAGGATGGTTCGCGGTGGTAGCCTGGTGGTAATCCCGTGTTCCGTCCCGACTTAGCGGGCGTAGAATGGGAAAAGCCCCGGTGGTTTTAGTGGGTATGCCCTTGGACGGCCTCTGATTAGCAGAGGCCAAATCCAGGGGAGAGCCCCACACTACCCGGTCGACTCCCAGCGGCCGGGTGTGCATAAGGCGGCGCCGATCAACCGGCGCCGACGTCGGCTCCTGTCAGTGAGCCGGCGGCATTTCCACCGGGTCAACAAAAAAAAAACAAAAAAAAAAAAAAAGGTACCCTCACTCACTCAGCGGAACACAGTACAGTGCTGCATTACGCCGGATTTGGTAAGTCTGATAATTACAATGTGCAAATGTATAAGTATTCGTAGGTAGCTCGTGTGATGCTCGACTCGAGTCCGACCTACGCCTGGACATTTTCTTCCACAGTAATTGTCCAAAAACACGAGGCAGAAGAAGCAGCCTAACTCGATTATCGGGCGGTATTTCCTTCGGACAAAGCGATCCCCGATGGAAGGTTCGTTTAAAGAAGTAATTACACGAGCAGCAAGTTTGGCCCGGGCCGCATTTGTATGCGCGCCGCGCGTGGCGGGCGGAGGCGATAACGCAAATTCGTTTTGGCGAACATCTTGCTAATAGAGTTTCACTAATTTATAAGAGCGTTAAGCCACCAGGCCGGACAGGCGTAAAACTGTCCGCGGCGGGCGTAAAACGGATTTGATGTTAGACCCTGTTACATATTTGATGGGGCTCAATCTTTCGCCGCGTGGCTGTAGGTAAGTATGCTTAAATATGGAAGGGAGCGCGGAATTGCACGGATGGTTGCGAGGAGTAAGGTATTGTTTTTGTTTTCTTAATCAGGTCTAATAATAAAAGGAGGTTAGGGTAGGCTGCGTGAGAGAACGCCCTGTGGCTAGGGGCGTTTAAGAATACTGCCAAGGTTTTCCCGGCCTGTCGTAAGAGGCGACTAAACGGGCTTTCGGAGTACGTGAGCGTATCCACTGCTGGGGAGTGGCTTGCTCAGCATACGACTCCGCGGGGGACGACATTACTGGGTGTCCTGGTAGGTCGTATAGCGTTGAAGGGCTGTATTGCGAAGGGCGGTACGGTCTAGTCCCGACTGTGGGGTTTCCGACCGCGATTGCGCGGAGATGGACACCCCAGGGGTTTTAGTTAGGGTTTGAGTCCCACACACCACCTTGTTCCCTACATGTAGCAAGGTGACGGCCATGATGGTTTCCCCTGGGAAAAAAAAGGCAGCGTGAGAGACCGGAGACCCAATCCGGGGGAAAGGGGGGTTTAATGGTTGGTAGCTTACTTGTGACTCCACTGGTGTTACGTGTGTCCATGGGCGACTGCAATCGGTAACCATTATGTGGTAGGTGATTCATTAATTATCACAAAAAAAATATGGTTTCTGTTCATATGTAATTTAGTCATGGACTTAATTTAAAAAAAATTAAACTTGTTTTGTTTTTCTGGCTTCGATCGAAATTATTATATCTATGTTTCTAGTGTTAGGAGGTGAACTGTGTCGTAGTCACATAGTGATGATGCGTCAGTTGATAAAATCCTTATCGAAGTAAATTGGTGTTGCCTGATGCCACAGATCACCTGATGGTAAGCGATTGCCGCCGATCAACACCCCCATCGTCTGCAAACATATGAAAAGAAATAAATAAACCGCCCAGCATTTAATCCCGTTTCTATAACAATAAATAGTAATTTTGTGAGAGAAAAAAAATTATGGAATTAAAACAAAATAGTATTATCTTGGTGTACCCGATTATTGCAATATTGTTATGAAATTAATCACGGGTCGTAATAGTAAATATGAAATCTAAATATATAATAAAATTGTAAAAGTTTAATATGTGGGTACATTGAATAAAAGGTATATTTATCTAAAACTAACTTACGACGATCAAAACCAGCTTAACTAAACATGTTTTGTTTTAAATTGTTGTATAAGGAATTCTTTTTAATTTACCTTTGAGCTACGTTTAGTGTACCTCTATTGCTCATAACAAGACGACGCAACAAAATATTATACCAAAAAAAAGCAGAGCCGTTTTTAAGAATCCTTAGCTAGTAGCAAGCCATAAAAAATTAAAGAGAAACCATAACAAGGAAGACACAAAAATGATCCCAAGTTAATGAATTGGACATAGTCGTACCTACTGTCTACAATACAAGGAAAGTATGAGATAAAGAAATTATTTTTAGGGTTCCGCATCTCCATAACTAAAACCGTATCTATGAAATTTTAAAGACCATATTAATGTTTTGTACTGTCTTACCTTGTCTCGAAGCAGTCAGAGTCATCTATTAAGACTTAGTTTATGTTGCATTATTTTTTTGATATTTTGTGATTTCACAAGGCAATCATCATCACCATATCAGCCCACATCCACCTATTACTGAGTATAGGCCTCTTCTATATGGATAAGAAGGGAGTGGCGCTCCCTTCTCGTCTCCTGCCAGCCTTATCCATTGTTTCCCTACTACCGTTACAATATCGTCGGACCATCGGGCAGGTGGTCTACCCACAGGACGTTGCCCCATTCTTGGCTGCCATTCGGTAAGTTTCGGTAATCTTTACGCCTTGCCAGGTGTCCTGCCCATCTCCACTTTAGCCCACACACTCGCGTCCTAACATCTACTACCCTACTTCTCTTTCGGATTTCATCGTTGGGTACACGGTCTCGCAAGAAGACCGAGCATGGAACGCTCCATAGCACATTGCACCCGTCCATGTCTCGGTCCCGTATGTAAGCGTTGGGAGGACACGCTGATTAATCAAAAACTGTTGAATTTTAATAACCATGGCAAGAAGCAATATCTAGGCTTATGTAGGTAAAGAAAAAACCTTAAACCAATAAATATGTAAAAAGTTCGATTCATATCCGAATTTTGATAACTTATATTCGTAAGTAGATTTCGAAGTTTATACGGAACCCTCGGCGCGGGAGACTTACTCGCACTCGGTTTATGTAAGTACAGCCGGCCTTGGGATTATGACCATTATGACTATTACGACAAGGCTTGTTAATTAAAACCCCGATGTTAGTAAAGCCACGGCCGACACCGCACCTGGGAACCCCGAATTACGACCGACTCACTAAGCAGACGCCACTTAAAATATGTGGTTTAAAAACATAAAAAAGTTAGTTCAGTGGATATTGTGCGAGCGAAAAATTTGAGTTAGAAAGGCCTATATTTTGAAATTTTTATATAATGCTTTAATTAAAATATAAAAGTTACTTCTCAGAAAGCAGCAAAGAATATTAGTAAAAAAAACTTTAAATTTAAAACTTTTCAAAAACTTAATATCTTGAGATAAACTTCTACCTACTTACATCTCTACAAATTTTCCTTTAGTCATTCATGAGTATTTGATACATAAATAATTTAATAAAAAGTAAAAGAAACATACTACTACCATCATAACTTTAACTGACCTTGAAAATTTTTTGGATATTTTAGAAGTTCTCGTGCTAATAAAACTAGCAAGTTACTTTTTAAAATTGCCACAAATTAAGTATTATACCATACACATCGGTTGTTTTTGAGATATCACTAATCCAAGTTCTTACGTTAATGCTTGACACACAACATAAGTCATACATGCAAATTTAAAGCTAAATAAATGAGGTAAACCGAAGCGGAACAGTCCCCAAAGGTGGCACCTGTTCACAAGTATGACACATATGTCAGCCATCATTTCACTCAACCATATTAGAGGGAATGGAATGACCCGCCACATAGCGCCACCACCTCAGAGACATTTGAGTGAGCATACTACTACTTAAGTTCCCCTCATAGGTCACGAGGGGTACAATATTAGATGGTTAGCATCTTGTCAATTTGTTGAATAATCAATACTAATCATTAGTTTACAATAATAAATGCTGCTAAACCTAATTTATTAAATTGATTAATTATATAATAATAATGATTTCAGTAAATATTTATAAAAATACTACACGTTTGCAGGCACGGAGGTCATTATGTCCATGAATCCTTATCATTTAAGTGATCTACAATTTTATAGTATCCTTAACTCATTAAACAGGTTGAACACCAATAAAAAAATATGTCTAGTTGCCTAGTTAAGAAATTTACAATATATGTTCTAAAAAAAGTTTCGTCCGCATTTCACCCACAAAGAACCGAGACAATTTTTGTAACCTTCAAATAATAAACCGGTCCAATACACCCATTAGCGAACTAACAGTGGCAGCTACGACATCAATTTAACCAAATTACTGTCTCTGAGTTAGATTAAAATAATTATGTCTCCGTAAAGCGCGGCGTGATGGTAAATATTCATAATTTATTTAGAAACATAAAAGGGCTAGCAGGTCCCGCTGCTTAGTCGAGTCGGGTAGGGTTGCCAGGCCAGTTGGATAAGCCGGACAGATTATTCAGTTTGGCAGAACATTTTTGTTTGGCAGAACAGAACAACCGGCTATCTATCCATTGTTTTACTCAGTAGTAATATATTTTTGTAAACGTAGCTTTGTCGTAGCTTCTTATCATACCAATATATACTTATATATTTCATCATCATCATCAGCCCATTTAAGTCCTCACTGCTGGGGCACGGGCCTCCCTCAATCACATGAGGGGTAATTGCCATACTCACCACGCTTGGCAGACGGGTTGGCGAGGGTTTTGATATAAATGCAGAGTTTTCCTTCTCTGATGCTGATGATCATGCCAGCAGCTTATATATTTAATTACCTATAAAAAGGAAAACACTTATGTATGAGTAAGTCAAGTAAATTTGCATGCGTAGGTATATGATATTTCAGTCACCTACATATAATAAATAAAAAAAAAACAATATCACAAGTCGAGGATCTGCTCGTCTGCTCGTTTCGGCTAGCGATACCAGATCAAAAGGGCCGAATGGAAACCAATCAATCACAAATTATCGTCAAACGTTGTCAAACACAATCGAAAAGGTTGACTATGTCCGGCCTTATCCGGACGTTTGGCAACACCTTACTCCGGCGTCGTAACGTCGTCTCAGCCACTTTATGTTACGAAAATTTCATTTTAGGGGGCTCATTCTCCCCTATTATGGAGACTAATTAGCATCATGCGACATTATGTTATGGAGTTTACTGAAGATTTAGAATTAGCCGGAATCACCAATTATACGGCTGTATCGGATTTCATATGATGAATATTTGCCTCATGTTACTTTATCTGCTAATTAGCGTGATTGCTTAGTGTGGTTTACATAAAAAAAACTTTTACGTTACATACGCACGTATCTATCTTTTATCATCTTCTATATCTACATAGTTTTCTACCTATACTCTATTTATTACTACTATTTATAAAGAGGTAAATCCTACAATCCCTCTCTCCTTGCGTGATCGTATCAGAAATGATGAGATCCTCAGTAGAACTATTCGTAAGGTCACAGACAAAGCCTCAAGGATTGCATGTCTCAAGTGGCAATGGGCAGGCCATACAGCGAGGAGAACAGACGGCCGTTGGGGTGGAAAGGTCCTCTAGTGGAGGCCACGTACAGGAAGTCGCAGCCGTGACAGGCCCCCCACAAGGTGAACCAACGATCTGGTGAAGGTTGAGGGAATACATTGGATGCGGGTGGCAAAGGACCGATCTGTGTGCAGAACATTGGGGGAGGCCTATGTCCAGCTGTGGACGTCTATTGGCTGAAATGATGATTATCTAGATCACTTACTTTATAGGTCACTTTTGCGATGCAAGCGACACCTAGCGAGATTAAATATACACCTATAAATTGAGACTATTGTCCCGAAACGAAGTAAACGGGCGGGTTACTAGTT
Source organism: Marasmia exigua (assembly GCA_019059595.1). Taxonomy (NCBI): domain Eukaryota; kingdom Metazoa; phylum Arthropoda; class Insecta; order Lepidoptera; family Crambidae; genus Marasmia; species Marasmia exigua. The sequence continues at coordinate 6,227,166 of CM032467.1, forward strand.
TTTAATAGAAAGGTTCAAGCGAAGATCATTTTTTTTCGGGGTTTTAGTTTCAAAAGTGTCAAATATAATATTTTTAAATGGTACTCAACGCACTACAAGTACAATGAACTTAAGTGTGGAAGCTAGCTAGTCCATAAACACAGATAAGTATATACCTACCCTTTTTTTTTCTTATTCTATCTCAGTTAGTAACTCGCCTGCGGGTTTTTGTTCTGTTTTATTGTTACATAATATGTGACATTTAAATAAAATAGAAATTTGTAGTATTGAGTTTTACTGGACAAATATTATTTGCTTAGTAAAACTTAATACACTATATGTTTGGCTCCAATCTCAGTTTATGTTTTAAAAATAAGATGTAACCATTGTTGTTGGATTTACAATAATATAAATTAACCTAGTTTAAGTGTCTAGTAAACTTTAAATAAATTGTAAACTTGTTTGTGGTTCAAGAGTAAATAAATAAAAAAAAATTAAAGATACAAAAATGCTTTCCCGGAGCGGGTTAAAATAGTTCCACAAATGTCCGGAGAAACAGGCTAAACTGGATACGGTACCGAGCCCGGGGTCAGCTCCTTACAACCGCACACTAACTCGGATTTATATAGTGCAGGAAACGCCGCTAAAAGTGGCCCGGAAATCGCATCAAGACGCCTTAGCACCACGCTGACCGCCCACTGAGAAAATTTATACCCAAGTATTAGGTTGTACGGTGTGAAGGAGGGGCCCGAGCCACCGAGGACAGCGGTTTCGGCAACGAGTTATTATGAGTGGTGGGGTTGAGCTGTTCTTGAAGAGATGTTGCGACCAAGTGGAACAAAATAAAAAAAAAGATAATAGACAAGATTCTAAACTGTGTTGTCGAAATGTGTATGTCAGTGTACGTTTTGTTTTTTTAGGTGATGTTTAATAATAACCCAAACGCAATTATCTGAAGAGAACCAGCTCATTTCTCAACAAATTTCTAAGGAACGTGTCTCTTTAATCACTTGACATTGGAAGAGTTGGCTCGTAAGAGCAACAGCAAGCCATAAAAAAAAAGATTCTAAATTGCAATGTCTGGGAGCACGGCTACAGTGATCAGCAAATTGGATCAATGTTGAATTGCGAGGTTTTTTTTGATGTGATAGGTGGCAGACAAGCAGATGGATCGCCTGATGGTAAGCGATTGCTGCCGTCCATAAACACCCGCGACACCAGTAGAGTCAAAAGTGCGCTGCCAACGTTTTGAACCTCCGGTACTCTCACTCACGCAGCGACACGCATCACAGTGCTGCTTCACGCCGGTTTGACATTAATATGGAATTAATTTGGATGTGGATGTTAATGTATGATTAACAATACAATCCACAGCCTTTTTTTACATTAAGGCCAAACGAGCAGACGATTCACCTGATGGTAAGTGATTACCGCCGCCCATGGACATCTGCAACACATGAGGCATCACAGATGGGTTGCCAGCTCTTAAGGGAGGAATAAGATCTTTTCTTGAAGATCACCAAGTCGTATCTGTTTGGAAACACCATCGTTGGTACCTGATTCCACAGTTTACCTACAATGTGGGAGAGCCACGCTTAGGCATGAATGGGCCTGGCTCGATCGGAGTGATACCACTGCCTCACAGAAGACCGGCGTGAAGCAGCGCCTGCGCTGTGTTTTCGCCGTGTGAGTGAGGTTACCGGAGGCCCAATGGGGGGGAAGGGGAAAAGGTTGGCAGCGCACTTGTGACTCCACTGGTGTTGCGGGTGTCCATGGGTGGCGGAATTGCTTACCATCAGGTGATCCGTCTGCTCGTCTGCCACCGCTCATATAAAAAAAAACGATCTTTTGATGGCAAAATTGGGCAGTTAATTAAGCTGAACGATATTATTTTTATTGAACAGATCGCTTTTATGAGTCTTCTGGCTTTATGTTGTAGATGGGTACCTATTTTATTTATCTTCTTCTTTGAGTGCCTCTTCAGTTCTGAAGGTTGGCCGTCAGCTTTCCAAAATCCTCTCTATTTTATTTATATTAGGGGTTAAAGTGTGCAATTGACGTTTTGTGTAACGATTTTTTTAGAAGTTGTATTTTTGTTAAAAAAAAATTAATTTGTAATTTTAATACTAATGCTACTATTCCATAATTTTAGGAATAGTAACATTAATATTAACATTGCTATTAATATGTGTCCACAACGTGTAGGAACTTGTTTGATTGATGAATACGTCTATTCTTCTAAGTAAAAAAGAGTCATTTTCAAGATATTTTTTTTTCATCAAGAATACAATAATGTCTGATCTCTATTATAATATAAATGCTACAAATGTAGACTTTAATGAAAAAAAAAATAGTGTGGTGACTTATTCTTTGACAATGGAATTATAAATCTTATTGTGTCTAGAAAAAAAAATGGCAATTTCATACTTTAACAGATTTTTATTATTAATAAATAATCAGCTGCTCCAATATATAATACATTTCGCGTGGAACGATTTTTTTTTTATATGAGAGGTGGCAGACGAGCAGACGGATCACCTGATGGTAAGCAATTCCGCCGCCCATGGACACCTGCACCACCAGTGGAGTCACAAGTGCGCTGCCAACCTTTTCCCCTTCCCCCCATTGGGCCTCCGGTACCCTCACTCACACGGCGAAACACAGCGCAGGCGCTGCTTCACGCCGGTCTTCTGTGAGGCAGTGGTATCACTCCGGTCGAGCCGGCCCATTCATGCCTAAGCGTGGCTCTCCACATTTAACTTTTGAAAGCACGTTATTTACATAATTGTTATACATAAAATCTGGCTGTCTTATCCACTTTTAAAGAACGCCTAGCGCCATCTTTCGGCAAACTCGTGTTTCCCTCCCCGTAAGAAGAGAATGTACTATTTGTTACGAACTCGTTCTTGTTTGAAAAACATTCCCGCAAGCCCGGTCCATATGAACATAGTTCGACTATTTCAACGCACCTGATCGCCCGAGGAAAATACGATTCGTATTTTGTAATGTTACGTTTGAGTTTCCGCGAATACTTTTTATAGGAAATTCATTTTGAATAGAATCGAGCCAATTAATATTTGAAACAAGCATATGAATTGACTCAGAGAAATTTTATTTTATTTTATTTACTTAATAGATTTAAGCCGTGTGGTCCCCGGCAGAGTAGAATAGGCCACCCTCACTCTTACCGAGGTGTCGTAAAAGGCGACTAAGGTAAAGCTGCTGGCATGATCATCAGCACCCAGAGAAGGCAAACTCTGCATTTATATCAAAACCCTCGCCAACCCGTCTGCCAAGCGTGGTGAGTATGGCAATTACCCCTCATGTGATTGAGGGAGGCCCGTGCCCCAGCAGTGGGGACTTAAATGGGCTGATGATGATGATGATGACTTAATAGATTTTAGGATTTTTTTTACCGTGGGAGAGCCACACTTCGCCATGATACCACGGCCTCACAGAAAACCGGCGTGAAGCAGCATTGTGCTGTGATCTGCTGTGTGAGCGAGGGTACCGGATGCCCAATCCGGGGGAAAGGAGGGTTTAAAGGTCGGCAGCGCTCTAGTGACTCCACTGGTGTCTGTGAGGCCGTTGTGTCACTCCGGTCGAGCCGGCCCATTTATGCCGAGGTGTGGCTCTCGCACGGTAAAGTTCTTTTATTTCTTTTAATCATGTTATAGAAAATGTGATGATTTTAGTAAACAAAAGAATTGGGGGTGGGGGGCCCCCCCATACATGTAACTGATGGATGAATTTTTTTTTTCGATGTAGCTACCCGTGTGGGGTATAAATGGAAAGGTCTTTAAAATGCTATTAAGTTTTCTAAACAAACATTTTTCCGTTAAAGTGAACGGTTTTTGAGATTCAGCTCTCAAAGTCGTAAAAAGTATGTCCCCCCCCCTCTATTTTTATAACTACGGGGTATAAAATTCTAAAAAAAAATAAGAGGTGATTCATGCGATTAACTCTTTCAACGATTTTGTTTGATCAAAGTATCTCTTATAGTTTTTGAGATAGGTTGATTACGTAATTTTGGTTAAGTTATTTGCTTACACTGAAACGGATGGCTGAACCTTATAAGAGAGATTCAAAAAATATACTACGTATCGTACCCTTTAAAAAATCCGCGATGATATAAAAATCCTTTATATGTATATTTGCTGCTACGGAACCCTTTTGTGCGCGAGCCCGACTCGTCTTACCTTGTGAACAGGTGCTACCTTTCGGGACTGGTCCGCTTCGGTTTACCGTATATTTAGTTTTTAATTTGCTTCATTCTATTTTGTGTTTCATTAGACTGTATGACTTGTTATGAGGATAATGAACCATTGTATAAAAAGTTGGTGATTAAAAAGAGTACTACCTGTGCGGATAAAGAATGGGATCAGAAATGGCGGCGCATCTATTAACCAGCGAGTTTCTTGTCGGATCTTCTCGACCACGAACAACTTTCCGAGCCGGTGGTAGAATCGCAAAATGTTTAGTTACTTTTTTTAGTGTATTTTATGTATCAACTAATATATGTATTAACATGTAAATTATTACATTAGTACTTATAAATAGTCTTAAATCAATTCAAATGTATGACGATATTGTAAGTGCTGTGTACAAGCCTATGCAAATAAAGAATTATTTGATTTGATTTAATACCATTCATGGGTTGAGATAAAAAATTTGATCTCATTGCATGGTAACGTCAACACCTGTCGTGCCACAAAAAAATGGACCAATAATCGGATTAGATACGTATGTACGAGTAGTTTAATTTCTGACCTCTCATAAATACCAAGAGTTACCTTGACTGTACCTACTACTATTTTACCTTCCAATATTTTATCATGCTCCTCATCTTAACTAATAAGTAATTCCCAGTTGCATCCACGACCGGAGTATGCTTGAACTATGATCCAGGATTCAATTCGGGAAGTCTGTTAATCACAAAATTTCATCATGCTATCCTTTCGCAATTTCTTTTATATAAGTGATAACAGTTTTATATAAGTGATAACGCCCTGTTGGTCTAGTGGTTTAAGGTGTGTACCGGGCCGTGATCTCGGGGTCCTGGGTTCGATTCCCGGGTCGAGCGAAAAGTATGTTTCGAATTTTTCGAACATAGCTCGGGTTTGTGATCACCTAATACGCATTTGGCAAGCGTGGTGATTAAGCCTAACCCCATCAAAGTAGCGATAACTTGATTTCTATGATGGAGGCCTTTGCCCTGCAGTGGGACAGTTTATAGGCTGATACTTTACTAAGTGATAACAATATGGTTGAGCGGCACTCAAACCTAACTTGAGTATTTGAGTGCTTTTATTAAGGCGACGGGTAGCCCTAACTAGCCCAATTTCAATTGTTAGCTACTAAACCGGATTTATTATAAACAATTTCGGAGCGGAAGTCTCTGAGCAAACATTTATACTATTTATTTAATGATTGTGCGCTACCTTTTGATCTGTTTTTGCCCTCGAAATTTGTACAAACGCCATAAGTTACCATTTTTGGTGGTAATTAAAATTTCGAGTAGGTACAAAAGCAGGCGCAAATGTTAAATATAAGTATTAAATAAGTAGTATAAGTGTTTCCTGAGAGGCTGCAGTTTCGAAGTTGTTAAAAGATATCCGGTTTAGTCGCTAAAAAATTAAATCAATTTTGCTTCGCTAGTGTGCCCTACCTATCACCTTAAACCTTGACCGCGTATTGTCTGGTTAAAAAGCCATTCTGAGGAAAAACATCCCGACTCAGTTTCGAAACAGGGAAAACTGGAGCAAAATGCGTATGTTCTTTTGTTATTTAAGTAGCTCTCCTAAATTCACAAGAGTGTCGTTACCGGGGTGCGGTCGCGCCGCGTGCTCACAACAGTCCCGCATTCCGCTCCACTGCCCCGGACAACTTTACCTTTGTAGGCGAGGAGATAGGATCCACCAGATGCACTGGTAACAGTAGGCATTCTCTGTTTATGTGACTCTTTTTTTCACATCTCATACATTTCCGAACTATTAAGCCCATAAGTGACGTTACCAGATTGCGGTCGCGCCGCGTGCTCATAACAGTCCCGCCCTCCACTCCACTGTCCCAGACAATTTTATCGTTGTAGACGAGGAGACAGGATCCACCAGATATTTTGTTAACAGTTTTAGACATATATACTATATTTTGAGTGTAAATGTGAGTCTTTTTTTATACATCTTCTCACACAACGACCTGATTCCGAACTAAAAAGCTTAAGGTCGTAAGCGTCATTACCAAAGGTCGGTCGTGTACCACATACTCACAACAGTCCTACATTGCGTTCCGCTGCCCTAGACAACATTGTCTTAGTAGACGAGGAGATATGGTCCACCAGATACTTTTATCACAGTTTTCAATATACTTTATTATATGTGGCTCTATTGAACTCTCATTGTATTGTTACCAGAGTGCGGTCGGGCTGCGTGCTCATAACAGTCCCGCCTCCTGACGAGGAGATAAGATTGACCAGATACCTACGCTGATTTCAGATATGCTTTGTTTTGATGATTCTTTTATATTATTGGAGTGTGGTGCCGTGCTCAAAACTGTCCTTTATTTTGAACCGCTGTTCCGGATAACCATAGTAGTTTAGAAGATTTAGATCTATCAGCTACTCTGAGTCACACATTAAGACATCATATTTATGTGACTGTTCTAAATCCAGAAGAGTTACCGGAGTTCGATCGCCTCGTGAGCTCATAACTGTCCCTCATTCTATTGCGCTACTCTGGACAACATTTGTAGTTTAGGAGATAGGATACACCATATATTAGATTTTGGTGTGTTACAATCATAATCATTTCAGTTTATGCATTAGAATCTTCTTCTTTTATATTTCCCCTTTACATGTAACAAACATTGTCAAATCACAATCACTCTTTAAGTACTCCTATAAATTTCCGAGCTTTGTAACCTTTATTTTCCCGATTTCTTGTCCATTGTTGTACATTAAGTTAAAATTGTTATGTATCACTTTTGTTTTATCGTTTCTGGCAGTTAAAAGAACTGGAGCAATACGCTAAACATGCAATGAAATTGTATTACGGTATACTAGCTCACTCATAGACTTCTGCGACACAGGCCTGCGAGCCTAGTGCACAAGTCACTGACGATGTAAATTGACACAACTTTTTGCCAATAAAGAATTTATTTATTATTACCTCTATTAATTCGAAATTCAATGACAACATGAAATGATTTAATGATAGTCACCAGCCATTTCAATCCTGTGTTTTTGTTTATTTTTAATTAGTGATTGAATATATTATTTACAAACGAGCACACATGGGTACGTGTAGTAAGCGGGTCCTTAATAAAAGATCAAGCCTGCATCCTCTATCCGGACTTTACCCTTTCAAATAGTTCGATTTACCTGTCTCCCGATGGTTTAGCTCCCTCTAATACAAAGGCCGATCTGAATTCATATAACCGGGACACAGTTGTGTCCGGAATATGTGGGCTCAGTGGTGTAACTTTACTGCTCGGGGCCCGAGACAAGTTTCGATGGGGCCCTCATTCATACTTTTTTCTTTAACAAAGTCAAAAAAAATCATCGATATATATTTTTTATTTTTATCTTCTGAAGTAGCAGTACTGCTGAGAGGTTTTGAAGTAGAATAGATCAGACGTTCCTGGATTACTGTATTAGACGCCGGAAGCGTATTGTAATTTGTGTAGATACCACTGGTATTGCGCATTGGCAATCGCTTCACTAATGTGAAGCGGTGATCCGTCTGCTCCAAATCATATAAAGTTCTTATTGACTCATTGTGGCTGCGAGTTCCATTTGGCTTGGGGCCCAGCCATTTTGCCGGTGTTCACCCTGTAGTTACGTCCCTGTGAAGGCTCCTTCGAACCTCGAAGCCAGGGTATGTCCGCCTCTGTTCTGAGACACAATTGCGCGTGTTTGCATTTTTATCTACTTGTTTTCGTGGGGTGAATATGAATGCAGCCTTTGTTTGGACGGCGAAGGTAAATATTAATATTGCCTCGAAATTGTCTTGTAGCACCTGTATTTTCATATTTCTCTGTTTATAATATATTTTGGACGATAAGTCAGGTTAAGGTTCTGACGTTCGGTATGTGTGCTGGCTGTCGATATAAAATAAATATTGTTTTTTGAATCCGAGAGTGGGCTCATACTAATGATAAGGATTTGATTTTGTCATTATTTCAATTAGACTGAGAAATTATGACAAAATGAAATACTTTCTAATTTCCATTGATACTCGGTAAATATTCTCAGAGCATATTGAAACTAAAGGCAAGTTATTAAGGTATAGTTTTATTTTGCTTTCCAGAATATGAATAAGTCTTTCAGTACCTATTATACGTTTTTACGAACTTATTATTTTCAAATAAATGTATAGTTGGATCGCCCTATTGGTCTAGCGGTTTAAGTACCAGGCCGTGATCTCGGGGTCCTGAGTTCGATTCCCGGGTCGAGCAAAAAAAGATAAGTTCCGAATTTTTCGAACATAGCTCGGGATTGTGATCATCACCAATCCGCATTGGGCAAGCGTGGTGATTAAGACTAATCCTAGAGATGACTGGATTTCTATGATGGAGGCCTTCTCCCTGCAGTGGGAAAGTTTATAGGCTGATAGGTAGGTAGGTCGGCCAAAAAAGAGATGGATGGGTTGTTTGAAGAATGACATGATGGAAAAAGGGTTCGATGACGAATGACAGGGACGTATGGAAAAGGAAAACATACTGCGCCTACCCCAGATAACCTGGGAATAAGGCAGGAGGATGGTGAGGTGGGTAGGTAGGTATAGTTGGATGTTGTGGATCGACGATTGGACCAGGCTCTTTTATATTGTTTGTTTTTATACTTTTTTACTGATTTTGATATATTATTGTTTTGTTATTATTGTATAAAAATGAAAATAAAAAAAAAATTAAAAATGCTTTATTACTGTCTGAATAATCTTACTTAGACTAAAATACATTTGAGGGTAGTATGTACTTAAAATTAAAACATGAGATATGGTGTCCAAGAAGTGATGAATATAACAGGGGATCCCAAACTAGGCTTAGCCTGTATCTTGGGTAACCAAAAAAATTATTAAATTAAAGAGTAACAGAGCATTTGATGAAACAAAAATAAATCTAACGTAATAAGCTAACATTATGCATAAAATAATAGCTATAATGCCATTTGTGGTGTGTGGAATGTGTGGAAATAGTGAGGAAGTAGTATGAGAGAGAATGTCATATTTTTAAGATGGTAAGATAGATATTGTCTTTGAACCAGTGGAATAATATAAAGTTTTGCTGATAACAGAAGGTCATATTAGCCTCCCATCGCTAGTCTTTTATGTACAGTCCAATCGCCACATTGCTCAAATAGATGACTCTAAAAATTTGGAACAAAATACTGATAGTAAATAGTATTAAGAAAATTCAAATGGCTTATGGTATCTTCGAGTGGATGAATAGAGTATCAACATTAAATTTGTTTCGCATCACTATTACAGCGTTGCAAATACGCAAAAAATAAGTCGTGATCCAGCATTAATGAACTGCCATTACTGACTGTCCCTGAATATAACCCAATCAAAGAGCCAACAAGACAGTGAAAAATATCTAGGGATCTTCTATAGGTATAACTCGCATGAGCCGAGTATTTAAATGACTCTAGATGTTGGTTTAATCCACTTAGCCGATTCCTGGACTAGGAACTAGGAACGGTGAGGTCTTTCATCCTTACGCTATTGATATCCCTACCTCTTATCCACACCAAGGGATTCACATCCTAATTTTTAGTTTGTCCTAATGAATAAAATTCCTTGCCAGAATCTGCATTCCTAGATCTTTATCTGGATATCTTTAAGTTAAGACTCAATAGGCACCTTCTAGATGAACAGGCCGCATTGTCGCTTTCCTGCAAGTGACTGACTCACGCTGACTTAAAAAGATAGATTATAATGACAAAAGTAACAAACATAGAATTATTTTCGCATCACTATTACAAAGTTACAAATACGCAACAAGTTAGCCGTGGTCAAGCATTAATGTCAGTGTCCATGACCGTAACAAATACGGGACCAAATGGGAGAGGACAATTAAGAGAAACTCGCGAACCCGTACTTACAATGAAATATGTGTTAGATAGTACCTAAGTTCAATAAGAGAATGACACTTAAGACAGTTCCGTGGCTTATGCGTAAAAAAACACTTAAACATAAATAATAAATATTTCACAACATCACATACATTGATCTGACTCCTAGATAGGTAGCTCAAGCACCTGTATTACGGATATCAGAATCAACAGTGGGATTACAAATATATATGTCACCGGAAAATAACAAGATCCGTAAGTTTATCAATTTACTAGGAAGTTTATAAACTTACATTGTATTATTATATGTCCACACTTTCGTAAATTCATCAATTTCCGACGTCACACGGTAAATTTATAAAATAACGGATATCTATTTGTAAAATTTTATATGGTAATCACTGAAACTCTTTTAAATAAACGAATCTTTGAAACACTTTCTATAAAAAAAAAGTAAATTAACACACTGCTCTCTGATTGGTCAATCATCATAGTGGCAAAGCCAATCAGATGGCGCGTAGCGTTTGAATATTGCTTACTTATTATTTTACGAGTGACTTCAGTAAGTTTATCAATGTACGAAAATGTGGACGTAAAATAATATAACTTATCTCCCGTTTAGAATCCTACGAAAGTTTATAAACTACCTAGTAAAGTGATAAACTTACGGATCTTGATATTTTCCGGTGACATATACATATAATACTTTTCTTTTTGAAATACATACTTATAATACATAGATAACACCCACACCAACAGAAACAGATATGGTCATGCACACAAATGTTTGTACTGTGTTCGAACCCGCAACCCTTGCACCAGAGGCAGCGTTCACTACCAGTGTTCCAAACGGGTTGTCAAATTACAAAACTTAAACATATTTTTTATGTAATAGGTGGCAGACTAGCAGACGGACCTTCTGGTGATAAGTGATTTCCCATGGACACCCGCAAAAGTAAGTGAGTAAATAGATAGTTATTTATTTATACTGTGACTTGTACTTTGACACAAGCTGAAATATTGTTTTTCAAAATCCAGTTCAGCAATAGTTGCTACATACAATTAATGTTGTTAACGGCATTTACGTATATACTTGACCATGTGTTTGTGAAACTTTGTTTGCAATAAAGATTTTATCTATTTAGAAACATAATTCACAAGTGTGCAACTTTTAAATTACCCTTCCCCTCGAATTGGCCGAACCAACTCACTCGGCGAAACAAAAAACATAGCTAGTACTTAATAAAAGCACACATAATTTCGTTGTTGACATGTCTTATGTTTTATTTAGAAAAAGATTTGCCTAGAATATCTCAACTATTTATAAAGAAGTAAATCCTAATCGGCAACACTTATAGGTTATCCGAAAAGACGAAACGATTGCGCGATGTCATAGACATCTAGCGCCATCTATTGCTATCAAGTGAAACTAATGTCCCGAAACGAAGTGAGGGTGGGCCATTAATAATAAGTAAAAGTACACACGGCGTCACCTGGACCTTTAGTGGACTTTGGACCGTTCTGAAACACCAGTGCTAATTTTTCACTGTAAAAAAATCATAACACTTTTAGACTCTATAGATAGGGCGTGCGAAATAATTTAAGGAGGTTGACTTCAGTCTATGTCAAATCGCTGAACAAAAACAAAATACCAAACCATATAAAGCACTCACACACGTCATAGTCTCATTAAGTCATTTTGCTAAAAATGACGCTACTTCTCCGAATGAAAGACTGAGATAATAACAGCCTCATGAGTTCGTGGCTCGTAAAATCGTACTATTCAGTAATTAGCACGTAGCTAGGAAGAGTGTCCTGTCCCACTCTATTATGAGCGATCTGTCTGGTCGCGCCAAGAATATGTGCGCCAGAACCGACACTTCATAAAACTCAGGTATAAAATAAGGCGGGGGCCACCCTTTTCGTTCCGATCCCTTGCAGTTCTTGTGACTTGTGACTCCACTGGTCTCGCGAGTGTCCACGGGTGGCAGCTATCGCTTACCATCAGGTGATCCGTCTGCTCGTCTGCCACCTATCACATAAAAAAGTATCTATAGATCCAGCGGAATGGAGCCAAATGACACTTAAGGATTAGATTAAACTTTTTGGTGCCAAATACACAGTGTGGTTATCGTCTTGGGATCTGGTATCTTCTTGGTGAAGGCTGTAAAAGTTCATCTTCTCCAGTCGATTGCAAATATTTGCACACACAAGGGAGTCGGCAATTGAGCTTGCTCTTGCATCATCAGGCCATCCTTCGGGTTTGCGGACTCATCCCTTAGCCTTAGCTTGGACCACTTAATAGGTTTAATCGATGATCGGTTGTCTGGCGCATGCAATAGTCAGTTTGCCCGTCTGGTCGTGTTTGGACTAAGTTCGGATCCTGTTCGTATCCCCCTATTATGCCATTGCTCACTACGGCTACTCACAGTCCTACAACTTTGGGCTCATTCACGTAGCCGATGAGAAAGAGGTGGACGGTTCTTCCATCCATCATCATCATCATTTCAGCCAATAGACGTCCACTGCTGGACCTAGGCCTCCCCTAATGTTCTCCACACAGATCTGTCCTGTGCCACCCGCATCCAATGGATTCCCGCGATCTTCACCAGATCGTCCACCTTGTGGGGGGCCTGCTACGGCTGCGACTTCCTGTACGTGGCCTCCACTCGAGGACCTTTCCGCCCCAACGGCTGTCTGTTCTTCCATCCGGTAGCCTTCAAATTCTCAGTGCCCGTCCAGGCTATGTGGGTAGGCCATTTTTGTGCAGAACAGTGATATCGAGCCACGCCCTTATTTCAGTTTTGATGGTTGGCCGCCAGTTTCTTGAACTTCTCTTTATCTTTTGCGAGACGGAAAAGTTCTTTTACGATAGTAGTCCCGGTCCACTCCCGTATGTTTCGCAACCACGGTTTTTTCCTACGTTCAGGTCGCCTCTTCCCATCATCATTATAAGTTGAAGAAGACTGTACCTATCGTGTCTCAACACGTAGCCGAGGTCTTCAATCTTCCTCTTTTTGACGGTCTGCATTCAATTTCCGGGTTTGGCTGACGCGCTGGAGGACAGTCTCGTTATTGATTTTATGTACCGATGTATTTTAGCCTGAGAAAGACTTAAGTATGTAAATAGGTACCAGTCGTGTTCCCACAAGTTTTATTTTCTCCCCTCATCATTCGTTTATCTTTGTGTAATAAACCGGCGCCCCATCTGCGCTTGTGCATATTCGCTGCTCGTCAAGTCGTCACGTCCGCCTCGCCTGTCTCATGCAAGTAATCATAATATCATAAAACTTTTGCACTTTGCCAAAAATCCCGGGATCTCCGACGATGTCTCACGGAACTCGCCGGGTAATCAGAACTTAATGAAAAGTGCGCCCAGCCGTCAACCCAACGACGTTACTGGTCCGGGCGGCCGATGCATGGCTACTTACCCCAGCCTGAAAATGGAAAATACCACTTTATAGTAAAATCAGATCTATTATAAGTTGAAAAAAATTGGTAAGCTAAATTAACTTGAATTTATTATATATTTGATTATTATATATTTGACCGTGGGAGAGCCACGCTTCGGCATGAATGGGCCGGCTCGACCGAAGTGACACCACGGCCTCACAGAAACCGGCGTGAAGCAACATGGTGCTGCGTGGGTAAGGGGACTGGAAGCCCAATCCAGGGTAAAGGGGGGCTTAAAGGTTGGAGGGTTGACAGCGCACTTGTGACTCCACTGGTGTTGCGGGTGTCCATGGGCGGCGGCAATCGCTTACCATCAGGTGATCCGTCTGATCGTCTGCCACTTAACACATAAAAAAAGTCTCCGTCCCACGCCGAGGTCACTGTAGCACGGTGATGTACCCAGCAGTGAATTAAGTTTTTGATGTAAAATTAAACAAATGCTATAGATTTTTTCGTAATTTGCTCAAGCATCTGAATACATCAAGGTACCGGTAGGTAAATATTTTTTTATGTGATAAATAATATATACCTACCGGTAAGAAGAACTGCAATATCGGTTCAGTTTTCTAGATATCATCAACTGCATAAATAATTTTTAATCCCGTTTAAATGCTTTGGAAAGTTACGATATGTTTGTCTTTCTCATCCGCCCTTATGCTCTTACCTAGCAGGTTATTTTTTTCTATTTACACAAATTTAGGTCTACTTTTCAAGAAAGTGGTAAAAAATATCAACCTATAACTATCCTACTGTTTTTTAATTAATGTTTTTCTTGTTTTTTTTTAGTGTGTATTGTTTTTTATTTTTTATTTTACATTCATAAAAGGCACCCGCGGAAGATCAGCGCTGAGGTGTCGGCCACAACACATGCTGAGCGGGGACCTATTTTTTTGTACATTCTTTTGAACCATGCATGTAGTGAGAACTCTGTAAATTTGCAAAAATAAACGATTTTTCTTTTCTTCTCTTTACTGCAGAGCAAAGGCCTCCATCATAGAAATCAAGTCATCGCTACTATGATGGGATTAGGCTTAATCACCACGCTTGCCAAATGCGGATAGGTGATCACAAACAGATATGTACCGAACCCAGAGCTCCGATATCATGGCCCGGTTCTTAAACTATTATACCGACGGGGCGTGAAAGTAGTATTTTCCATTAACTGGATGGGGTAAGAAGAAATTCAACGGCCGCCCAGACCATACCCAAATTTTAGAGGTCACGTAAAATATTAAAGCGGCGAGATGAAGTGGCCAGAGATTCATTGCTTCTCCTTGTTTTTATTATTCGTAAATAAGACGGCCCGACACGTTTGCGTGTTTGTAACATAAACTGGTGCAGTAAACCCGCACTCAAGTGAGTGAGCGCCACTCATAATTGTTAGTTAAGATCCGACTAGATTAGTTGGGGAAGTAAAGGTACTTACTGGACGCCTTGCGTTGGTTAATAGGTGCCGTTTTAGCGTTGCGCGTAACAATAAAACAGAACCTTATTTCTAAATTACTAAGGAATTTTAGCATCTATCGTAAGTGTAACTATTAGGGTATCATTACGGTAATACACTTTTCCAGGGAGGTTTTCTTAGTTGTTTACCGATGGTGTAATCTCTGGGAGAGCCACGTTTCAGCATGGAAAATTGGCATGAAGCACATAATAAGTTTTCAAAATATCTGTTGTTCTCTTTTGAAAAACTTCAATATCAGTTATGCACAATTAATAAAATTACACCTAGAGTACTTAAACAACACTACCCAACAGAATCAAATAAAATAAAATTTAATTAACCTAATACTTAGGTAATAATTTTTTTAACTTTTTTTTTATGTGATAGATGGCAGACGAGCAGATGGATCACTTGATTGTATGTGATCGCCGCCGTCTATGCACTACCTACACCAGTGGAGTCACAAGTGCGCTACCAACCAATAAACCTCCCTTTACCCCGGATTCGGCCTAAAGTACCTTCACTCACGCAGCGAAACAAAGCACAGCGCTGCTTCACGCCGGTCGAGCCGGCCCATTCATGCCGAAGCGTGGCTCGCCCACAGTTTAACTACGTTCCATATAACCGTTCCCTTACACATTTAATATTTTCACTAGGAAAATATCTCCCATATCCCGCGCAAACACAAAAAGTTACCGAAACGGAATTTAATTCAGTATATCGCCCGTAAAATTCGTGTTAAGCATGGTACGAAAAGTAACAGGTAACCAAAGAAAGGTGCGAGAAAAATGCTCAGAGAAAACATGTCGAATATTTGAAAGAAGCAAAGCCTAAGGATGCGCAGGAGACTGCCGATGCATACACATATCGATAATTTTCATTTTTGCTCTTAACTTTTTTTGCTGTACTGTGAGAATGTTCAAATGCAAAAAAAGAAAAATATGTCTTTGGACATCCTAGGACGACTTATTAAATGATATATAGTAAAAGCTAAGCTTCACAATCTAGCCCATCGACGCAGAATATCTTGCTAGTTTGCTTTTACAGGCTCTACTTCGGGGATTATGCTGTTGAGCTGCATGAACTTATTCCGCCATCCCCTTGTTACCATCGAGAGAGCAGGCGAACTGGGGGATATCATCCCTTCTTGGTGAATATTCCTCAATTGCGTACAAAGCGCTTTTCCTTCCTCATTCGTGATGCGCATGCACACAGCCAAGGAGTGGAACGCCCTGCCAGCGTTTTTCCCAGTGAATACAAATCCAAAAAAACCCTAACTACTTTAAACAAGCGAAAGACTTATATCCTCGATTTAAAACCAAATAGTATCCGTGTCCAAAAGAACTGCTTCTGAGTGTGTAACAATTTATAATAAGATTAAACAACAAAATAAAGATTTGCCCTTTAATCAATTTAAAACTTCACTATACAAGTGGCTAGTCGCTCGCACTTTTTACTCTGTGCAAGAATTTTTGAATGACAAGGACAATCAGAAAATTGCAAATCAATAAAAAATAAGGGTTATTTCTTATGTATGAATTTATACTTTAAAATTGTATTTGCATGCTATTAGTCAATGGCTGGATAGGTGATCATATAAATTTTAGCATAACATCGTTTTCTGTACACCCTGTTCAAAAGCAAATAAACCATTCTTATTCTTATTCAATATTTTTATAGCACACGGCCGTGTGGTCTCCGGCAGAGTAGAATAGGCCGCCCTCTTTCTTACCGAGGTGTCGTAAAAGGCGACTAGGTAAAGCTGCTGGCATGATCATCAGCTATCAAAACTCTGCATTTATATCAAAACCCTCGCCAACTCGTCTGCCAAGCGTGGTGAGTATGGCAATTACCCCTCAAGTGATTAAGGGAGGCCCGTGCCCTAGCAGTGGGGACTTAAATGGGCTGACGATTAAACCCATTTATTTATTCAGAATTTCTAAATTTTTTTGCTGGTCACCGTTCTAACATATACTTATTTATTTAGGAAGGGGCTAACTCGTCATTGATTTGGTGACATGGCAACTGATGGTGGCTACCACGAGTGGACCACACCTTATCACTCAAGCAAAATGCCGAAAATCAGGAAACAAACTATTAAATCAATGTTTGTCAGGTATGCGATTTTACATGGTGTATTGTCTACTGAGGAAAGTATGATTTAGCACACTCAACTTTTTCTACCTCAATGGTGCAGTCAGTCGGTTGCTCATCAAAGTGGCTGCAGTTAGTCTCGGGTTAGATCCTCGAGTCGGGCCAAAAATTGTACCTGAGTTTTTCGGTTGAGGAATTCTCAGTGTCTGGGAGTTGGCGTCTTGTACCCCGTGCCTCGGAAAGAACTTTTTGCCGCTTGCCCTGCGCCTGATTCCTCTTACGTCATGTCTTTTTAGTGTTCCACTGAAATTAAGGGTAAGGTAATAGCGAGTGCACTTGTGTTTGCGCACACACTTGAGCAGTATAATATATTCTACGTACGTGGCTAATCTTTAATATCAACCGCCGTAGCCGTAGCGGTTGGAGAATATTTTATCGATATTTTTTAATACCACCACATAAATCCCATTCTTACCCCTCCATTTGGCAGCGGTGAAGTGACTGAACTCTTTTGTATATAAGCCAGTATAAAATTGAGCCAAACATCTTCGAATCATCCCTTATTGTAATATTGTTTGTTATTTAACTTTTCTTTATCTGGAACAGCACCTCGCTCTGAAAATATCATATTGATCTGTACAAATACAGTGGTGGCCACATAATTTTGATAAGAGCCGCTATCTTGTTAGATATTTTTGTGTCTTTTTCTTTTATTACTCATCATCATCGTCAGCCCATTTAAGTCCCCACTGCTGGGGCACGGGCCTCCCTCAATCACATGAGGGGTAATTGCCATACTAACCACGCTTGGCAGACGGGTTGGCGAGGGTTTTGATATAAATGCAGAGTTTTCCTTCTCTGGGTGCTGATGATCATGCCAGCAGCTTTACCTTAGTCGCCTTTTACGACACCTCGGTAAGAAAGAGGGTGGCCTATTCTACTCTGCCGGAGGCCACACGGCCACGGTCACGGCCACGGTCTTTTATTACTATTTACCATCAAATTACATTACATATTAACATACATATACAATTAACAACGGCAACCACTAGAGACACATGTGTTTCCAACTTTAAACTTATCTTTCCCCCTGGTTTGGGCCTCCAGTACCCTCACAAACACAGCACGGGGGCCGCTACAGGTAGGTTATGGGGCCATGGAATCATTCTATTTGAGCCCACCCAGTCATGCCTGTACGGGTCCCGTACTTGGGTCAACGATGTGTGGCTCTTCCACGTACAGTCACTACCTTTAATTTGGGATCCATTTCAGCTAAATGTCGTTACAAAATTAATAATACATAAGGTAAGGAAACTTAAGTTTTAGAGTAATAATGTTGAATGTCAAATTAATACATAAAATGTCTTATCTAATCGACCCTTGTAACAATAACCTCTTTGCAAAAAGCTATCATTACGGTTTTCTAATTACGAACATATGTTTTGTCACTCGTGTCAATGTCAGTCTAGAAAATAGTTTATTGTTACATTTTCACAAATAGTAATTTAGCAATTAATAAAATGCTTGAGGCTTATTGTGACCAAATAAGAGTTCAAATTATTGATTTGCACGAACAAAGAGTTGGCATTCATGATTATCACGACAAATAAATGTGACAAGAAACAGTTATTACCCACGTAACAATTACTCGTAAAACATCGGTATTGATCGTATGCCCTTGCTCAATTTGACGTTTTTGCATGGTTGCGCCATGAAAGTAAAGTTGTCGATGGTACATATTATGACTTTGATACGTTAAAAAATTAGCTCTTAATAGCGAAAGTTTGCTTCACGACATTCAACCTTGGGTGGGTCCCAAATTAAAGCTCGAGACTGTACAAGGCAGGTACATATAATTAGCCACCTCTTGTTAGTCATTCAACAAGTATCCTGGACACCCAACTGGCCTTCGCTCTAATGGAAGTCTGAGGTACGCTCTAAATTTTTTTGCCATCATCATCATCTTAGCGTTTTTAGGTTGTGTCCCTTGTCCTCTTCTGAGCCCTGGGTCCGCTAACATTAAAAGTCTAAATCGACAGTTGATAAATGTATGAGTCACTACAAAATAATTTCGTGACTACAATGAGCCAAAAATATTTTAACAGGAGGTAATAAATATGACGTTAAAACTTTAAAATGGTTCCCACAGGATCATTTTACACGATCCAACTATAAGTCTTATTTGGTTAAAACGAAACATAATAAATTGCAAATAATTACCCACCTCATTCGTAAAATAGTTTTTGGTTAATTAATATTGCTGGGTAAAATTTTATGAAAGCAAATTAATCAAGTAAAATTTAAAACTGGAATACTCAATCGATTTCTTAATTATATTAATAAAATAATGAAAATGAGGAGGTATACATTATTTATTGTGTGCTTTAGTAGCTCAGGGGAGCGTGGCTTTCTAAAGACTGGTTTACACAGTGTGAGCTACTTTTTAGCTCTTTAAGCAGAGTTCCAAGAAGCCAGAGGTTACATTTGACCAGATGATATCAACTGTGAAACCCCAAAACTCCGCTCCACACTTAGTCGCATATTGCGTGCGAAAACGCCGCGAGCGAACATGAAGTGTGGAGCGGATTCGCATTTCGAAGTCATGATAAAATAAACTGTAATTGAAAGTACATTTTATATTAGACATATGAGCTCCTTTTTGGAATTAAAGTCTGATAGATCTAATTAATTTATATGACATCATTTCGTAATAACGATATTGTAAGACGATAAATATACCTAAGATGACTTAACAAATATTTTGCCATTGTTATTTTCTTTGATTATTAGAAAAAAAATACTTTATTTACGTATTGGAACATCGAGTAAAACTACAACTTTTACTAAACCGTTCCATATTCAAAGGTCGTTTGTTTCCATCTAAAATTCAAGCAGTATGTAGATGACACAATTTTGCAGTGTGATCGACTATAAAAATATTCATACGGTTCGCGTACGCTGTCAATATGGGGCAAAAGTTTGAATGATTAGAACGACTTTTTGCTTTGCTGTAGTGGATGATTACCAAGATATAATATGCTTCTTCGGGTTTCTCACCCAAATGGAAAAACGGGATCCTGTTGCTTAGACTGGGTCCGTCCGTCTATCTGTCTGTCTCCAGAACGTATGTCATGACCGGTAACAATAATAAATGATTACTTTATCATCAAATAAAATATTTTCTAAAGCTTATGAAAAGTTAATGACTTTAATTAAAGCAATCTTCAGAAAAGTTTATTTCGTTTGTTTTTCATTGTTTTTTAAAAACAAAAATTGTCAAATTAATTTATAAAAACAGATTAACAATATTCGTAGCATCTCAACCTACGTTTGCTACGAATGCTACGGGCGTCTACGAGCTAACTGTAGCCTAATATGCTACAACGCGTAGCAGTTCTTACTGGGCCGATGGTTCTTAGTGGTTCTTCCTCACGCTCTAAGAGTGGAAATTGAACCCACGATTCAATTTTCACTCTGGACAAACATTTCATCTGTGCAAAAAAGAGACATAGGGCAGAATATTAAAAAATAATTTCCCCTGTCCATACAAATACTTATCAGATGATCACTTTTATATAAGGAGGCGACTTCACGTTTCAATTTGTTTTTCAAAACGAAGCCTGCGTACTTTAATTTAATATGTGCTACTCTTAAAGTTATGAGATATTACAATGAGCACGTTGTATACTCTATCATCATCATCATCAGCCCATTTAAGTCCCCACTGCTGGGGCACGGGCCTCCCTCAATCACATGAGGGGTAATTGCCATACTCACCACGCTTGGCAGACGGGTTGGCAAGGGTTTTGTTATAAATGCAGAGTTTTCCTTCTCTGGGTGTTGATGATCATGGCAGCAGCTTTACCTTAGTCGCCTTTTAAGACACCTCGGTAAGAGTGAGGGTAGCCTATTCTACTCTGCCGGGGACCACACGGCCCCCTATGTATACTCTATACTCGTACATATTATAGTATAAGTAATAGTTTCATGGCAGTATAAAACATTACCTACCCGTCATTTACTGTCAGCACCGCCCATCAGTATAATTGTTGCTGGCTGTACAATCACTGCATAATTACCTGCATACTGCATACGTTTCATTGTTGTGCATGGGAAATCGGGACTACGTGCGTGTGTCGGTATTAATAATTACTCAAGTACTTATTGGTAACTATCATACTTACAAACTCGAGCATTTTGTAGTATTAATAGTGGGTTAATCTGGCTCGGTGGCGAAGTGGTTAGTGGGTCGCACTTTAAAGCGACGGCTGTGCAAGAGGTCCCGGGTACGATCCCCGGGTCGGGCCAAAAATTTGTACCTAAGTTTTCGGTAAGAAATTCTTAGTGGCAGCCCGGAGTCTGGAAGATGGCGGTCTTGTACCCCCGTGCCTCGGAAAGCACGTTAAGCCGTTGGTCCTGCGCCTAATCCCTCTCTAGTCGTGTCACAGTAGTGTCCCATCGGAATATGAGGGTAAGGGAATAGAGAGTGCACTTGTGTTTGCGCACACACTTGAGCACTATAATATATCCTGCGTACGTAGCTGATCGTTGAGATTGGCCGCCGTAGCCGTAATCGGTTGGAGGATATTACATCACATAGTGGGTTAATCCATATTAAAATGGTTGTAGATTCATTATCAATGTTTATAACAGCGAAATTGTTTTTTGCTTACCTAGATAGATAGATAGATATACTTTATTGCACAAAATACACAACTTAAGTACTAGGCGCTGCAGAAATATTGTGTACAATTTCGGCCGTCTTATCGGTGAAAGCTTTCTACCAGACAACCTTCGGGTAAAGGACATTTAATAGTAGAGAAGGGGTAGGTAGGTAGGAGTAGATCTATTTGTTTTCGATTACTATAAGAACTTAATTTTATAACACCTACTCGTAAAACCAAAACCTGCACGTTTCGAAGAGTTTCTGAAACCGTGGGAGAGCCAAGCTTCGGCATGAATGGGCCGGCTCGACTGGAGTGATACCACGGCCTCACAGAAAACTGGCGTGAAGCAGCACTGTGCTGTGTTTCGCTGCGTGAGTGAGGCTACCGGAGGCCCAATCCGGGGGATGGGGGGGCTTAAACGTTGGCAGCGCACTTGTGACTCCACTGGTGTCACGGGTGTCCATGGGCGGCGGCAATTGCTTACCATCAGGTGATCCGTCTGTTCGTCTGCCTACCTATTACATAAAAAAGAGCGTGTAATCATGATTCAGTTGGTCTGGTTCCCCTGTTGAAGGGTAGCGTAGGTCAGACGGCAGTCGCTTCATTGTAATTACCAGACTCACCAAATCAAGAATCATGGTCCAAGCGAACCCCGGGCTCCAGAGTGACGGCTTTGAACGCCACTGAGAATTACATACATGCTAAGATGAGGAAATGATGAGTATTTTTTTTTGTATTTGTGTGAAAGTCCGAGATTGAAGCGTCGGGAGCGGACCTGCTGGGAGTTCGCGTCCGTTTGCCGTCGCATTTTGGGGTCAAATTGTGGAATCAAATGAGCATCTGGTGTCAAATGACACATTTTGGGGTCAAATGACACTATGGTGTAAAATTACTCTCTGGGGTCAAATGAGCTTTTGGTAACAAATGACAGATTGTGGGATCTGAAATAAATTGACACTTTGAGGTCCGGTGACACGTTGTGGGTAGGGTCAAATGATCATCTGGTGTCAAATGACAAAATGTCCATCGGGTGTTGAAGTGGATCTTCATCTGTAATCAGAGTAGAACTCATTACAAGGGCCAAATATGTATGTCGTCGAACCTTAACTCCCCTACACCGTGCGCACGATTCAAGGCGTCAAAACTAAATGCTAAGCATTTTAATAAAGTCTTTTAACAATTTAATTAACTTGTATACTACGCGCATATCTCAATCTTTCTCAACAGACCATAAAATAAATTCACAGGGCGTGTAATAAAATGCAAAGTGGGGACATTAAAAGAAACTCGCACGTAATAAATAGCCGACAAGTGCAACTCACGTATTCAATTATCACAGGACGTGATGGGGGATATCGGATATTAAAATTATGAGTGCATTAATGGAGTCTCGCAACAGCCGCCTGTGAGCTTTTAATAGTGTACTTTTTGTAATATTCTCGTTGGTATAGGAATTAATAAAAACTTGTTAATAAACATAAAGTCTGCCTAGGAGAGTCCCGATAGTATACGAATATAGGTAGGTGATGATGATGATGACAAAAACACGATTAAAATCTGTTTATCAATTGTAGGTATATGATGTGTATGTGAGTATATGATATTGTGTGTATATGATTATTTGATGTTCACCTTGTGAACAAGTGCCACCTTTGGGGACTGGTCTGCTTTGGTGTACCTCATATTATCTTCATTCTATTTCGTGTTGCATTAGACTGTATGAGGATAATGAACCATTATGTAAAAAGTTGACGATTAAAAAGAATATCTAGTGAGTTTCTTATCGGGTCTTCTCGAACCACTTTCCTAAGCGGCCAGTTTATACAAATAAATAATCTTTTGAATTTAATGACTTAGGTACCTATATGAGTCAAACCACACTGGTCCACTGTTTATTTAATTTTTATTTGAGGGATTCTTCACGTATGACAAGCTATGTTATTTCTTAAGGCGTTTCCACCAGAGAGTAGCGACTTCTAAGCTTCTCTCAGTAATGCGATTCTTTTGAATTTTAAGAACACATTAGTCGCCACACATCTTCGCTTGAATCGCAGCCCTCGACAAAAAGTGTGTTTGATATCATTTAATTTCTTTAAAACAATATTTTTAACATATTTTTTTTTTAAATTAAGCCTCTTTGCTGCACAAAGAACATCCACTTAGGTTCTCAACAAGCTTGAGACCGGAGACAAAACGAATTACGAACAACAGCAGTCCTCTAAAATATTGCAAAGAATTATTCCAGACAGTATTTCACAGTTAAATTATACAACGTAAATGGCCAGCATTAAGACAAAAAGCATAAAAGCCATTGTCGGAATTTTATCGAAAAGGCTCATAATTCTTAATACTAATGTAATTTTATTACACCGTTGCAATGAAAAAGCGTTCCAATGTAACGCAATAAAGCAACTGGCTCTTACACTGAAAACAATTTAGACTGAGTTATTCCTCTATACTAGGCAATAAGTCCGGGCCTTACATGGCGTATAATGGTATGACACGACAAACAGCTTTAAGTGTGTAAAATATGGCACGTGACGTCAGCCAAGCGCAGCCAGTCTGGGTTTATTGCAGAGCTGGATACGTCGGAAGCTGGGACTTCGTTGCTTGGCTAATGTTTTATGTACTTCTTTAGGATCTTTGAATGTATCTGAAAAAGGCCTTATAATCTACCTCCAGCTGATAGTCTCGTTCGTAGTTCTATTATTAGTATTTTCAGTCGGCTAAAAGATGATGCACTTTACGTATAACCCTACTTAACAAAAATATTCCGGTGACTTTGTCATGAACTACAAAACAATACGGATTTGATTTTTGCCGGTTTATAATGTCATTCGTTCATTCACTCGTAAAACAAGGCATTGCTATACTGACTTTGGATGAACATAATTGGGTTTATTACGAAAATAGAGTAGGTACGTGGATAGTTATTGTCTTCTAACTGTCATTTGGTCAGATCCACCCTAAATAACAATGTCAAGTGAACAATTTCCAATAATTACTTCTGCGGGTTTGTGCGATGTGGCTCTGGAATTTACCACAAGCACGCGTGATTGACTACACATAAATGACTATCAGTGGTATCGATATCGTAAATGGTAGTAACATCTGCGAACCTCGACAGTGGAGATAGATTGTCGGAGACCATGGGTACCACGACCTCACAGAAGCAGCACTGTGCTGTGTTTCGCTGCGTCAATGAGGGTATCCAAGGCCCAATCTGGGGGAAAGGGTGTTAAAAGGTTGGCAGCGCAATTGTGACTCCACTGATGTCGCGGGTGTCCATGGGCGGCGGCAATCGCCTACCATCAGGTGATCTGTCTGCCACCTATCACATAAAAAATACATTGTTGGAGACCGTGGATAGGCGAGCATGTGTATGACTTCCTGGGTTTTTCAAATCTATGTGCATACTGGTGATCCGTCTGCTCATCTGACACATAAAAAAATATTTCTACCTAAAGGACGGCGGTGAGAAAAAACATGGTGAGAAAAACTGTACGGTCTGGTTTCTCATTTTTTTTCCCACTCACGTAGCGAAACAGCACAATGCTGTTTCACGCCAGTTTTCTGTGAGGCCGCTCCGTATCACTCCGGTCGAGCAGGCCTATTCATGCCGAAGCGTGGCTCTTCCACTGTAAATTGGATCATGGTCGCAGAGTACCCCGAACTCACACACCTTTGGACGGTGGGTAAGTGTTTGACGCCCTACCACTTATACGGTCGCTGACCTTAGGAGAACTGCTGCTGACTGAATGAAGAATAAAAGAAGATAAAGGACACCTGCACGTTTTAGATAGTCTAGGCAGCTTTGAACTGGGAACTACACGCTTAGATGAGGAGGAGGCATGTGCAACTCTTTACTGAAACGACTCAGTGATCTGACTCAGACAAATGACACACTGTTCCGAATCTGTAATGTTCGCTCCGAATGTATCATTCGACTCAAATGGATTTTCGAGTTCGAGTGAACCGAATGAGCTGAATGATCTGATGAGCTGAATGGTCAAAGTGAGCTTAATGATCCGAATGGGCGGAATGATCCGATGAGCCGAAGGAGCTGTGTTGATCGCGCTTAATGTCCCTAGCTTAGTGTCCCTAAAGCACGCCAATGAAAGAAAACACACAATACGGAACACACACATTATTCACACCACATATATTAGACAACCATTACCTACAAAAGCAACTGTTTGTCATAGACAATAGAAGATAGTATCAAAGGTAAAGGAAATATAAAAGACATACATGTGGGATGGGATAAATAATACACCCAGGTTTCGGGAATACTTCTATATTAATTATAATCGTCTTTACGTCTTTACACCTTTTTTCAGTCGTCCGCCATGCGTCGTCTATCTCACCTCGTTATCCATCGTCTTCACTGTTTATAATTCCAAATTTCTTTTCCGTCTTATTTCGTCTAGTTTTCTTCGATCGTCATTTTTTATTCTTCTTTCGTCGTTATTCGTCTTCCTTTATTCCGTCTCCTATGATGTTTATTTTCTATCCATCCCGGAGGGGCCCCCAAATGTGGGACGGGATAAATAACACACCCAGGTTTCGGGAATAGAACTTCTACTTTAATTATAATCGTCTACTACGTCCTTCGCCTTTCCCAGTCGTCGGCCATGCGTCGTCTATCTCACTCTCGCACGTCATTCTATAATTCAAATATCGATCTCTTACACGTTCCTTACCATGCATCTACCGATCACCAATCCTACATACATAATATAAAAGGTTGTGGCCGTCGCCAATAAGCTGAATGATCCGAGTGAGCGGAATGATCTAAATGAGCGGAATGAATCACGGATCTATCTGAGAGTGGATATTCCAAATGAAGCGTTTCACTGTTCCGCATCTCTGCACTGATCCAGATGCAAATGTTCCAATCTTTTGAATGATACGTTTTTGCCAGGTCTACTAAGAGAAAATAGAAATATGAAGAGATGGGAAGGAATGAGTCCTACGTACAGCGATGGATGGTTTATTTCTCACTGTACGAGAACCACGCTTCGGCATGAATGAGGTTCAACTGGAGTAAGACCCCGGCCTCACATACAACTGGCGAGAAGCACACACAGCAGCCTACGATGGGATAATTCGCTTAACGTAGTTTGCAAATACTGGTACAATCTTCTTCTTTGTCCTAGCCATTTCCCATTATTTGGGGTCGCCTCTCTTCGTTCTGCGGCGCCAGGACATTCTGTCCTGGGTTCTCGAAATGGTTGCTTGGGCAAGCTTAAAGTTCTTGGCCACAGTGGACCACCAGGTGGGCGTCCTCTTTTTTCTTGTCGTGTCGTCTTCTTTCTTAAAATACCTGCTACATACTTAAAACAATTTTACGCATACAAAAGTTTTTCCATATTACTTGACAAATATTAACAAAAAAAAGAATAAGCTTTATCTTTTTTTTTATTTGATAGGTGGTAGACGAGCAGACGGATCGCCTGATGGTAAGCGATTGCCGCCACCCATAGGCACCCTCGATACCAATGGAGTCACAATTGCGCTGCCAACCTTCAAACAAAGGTTCTTGAGCTACCTACATCTGTTAGTTCAATGTATGTGATGTTCTGAAATACTTAAAAAAACCCTTTCCTCCGGATTCGGCCACCGGTAACCTCTCATGCACCTGAAATACAGCATCAGTGCTGCTGCACGCCGGTTTCCTGTGAGGTCCGTGGTATTACGCCGGTCGGGCTGGCCTATTGATGCTGAAGCGTGTCTCTCCCACGGTCAAACTTTCCACACAAATCAAACTTTGAAATCACACCTACTTACCAAGCCGCGGGTACTACCCCGATGTTTAATTGCGACTTATTCCGCGACGAATTTCCCAAACTCTCATGAACGTCGAGTATGTTCTAAAATAAAGTTCCCCGCATCAGCCGGAGCCCGCAACCTCCGACCTTTGACTTTGGTTAAGCCTGAACTCCAAATAAACCTAGGACCGTAAATTCATCTGTGTTACCAGGCTCGGGACCTTATATACAGGATACAGTTTTAATTTTCAATTGCATGTTCTTCGGAACATAGACCATGGGAGAGCCATGTTTCAGCATAAATGAGTCGGCTTGACTGGAGTGATACCACGGACTCACGATGTGAGCACTGCTTCACATACGTAAACTGTGTTTCGCTTAGTGGCTGAGGGTGCCGGAGGCCCAATCAGGGGAGAAGGAGAGAAAGTTGGGAGCGTACCTGTGATTCTACTGGTGCGGTGACGGTGGAAACCTGATTACAATTCGTTAATCCGGTTGCTCGTCTGCTACTTAAAAAGTACATATTTACCAACATTTAATTTCAATGTACAATTTACAACACATGAGGATAATCTTGGAGGCTGATCACACCACGACACCAAACAGCCGCATTTAGGGGAATTTTAGTTAGATACTGAGCAACCAAGTGTTGAAATAACCTTTCACCACCAATTAGACAATGAAAATCGAAACTAGCTTTCAAACAGAAACTAAAAGATCATTTACTCAACATGCACATTTTATATGCTACCCATAATATATGCTACCCATTAATGTCATTTCCAATTACTCCACATATTTTTAATTATTTGTATCATACTGCGGTTTTCTTTTTTACATCTTTTCACGCACGCACGCACGCACTCACGCACTCACGCACGCACACACACACACACACACACACACACACACACACACACAAACATACACGTCAAACACCCCGTCGATTTTTGTCGGGGGTTAAAAAAATATGATAAAACGAACCGAAAAATGTTACAAAATCTCGACCTGGCAACCAATAGACGCATAATTGCGATGTGATAGGCGGGCGTCGGGTGACGAGACCACGCACTCCTTCTAATCAGCTGGCTCAGGCGAATCTATGTGCGGCATCAGCTGGATTCCCTTACAGATGGTGAAGTCACTGGGCTAGGTTTAAATGGACGCATAAAAATTGTTGTATTTAAACGGATTTAGTACTTACGCTCTAGTCTATACTATTAATAAGGAGGTAACTCCTCGGCGGGTGATCTATCAACGCACAGCCTAAACTACTGGACCGAAAATCATGAAAATTGGTACATGGGTAGTTTTTATTATGTTAGCGCGCACTAAGAAGGGTTTTTTTAAAAATTAAACCCCTGAAGGGGTGAAATAGGAATAGAAATATAGTATGGAATATTTGTTATTTTAAAAGTTAGAGTCATGAAAATTGGTATTTGCACTGTTCATACAAAATTAATATCTGTACTTTCAGCAAATTTTATATTCAACTCCCTAAAACGAGTGAACGGGGGTTAAAACGCCGTATAGAAGTTTGGTCATTTTTAGAGCTAGAATCGTGAAAATTAGTAGGTATTTGCTCTGTTTATACAAAAATATCGGGAATCGAAATACTAGACCAGGGGCGATTGAAAATAATAATTAAAATTTAATAAAATAAAATTTAGGTATACCTACATCTAAAATTATTCACACATAGCCTCTACATCATTTCGTAGTTATAAGTAGTTCGTAAAACGTAAATTATCTAAATATTAACGAAATAGTGTTAAAACCGGGTTATTCCACCCCAAGTTACTTAGCTCGCAAAAAGCATAAACACTGCTACTACTTAGTATGTCGTATAAAACTACTATCTCTTTCGAGTCATCTACGCCCATTAATCTTGGCATTTGCATAACGTCAGTCCACTAACTTGGATAGTTATATAGAGGGTGGAAAATAACACTGGATCCTGGAGTGAAACTACTTTAAATCCCTTAATTTGCACTTTAATAAAATTAAAAAAAATGCTTTTAATGTTTTTCTGGATTTCGCCGAGTATGTTTTTTCCAAATGTTGACTGGCAATCGAATCAGGAAAAATAATTAAAATTGACTATTTCATTCACACATGAAAAAAAGAGCTTTTCCAAGATAAATTACCTATATCTTAGCTGGGTTTGTCGTTTAGGATTAATATTATATTGTATCCATAACATCGTATTTAGTGCAAAACTTCTTTCGGTACTTTACTCGTATAAATGGCAATTATGGTCAAACGCTTCATCGTCATCGTCAGCCCATTTAAGTCCCCACTGCTGGGGCACGGGCCTCCCTCAATCACATAAGAGGTAATTGCCATACTCACCACGCTTGGCAGACGGGTTGGCGAGGGTTTTGATATAAATGCAGAGTTTTCCTTCTCTGGGTGCTGATGATCATGCCAGCAGCTTTACCTTAGTCGCCTTTTTCGACACCTCGGTAAGAGTGAGGGTGGCCTATTCTACTCTGCCGGGGACCACACGGCATGGTCAAACGCTTACCTATCTACATAAAAAAAAATAAGTGTAATGATTTCGTGGCGAAAGTTTATCTTTAAAATTGTCTGTTGGTACAAATCAATGGAATAATATATGTAGCCATTTTATTTTTTTCCGATCGGAATCCGGGCAAGCCATACAAAATTAAAAACATTTTGAATGCAGTTTTATTGGTTAAAAAAGTTTTATTTTTTGTTAAATTTGCTAAATTATGATTGATGGATGATTTGAGGTAGTTTTCCTTCAGGCTTAATGTGTTTTCCACCCCGTTAATGCACGTAAACAATGTTAGACTTTTCATGCACATTCCTTTGTAATAAAGTTATAATGACATAAGGTAATAATGAGAGATTTTAAATGATTAGCATAATTATCGCATAAGTAATAATAATAATAATGATTTCATCTCATGTTTTAAAATATTATCGCAATGTTTGAAAGAATTGCTGTGTCCTTTTTCATTTACTACGATGAGAAATAAGTGAAACAATAAATACTTCAGATAAAAATTCTTAACTGCTAAGCAAAGGCTTTTTATCACGATTGAACTCAGTTATAAACACAAAAGAAAAAAAATGAACTCGGGTATAATTTATGATATTTACTTTTTTGAACATTTAACATTAAAAGGGGCATAAAATACACATTTAAGCTACCGTCTAATTTGCAAAAATAGAAGTCAACGGTCCCGCGACCCAGACACAACGGCGCGCCTCGCTACCCGATGAAGATTATAATTCGCCTAACTTAGCTACCTCCAGTTCTCGAACACGATCGACAAATTTTGAATTTTTTTTTTTTTAATTTATTTATCATATAAAAATACATTTCAAATTATCTTAAAATAATCACGCACTTAAACCACTATGGTTTGTGATGGCGCGACCTGAGTCGATGTTAAAGTTAAGCAAAGTGCATAACGAACAATACACAATTCCTACCTACATAATTTATTCTATTAAGATTTAAGTAAGTGCATCTCATTCAACATTATCGAGAAAGTGCATCTTGAGTTTCTGTTTGATATTTTTATCATTAATCTTATCACGCAAGCTGAGAGGTAGCTGGTTAATAAGACGTGGAATTAGATAACTCGCCGTTCGTTCCCCGTACATGTTGTTCGCACCGCCGATTATCAACCTACGGTTGCTAACAGCGCGCGTACACACGGGGTGGTTTATTGGTTGGCTAAACTGCTTGTTAAAAAAATGGTGTTTTAATAATATCAATTTTACTTGGGTTTCAACCGGCAGGATTTTACAGTGTTTAAAAAGTCCGCTATCGTTATTTTGGAATTCACGCCTTATTTTGTTGGAAACAATGTGTTTTAAGATTCTTTTTTGAAGACTATATATTTTGTTTAAATGAGTTTTAAATGTTCGACCGTAGCTTCCCAAGCCATATTGTACATATGATTCTGCTAGTGAATTGTATAATATTAATTTAATTTTAAACGGAATTCTATCTTTTAGTATTATAATATTGGCTAAAAATTGTCTCAACTTGTTGCAAACATATTCAATATGATCATACCAATTAAATTTACTATCGATTTGCAATCCTAAATACGTATAGTTATTTACCACATCAATTAAGGGGCAACTACAGGTAGTATTACTAGGGGCGTGAAGGCAACTATGATCATGAGCTACTATACGCTTCGTTCTACAGTTTTTTAAGTACGGAGACTTTATGTGCATCATTTTAGTTTTAACAGTGTTCAAGACAAGGCCTGCGTCATGACACCATGTAGCGATCATGTTAAAGTCTGACTGCAGCAGGTTACAAGCTACGTCGGGTTCTTCATGGGCGACCAACAAACAAGTGTCGTCTGCAAATTGGTAACAAGAGGAATGTTTAATGAAATATTGCATATCGTTAACATATGACAAAAAATGTAAGGGCCCAAGGACCGAGCCTTGAGCCGTGCCTCGAGTAGCACCCACTAAATCACTAAACACACCGTCAATCTTCACAGAAAACTTTCTATTATTTAGGTAACTCATACACCAGTCGAGAAGGGGTCCTCGGATACCGCAATAGTTTAACTTAGTGATCAGTTGATTGTGGTCCAGAGTATCAAAGGCCCGTGAAAAGTCAATAAAGATGACGATTACGTGCTTTTTGTTTTCGAGGTGTTCGTTGACTTCATCTGTGAACTTCATCAAAAGGTCACCAGTACCTTTAGACTAATTTAGAATAGTAATTAAGACCAGTTGTCTGTCAGTGGATGTAAGTTCACACAAGTTGTGTAAGTCAGTGCTCTCAGAAACTATCGGAAACGTGCAGGTTTGCTCATAATGTTTTCCCTCACCGAAGAGCTAATGGTAGAAAAAACTAGAGGTGCATCGGATTTGAACCACGACCCTCCGTATAGAAGCCACAGTCACTCTAGATTAGGAGTCTGAAATAAATCTTCAAACATTTCATTAAATTCATCATTTTGACAAGACAAAAATATAAACCAAAGTGATGTTACACTATTTTCTTTGTATTATAAGCATGTTTTTACAAAAAAATAAATTGAAAATTTAAAAAACCAACACAACACAACTAAATCTCTTTCATTTGATACCTATATTGAAGCAGTTGGAACAACAAATAGGTTATTCGTCATTGTCTGACGGCGGCCATCTTGGATTTGAATTTTTTTACAATTAATATATTCTGCTACTCAAGCCCTTTTATATGATACCCATATTGTGGGAGTTGTGTTAAAACATAACATCCAAATCTTTGTGACGGCGGTCATCTTGAATCGATTTTTATCCAACATAGCTAAGTCAAAGAAAAAAAAACAAAATCAAAATCGGTTCATTTCTTCGGGAGCTACGATGCCATAGACAGACACACAGACACACATACACACACACAGACACGTCAAACTTATAACACCCCGTCGTTTTTGCGTTTGCGTAAAAAAAAAAAGTTATATATAATATATATGTCTATTCAAATTTGTAATTCCGCTGTTGGATCTGATATCCGTAACACAGGTGCTTGAGCTACCTATCTCGGAGTCAGTTCAATGTGTGTGATGTTGTAAAAAGAAGATATGTCTACAGTTAAAATAAGGTAGAAGTATAATATTAACTGCAGACAGATTTGTCATAAATCCATACCTATAATACTATTGATTGTTAGTTGACGACCCCGCAAAACGCTTCCAACAAGATTGCTGCTAGTGGACATCTAACGGCTGCCTTTAGAAACGGTTTATAGGACGTTAAACGAGTCCAAAATGTTTCCAACCGCACGATACAATTCGACGCACGAATTCGATTTATAGACACTTCCCTCGTACACCGTAGTACACCTAAACATTATGTGCACATATCTACACATAATGCGTGTGTAAAAAGATACGACTATCGTAAAAGCCCCACTGAAAATAATTTGAGCGATGTTACTCGTTTTTCGCGAGACATTCGGTGGTAGGATCCGCATAAAAGTTGAACATCAGACAGGCTAATGGATTAGAAGAATTGCTTCGAATCGTAAAGACGCCTTTAAAAATTGTCGGAGGCCTAGAGAAACAATAAAGTGCGTAATCTGTATTATCCGGGTGCAAGATATATGGATATGAGTAGTGTTGGAAGTTGACTGCTAGATTCTTTTTGACTAGTGTAGTTAATCTAGCAGTCAAATTGAAACAATTCACTTAACCAAACAAAATGCTTCACTCATATTTTTTCCCCAAGTAGCAAATAGTAAAGTGAACTAATAAAACAGCGATAAATGACACATTATTACATGCTTACTAACACAACAGTCGTGTAATTGAATCAGTACTTCGAGGGTGATAATTTCTCACTCTTAGCTTCATATTTAACTTTGTTATGTTGAACTAAAATTTAAGTTCAATTGTGTTCAGTGTAAGAAAGAGTTGTTATAACTACTCAGATTAATGATTTGCTTTGGACCCATGATCGTACTGAACTAAACTTACCACAGAACTAAGTGTACTTATTGCCAGTCATTAGTTTTTGTATTTATTTTGTCTTATCTCCATCAATGTTTTGTTAACTTTCATTGTGTATAATGAACATCAGCTTCAATAAAACTTTATCAAGATTCTGACACGGAAGTTATTCAGGGATTGCATCAATGGATTGCATTGCATGATGAATACAGCACAGTGCTGCTTCACGCTGGTTTTCTTTGGGGCCGTGGTATCACCCCGGTGGAGCCGGCCCATTCATGCCGAAGCTTGGCTCTCCCACACGGTCAAAACTACAAAACTACGCCGCGTTAATTCCCGTGATTATTAACCATACAACAAAATCCATTCAGGCGGGTCTATCTAGTAAATATTTCACAACATCACATACTTACATTGATGTGACTTCGAGATAGGTACCTAGCTCAAGCACCTGTGTTACGGATATCAGAATCAACAGGAATTGGATGGAACTTGTCGAGTAAGCGCAGACCAGAGCCAACCAGTGACCAGTCTTAATGTCCAAATGATTGCCCACTGAACAATGAAAATACTGAAAATTCTCATTCATTAAATCAGTTCGGTTAAAATAACAAATCCTCAGTTAATTTGTGCTCAAACAGAGAGCTGATAGTAAGCGATGATCGTGCTTAACTAATTGAATACTGAACTAGATCAGTTATTCTCTAGCTCCAGATGATCTTCATCAATCTTTTTCAAGTGAAAGCTTTTGCGGCCGTCAATCGGGAGTTATTCAGAGATCGTGTCGACTCATTTCTGGGGATTCAGACATTCGATTAATTACAATTGGTTCCTTGACTAGTCGGCTTCATGCGAGCACCGACTGCCCGATGAATATGTTATTACTTAAGACAGAATTAATACGGCTTCTATCTCTTTCCAACCTGAGAAACGGTCAATGAATATTAATTTCACACGGCTTCGAATAGTCGTGGCTATTAATTAATATCTCTCAAAATGTATTAACATACCTCTATATGTGCTGGATTCGTTCTTTATCTTTCTTCTTGCAGCTTTAAATGGTCTAGTGTTTGACGCCGATGCCTTCGAATTAATCGAAATATGAAGAAAACATTGAACTATCGCAGGTTGCCTGTAGTTAAAGAACTTATGTTTTAATAAAATAACCAATATAAATACGGGTGGCCCTAACTAACGAAGCCAATATATTTAAATTGATAGCAACTAAACCGGATATCTTTTTAACAATTTCGAAATTCGAGCCTCTCGGGAAGAATATATGTGTCAATACCTCCTATCTAACAAATTAACTGAAATTAATAATTAACCTTAACACCAATGACATAAGGAAGTAATTTTCTCGAAAAATCTTGTAAGATAGGAGGTATTACCACATCATCGTCGATATACTATTTATTTAATACATATAATTAACTTTTTGATCTGTTTTTGCACTTAAAATTTGGATTAACGCCATAAGTGGCCGTTTAGGAAACAGACCAAAAAGTTAATTATAAGTATTGAATAAATAGTATAAATTCTTTTCGATATACTCGAACTTCGAAATTGTCAAAAGGATATCCGGTTTAGATGCTAACAACTTAAATCAAACGGTGTCGATAGTGTGCCCGTCATCTTAAATAGACACTTCAACATGTGAATGTTTGTCAAGGGATTGGAACCTACAATCCCCACAACCAAGATTTATGGTGGCTCACTACTCCTTTACTACTAATTTATGACATGTTTTGTGCTCAGTACAAATCTCTTTTAAACCTCTAAGCAACTACAAAACCGCGTCCAATAGTAAAAACGTAAACAGATTTCAATGAAATACCTACGACAAGCATGAACGAGCAAAAGTTGTTATATATACTCTCTTAGCATCATAATTTACGTTTATGGATCCCTTAGTCAAGCCTTAGTACCGCATGCAGTCTGCAAATGTTATTTTTTGATCTGGGTCATTCCCCGGCAAATGCGTCCCAGTCGATTTATTTCCACTTTTACTGCAATGGCAATGGTCCAATTTCCCAATCTACCCCCGTGTTCTACAAGCGAAACACGATTTCCAAAAAGCACTACCTTGCTTCGTAGACGCTCAGCTTTATTTATTATTTTCTAGTTCGTTAATTCTTTTTTTGGCGCGAATATCTGCCAGACGTTATGCAACGCAGTGCAATTGCTCTTATCTTGCGTTGAGTGCATGTCTGTGGTGTAACGTGTACGCTACTATCATTTTAAGCCTAGGGTAGATTCGACCAATCTTTATCCAACGATAAATCTAAGGTAAAGCACATTGTGATGTGTTTCGCTGCGTGAGTGAGGGTACCGGAGGCCTAATCTGGGGGAAAGGAGAGATTTACAGCGCACTTGTGAGTCCACCGGTATCGTTGGTGTCCATGGTCGGCGGCAATCGCTTACCATCAGGTACTCCTCTGCCTAGGTGGCAGACGAGCAGATGGATCACATGAAAAAAAGTTATATGCAGTGTAAAATAAAAATTCGTCCTACTCATCCAACAGTCAACGCCTAATTCCAATGGTAAATCGTTTGACCGCCTATTTCGATAGAATTATAAATATCCTACGTAATTCAAAATAGCGTTGTCATTGTCAAAACTGTTATTGACTTTTGACATTACATGTATAACCCTACTTAACAAAAATATCCAGGTGGAACATCATGAATCATAAAATAATACATATAGTTTTTTGCTAGTTTATAATGTCATTCTTGGTCTACCTTTTTTGTCGGAATTCTCTTCAAAACTAAATTTCTCCCTCGGCAGAGTCGAGAGGGGAATGGAGACTTCCACCGACAAGGGCGTCGCTCTTAAATTAGAGAGAGATAATGTCATTCGTTTATTCACTCGTTAAACAAGGTATAGCTATAGCGGCTTTGGAAGAACATAATTGAATTTATTAGGAAAATTAAGTAACGAAGTAAATTATCCTGCGGATAGTTATCCTCTTATAACTGTCAAGTTGTTCGAATCCGCCCTTATATAAATAGAAGTTACGCAATGGAGTACTATTCAGACTCAGAGAGACATTCTATACCCTGTAGTTAAGCAGTTACAGCTCAATGTAATAAATTGACAATGGAAAATTGTATCTTTGGATACAATTAAATAACCTTTATTTCTGCGTTGGAGGAAAGCCGCCGGGCCGATGTTCAATTGGCCGACGTCGCCACCTTTCGGCGGCGCCTTATGTATACGGGTTATGTCGGGCTCTCCACCAGTAAAACTGAAGGCCTACTGACTAAACCCCCAACGACGCTCTCTTTTCGCCAGAGTGGGAAGAAGACATGTGTACTAGTTAATGAACTCTGACTACCCGTTCCTTCCCAGACGTTAGCCCGCTTACAGCGCGGACCCTCCTATGCCTACCCCAGATGGATTGGGGGGAACAATTAAATAACCTAAAGATACAATTTTATATTTAGTAATTAATTACATACACACATAAAGTGTTAAAGACGATATCAAGCTGAGTTTTAGAATAATAAACAATACAGAAGTTGATAACAAATGCAATTTTTATGTTTCATCAATAATTACAAAAAAAATGTTTGATGATTAAAAAGCTCAAGTTAAGAAGACGACGACAAGTCAAGTTTATCTTCTTGTTTCATACGATTTATTTGTCCCGAATATAACAAAAAAAGTAGTAGCAATAATATATTTATCACTTTATTTATCGAAAGTGGTAACGAAGCTCACTCATAAGAATAATAAAGTAATAAAGAAATATACAAAAAATGGACTGGTCACATTCAGCCTCAATGCCAATGTAGTTTAGCACGTTTCAATATGTTCTACTTTATGACAGCAACACACTTAATATAGGAATAATAATAGTATGATAAATATAGTCATTTTTTCGGGCAAGCGAGCACATCCGTATTTACAGTTCTTGGCACGTTTACAGAGAAAATAAGAAAATGTTCACGCAATGTGTGCCTTAGCGCCGATTTATGTGAGGGGCATAGAATACGGTTTAGATAAAATAAGGACACACATATCCACTAACTATCGCTCGCCTCTGGGACAATATTATAAAAAGGAGATTTGAATCTTACATGAACGTATAAAGAAGACCTTTTTTCGAATGATTCATATATTATTTCAAAGATAAAGTTTGTGGTTAAGAAGTATGTATACTTCAGAGTAGGTAAAAAAAATCTGACCCTGATCACATTATCAATGTACATATTAGATTTGTAGAGATAGCTTTAAATGTACTGAATCAAAGCAAGTTTATTAATGGATACTTATGAAGGTGTAATAGAAAAACATCAGGCCGATAACGGAACCCTGAAGTACACCGACGCTTGGCAACACTCTTTTATCAAAAGAGCATCCGTCAACGAGTACTTGAGAGGAACTTTCACTCAGGACCTCATAAGAACTAGCAGATTTTCGAGATATCCAATATGACAATATTTTGTGTGGAAGGAATTTAGATCAGACCCTCTCGAAAGCTTTAAGAACGTCGATAAATTCGGCTACCATTAAAAGATATAACTTGATTTAAAAATATCTAAGAAATCAAAAGATTATATATAACAATACATATATTACAGTATGCCATACCCTGAACCTTAATAATAAGTAAGCTTATAACAAGTTAAACTTATAGCAAGTAAAAACAAATTAACAAAAAACCATATTCGACACTCCTATACTGAACATTGATTGATAGTAATGATGAGGCGGTCCAATATTCGAAATTAAACATTCTTATTTGCATTTTCGGACAAATTAGTACCTAGCTGCCTAATTTGACGTGCTTTAATAAATCAATAAATAATATACAGTGTGCGATACTCTGAACCTTAATAATAAGTAAGCATAAGTTCAACAAGTAAAAACACATTAACAAAAAACCATATTCGACACTCCTATACAGAACATTGATTGATAGTAATGATGACGCAGTCTAATATTCGAAATTAAACATTCTTGTTTGCATTTTTAGACAAATTATTACCAAGCTGCCTAATTTGACGTGCTTTAATAAATCAATCTAAATAATGAACCTTCTAATTAGCAACAAGTTACTGTAGATAATGAAACTATTTTCATAAAATTTGAAGACGTCCGTCGACCAGTATCGTTCGTCGCTCAGTAAACAACGTCTTGCAAAGTCCCGGGGGCTCTGCCGAGCGAAACTAATGACATATTATTTCTCCAGAGGAATGCATTAATTTCATTTGTAGCACATCGCCGCCGGAACGAACCCATTCTTCTCCACTTTGCGAGAGTGAACTTCCTATGAGAACCTATTAGCTGTGACAGGCTCAATTGAGATGAACTCTAATGAATTCAATGAGTCTTTCGATTCATTTATAACTTAATACTTTGAACAAGCTGTTTTTGATACCTACCAATAAAATGACGACTCCAATCATTGTTTTTATTAATGAAGGTATATACTTTAGCTTTCGGGATCTAAAATATATTCTTTTAATGATTAAGAATTATCGTCGATTAAATAATTCATAATTTTATTTGTTAATTATTCATCTAGGGTCTTTTCGCTTTAGCATGATATCGGTAACAGCAGTACAGTGTTATACGTGGATCATAAGTTAGAAAGAGAGTAAAGTGAAAAATGTATATATTTGGACATCTGTAACCCATATCATGGATCAACGAAAGAACCATTGAGCATTAACAATTTTATTGTACCTCATTTATACACATTATAGAAACGCTTTCATTCAGCTACCTAAGAAAGTGCAAATAACTTTGTGAGATACTCGGTTATTCAAAAAATAATTTTAAAATCCTTCTTTTCTTCGTCTAAAAAAGTTTTCTCATGTACGTTTTAACGGCTGCTCATAAATCAAACGTTACTCGCTCCTATAGGCGTCAAAAGAGGCTTTTTCTTATAAAATACTTTGCTTTTAAGTTTTTATCTTGGTAACGAAATATTTGAAGAAAACATGCATTTTGTAAACATAAAGTAAAGATGTGAGTTATTTGCTAGAATCAACTTATTATCACAAAAGTGGAAAGAGCTTCTGAACTCTTAGCTAGGGAAAAAAAATCCTACTATAGTTGTTTCTGGTAAACTAATTCAATAGGTACTTTACTTATAAATCTTTAAAATCTCTAATAACAAACAACAATTTTCACAAGAACATTAAATAGAGCTTAAACCATCATTAAATCTTATCCACCTTATTACAAATCGAGATCTAAAGTTATTACCATAGTAAAGCTCATGTCATCCCGTTTCAACACGCAATGTTATTAGGGGCTGGCACGAATTTTGTTCCGGGACTATCTTCAGTTCGCGATTTGTAATTAGGGGGTATAAATCATATTTGCAACTGGGTTTTAGTGCCATCAAAATCACCTACTTTATCCTACTTTATACCTCGAAAGTATCAAATTTCCCTCCATCACAATTTATTTTGCAAAATATCGTTGCCTAATTGCTAATTCAGAGAAGAAACCGGCTGATACCGAGCCGGCGAAGAAATTACTAGGACGATCGTTAATCTAAATATAGCTTCATAACTTTACCGCTAAAAGCGTCTTTTCAGTTGGAGTACCTATCCTGATTTGTAGAAAATGCGTGCAGGTCTTAATAAAATACAGTACGACCTGAAAACCTTCAAGAAAAGAGCGTATTCCCTTTAGGAGTCACAAGTGCGCTGCCGACCTCCTTCAGCCCACTTGTGACTCCACTGGTGTCGCGGATGTCTATGGGCGGCGGCTATCGCTTACCATCAAGCAATCAAGCTCGTCTGCCACATAAAAAGAAACAATTTTTTTGTGTCCATTGCGAAATAGTTTCGCTCATCTTGAAAGATTCAGATCGTTTTGAATCGTAATTATTTGCAGTTGTTCGGAACGTCTCATTGAGTATTATGAGTGCCAAGACACCATCAGACACACCAAGCGTCCTGGCGACCATTTAATGATAGCAAAATACATTATGGTTGTCTGGAAGAGATCGCTACTAGCGATATCACCGCCGAGATTGTATTTGACCAATGACGGAAGCATTAAGTTTTATAAAATTTTGTGCAATGAAGGTCTATCTGTCTATTATTATTATCTTTTTTAATGTGATACATGGCATTCGAGCAGACGGATCACCTGATGGCAAGTGATTGCCGCCGCCCATGGACACCCGCGACACCAGTGGAGTCACAAGTGCGCTGCTAGTCTTTAAACCGCCCTTTCACCCGAATTGGGCCTCCGGTACCCTCATTCACGAAGCGAAACAAAGCACAGTGCTGCTTCACGCCGGTTTTCTGCGAGGCCGTGGTATCATTTCGAGGCAAAACGAGGCTCTCTCACGGTCCAACGAACCTGCGAAACTATTACCTACGAAATTGACACTTGTAGCTTGTAGGCTGTTTTTTTCTATCCGGTATTTTCATATTTAGATCAAAAATATACGAAAGTCCGAGGTCTCCTTATTATTCCATTACTTTCAATTTCTTCTCCTGTTTAAGAGCCTTTTTACAGATTGTATATTGTATTGTATTTTTTATAGATTATAACGATATTAAGACAATTTTTCAAGCTTATTTGCGCACGCCATTCTTGTTACGGTCAGAAAAATCAGCTTACAAGGGGGCTGTTTTAGGACCAAAAATATATGAGAGTCCGAAACATCTCCTTTTTATTCAATGTCTGCTCCTCTTTAGCAGAGCTTGTAGCTGAACCAAATATTATGGGCGAAACGAAGTCAGCGAGACATCGCTGGCTCGGCGACGTGGTGAGAATGGAGTCGGTTGAAACTGCGTAGTGAGCATACCTGGGTCGACCAACTGGCAAGCGCCTGGTAGGACCCCCAAAATAACGCTGAATAGACCAGGTCGAAAAAGATCTTGCCAATCTACAATGGCCGAACTGGCAACAGCTGGCCGAAAAGAGACCGGGATGGCGATATCTCGTGTCGGAGGCCAAGATCCACTTCGGGTCGCTGAGCTAGCGTAGAGAACTTCTCCTCTTTAAAAGCCCTTCTACCGGCCAGTGGCACCACCTCCAGTTTTTTATTGATTGTAACGAAATTAAGACAGTATATGAATCAAGCCGTCTTAAATAAAATAAGAAATTGCGATTTTTCAATCTGATTTTGCTCACGCCATTCATGTCACAATCATAAATGTAATTAAGACAGAGTGTCCAGCTTAAAATAGTAACAGACAAAGCCAAGCATTATAGCGTGTCAGAATCATATTTGATTCCATGACATCGAATAGTAATACAGTCAGGAGTGTCGAATATGGTTCGACGTCTGCTACAGTCAGACCCTTGGCTTCAGAGTCAGGCGTGCTGAATTATATAGAAGCACGACGAGCAATACTCGGTAGGGATGTTCCAACTCGGGATGAATATTATGACTAAAGTTATTATTCGAATTATCAGTAAAAAGTGTTCCGATAAATCCGTGTATTTCGAGTTTTGTTTAAGTTTCTAATCAGGAAAAGTTATTGAGTTTAAATCTTTGTTCTTGTGAATGAAAACAAGAAACACAACTTGAGTAAGCTTAAATCAAACTATAAGTTGAGTCAATGTTCTTGCTAATAATACATTTCTGATTTAAAGTGGCCACTGTGATTATTTCCTCGCAAGTAAAAAATCATCATGATTAATTGTTTTTACTTTTTTTAAATAACTACGAGTATATCCGGTAAGACACAAATTTTTGGACTAAAATTATATGTATATTTTTAAATATCTGAGATAGTTTCCGAGACGATAACCTATTAAAATATGAGTATGGCTGTCGCTATTTTTTTATATTATTACGTAAGTAATCAATCAATCATCGTACTAGTGTTAATTCAATAGGTATTAGAACTCGATTCGGGTAGAACCCAAGAAAAGACATTCGGCTGAACCAAATTAAGAGACACATCACTAATACTTGGTAAGGAGCAACGTTCCGCCCTCGCGGTCTCACCGTCCTGAATAAGTAATTTTTACCGTCTGCGCAGTTTTACAAACAAATTAACGGCTTAATGTTGTTATTTTAATAAAAGTTTCCTGTTAAGTTTCTCTCGGGTTCCATTTTTACGACTCTCGCCATCGCTGTTGTGGGATTGTTTATGCCTTCAAATATACGGGCGCACTTTTTTCGTACGCAATCGGTGTTTCACCGAAATCCCGTTTGCTTAATTAAGAGTGCATAGTTAATTGTGCAAGTGCGAATAGTGACGTAAACAACCCGGCTTGCTTTCGGGACCGTGGAAGTTCCACAAATTGGAGATGTATTTTTGTGCGGTTTTTTTGCGGAACTGAATAAATATGGGCGAGATGATTGTTTTAATCATTCTAAAGAGATAATTTATTTTTATTGGTATACCTACTTTTAACTTTATTGGAGGATCCATAAGCAGTTATATTCACAACCGGGCCTTTTAAGAAACTTAATATAAGTTCCCTTTTAGGGTTCTGCAGCCAAATGGCAAAAACGGAACCCTTATAGATTCGTCATGTCTGACCGTCTGTCCGTCCGTCCGTATGTCACAGCCATTTTTTTCCGAAACTATAAGAACTATACTATTGAAACTTGGTAAATAGATGTATTTTGTTAACCGCATTACGATTTCTACACAAAAATTTGAAAAAGTAAAAAAATTGGGGGGGTCTCCATACTTGAAACTGAAACTCAAAAAAATTTTTTTCATTAAACCTATACGTGTGAGGTATCTATGGATAGGTCTTTAAAAATGATGTTGAGGTTTTTAACATCATTTTTTTCTAAACACAATACTTTGCGCAAGAGACGCTCCCAAAGTGGAAAATTGTGTGTGTTCACCCCAAGTAAGCATTCGGGATGAACTGTTTTTTTGTGCTAGCTGTGAGCAAGCGCTCACAGATAGCACAAAAAACATCCCTATAGCAAAACGAATCGCTTGTCAGCCGTGGATTGGCTCCCACGTCGTTTTAAACTAATTACTTTTATTTACGGTCCGATCAATGTTAATTGTATGAAATAATCAATAAACAATATATTTTGCCAATGCACGTTGGGATACCTGTTTCATTCACTCAAATTTCCTAAGCAAACAACTAAATGGAACCAAATGTGCTTGACATAAAGGTGAGAGTCGATTAAATCTTGACAGATTTAAACAGCCACACATCAAAGTATACAAAACAGTGAAATTTCTTTAATCGATCAATATCAATTGATGAATTTTGACAGATGTAGTAACCTTTTGTGTTGCTGTCTATACGTGCGTACAAGAGGTCTCCCCGAAGCTTGTTCATAGCTACATCCCTAGCTCGAAACGCAAACGAATCGCTCCCTCGTCGCTTAAAACTGCTTATTTTAGTATCAATTTAGGAATTTTGATAGATATAATAATCTGACGTCTGTCTGTGTGTGTCTGTTTATCTGTACGCGAGGTATCCTCGGTAATACCTCGTGAGCAAGTCTCTGAGCTTGCT
The DNA here is from genome assembly GCA_019059595.1 of Marasmia exigua. Classification (NCBI taxonomy): domain Eukaryota; kingdom Metazoa; phylum Arthropoda; class Insecta; order Lepidoptera; family Crambidae; genus Marasmia; species Marasmia exigua. The sequence continues at coordinate 6,271,524 of CM032467.1, forward strand.
CACAGCTACATCACTAGCACGAAACGAAAACCAAGCACTTGTTTGTTAGCCGTCGGCCGGCTCTCTCATCGCTTAAAACTGCTTATTTTAGTATTAATTGTGGAATTTTGACAGATATAGTAACCTGATGTCTGTCTTTCTGTGTGACAGTGCGTACACGAGGTATTCCCGAAGCTTGCTCACACCTACATCCCTAGCGCGAAACGCAAACGAATCGCTTGTCAGCTGTCGACCGGCTCCCTCGTCGCTTAAAAGTGCTTATTTTAATTTACGGCCCTAGGACTGCACTGCTTATTAATTGCATTGCAGTTCCGGAAGTACATTTTATGGGGTTGTAAACCATAACGTCTTAGCATAATTGCTGTGTAACATTAAATTAGTTTACCCATCAATTATGTCTTTATGCAAATATGGACGGGGCTAGAATCCTTATTGCATTAAATTCGAATTTCGGTACTGTGTGTTCTCGACTTATTAGCTATTTGCATAGAGCTATGCTGAGAAAAGTAAATATTGGGAAGGGGAACCAAGGGTAGCTGTTTAATTTGATGAGGTTTTGATATTACATTTATTTAGATGTGGTTATAATCGTAGAATTCTGTATAAGAAATGAAACAGTAATTTCAGAATATCATATAAAATTATAGAAACTACAGTCAGATTTACATCTAACCTGAAAATATGCTGTTTTCGTACAAACAAGCTCACTTCATAGTTTATTAAACTAAAAAGGTTTTAGTGTAATATAATGTATACAATATAACTAGTAAGTCCTTGATTTTAAATGATGCAATTTTATCAACCATAAAAACATCCCGATTTATCCATATCGATGACTCACTCAACTTCATGTATATTACTAGTAATGTCTCTTACCTACTATTTTATTACCATTAAGTTCTTTATTAATATAACAGCTATAAATATTATATAACGAGATGTGCCCTAAAATCAGTGGTAATAATAGTTCAATCACAGAAAACCGGCGTGAAGCAGCACTGTGCTGTTTCGCTGCGTGAGGGTAGGAGGCCCATTTAAAAAAAATCTCATCATGAACACAATCTGCAATCATCGTACATTATAAATAAACATTACATAGCCTTACGCCAGACCATGTGTATGGATGGAATTATCGCTAAATTTTATTTAGGCTACGTATTATTATTAAATTATTTTTTTTGTTTTTTGTACTTATTCTCACCTTTTTCATTTGCCACTGTTGTTCTTGTGCACACACTACTCTTGTAACTGCGGTGTAATATATAGGCTCACCTATGTAAACATCTATACGAACTTGTCTGCTACAACTGTCAATATGTGGGGGGCCTGGCGACTTGTGTCACAGGTTTCTTTGAAACCTACTTCAGGCACCAGTCTCTCACAAGTGATAGGAATTAAGCTAAGACTACTAGTATAAGACTTGTATTTTAGTACGCATATTTCCTACTTTGTGATGAGAGAAAAAACAATTTATTTATTTATTATTATTTATCTGTCTACATCACATACATATGGTTTTTTGTCTTTTGGTCAATAGGCTGACGCTTGACCACAGTCGCACCTGATGGAAAGCGACAATGAGGTCTAGGATGTATACAAAGGTAGAGGTTGAATTAGATTAACATTTTCCGGGGCCGATAAACAGAGACTATTCAAGTTTTGCTCTTTTAAAATATGAGGTTTATTTTCAAATTTCTTGTTCATTTTCCGAGGTTACATTTTATAAATTCTAATAAGAAGACCCTTATCGTCCTATCTCCCCAGTCTTCCTGAAGTAAATTATTAATTTTGACTAAATTGACATCTGATATGCATTAGCCGTTGATTGATGGATTCTGATAATATAGTATTCAAATCAGGCTCAAGGAAGAAGCCCTCGTAGTTCGAAGGTTGGATAATAATGTTGGGAACGGACTAATTGGTAATACGAAATATCTGTTGTTGTATTAGCATTCAGGTCCTTTATAAAGGTTAGCACTGGTAGCTAAAGCATGCAAATCTGTCAAATTTCTTCTGAAGGTAAGAGTTCAATATCAATTGTGATAACCAGATGTATGGCTGCCTGTACAGTCAACTCCAAAAATATGTATACACTTTAGGACCTTGTCACAATACTTACCTATAAGAAAGTAGAGGTTTCTTTCTTATATTATATATTGTGCCAACGTCCTAAAGTGTATACATATTTTTGGAGTTGACTGGACATGCCAACGGCGTAACCCTTGACTACAGTGGTCACGTCGTTGATAAGTAATGACTAAACTCTATTTACTAATCATAACAATTGTTTATGTCATAGTCATAATTATTCATTGCAACATGTTGGTAACACAATGTTGTAATACATAAGTTGAGAACCGTAAACATGGCCCTGTGGGGGCATCAAAACATTACTCATAATATTTCACAAATAATTCACAACATCACATTCATTGATCTGACTCCGAGATAGGTAGCTCAAGCACCTGTGTTACGGATATGTGGGATTACAAATATAATACATATAATACTTTTCTTTTGTAAATACATATACAATATTATATTATAGCTTATTTTACTCCGTGCATAAATCTTAAGTCAAAAAATTTAATTAAATATTTTATCAGTAATTAATTTTAACATATTAAAATTAAGATTAATAATAACAATGAGAACGTAACAATATTTTACATCTGTTAATAGGCAGGTATAGGTATGATTAATATTAAATCTATTGTAGTCATGATAAATCAATAATATACATATGAATCAATATAACTAATATATAAAAATGTATTGCGCTAATTATTATAATTCATAGAACTCTTTTAAAGAATAAAAACATTTGTTTTGGAGATGTTTCTTCAGTTTTATACAAAATTCAGTATTTTTTATTTCCCTAAAATCGAATGGTATTCCTATTGTAAATTTTTATTGACATATGGTAGGTTCCTTTTTTTTGAGGACTCGGAATAAATTCCGCCAGCGCAGAAGGGGCCGACGTCGGCTCCGACTATCGCCGCCTTATACCACACTACTGCTGGGAGTCGGCCGGGTAGTGTGGGGCTCTCCCCTGGGGTGGAGGCTTTTTCGACCTATTGCCCGGAAAATTCGGAACAGAACACGAGCCTATGACCTGGAGGGATCCCGCCGCGAACCGTTCAGGGCAAGGAGGCAGGCCATGCACGGCGTCTCGCTAGCACTCCAGTTCAAAGGACCCAGGGCCTCTCCCAAGGCCCACCAAACACCGCCCCTCGAATGGCACCCACGCTGCTGGCTGCAGTACAAACACCACCGGGAGGAAGTTTGCGGGTACCCTTTCTCTCCCATCCACTGCTGGCTACAGTGCAGAGTGGGTTGGGAAAATAAACCCCGCAGGCTTCAAAGTGAAGCCGCCGCAAGACCCAACTCCGCTGGATGCGGAAGCCGGGAAAATTGGCACACCGTCCAACGACTGAGTCACCTTGGCTAGACAACCCAGTGCCGGACTCCGAACAAGGCCTTTCGGCTACTGCGCCCAAAGGTGCTCCAGAAGGTGCTGGACAGGGCCCAGAACAAAAAAGGAAACAGGAGAGGGGTTTTCACCTCAAACCTTGAGGCTGGTGCTAGGCAACGGGGGGGCTCAACTGGGGGTCGACAAAATGACTCCAGAAGCCCTCCCGTGTGTGTGCAGCTGTTAGCCGCCGGGTAGCAATGGGGGGCTATGCCGATTACTACCCGCCGTTGCCCAGGCACGCCAGGACCCTTTCGGTAGCAGCTCCAAACAGAGCAAAAATACTACCGCAAGGGCCACACGAAGAGGCCGCCGCACCGTAATCCCTATAAGGTAAAGCGATGTAAGAGTTAATATTACTAAGCTGATTAAATGTGGTCAACCACTGTCTGTATTTCTTATATTCACCAATATCCTGGCCCTTCTGGAGTATGAGCAATCGGTTTGCATGAGCGGAGTTACCCCAGAGAATAATTCCGTAGCTGATTATTTAATGACTTTTGCAGGCGTGCTTTTTGTAATTTCTTTAACCTTTCCAAACGATGCCCTTTTTACCCGACTTCAAAAAAGAGAGGAGGTTCTCAACTCGTTGGGGTCTTTTCTATGTTCCGCGATTACTCAAATCCCTCGATTCGGATTTTTTTAAGTTATTAAGTTTCACGGGTTATTTGAGGTTTTCGGACATTTTTGGATAAAGTGATAAAAATATATGTCGGAGAACATCCAACATTACGTTACGGAGACTGTTTGTTTTTTTTTAATCTAAACGTCAAAGTGACAGTTCAATTTTTAATTCTTAATCGATTGTAAAGATGGCGTGGTTGTCGATACTTTAATTTTATTAGAATGGCAACACTGGCTTGTCATTTTCGCCGGAAGTCAGTTTAGTTTCTTTTTTTAAATGTCAATTTTGATTAATTAAAAAGCCGAGTTGCCGCCATCGGAGGCATTCTGTTACCGATCGCCGAGGAGTAAAGATATCCGAAGACATCACGCTCATCTCGATGTATTTTCGTGTGATTTGAAAGACAACGGAATAAATCCACATTGGTCTACACGCCTGCATTATTATTTCGAAGAAATTCCTCGTAATGGACGAGCAATCGAGCTTCGTAAACACCCCTTCTGATGACCCGCCGTTATATATAAAAATTATGCATTATTCCCTATTATTGCAGTAGACGTATCTTAGACTGCTAGCTGATTAACTATTGCACTTCGGAGACATCAAGCTAATGTTCATTAACTTTCTTTATGCATATTAAAATAAGTGTTTGTTTTTAAAAGTGTAACCATTTACGTTAATTTCTACTTACTGTCTTTGAGCGACAGTAAGAATCGGAGGACTGCTACTTGTGACTGAATGAGAAAAGAATGGAAAGAAATTTGTGGCACAGTATGAATGAGGCCTACGCCCAAAAGTAGACGAACACAGGTTAAGGTTTGTTTGGATTTGTGGTAGGTATGTTTCTGAGAGTTCGGACCTCTCATCATCAGCCCATTTAAGTCCCCACTGCTGGGACACGGGCCTCCCTCAAACACATGAGGGGTAATTGCCATACTCACCACGCTTGGCAGACGGGTTGGCGAGGGTTTTGATATAAATGCAGAGTTTTCCTTCTCTGGGCGCTGATGATCATGCGCGACTATGGTAAAGCTGCTGCTTTACCTTAGTCGCCTTTTACGACACCTCGGTAAGAGTGAGGGTGGCCTATTCTACTCTGCCGGGGACCACACGGCGGACCTCTGATTAATTATTATTATGTTAAAAAACTTCTTATGGCATCATACGCCCAAGTAAACATACCTCGAATATCTATGTTCAACAATAGCAGTTTAGTAAACATAACCAACATAAATGTTAATTTGTTAGCTTTTCATATTGCAGTTGCTACATAGTTGCACGACATTTCTACGCTGAAATAACATACGAGTTCTACTTTATGAATAAATATTACCTATTCGAAATCGTAGGAATAAATAGCAAGATTGGCAAGAATAATAAATACTTGTAGTCTCATGTGTAATAAAAATCAGGCTCCATCAATGACGTCATAAGTTACGAGAAACGAAATGACGTAAGGTTTGAAAAAATAAATTTGCAAGAAACTATTTTGACTTTTGTCTGTAATAGTCTGTAAACAGCCTGTTGGTCTAGTGGTTTAAGTAGCAGGCCCTGATCTTGGGGACCTGGCTTGGAGTACTCGAGCAAAAATAATTTTTCGAAAATAGCGGTTTTGTGATAACCAATCCGCATTTGGCAAGCGTGGTGAGTAAGCCAAATCCCATCTTAGTGGCGATGACTTGATTTCTATTATGATGGAGGCATTTTCCCTGCAGTGAGACAAGTATATAGGCCGATACTTTACTTGTAATCTGTGTGTGTGTGTGTTGTGTGTGTTTGTGTGTTTGTGTGTGTGTGTGTGTGTGTGTGTGTGTGTGTGTGTGTGTGTGTGTGTAAGTGTGTTTGAGTGTGTGAGTGTGTGTGTGTGTTTGTGTGTTTATCGGTAAACATTTACATAAGTTTAATTTAAAATATATATAAATTATTACATCACTTGTGGAAATACGCATAAAAAAATTACGTTTCATACAAATTTGGATATGTGACTTGTTCATTTTCTCATATATTCAAAAGACGTAGAGTAAAAGGTTTTCAGATTGGTTGGTAGAAAAGGTAGTTGAGGTATGTAACTAATACAGCCTGTATATTCCATTAATCCATATTTTGATATTAGAACGTGTGTAATATTTTATGTACGAGGGAGACTGTCTGAATGGTAAGTTATCACTACCGCCCGCAGACCGCAACACCAGAGGGGCAATGAATGCAGTTTGCGGTACATTTCAACGTTGCATTATTAAAATAATGTTTCTAAATGAATGTCGGGAGAATATGAGCAGTATTTACCGAAAGTAACATGTTGTTAATTTGCTAGATTCTCGTAGTACGGTATCGCAGAAACTCGATTTAGTGTGCATTTAGGGCTGATTTTTTGTTCCGAAGTAACTTATATTTAAATTAACTATGGTTCATTGCCTAAACAATAGTCAAAGTGACAGCATCAAAGTGACGTAATTCCTTGTAATATGATTATTGGTTAAGCTAACTATTATTCAAAAAACACATTTTGGCGATATTTGACAATTGGCTACTTTTTTAAACCATTAGTTAGTGGTGGGCTAGAATTAGCCCGGATTCGACCAATTCTAAATCCGTGGGGAAATCTATGGTATAACGTCAGATTTGTATGGAATGGCAGCCTTATACCATAGATTAAGTACCGGAATAAGGTGTGGCCTACATCACAAATCATGCAGTAGACGGACCTCGGTGATCTGCGCCTCTAGTGCCAATGGTGGCGATTCGTGTTCGCACCCGAGACAAAAGACTACAAAAGACTTTTTTTTATTGCGAATAATAGGCAGACAAGCATGCGGCCCATCTGATGGTAAATGGTAACCGCCGCTCATAGACTGCTTCTTGACTGTAGGAAATCTGTCTTGTGTCACGGTAGGGTTGCTTATCGATAGTAAAAGTAAAATCAATAGTATCGGTAGTCTATCGATAGTATTGCTGGTTGTCAATAGCATCGATAGTAAAATTTGTCAATAATATTGATAACGTCAATATTATCAATACTATCGGCTGTTTAATGCCCGATACTATCGATAGTACTATCTACTATCGATAGTATCGGGCCTTAAGCTTAGTATCGATAGTTTTTGCTTAATTCTGTTAGGAAACACAATACTATCGATAGTATCGGGCATTAAACAATCGATTGTATCGATAGTATCGGCGTTATCATTAGTATTGATCAAATTTTACTAGCGATAATATCGATAGTTTTGACCAGTAGCAATATTATCGATAGTCTGAATGATTTTCGAGGTCAACAATCGGTAAGGAATCTATCGATAGTTCTGCAACACTATGTCACGATCTCACTCGCAAACTGATCACTGCTCACTAAAGAGACCGAGACATGAAACATATTGCGTACAGTCAAACGGTCTCGGTCTCCGGTCTGGGCTTTGTCTTGTCACTGTTGGTGTCTCGGTCACGTGTCTCTGACGCAATCGCGTACCGTCACATAAGATCAAGGAGGTTATAGATAACTTCGTGCATAAGATACTACACTAGCGAATTGGCAATGTCTCATTTTAACGTCTAGACTCCAGAGATATTTTTAATAAAATAAATATATTATCTGTTTCTTTCTACATACAAAAATAAGAAACGCTGCGGGCATTTTTTGCTCATGATTAAACAAATATAAGAGACATAATAAATATCGTGTTAATCCCCGTATTGATACATTATAAATATAAGAGAACTCACATTTACACTAACTTTTTTTTACCCATTTATACAGCAAATAATCATGAAATCTGTGAGAGAACCTGTTCCTGTAAATTTAGGTATAAATAGGGTTGAGATTTGCTTTGAAATAATTAGACAGATAGATATTCTTATTGCACAACACAAAAAACTTAAAAGCTAGGTAAACAGATTTTCAAAATAGGTACAATTTAGGCGGTTAAAATATTATTTGAAGAATGTTTTTTTTGATAGACTATACAATTTTTGTTTGTATACCTTCATCTTCAACAGATATTTGTTGCGACTACAAATAAGACCATACTGCTAGTCAATAATAGAATTGTTGCCGTGTCTTAGTTGGTATACTGTAAACTGGTTATGAAATAAACTTTTTTTTTTTATTTATCTGTATACTTAGTTTGACGACCCGTTTGGCACAGTGGTAGTGAACACTGCCTCTGGTGCAAGGGTTGCGGGTTCGATCCCCGCACAGTACAAACATTTGTGTGCATGAACATATCTGTTTGTATTGGTCTGGGCGTTATCTATATATTATAAGTATGCATTTACAAAAGAAAAGTATTATATGTATATATTTGTGATCCCACTGTTGATTCTGATATCCGTAACACAGGTGCTTGAGCTACCTATCTCGGAGTCAGATCAATGTATGTGATGTTGTGAAATATACTTAGTCTATTGCTTGACCAAAATCACGCCTGATAGAAACCGATGAAGTCTAGGACGATACGCGTTTACCTAGAAGATGCCTGTTAACTGTTGCCTTAAAGATGTGAAGAGAATTTACTTAAAATAACATTTTTTAATTTGTTAGCTTCTCATAAGCACGTCATCGCAGCGACTCAATTTAGTGTACATTTAGTGGTGAGCTAAGTGTTCTAGATTTTCAATATTCGCGTGTGGGCCACGTCGTAAATCTTGCAGCGCAGACGGCCCCCGGCGACCTGCATTCCCTAGTGCCTAAGGCTGTGCACTGCGCACTATGCAGTTGAGGAGTGGCAACGTCGCATTATTAAAGGTGTTCGAATTTGCTTTCGTATTGACGATGTAATCAATATCCTGTTGGCATTTGTGAATGAAAGGAAGACGACTTATTTTTCCGTAATCCAAATGTGACGTTAAAAATTTTGCATTTGCGGAGTCTTTATTATCTACGTAGGGACCTTTTTCGAATGGATGTATAAAAAAGTTATGATTTTTGCCATTCTTCGGTTCCGATTAAAGTTACTGACTTTGTTTATTAGTGTTTACAAAATAAATCGCCTTGATTTCATGAAAGTGTAATATATTTTTTATGTGATTAGTGGCAGACGAGCAGACGGATCACCTGATGGTAAGCGATTGTCGCCGTCCATGGACATCCGTGACACCAGTCACAAGTGAGCTGCCAACCTTTAAACCCCCCTTACCCCCAGATTGAGCCTCCGGTATCCTCACGCAGCGAAACACAGCACAGTGCTGCTTCAGGCCGGTTTTCTGTGAGGCCGTGGTATTACTTCGGTCGAGTCAGCCGATTCAAGCGTGGCTCTCCCTCGGTTTATTATTTTATTCGATATTATTTAAAGTGACGGGTAGGGCACACAAGCAACGCCAATCGATTTTAATTTTTGGCTACTAAACCGAATCTATTTTAAACACTTTCGGGATTACAACTCGGCAAACACTTATACTAATAATTAAATAACCATGCACAAATGTTGCGTCCGTCTTTGTGCATGAAAAATTGAGCTAAAAATTAAAATCAATTGGCGTCGCTAGTGTGCCCTATCCGTCACCTTAAATAAATTAAAGTTAACTGCATAGCATGTTTTTACGTAATAAATATCGCCAGTGCTAGCGGTTGCTTGCGTTACGGTATTTAACGTAACCCAGGAGATTGTAAATTTATTTTTAATAGATTTTTCAAAATCCCAACCACCGAAGATAGAAAAAAGCAACGCCGATGCAAGTGCAATAATTGAGCGAGCGGCGTCGATGTTTAATCCGGCCGAAGCGCGCCGTTTATCAATCGCACCAAAAAACAACATATTTCAATATCCGCTGATTAATATCCGCCAGTACGCCGGCGAGGCAAACACGAAATTTATGTACTGTGACCAAACGGTTTATTTCATTTTGCGTTTTAAATTACGAATGTTGCGCGACGCGACGATTGGCCGCCGTCGCGCCCATCTGTTGCGGGCGCCAATTAACATTAGGACTCCTTCCGCGGCCCGGGGATAAATCAAGGGTTATGAAGTGTGGCCGGTGGGCGAGCCGATTATCGTCCGGCTCTCAATAGGGGAACATTTTTGAAGTAAAATTGCTTAATTAACTTTTAGGATATTTGCTTAGTCTTTGTTATTTTTTAGGGGGCAGAGCGACGACGAATCACCGAACGACGAACGACGGTAATGGACAATACGACAAAAAAAATGCATTTTTATACGCTTTTCGAATTAAGAAAGAAAAAAAAAGTGCCATATTTTTATTTATCATTAAATACGTGCTATAATATTATTATTTTTTTATTTATTCTATAATGTGCCGGAAGTTCCACCTATCACATAAATAAAAAAGTGACGCAAGCCTGAGGCACAACGTATTGTGATGTCGGTGCTATTTATGTCCAATAAAAAAAGTTTAGGTGACTAACTTATTATCCGATCAAGGTTGTTTCGTCCCTCAGAACAATAACTAGTTATTGATCTGAGTTTCGTCCGATTAAAAGTCGGAACTAATGTTTTGACATTTTTGCATAGAAAAAACGTTTTACAACGCCTCCCTGTCAATGTCTTACTTACTTACGCACTGTATTCAATGTCACTGTCATTATTTTGTCTCATCATTTTATGACCAGAGATTTTGTATTATTTTTTAAATCAACGTGAGCAAAGCGTTATCACGCCGAGTGATGACGCCACAAGAGGATTTTAACATTTTTTTTCTCCATAAATATCTATTTAAAAATTCTGACATTATTTTTCTAAAATTTCTATGAGTGTTGTATTGTCCATTGCTGTTGTCCATGGACAACCACAACATCAATCGAGTCACAAGGGAAGTGACGGCCGTTTATAAGATACGCACGGCATAGACGGAGAGGCGCGCTCAAAATCTAAACATTATCTGGGAAGTCATTAACGGTGACGATGTGGTGAGGTTAAAGGAAATGGGTAGATTGCTATGGGTCTATAATGTTATTAAAAACCTTATCATCATAATAATATTATTCCTCACACTCGCACTCTCTATCTTGTGTTTGAGGATATCCTCAAAAATACAAGAATAGAGAGTGCTTTACTCCCTTACAATATATGACGATGGGACACAAGCGTGATGCGACAGGAGAGGAGATTTGGGCGCAGGACCAACGATAACGTGCTTTCTTAGCACGGGGGACATGACGCCGACTTCCAGACTCGGTTTCTTAGCGAAAACTGGTACAAATTTCGGCCCGACCGGGGATGGAAACCAGGAACGCTTGAAGTGACGACCACTAATACATTTTACTACTATCAAGGCCCCACCGAGGCAGTTATCATACTCCGAAAACATCGACAAAGTTCCCGGTAGACCATTTTTTTTCTCCATAAATATCTGTTTAAAAATTCTGACATATGTTTTTTAATTGAGAGTTTGAAGGTTGCATCTGTCCGAAAATACCGCGGCCGAGAAAAGTTTCTCGAGAAATGCATAGTTGTGGAGCGTTAATAGCGTGGTTGTGCACTGTCGTATAGATGGGGATGGAACTGCTGGAAAAACCCAGTATTCAAAAAGTAATTCATCCTTAAGTGGTACAAATTGTGATGACAACTAATTTATCAACTTATATTTATCTCGTTGTTGCTTCTATGCTGATACCAGAAAAATATATGTAAGCACATATATAGTAGGTTAATATAGTATGCATACCATTCATTTCGAAATGTTGCAGTTCTAAAAATAGTTTTCGATAGATAAGTAAACGCAAAAAAGGTACGGAACACATATCTAAATAAACTGTACCTATCAGTTGTCCACAAAAGCAACACTAACAAATGATGGGTACCTCGGTAAGCGCCAGATCGTTCGGGTAGTTTACCATAAGCATGATGCGACGAAGCCCGATACCGGCGTGTTTGCCCAGAGATTAGTGATGTGACATCAGACGACTTAACACTAGTGACTCGAGTGTGACTTACATCACGACTCTTGGAGGGGATCAGCCAACTGTCACGCAGTGTGACCGATGAAAATGATAAGGTAATAGGGAAAATTCAAATGTGAAATTGGTTAATTTATTGGGACGTTATTTGATTAAATTAATTGTTTTATAAATTAATGATAATATGGCCAAGAACATTTTAACCAACCCATCCAAAATGTATATTCCTGTTGAATAATACTATTTGACTTAGTTTAGTTTGAAATTTAATACTTTTTACACTGTAAGTACCGACCGAACCGACATAGGTTGTTGTAAAGGAAAACGATTGTAAATAATTTTATGCAATAATACGTTTTGAAACAAGCATTAGTCCGACCTGATATAATATTGATGGAGTCTAAGAATCTAGAGTGGAGTTTACCAACTTTTAAAGCAGTTTTTTAACAAAACTTGACAGCATGTTTGTAGTTATTATATGAAGTAGGTATTGTCAAACCTGTTGTCAAATGTGTTTGTTTATATGAAATATTATCAAATCAGTTATTAAACAGCTGTCTTAAAAGTCGATGTACGACCTTTAGTAGTGTTTACAAGGAATACAGCCTGAATCTAAACTCACATCTCTCAATTTCAGAGTCCTGCCCAGTCCTCACCATACCTCACTTCAAACTCACAAACCTTGGTGATCAAATACCACATATATCCACATGGCCTGATTACCTCGAGTCATGTGAAGTTGTAAGAAGATTCGAGACAAGATGTGGGAAATTTACTTCAGTTACAACACTATCAGAGATTAATGATGCGATACCAAACTCTATGGGGCGGAGGCCCTTCACAAAAGGGCCTCTTACTTACTCTTTGGTGCCTGCTGAAAAGTCTCTGAGTGAAAACAGCTGGTGTAATATGCGCTTAATGTTTTGAGAGAAACTGTAGCTGCTGTGAATGTGTTTTTGAGGTATTATTAACATTAGTAAATTGAAATTTATGCCGAACAGACTTTCGTCTGTTGGTTTCACCAGTGTGATGATGTGATGTCGCCTCACAAAATGAAACGGTGAAACGGATTAATGATTTTACAAGCATTTTTTTTATAATACAGTTAATATTTTTTATGCTAGAGGCGGACAAGCGAGCAAAAGAGTCACCTGATGGAAAGTAATAAACGCCGCCCAGGAACATCCGCGTAATCAGAGCGATCGTTAATGTGTTGCTGGCCATTTTAAAAAAGAGTACGCTCTTCTCTAGAAGGAAATTACACTTACTTTCTGGTTAATTAAACGATTATGGCCCGATTCGACCGGTCTTTACCCGTGGACAATTCGATGGTAATAAAACGTCACATTTGTATATAATGACAGGGCTATACCATAGATTTAGTATCAGATTAAGATTGGTCGAATCGGGGCTAAGTACGTCACGCAAGTTTATTTAATGTTACGATAGTTGATGTCTTATAAAGTTTACGATAAATTTTATTTCATATTTTCACATTGGTGTGATTGAAAGCATTGAGATGTACTATAGCAATTTATTATTTTACATATTTATTACACACATTACGTATTTATTTATTTATATATATTATATTTTGTAGATAAATCGACATTCCTTGCCAACGGTAGATAATACGACAGACGACTGCCTCGGTGGCGCAGTGGCTAGTGGGTCGCACTTTAAAGCGACGGTTGCACTCGGGGTCCCAGGTTCGATCCCCGGGTTGGGTCAAAATGTGTACCTGAGTTTTTTCTGTTCAGAAATTCTCAGTGTCAGCCCGGAGTCTGGAAGTTGGCGGCACTCCTTGCCTCGGAAAGCATGTTAAGCCGTTGGTCCTGCTAGATCCCTCTCCGGTCGTGTCACACTGGTGTCCTATCGGATTATGAGGGCAAGGGAATAAAGTGTTTTACCCATTGAGTAACGGAACCCCCAAAGGCGTAGGTGTAAAGAACAAAACAAACAGCTTAGTTTTTTAACCTCATCGATTGGGAGGTCGACGTCCACGTCAGCCCTTTGACATTGGCCGTGGACTCCGCCCTGAACTCTCCGTACTTTTGACTTTTTCGTGTTTACAAATGAAAACGGCTCTGCTCGTACATTATGTTTACGACAACAACGAATTAAAGAACGAAGACAAAGAAGCCTAAACTTTTCTGAATTTGGTTGTGTTTTTTTTTACTATCTAAGCATTAATGCAAGACATTTAAATAAATAAGTACAACTTGTCTTCTTCATTTTAGCGTGCAAAATCCCGGTTGCTCAGAGTACGCTTGGACCATGATTCAGGATATGGGGAGTCTGGTAATTACAATAAAGTTACTGCCGTCTGATTGACGTAATCCAGAGCCACGATTCGTCATGAATAGGCCGGCCGACCGGAGTGATACCACGGCCTCACAGAAAACCGCCGTGAAGCAGCAATGTGCTGTGTTTCGCTGCGAGTGAGGGTACCGGAGGCGAATACGGGGGACAGGGGGGCTTAAAGGTTGACAGCGCACTAGTGTCACGGGTGTCCATGGGCGGCGGCAATCGCTTACCATCAGGATCCGTCTGCTCGTCTGCCACCTATTACATAAAAAAAGAGAACCAGACCAACTAAGTCATGGTTACACGTTTCAGAAACAATCCGAAACGTGCAGGTTTCCTCACGATGTTTTCCTTCACCGCCGAGCTAATGTTAGAAATATGCACATAGATTTGTAAAGTCCAGAGGTGCATGCTTGGGGTCGAACCACAACCACAACCCACGAATGGAAGAGGCGTTCCTATCAATTGAGCTACCATGGCTCATCGTCAGCCCATTTAGGTCCCTACTGCTGGGGCACGGGCCTCCCTCAATCACATGAGGGGTAATTGCCATACTCACCGCGCTTGGCAGACGGGTTAGCGAGGGTTTTGATATAAATGCAGAGTTTTCCTTCCCTGGTTGCTGATGATCATGCCAGCAGATTTACCTTAGTCGCCTTTTACGACACCTCGGTATGAGAGAGGGTGGCCTATTCTACTTTGCCGGGGACCACACGGCATGGCTCAATATAAATAAAATAAATAATTGTCTAAGGTCCGATTCAACCAACTTTATTCCGATACTAAATCGATGGTATAGCGCTGTCATTCTAAACAAATCTGACGTAATACCATAGATTTATTCACGGATAAAGATTGGTCGAATCGGGGCTAAGCAAGTTAAAGTGACGGTTAGGGCACACTAGCGACGCCAATTGATTTTAATTTTTGGCTACTAAACTGGATCCATTTTAAACAATTACGGGGTTACAATCTCTAAGCAAACACTTATACTATTTATTAAATAACCATGTACAAATATTGGGTCCGTGCACAAACGCGAAAAATTGATTCACACCAAAAGTGGGCGCTTTTGGCGTGAATCAATTTTTTGAATCATTTGTACATGGTTATTCAATAAATAGTATAAGTGTTTGCCTAGAGGTTTTAAATACCCCGAAATTGTTTAAAATAGATCTGGCTTAGTAGCTAAAAATTAAAATCGATGGGCGTCGCTAGTGTGCCCTACCTGTCACCTTAAGAGGCAGGATTCGAGAAGTAGACTTAAAATATTTTTACTGTGCCCAAGCGCAATATTGTTATAAATACAGGATGGTCGAATGATTTGAGTTCAATTTCAGGTTGTACCAGTAGCAACCGCAGTCACTTATATATCTTACACTGAATAATATTTTAACTGAGTTAGTCTAGAAAACTAGCTGGTCTTTATTGATATCACCTACGTAAGATTGGTAATTCATTTGTAGGAATGAGTTTTAAAATATTTAATAAGTTACCACAAAATCTTGTTGATTTACCAATGCCTTAATTTAAAACACATGTTAAAAATTATTTAATGGCATAAGCCTATTATACAGTTAATAAATGACAAGAATTTGTAGAAATAATAAACTGTTCGCCTACACCCATGATACTGTACTTATATAAATAAATTTTGGCGATTTAAAAGAGTAACTGCCGAGTTTCTTGCCGGATCTTCTCACCAGAATCAACTTTCCGATTCCGGTGGTAGAATCACATTATATTTATTCATTTCTTAGTATATTTTTTGCATCGATTACATGTATAATAAACATGGTTATTATTTATATTTTTCATGTATGACGATTTGTAAGAGCTGTATATAAGCCTATGCAAATAAAGTACTTTTGAATTAACTTAGGAGTTCCTCAATGTCACACAATAAGTTAAATCTTAATTAAGATTGTCTAAAACTCTAGATAATTAGTTGGTCTATATTAATATCACAAAAACAATAAATATTCTGTGACATATCTATTGGTTTCTATTGTTTTTGAAGTTCAACACATTATTTCCAATCGAAGAACATGTGGTTTAACTCGTCGAAGGTCGAACCAAACCAGCACATAAAAAGCAATAGGTATCTATTTTTCACAAAACAGTTGCGTATTTATTTGTACATTTCGGTAACATAGTGAAGTTTCCATTTTGTCCGCTGCGTCACGTAGGTACGTGACAAACTGCTCGTCTTAGGGATCGCCAAATATCGTTTAGTACGTGCGAGAAGAAAACCAACCCGCTGGGTAAATAAAATAAATCAAATATAAGTAACAGTCTGTTTCCAAACTGAAATTTCTGGTAGTACTATTTTATTTATTGGAAAATGTTACTTTTTAAGGAAGAAACTTTTCTGCTTCTATTGCAATATTTTAGCTTTTTTTCGGTTACCTTCCAAAATAATTAGTAAACCCAGTTTTTTTTTTGGTATCTAAAAAGAAGATGTAACCTACTTTTTATTCTAAATATTATATTATTTTTACTGTTTTGTCTTCAAATTCCCCTTGAATGAGAGAATGATCATATACTTTTAATGCACTCAAAATAAAGTATGATAACTTAAAAACTAGGTATTACAGGATATGTACAACGAAGGCGGCCTAATCACTATGAGCGTTCTTTTCCAGGCAACCTTTTGGTAAAGGACAATTGATGAAGGTGTAGGACCATTGAATGCCAACACAGTTAATAATGGAGATTTGTGGAAAAAAGTTTATAAATCCCCATTGATTGGGATTCTCAATGGGGATTTGTGGAATAACCTGTTATTTGACCAATTTCCATTTTTTTAACTTTTTATTATTGGCGATGTGCCTAAAAGAAGGCAAGTAAATTTATATCAGATTTAAAATGAGCTTCAAGTATCTTATAATGACCTATCACATTTAGACAAAAATCCCATTTACCGGTAAAAGGTCAATTTAAAAAAAAGGTTTTTGTTGTTGAGAGCTGTCAAACCCATGATGGGTTGACTGTCACTTCAAGGGAGAGTCAGACCTGGGGATCTGGGAATTAAATAGAAAGTACGTCAATATTGAAATTATAAATTCCGTGGTCTTCTTAAATGATATATTAATATACCTATATGACATCATATAAATAAATAAAAAAAAATCGACAGAGTTTTTCAAAGCTAGTCTAGTGGTTAAAGTTACCGGGCCGTGATCTCATGGTCCTGGTTCGATTCCCGGGTAGAGCGAAAAGTATGTTTCAAATTTATCAAACATAGCTCGGATTTGTGATCACCAATCCGCATTAGGCAATCATGGTGATTAAGCCTAATCCCATCATAGTAGCGATGACTTGATTTCTATGATGGAGACCTTTGCCCTGCAGTGGGACAGTTCATAAGCTGATACTTATACTTACATAAAATAAAATAAGTATAAAGTTATTGTATGTTAATAATAAATAAATCATAACAAAGAGAGAGCAATCAGATATACTTTTACACTTCACATAAACCGAAACTTCTGCAACGGCTCAGAGAGGGCACTTCGTTTTATGAGGAACGAATTTATTTCACTTCGGCCACTAAACTATCTTCAAACACACCATATTTTGCTCTAGTCTCTCGCATGTTCGAATTTTGTTTGTATTTTCAGTTTTATAGCGTCATCGAGCTTCGACGATGAGATAAGACAGGTAACGCCATCTATTGGCGGACTTTGTTACTACATGTTATACTCACGGGGGCGAAAATCAACTTACGATTATTTTTTTTTATCTATAGGCTAATGCTTGTTTTTTTATAGGCTGTCTGTTTGTATGTCTGTTTGTATGTATTATAAGTATGTATATACAAAAGAAAAGTATTATATGTCCTATATATATGTAATTCCGCTGTTGATTCTGATATCCGTAACACAGGTGCTTGAGCTACCTATCTCGGAGTCAGATCAATGTATGTGATGTTGTGAAATATTGTTATTATTATTATTATAGGCCTTCAAGTGTATTCGTGCAGTGAAGTGCCGCAAATTCATATTAACAAAGTAATCATTGATCTCATTTTTAAGACTCGATCAATACTTTTATATTTTGTTTCAACCCTTCTCCCCACATGAATTCTACTTCCAACCCACACTCGGTCCAAACAACAAGGGCCCAAATAACTGATAAGGGAAATAATTCGTAGCTGGTAAATAGCATTATGTACGTCGCATTAGCGGTGGCCGCCGGTAATGTCATCATGTTCTTTTGTCGAGCACGCTGGGCCCATATAAATGGGCTCCTTATCCAGTTTTTCAAAGAAGACTCGTGTTAACACGTGCTTCAGATGCGGCTAGTGATGTCGCAATATCGATGGTATCGCTATCGAAGTTTTTTTTTTATATAGCGTATATATTTCTTAGATTTGATTTTTCTATTTATAGTTAATAAGCTACCTGCGCCGACACTCTGGCACCGTCTCATCTTCCCGGGACTACGAGGAGTTCCGGAGCTGCGGCTGACGCTTGCAGAGAGACTCAAAGCTGCAAAGTATAGGCATCTATCTGGTGCCTACCACTTTGAAGCTTTCGGTGTTAAAACACTGGGCCCGTGGGGTTCCGACGCTCTCTCTTTCTTCCGTGACTTAGCTAAGCGTCTAGTCGAAGTCACGCGAGAGCCAAAAGCTGGCAGCTACCTCGCCCAGCGAATTTCCATCGCGATCCAGCGGGGTAACGCTGCCAGCATTTTGGGGACACTGCCACGGGGACCTACTTTGTTTTAACTTTCCTTTTTATTTACTTTTAGTTTAATTTTATTTATTAGTTATTGTCTTAATTTTCTTGTGTTAATAAGTAAAAATATTTATAAATGAATTTCTAGCGACCTGCCCCGGCTTCGCGCGGGTGCATTATTATACCTGTATAACCTTCCTCTTTATTTTTTTTATATCATAGGTGGCAGACGAGCAGACGGATCATCTGATGGTAAGCAATTGCCGCCGCTCCTGAACACCCGCGACACATGTAGAGTCACAATTGCGCTGCCAACCTTTAAACCCCTCCTTCCCCTGGTTTGGGCCTCAACTACTCTCACTCATGCAGCGAAACACAGCACTCTATCTAATAAAAAATGCATCATAATCCATTCCGTAGTATCAACGTTCTAAACATATATTTGAACAAACAGATACCTACGAAAGCAACTTTGTTTTAAAATATTTAAATTTAGTGAAGTGATGGTAGCATTCGATAAGAAAGTGGTGCCACTCTATGTCACGCATTAAAGTAAGATAGACTTAATGTGAATGGATCCCCACTAGCGACACCAATTGATTTAAATTGTTAGTTACTAAACCGGATCTATTTTAAACGATTTCGGAATGGCAGTCGCTAAGCAAACATTTATACTATTTATTTAATAATTGTGCACTACTGTTATATCTGTTTTTGCATTCAAAATTTGGATTAACGCCATAAGTGGCCTTTTTTGGCAGTAATTCAAATTTCGAGTACAAAAAAAATCCAAAAGATAAGTGTAAGTATTAAATAAATAGTGTAAGTGTTTTCCGAAAGATTGCAGCTTCGAAATTGTCAAATAGGTTTAGTTGCTAACAATTTAAATTAATTGGGGTGGTAGTAGTGTGCCCGTCACCTTAAAATGTGCAAGACCTTAATGTGATAGATAGATAGATAGATAGATATTCTTTATTGCACAAAAATAAAATACAAGCATGATACAACAGCAACAGACAGTACAATAAGGCGGTCTTATCGCTTGTAGCGATTTCTTCCAGACAACCTTTGGGTAGAGCAAAAGAAATATGGTATTCGTAATAAGGGAAGGCAGTGCAAAGAAGTTTAACAAATGAAATTGAGAATGGCAGAAATATACATTATTTTATATATTAATATTATTACATTACATAAATAATAATAAACAATTCATACATACCCAATAATATATACATAGATAATTTATAATAAATATTCAATAAAAATATTTCTTATAGATAGGTATAAAACCAGAGAGAAGACCACATGAAAAAGGGAAGAAGAGACAAGGAAAAAACAGTGTACCTATTTATAGAGATAGGAAGCGAGTTTTGACACGGGACTTGAATATGTGCCAAATAGTACTTCATTGGTTAATTTACTTTTAAACTGACGTTTAATTACCAGACCTTAGTCGTTTCTGAACTTGAGTGGTTGCGTCCTTAATCAGTAAAGGTTGAGTGACATTTCTTCTAATCGGTGCAATTCTTGTCGAAGCACTTCCTAGCACACTCGTGAATGAGGTAGTTTACTCTCACCTTAATTTGGTACGTCCATCATCATCAAGGCCCTGTCGCGCGCTCTGCTAACTATTACAACGCAAATCATCTATCCAAAATATCGATATGCTGCAATAACATCGATACTATTAAGATTGTATAGACATTTTTCGCTATCGATACTATCGGTGGCTGCGTGTATGGTATCGATACTATTAAGAGTCCCCCTACTCTTAGCTTTTAATTCTCGGTTGCGTTCAAAACTGATGATTCAGGATATGAGAAGTCGACATACTAGTGTCTTATCGGAATGTGAGCCTGTGTTTGCGCACACACTTGATCACTATTTTATATCCTGGCTGATCGTTGAGATTAGCCGCCGTAATCAGTTGGAGGATATTATTACTATCGATGGTCTGTCGTTGTCACAACAGCACTAGTTGGGGGCGAGTTCGCGACAGCTCCGGCTATGCCCAAATGAAATTTGCCCTACTGACACCGGCCAACGAGTTACGAAGCGACAGAGGATTAAGTACATTATTTACGGCATTATTGGAAGGTTATTAGGAAGCCAGGTTCGGTTGGTAGTTGTTTCACGTTTTTCTATATTAACTCTCATAGTCAGAGGTCGATGTCAGACTAAAGCCTATAATCCAACATGTTTAGATATTAAGTTATATACTTATCCGAAGTAAAAAAAAAATAGATTTACGAGCGATAACCTCGTTGGTTTATAATGAATACTATGTCAATGTATAGTCACTTGTGAACTATACATTGACATAGTATAATTATAAACACAGCCCAATACAAGTGGAAACCGTAAAAACTAGTTATGTATTATGAAAAGCGAAAAATTATACCTTGTTTAAAAATACCGCATCCAGTGCGTTTGTTATCACTCTTATGTAGCAAACCAAACAAACTTGGTTCCTACATCATTTCACTTTGTTTTTCTTGGTCAATAAACGTACAATTTAGTATAGTAAGCCACTGTGCAACTTAAAAATACAATATTACCACCTATATATGCGTTAAATAAAAATTATGGATAAAATGACGCATCTGAAATGTTTGAACGCACATAATTCAGACACTGACGATTTTAAACAGGCTTCCCCTACATATATTTAGCCACGTAGTCTATCAAACAAAACGGAAATTGACACAAAAAATCAACTTTTCATACAAAGTTGGTCACTTGACTTGGTCATGTTTATGGAGAGTCGAAAAAAAATCGAAAAGTCGTCGAAGAAGACATTGTTCAGAATGGTAGATAGTTTATTGTTTTAAACTTTCATGGTCACTAACATTAGAATAGTTATTTACGGGATTGCTACCATGTCGTACCTTATTTTTGAGTATCCGATATTTCGGCGCTGTTGATAACATCTTACCCGCAGAATCTTCAGTTACTCCGTGACCATGGCGCTTGCAACAGCGCCGAAATATCGGATACTCAAAAATAAGGTACGACATGGTAGCAATCCCGTAAATAACTATTCTAATGGTAGATAGTTGACGGGATGTAATTTTTCGCAGATGCAATCTGTATTTTTTGGAAAATATTACAAAGTATAGCGATGCATTCGAACATAATTCTCACAATTCTCACAACATCTCATACGTTCACCTGAATCCGTACTAAGTAGCTTAAGCACTTGTGTTACAGATATCAGACAACAGAGGAACACAAATATATACGCACGAATGTTTGTCCAGGGTGGGGATCGAACCGAGGACCTTTAGCCTTATTATTATTGCCTAGCTTAAAATGTTCTCTAAATGGGTTTCTAATTTTTTCTTAATAAAATGCCACATCCGAAGCGTTAACACTTCGCTAAGGACGCGGTTCGCGATTTTCCGCGCGGCGCGTCTACAACGAAAATTCACTCAAGCTCCACCGTCAGACGCGAATGTGTTTTTATTGTTTTAAATGCGTACGTTATTTTTCGCAGCAAACCGAGCGCTTCGGGGAAATTTTGCACGAAGTTACGCCGCTCTACGTGGTTCAATTACGGGAACTATAGGTAGATACAATGTTTTTGTCTGATTTGACAGCGGAGATACTTTGTAAGAATGGAATGATCATATTTTTCAGTTCTAAATTGACAGCTTAATTCGCAATTCGCAAAAAAATATCATGAAAACAACAGAATAGCCAGAAAATTGTTTTGGCATTTTGCTTAAACAGGTGAAGGCAGGTAAGTCAAATTTTAGTTTCAAGTAGATAAACAGGCTTTGATTTCATTCATTGATTCCCTTTTTTAACCGACTTCAAAAAAAAGGAGGTTTTCAATTCGACATGTATATATATTTTTTTTATGTTTGTTCGCCGATTACTTTGCCATTTACGAACTGATGATCCTTTTTTAGTTGGAAGTAGATAGTTCCGGATGGTACCATGATCAGGATATCAGGATCTGATGGAGGGATTCTGGAAATATTGAGGGGAACTCTCAAATTGTATAGCGACACGTAATGTTTTTGTATCTTTTTTCAAAACTGCACCTGTATTTACGCCTGACTGTATTAATTTTGTGGCTCTGCTGATGAAAGGTCAACTCCTCTACGGTAAGGAGTTAAAGGATAACTCTTTCAATACTGTACTCACAATTCGTATTTTAGTTATTTGGCGAGGGTGGAAGAGGGGCTGCCAAAAAATGAGACGCCTAAAAATTTCAGCGATAAAAAACCTTTAACAATTTATACCCTTCAAATAACATTTTATAACAGTACACTCGAGAAAAGTTTTTACCGAAGTCGGCGCCTAATCCCTGTTGAATAATTGAATGTTGTATTCAATTACAAGATATGTATAGTATTGGGCGCCGACTTCGGTAACACCTTTTCTCGATTGTACTGTTATAAAATGTTATTTGAAGGGTATAAAGTGTTAAAAACATTATTTTACACTTTTTAGTTCGTGGTTTTTGAAGGCGGTTTTTTTCGCAGATTTTTTTTAATGAGCAAATCTTCAAATTTAATCAATTATACGGTTGTATTGAACGTTCTCTCAAAATCAATTAGTTGCTTACTTAACCTAACCTTTTTGCACAGCAAAATATACTATAATTGCACATCAAAATCATGGTTTGATATGCAAATAGTATTTTTGGTGTGCAAATAGGTAATTTTTAGGCGGTTGCTTTTATATATAATTTTAAGACCTAATGTACTACATGAAAGCAATAAATAATATGATTATGACTATATATTCCTTAATTCTATAATGTATATCCGAAAAGGGTATTTAATGCACAGGTTGTACACGAGAAATCTATTTGAATGAAAATGAAAAATGCCCTGTAGTCCGCATGCAATGTAAGAAAATAGTTTATAGAATTAGTTCGTAAATTATTTTGCTGTAAATATTTGATTTATTATTATGTTTGTTTATGTTTATTTCATTAACTTATATTCTAGTTCTTTAAACGCGCATCAATAAATCAAAAAGGTAAAAAACGACGCTAATACCTTATATTACGAATAGGTTGCTGTAATGCAAAAATATTAACGGAAAAACCAGATTAAATGGCAGGACACGTCCTTGGCAAACTTTCGATTCCAATACGGTGTCAGTCGATATTAAATTAGAAGCACCCACGCATTCCTCCCGCGTCTTTTTCCTGTCCATTTGCAAGGACCCGTGTAGAACCCCGGGTCACATCTCGCTCTAACCTTGCGCCTTTGAGCTACGACAGGCATAACGTGGACAAGACTATGACAAAAAAACTAACTGGGACAAACAATCAATTTATTTTTTGTCTAAGTATCAAGTATCAGCCTATAAATTGTCCCACTGCAGGGCCTCCATCATAGTAATCAAGCTATCGCTACTATGATGGGATTAGGCTTAATCACCACGCTTGCCAAATGCGGATTGGCGATCACAAACCCGAGCTGTGCTCGAAAAATTCGAAACATACTTTTTGCTCGACCCGGGAATCGAACCCAGGCGCGCTACTTAAAACACTAGACCAACAGGGCGTCATTGTCTTTCATTATTTCATAAAAAAAATGAGAGGGAAGAATGATAAAAATATTTGTTCAGATATTTTGCGAAAATGACATATCATAAAGGTTTATGATATGTCATTTTCGCAAAATATCTGAACAAATATTTAATAGGTGCTAATGACATCGATTTAGGGCAGAGTTCACCAACTCTAAAAATAACGGTAATCACACTTTAACCGTGATACGTTGGTGAACTCGGCCCTTAAAGAGGTAACAGCAGGCATCTTAAACAGCTGAGCCACTTTTTCACACTGCCACCTATCACATAAAAAAAACCTTTTTTCTGCATTTATTAATATGATGATACTATTCATTGTCCAGCATACAAAAAGTTATTAACTCGGGATCATCATCATCTTCAGCCATTACTGGTCCACTTTTGGATATAGGCCTCTCCCATCTTATTTCATGCGTAGCGGTTAGATGCCTACCTCATACATTTTACGCCCGCGTATTCCTTGATGTCGTCAGTCCATCACTTGAGTGGAATAACTCAGGAGCAGAGTATTAATGTAACATAGTAGACGGATTTATGGATGGAAGCTGAAATCGATCCAATAGCTAGCAATACAAAACTAAAACTGTTAAAGTGATGGGTAGGGCACACTAGCGACGCCACTCGATTTTAATTTTTAGCTATTAAGCCGGATCTATTTTAAACAATTTCGGGGTTACAACCTTTCGGCAAACACTTATTACTATTTATTAAATAACCATGCACAAATGTCCAGCAAGTTCAGCAGCAGTTCAACGCGTACGCGAAAAATTGATTCACGCCAAAAGCGCCTTTCGGCATGAATCAATTTTTCGCGTACAAAAACGGACCCAACATTTGTGCATGGTTATTTAGTAAATAGTATAAGTGTTTGCTGAGAGATTGCAATCCCGAAACTGTTTAAAATAGATCCGGTTTAATAGCTAAAAATTAAAGTCGATTGGCGTCGCTAGTGTGCCCTACCCGTCACCTTAAATTTGTATTACTGGCTTATCCATTGACTCAATTAACTTAAGTCCAAATGAAATTAGATCACTTTCAGTCGGCTAATGAGGCCGGCGGCTCACTTAATTACTCCTGGTGTTTCAAGTGTCCATGGTCCGCGGTACCATCAGGTACTACTGGTGATAAGCGATTACTTTGGCATGAATGGGCCGGCTCTACCGAAGTGATACCACGGACTCACAGAAAACCGGCGTGAAGCAGCACTGTGCGGTGTTTCGCTAGCGTGAATGAGGGTACCGAAGGCCCAATCCAGGAGAAATGGAAGCTTAAAGGTTTTTTTTATGATATAGGTGACAGACGAGTCGACGGATCCCCTGATGATAACGCGATTACCGCCGCCCATGGACACCTGCAACACCAGTGGTGTCACAAGTGCACTGCTTACCTTTTAACCCCCCCTGGATTGGGCCTCCGGTACCCTCACTCATGCAGCGAAAAACAGCGTATGCGTTACTTCACGCCGGTTTTCTGTGAGGACGTTGTATTACTCCGTTCGAGCCCGCCTATTCATGCCGGAAGCGTGGCTCTCCCACTGTTAAACTTGGTTGGCAGCAAACATGTGGCTCCACTGGTGTCACGGGACAATCGTTACCATCAGGAGATCCGTTAGCTCGTCAGGCACCTATCACATAAAAAAAAGATTTTTCGGAAAAAAAAATGGTTGTGCCGTTTCATAAAAACGCATATCCACTAATAAGCTTACGTCCTTCGGCAGCAAATTTCTAGGCAAGCGAGTGAACGGCGGCGCATACTTGAGTGATGGCGTACTTTTTTATTTGAATCGTGTGTGAATGTGAGCGTCCAGCGGCGCGGTGTCGCCGGGAACTTTAACCTGGGACGTGATCCGATGTTTTACTGCTCAGTATAAATAAAAAAGTAGATGAGACTGTTCTCGTTCACGCTACAAGTACCTACTTGGGTTTAGAGAAGCTTAAAATCAAAATGGATAGAGGACGCAGTTTTCAGACGGTGACATTTTCGTTAAGGAGGCAGACCAGGAGCCCAATTCTCGGGATTTCGATATGAAAAAAACATGGCGGATATAACCTGAAAACCATACAAAAAAACGATGTTTTAGTGATATATGTCGTATGAAAAGAAATTTCACGAGCCCGAGAATTGGGCTCCAGGAGCCCAATTCTCAGGGTTTTCGATATGAAAAAATATGGCGGGTATTGCCTGAAAACATACAAAAAAACTATGTTTTAGTGATATATATCGTATGATGACAAAATATCACGTATCGAAAATTGGGCTACAGCAAACTAGCATCCGATGTTAAATGATCATTCATTTTTGTGAATACAATCCAAATAATGTCAATTGCAAACACATTACAAGTAACTTTACGCCACGCTAAAGGATTTTCGGGGGGAAGGGGAGTTAAAGGTTGGCAGCACACTTGTGACTCCATAGGGGTTGCGGGTGTTCATGGGCGACATAAACATAAACACGCTGATTGCTTTTTTGATTGGCCGGATGATCCTACTAACATTCGTATGATGAACACTTGTGTTTGTTCAGTGTCTGGGTGTAATGTATTTAAGTATATATTTGTAATTCCACTGTCATCGTCAGCCCATTTAAGTCCCCACTTCTGGGGCACGGGCCTCCCTCAATCACATGAGGGCTAGTTGCCATACTCACCACGCTTGGCAGATGGGTTGGCGAGGGTTTTGATATAAATGCAGAGTTTTCCTTCTCTGGGTGCTGATGATTATGCCAGCAGCTTTACCTTAGTCGCCTTTTACGACACCTCGGTAAGAGTGAGGGTGGCCTATTCTACTCTGCCGGGGACCACACGGCCATTTCCTTTCCGGCCAATTCCTCTGTAATTTACTAATATCCGTAACACAAGTCCTGAAGCTACTTAGAACGGAACCAGGTCAATGTATGATTTTTTTTTATGACAAAAGGAGGCAATCAAGCAAGCGAGTAACCTGATGGTAAGTGATCAGCGCTGCCCATAGACATGAGCCACACCAGAGTGAGTGGAGATGCGTTGCCGGCCTTTTAGGAAGGTATAAGCTCGTTTCTTGAAGATGTATGAATTTATTTATTATTATTATTTAATAAATGATCCATTTGACGATAGACCCTTTTAATCTAAAAGGGCTTAAAAGATAAATTCAGTTATATGCAACTTTTTACAGTAGTATTGGAATTTAAATCTCTTTAAAGTATTAATGCTGCAATTTGATTTTGATTTTAATTTTATGAAGTTTCTGCATCACTGCACTCGTTAGTAATATTTACAACCGAATTTTATTTAAGTTTATAAAAATCCTAATAATTTACGTTTGTACTACTTATTTTCTCTTTATTGCACAGAGTGACATAATCTTGCATTGTTAAAACAAACTCCCAGTGCAGATACTCAAAAAGTATCTTGTTAAATTGAAGTCTTACCAAGTTCTACGAGACCTCGAAAAAGAGCGAAACAAGCTTTACAAGATGTTTTCTTACATGTTTTATTTAAAGTAGAATACATTCTGACACGACCCTAACTGGGCGTACGCAAGGCAACGAGGACTCAAGCCCCTCCTGAATATTGATGCTATTCTCCCTTTGATAGTTGTAAAAATGATTTCACTAGACAGCACCAGGACTGTTTGACTCCGTCTTATCCATTCTAATCACGCGTTAACATTCTTGGAACTTGTCACGGTGAGGTCTGCCTTTCTAAAGCGCTGTTGATTAACTTACTCAGAAGTAAATTGGTTCACGAAAGATGACCACAAATGACGACCGTCTACGCATATAATCTCATGAAGAAATGGCTTAATCTCAATTTTGCGCATTATAAGGGCTTAGACTAAACATATTCTATGTTATCTAAACTAAACAAATTCCATTTTAAGTCTTTACTTCGGTTGCAGTAACGGTGGACATTTGTGGTCATCTTTCGTAGTAGTATCAGCCTACTTACTGTCCCACTGCAGGGCAAAGGCCTCCATCATAGAAATCTAGTCACCGCTACTATGATGGGATTAGGCTTAATCACCACGCTTGCCAAATGCGGATTGGTGATCGCAACCCCGAGCTAAGTTCAAAAAATTCTAATCATACCTTTGCTCGACCCGGGATTCGAACACAGGACCCCGAGATCATGACCCGGTACTTAAACCATTAGACAAACAGGGCGTTCCCATATTTCGTGAATCGACCTATACATAATGCTCAGTTTGTATAGAGAGGTTCGCTCAGTCATCTGAGATACCGCTTTAGTCTTGGTTATGATAGCGCTAGCAAGATCGACTGCTAGCTGCTGCTGATCATTGGATGCGGGAGACGCAGGACCGAATCTGTGTGGAGATCATTGGGGGAGGCCTATGTACAGCAGTGGACGTCTATTGGCTGAAATGATGATGATGATGATGATGAGATGTAGTCTTCTGGGGGAAAGACTTCCCTTATGCGTAGGTATATCCGGCAGTATCTTGCGACCTAACTAAAGGCCAGCCGACAATCACTTAAATAATAGGTCTTTATATATGAAATTGCCGTTTTGTATGGCGATTTTCTTAGAAGTTGTATTCTCCATACTTACTTCTTATTAATTTGGAAAGTAACTACATATTAATGTAACTACTCCATAATTAACTGTGCCTTAATGGACAACGTTTAGGAATGTGTAGGATCATCGTCAGCCCATTTAAGTCCCCGTTGCTGGGGCACGGGCCTCCCTCAATCACATGAGGGCTAGTTGCCATACTCACCACGCTTGGCAGACGGGTTGGCGAAGGTTTTGATATAAATGCAGAGTTTTCCTTCTCTGGGTGCTGATGATCATGCCAGCAGCTTTACCTTAGTCGCCTTTTACGACACCTCAGTAAGAGTGAGGGTGGCCTATTTTACTCTGCCGGGGACCACACGGCCAGATAATTTTTCGGAAAAAAAGTATTTTTTAATCAAAAAGTTATTATTGATAAATACGTCAATACTGCCTAGTAAAAAAGGGTCATTTTCAAGATTATTTTTGCAACCTAAATACAAAAATATCTGATCTCAAGTTTTAATATTAATATATATGGTATGGTCACTTTTTGCTTATTAAAGGAGTTAGACATTATTTCTGTGTAAGTATATAAATATTTAAGATTGCACCGCCCTTCACCTTCATCAAGTGTCCTTTACCCAAAGGTTGCCTGGAGAGATCGCTCATAGTAATAAGGCTGCTTTTGCTGTACACATCCTGTAAAATCTAGTTTTTAAGTTTTCATACTTTATTTTGAGTGTAATTAAAGTATATTCATTCATTCATTATTCTATCTAGAAAAAAAAAACAGACTGTTTATAGTTTATTATAATATTATATTGCTATTATAATAAAATAACACAACATTCCAAATTCTGAATCATGATCCAAGCTACCTATAGTACATATTATGCTACTATTCGATAAAATAATAAGAAAAAAATTAAATAAGACTACAAAAATTGCAGTTTCGTTTAGATAAACACCGCACAATATCGGAAGCTTATTTTCCATGTTCTCATTGTAAACATCTGTGTGGCGTCGTAGCTGCCGTATTGTAGAAAAACAAATACGGAGACGCAAAAGACAAAGGCAATATAAGAATCCGCAGTGCCTAAACCCCGAAAACTCATTTCAGTCCCTACGAAACTAGAGCGCCTGTACCTTGCTAAAATATCGTTCAGTTGTTGTGCAGTGCCAGTTCTCTCCTATTTTTTGATCGTTCCATTTTTGGCACCAGAAATTTCGGCACCTTGACTTCTCTAAGTATATTTATATGTTGAGATCCTTGTCAATTATAGACCACCTCATAATATAAGTATTTATATTGAAATATAAAAGTTGTGTTAGTTACACCAGTCATAACTCAAGAACAGCTGGACTGATTTTAATCACTTTTATTAGTGATAGAAAAATAATAAAGGTACAAAGGGCCTATAATATTATAGTAACATACTAGCGCTTAAGTAAGCTGTAAGCCAAATGTTGAAATATTTAGAAAACAGAATGTATGGTATTATAATATATATGATATATATAAAATAACACAATATTCCAAATTCTGGAATCATGATCCAAGCTACCTATAGTGCATATTATGCTACTATTCGATAAGATAATAAGAATAAAATTAAATAAGACTACAAAAATTGCAGTTTTGTTTAGATAAACACCGCACAATATCGGAAGCTTATTTTCCATGTTCTCATTGTAAACATCTGTGTGGCGTCGTAGCTGCCGTATTGTAGAAAAACAAATACGGAGACGCAAAAGACAAAGGCAATATAAGAATCCGCAGTGCCTAAACCGCGAAAACTCATTTCAGTCCCTACGAAACTAGAGCGCCTGTACCTTGCTAAAATATCGTTCAGTTGTTGTGCAGTGCCAGTTCTCTCCTATTTTTTGATCGTTCCATTTTTGGCACCAGAAATTTCGGCACCTAGACTTCTCTAAGTATATTTATATGTTGAGATCCTTGTCAATTATACACCACCTGATAAAATAGGTATTTATAATGGACACAATTTACCACCTTGGGAGCGTCTCTTGCGCAAAGTTTTGTGTTTAGAAAAAAATGATGTTAAAAACCTCAACATCATTTTTAAAGACCTATCCATAGATACCCCACGTATAGGTTTGATGAAAAAAAAAATTGAGTTTCTGTTTCAAGTATGAAGACCCCCCAATTTTTTAATTTTTTCCATGTTTTGTGTAAAAATCGTAATGCGGTTACAAATACATCTATTTACCAAGTTTCAATAGTATATATAGTTCTTATAGTTTCGGAGAAAAGTGGCTGTGACATACGGACGGACGGACAGACGGACAGACATGACGAATCTATCAGGGTTCCGTTTTTCGCCATTTTGCTACGGAACCATTTTGCTAAGGTGTTTATTATTTTTTTAAACGTTTTGTGACTTTTTGCATCTAAAACATCTAACACAACACAACACATCTTTTAAACATCAGCACCGCTGATGTTTAAAAAGTTTCATTTGGATAGGTGGATCCACTTCCAAGATTTTTGACTTTAAAATTAGTATATAAGACCGTATAAATTCTCATAAGGGGCCATAAGTGGAACGCCCGCGTCCCCGCGGTATCTTCCTCACATTTTCGTTAATAGACGTGTCACTAAATTTGCGTTTTCAATTCTGCGGCGGGCGAGGAGACGCTGGCGTGGTTCAATCAAAATGAGCACGCACTCGCTTCACATCCTCACCAGACAACCTTTTAGAATAAGAATTGTCTTTTTCGCAGTACTCAGCGGCGACTGCAGCAATAGTACGGAAACGGCTCCAGTTTTTCTTATTTCTGGTTATCGGGAATCCGTGTTGCAAAAGAAAAATGCATTTGATTAAGGAAACAGTTCGCAGTTTCTTTTGGAAACATTTCTCGAAATAGAATGGAATACAAACTTTTGAAATTATTTCCTTATTTGAGGATGCTCGATTTTAGTTTCAGGAGCGGACGCCATCTCAATTGCGGAATAAAGTTATGTTAAAGCAGAATAAATATTTGTGTCTTCGTTCCACCTCACTTGAGCTGATCAGGTCTTCACCTTCAATCTATTAAATAAATGGTTGGCTTAGATATCTATTGTATAAACTGAAGAGCAGTCTGCTAAAAAAGAGCTTGGGGTAAGTAAATAAGAAAATTATCGAAAAATTGCTTTCTTGCAACTGTGCACAAAATATGTCCTAAGCATTTTATTTAGGACTGTGGCGTTTTTGCTTTTCTAGATCACAACTGTAAAAGTATTGTGGCAAACCGACCTCTTTAAGTAATCATTTTTAACCCCCGACGCAAAAACGACGTGTGTTATAATTTAGTTTGTTGAGTTTGATTCTCTTTCTTCTTGTGTAATTGAATGTGAGTGTTTGTAGTATCATAGCAAAATGCTGTTGAGTGCCGTATTTAATGTGTTAAATATTAAATAAAAATATAAATTTTCTAAGCACTTCGCGTCAAAATAACTAAAATATCGAAAAGACCATTAAAATCAGTGGCCTCCTCACGAACTAAATGGGTGAAAAAAAGTTTTTATTCTGAAAATAACCCTCTTTATAACAGACCCTCCTCAACGGAAGTTTGATAGTGGATTATTAAGATAATCTTTGCAGAAAAAAACTCAATAAATACGTAAAAAATACATCAGGTCTAATCCGGGGAAAGGGGGGATTAAAGGTGGCAGCACACTGGTGACTCCACTGGTGTGGTGGGTGTCCATGGGTGGCGGCAATCGCTTACCATCAGGTGATCTGTCTGCTCGTCTGCCACCTATCACATAAAAAAACCTTAGGTTTCTTGCACTGATCCTTACTAATATTATAAAGGCGAAAGTTTGTTTGGATGGATGTATGGATGTTTGTTCCTCTTTCACGCAAAAACTACTAAACGGATTTTAATGAAACTTTACAGTAATGTAGCTTATAGATCAGAATAACACATAGGCTATAATTTATAAAGATATTGTGTGAACGCAGACGAAGTCGCGGGCAAAAGCTAGTTTATAATAATAATAATGTCCTCCAAACCGATATTTCGGTCATGGCGGCCAATGTCAGCGATCAGCCATCGACGCAGGACATATTATAGTGCACAAGAATTTGCGCAGACACAAGTCCACTCTCTATTTCGGGGAAACTAGTGTGACACGACTGAAGAGGGATTGGGCGCAGGACCAACGGCTTAACGTGCTTTCCTAGGCACGGGGGTACAAGACCGCCAACTTCCAGACTCCGGGCTAACACTGAGAATTTCTTAACAGAAAAACTCAGGTACAAGTTTTTTATGGTCCGACCCGGGGATCGAACCCGGGACCCCAGGCGCAACCGTCGCTTTAAGGTGCGACCCACTAAGCATTGCGCCACCGAGGCAGTCACTGATTTAAAGAGTATGTAACTATTAAAAAATATGTTTCTATGATGAAAATTGGTAACGAAAAGTATATTAATAATTGTAGCAAGTTTTATATCCCTATTTGGTAGGTAAATTATTAACTACGATCAAAATATCCAAAAAATATTTTAGAAAAATTTTAAGCACTAACTCTCTTCCGTCCATCTAAGTCGTAAGTCTCACCTTCCGATATCTCCAGAGCTCAAGGCTAAAACTAACAACCGTTTCGTCCGTAATTAATCGCATAATTCCGTATCGAGATCGCCTCCACAGTGGCGGGCCGGGCGTGCCCACCCGCCATGAAATTAAAGCCGGCACCGAACGAATGATTGAATAATAAACGAAAGAATTCGCGTCCTGCCCTTGTATTAGGTATTCATGACGACTGGCCGCGACGCCGCCGGGCCATGCGGGCCTAACGTGACCGGCTTCTAGAGCGGATGCTGAATTAAAACTTACAGGAGATGCTTGGGTTTTTTGGAGTCATAAAAGTACTTTTTAGGCACGATTTCAAAAGCTGATTGCCAATCTTTAGTAGGTATTGAAGCGGCACCTTAAGAAGAAGAAAAGTACCCGTAGACGTACCTGAACAACGTAATATTTTTTTTTATATTAGAGGTGGCAGACGAGCAGACGAATCACCTGATGGTAAGCAATTCCGCCGCCCATGGATACCAGCAACACCAGTGGAGCCACAAGTGCGCTGCCAACTTTTTCCCCTTCCCCATTGGGCCTCCGGTAACCTCACTCACACGGCGAAACACTGCGCAGGCGCTGCTGCACGCCGGTTTTCAGTGAGGCAGTGGTATCACACCGGTCGATTACATTGACATTGAGTGGATTAGTCTTTTTATCGTCTGACCGAGGGAGAGCAACGCTTCAGCATGAATGGGCTCGACCGGAGTGATACCACAGCCTCACAGAAAACCGACGTGAAGCACCACTGTGCTGTGTAAGGGTATCGGAGGCCCAATCCTGGGGAGAGGCGGGTTTAATGGTTGGCAGCGCCCTTGTGACTCCACTGGTGTCACGGATGACCATGGGCGGCGGCATTCGACTTACCATCAGGTAATCTGTCTGCTCGTCTGCCAACTATCACATAAAATAAAGAATAAAAAATGCTAATCTCTGGTGTTGCATGGTCCCTGAGCTACTCAGACCTTTTTTATTGGTGTCCCAGCTGGGAAAACCATTATGACCTTGTCATATGTAGGAAACAAGATGGTGTGATGGGCTTACATAAACTGCATCTAGAGCGGATGATGCATTAAAACTTACAGTAGATGCTGTGTTTTTGGAGCCATAAAATACACCTAGACCTGAACAACTTACATTAAGTAGATAAGTTTTTTTTTTATCGTATGCTGATCTCTGGTGTCGGAGGGCCCCTGAGCTACACTGACTTTTTTGTTGTCCCAAGACCATTATGATCGTCACCTTGTCACATGTAAGGAACAAGGTAGGTGTGTTCAGCTCACGGCTTCAAGACATGGATGCTGCGTTTTTAGGATCTTAAATACACGTAGACTGTTACACAAACAACTTGCAATGAATAAATTCGTCTTTATCGTGTGCTAAACTCTGGTGTTAAACGACCCTTCAACTATATTGGGTCTGACGTAACCGGCTTCCAGAGTTGATGTTATGTTAAAACTTCCAGGAAGAAGTTTTTAGGGATCTAAAGGTGCGCTTATATAGTATCACCTTTTGACCGCGGAAGAGCCACGCTTCGATATGAATGGGCCGGCTCGACCGGAGTGATATCACGGCCTCCCAGAAAACCGTCGTAAAGTAGCACTGTGCTGTTTCGCTGCGTGAGTGAGGGTACCGGAGGCCCAATCCTGGGGAAGGAAAGGCTTAAAGGTTGTGACTCCACTGGTGTCGCACTCCATGGGCGGCGGCAATCGCTTACTATCAGGTCATCCGTCTGTGCGACATAAAAAAAACTTAAATTCTAATAAATTTGTCTTATTTCTATTGTTAACATCTAATTTCAGAGACTATTTTCACAGAGTTAGTTCAGGCCCTCCTGATACGAGAGTCTGAAAATGGAACCGAAGATGTTGCTTGAGTTCATGATTAGATAGATTTGTTAGAGAATAAAGATTTGTTCGAAATTTCAGTGTCAAAATTGAAACGTGTAATAAACAATAACTTCTTCGCAAAATGTAAATTGAACTTCCTTATTTGTATACGTGTTGCAGGGGCTTAGACTTACGGCCGCACTCACACTCAGAGACGTCATTTTAGCTAATGTTCATTAACTTTAGTATCGGTAGTCTTTATGCGTATCAAAATAAGTGTCAATATTTTTTCTTAAGTAGCCAACTAAGTTAATCAACGACTCTGAGTGTGGCAGTTAGAGTTTGCTTTTACCTATGTTTAATATTACCTACTGTTTTTCCTTTTAATTATGTAGTGACTTATCAGCAGAAATTTGTAGTAAGCCTTCAGGTTTTCTTTTTTGTGTGTATATATATTTTTTGTGATAGTTGGTAGACGAGCAGACGGATCGCCTGATGGTAAGCGATTGACGTCGCCAATAGACACCCGCGACACCAGTGGAGTCACAAGTGCGCGTGCAGGATTGGGCCTCCGTTACCGTTACCCGTGAGTGATCACGCAACACAGCACAGTGCTGCTTCACGCCGGTTTTCTCTGAGGCCGTGGTATCACTCGATTGAGCCGGCCCATTCAGCCAGAAACGTGGTCCTCCCATGGTCACGGTCGGTAGTAGTTTTTCCTTATTATGGGAAAACAGTTCAGCGGTTTTCGTTAGATGGTGCTTGTACAAGCAGATGTAGCTTATATAGCGAATAAAATTATTTCTGATATTTTATTTAATCATCTCCCTGACTGATTCTTGAAGGTGGCCGTACTACATAGCCGATGAGTATTGGTCGTTTTTAACCCCCGACGCAAAAACGACAGGGTGTTATAAGTTTGACGTGTCTGTGCGTGTGTGTCTGTGTGTCTGTCTATGGCATCGTAGCTGCCGAACAAATGAACCGATTTTGATTTGTTTTTTTTTTGTGTGAAAGATGAATAAGGAGGGAGTGTTCTTAGCTATGTTGGATAATAATCGATCCAAGATGGCCGCCGTAAAAAAGATTTGGATTTCATGTTTTAACACAACTCAAAAATATGGGTATCATATAAAAGGGCTTGAGTAGCAGAATATATTAATTGTGAAACATTTCAAATCCAAGATGGCCGCCGTCAGAAAATGACGAATAACTTATTTGTTGTTCCAACTGCCTCAATATAGGTATCAAATGAAAGAGCTTTATTTGTGTCGGGGGTTTTTTAAATGTTCAATTTAATTTTTTTATCCTTTAGATGGCGCTAGCACTGGCTAGCCAACTGATGCCTCTATCTCAGTTTTTTATAAGTTACTCTATGACTCTGAGATCCATTGCCTCTGAAAGTACTCATATTAAGCACCTACGTAATAATATAAGCTGAAGTTTCATCTCTAAACAAAATATGATTTATGAAGTGCTTTTCAATACTTAGCTGAAATTATAGTTTTTTTTAATGATATAGGAGGCAGACGAGCCGACGGATCACCTGATGGTAAGCGATTACCACCGCCCATGGACACCTGCAACATTATTAGTGTCACAAGTGCGCTGCTTACCTTTTCAGTTTCTTTTAATTGAGCATTTACGTTTAACCTATGGCCGTCTTTTGGCTGAAATTATGATTTTAGTTTATTTATTAGGACCATCATCAACAACAATACAACAGTCTGCGCTAGCACAGTAACTAATTCTAAGTGGTGTCTTAGTTACAGATTATATCAACCAGTATAATATTTTTCCTCTGTGTATAACATATTTAGTTATAAAACCGACATCACTAATATTGTTTGCCATTTATAAGTCTCTTCGGACCGATACCCGAAATTCCCTTTAAGTAATCATAGTACAAGAAGCCGCCACACCTGACTTGGCAGAAGCCGTCTTCAGTAATGCCCAGTGCATTAACATAACCGAAACCGATACAAATATCGGCGCCGCGGCATCGTACCCAAATCCCAAAGGTCCGACCGCAGAGCAACTTAACCCGAAATTAAATCAAAGGGGGCTTAGCCAATCAGGACGAGTGCTATCATTGAATCGGCAAAGGAACACTAAAATTACTTCTTGATGCGGAGAAACGAAGATTCATCGTAAAAGTGGTGGGTGTTGGGAGGGGAGGGGGGAGGTCGGGGGTCGTCTGAATGGTTTTCCGTGTACCAGAGACGTTCACGGGAGCGATTACGCGCATGTACTCGGAGGTACTGGGCGCAGGGCAGCCGGGACCGACCGGACGCCGGCACCTAATACTGTGTTTTAAACATGAAAAACCGTTCCGGTAATGCCGTAAATGTTAACTCCGGGATTTATTCTACTTTGTATTTTAACGGTCACTATCTCGCTGGACAGAGGGTGTTCCGGCAACATGGGGTGATAGTTTAATCGATAAACTGCTTTTTCACTGTTTTAGAATGAAAATCTAAGTGAAAAGCTTGCGAAGCGAGAATGGAAACAAATAAATACTTGAGGTCTTTGCTTTGTGTTTAGTTCGTTAGCAAATTGTATAGCGTTGGTTAGGTTGGGTAATTGGGTATACTGTGTGTGTAAAGAGACTGCTTATACCAGGTTATATTTAAAACTATTTTTTAATTATGTTGTTATTGCTTATTATACATCTGTAGACACACAATACAGACATTATATACATACAATACAGACATTATACAGTTACATTCTCAATAAAATTATTCTCTAAAAATATAAAATATAAATATTTTAGAGAGTGTTTTGTTTAACATCAAATGTATAAATATTACAAAAAAAATGATAATAATTTTCTTAAAAAGTCATAAATACTAACACGTATTTAAAGTTTTTGAACCAACAATAAGTATAAGTATAAGTAAAAATTAAATTATATCAGTGTACCCTATTGTGCAAAATAAGTGTGGAGAGTACACTCGTGTACACTTATTTTGCACTATTATTGTTTATCAGATATCCCCGGTGCTACGACATGCTACGAGATGCTACGAAAGTGCATGCTACAAAAGCGGCCGTTACGAATGTGATCGGCTGTCTATAACTCGGCAGCTTCAAGCTCCAGCATTGCATTTTAATTCTGTATGTACTTGATTCTATCAAGTCCAGAACTACTTCCTTCATAGGTATAATATTAAAGATATCATCAGGTGATCCATCTGTTAAAGATATCATCAGGTGATCCATAATTATATCAAAATGAAACTACTAGCTCCATCTATTGTGTACTAGAAGAACTAACATTGATATGTACTTGTGAAGGTAAATTTAAAAAATATAATTAGTCTGCACTGAACAACCGCGTAGTTTACTTTACTCATTAGCCACCTATCACATAAAAAAAGGCATGTGACGCCGTTTGTTTTGCAGGCAGCAACAATAATTGAAGAAGTCAGGTGATTCTGCCCACTATTAATTTAAAAAGTATTTCAGCGTATCTTTAAAGAATTCCGAAAGAATATAAATACGTACATAAAATTCAGTTCACAACACCGGTCTTTAATAAACAAAATCATATCAGCATAATGAAATTATTCAAATTATCCCTGTCCATAATTAACTATCCCCGTATAAAAAGACAAAGGGTCCCCATCCCGCCGCTATATGCCACCTGGGTCATGTCTCCTTTTACTTTATCCCCGAAGATTAAGACCCCCGAATACGTGGCTCCCCACCGTGAAGTGAGTCATTTGCCCCTGTTTACTAGATTAGGGGATTTTTTACACCGCACGGCTTTCTGCGACCCCCAGCTGTTTAGACGTGTCGTGTCATACCCTCAGAGTACTCGCATATTTAGAGATGGGAAAACTCTTAATAAACGACTCGAGTTAACTCGAATTGATAACATATTTATAGGTTTTGTTAATAAGGTCGAGTGGTTTAATAGTGTTCAATTTTACGTGTAGGTATATCGCAGGAGTTTTGAAAAAATCCGCCTATTATGTACCGCATTGTCAGTTTAGAAATCAGTTAGCTCGTTAGTTTGAAATGAGAAAAATACTTACTCGTAATTCTTATACAAATATAATTTTGATGAAATCTTTTTTTTGGCTCTACCCGAAGATAATTCGCCAATGTCAAGTAACTTATTGAGAACAAGTACCTACTTGTTCTCAATAAGTTACTACTAATAAGTGACTACCTAGTCAACAGGCGAAGTCAGTCAAGTTCATAGTCACTCAACAAAATGCCGGTGTTTTACGTTTTATCGACCTACGGATTCAGTGGATATCACTCTAAAAGCAATCGCGGGTTTTAAGAGTCTATTAAGTCCCAGGAAGTTGTCACGAGACAACGCACTCAACACACAATAGCAGTGTTAAAAACTATACAATCCAACGATTCTTATTATTAGGATCACTTTGCGGCACTTCAAATTTGTACACTAAAAACCACTAGACACTAATTTAAAACGTTTGAATTGCATCAGCCCATGCGGCTTGTTTTAGCCCTACCCGCCGAATCTTTGATGAAAACAGATGTCAATTTCATGTCACTTCACACAGTTTTTTTTATTGGGTTAAGTTACATGTACAGACTCTAGGTCCGTGCCTTTGTTTGTAACAATTACTTGTAATAATTTTTTTTCTCCACGCACAAAAAATATTATTCTTAGTCTTTCATTGTTACA
Organism: Marasmia exigua; assembly: GCA_019059595.1. NCBI lineage: Eukaryota > Metazoa > Arthropoda > Insecta > Lepidoptera > Crambidae > Marasmia > Marasmia exigua. The sequence continues at coordinate 6,311,592 of CM032467.1, forward strand.
TTTTAGGCTAGTGATTTACCAACACCGTCACTAGCGTTAGCTTATTAAGAGCTAGTGTTTAAAGAGAGGTGTATAGGGCCTGCCTCTTGGTATTTCTTACAGTAATATTACTGACTGTGCTAATACACTGTTCTTATCCTAGTTTATTATTTATTATATTTCATCACACAGATTTTATATTACTTAGGTGTTTTCTTTAGTTCAATCTAACTTCTCCATCCGATTCCCGTCTTATAGTTAAAGTCCATGGCTCACAGATAACCGGCGTGAAGCAGCACTGTGCTGTATTTCGCTGCGTGAATTTGTAGGAAAGGGGGGATTAAAGGTTGGCAGCGCACTTGTGACTCCACTGGTGTCGCAGGAGTCCATGTGCGGCGGCAATCGCTTACCATCAGGTGATCCGTCTGCTCGACTTCCACATATAACATAAAAAAAATATTATATTCTTTAGTTCATTATAACTTCTTCGTCTTTTGTTAAATGAATTTGGTTTGGTTCAACATCAATTAAAAGTTCTGATTGTAATAGCCCAACTTGATTATGTAACCGTTAGGAATCCTGATTGACAAGAACTATTACTTCATTAGTTCGAGTCGCGTTACTGGATTTAATGTCTTTCACAGAAAAAAAACAGCTTTGATTTGAAATTTGAAAGTACTCTTAGTGCCCCAAATGGATTTTTTAAATCTATGTGCGTATTGCTACCATTCGCTCTGCGGTGAGAGTATACACTTCTTCTTTAGCCTGTTTAAACTGTTTTAGTGTATTTCAACTGTTTTACTGTAGGCCCCCTTCAGCATTTTCTATTCCTTCCGGCTTTGCGCTTTCTGCATCCAGTTTGAGCCAGCCACTCATTTTCACGTCGTCCCTCCAGCGCCTCTGATCTGAGGGCGTTTATTTCCCCACGGGTTCCACTCGAGAAGACGCTTACACCATGATGCCTCATTGCGGGCGATCATGTCCTGCCCACCTCCACTTTAACGTTTAACCAGGCAATGTATCATAAGAGACCACCAGATTTTGAACTTTGTGCTGTTGACATAAGGTTGAAAACCAATGAAATAAATGATGTCTAGTGGCCTGGTAAAGGGTTAAGTGCGCTCTCTTTCTGTTACATCTGCGACTTTGCTTTGCTCTCGAAGCCATTTGTTTGTTTTGTGGTCTATTAGTGTCACTCCAACCAGCTTTCTCTCTACTGCCCTTTGGGCTGCTACCAGTCTGGTCATAGTATTCTTAGTGGAAACCTAGGTTTCGGCCCCATAAGAGAACACTGGTAGGATGCACTGGTGGTGGAGACTATACATCGTGAGGAAACCTACACTTATTGGATTGTTTCTGATACATGTCACCATGATTATGTTGGTGTGGTTCCCCTGTAAAAGGGTTGCGAAGGTCACTCCATTGTAATTACCAGACTTTTTTAATCAAGCATCATGGTCCAAGCGTATCCCGGGCTCCAGAGGGACAACTTTGGACGGAACTAGGAAAAATACCCTGCTGAGTTAAGGGAGTACGTATATCATAATATGATTCACTGTGGAAGGGAGTATACGAGTAACATTACGAGGGAGTTTTTATGTGATAGGAGGTAGATGAGCAGACGGATCGCCTGATGTTAAGCGATTGTAACACCAGTGGAGTCGTAAGAGCCAACCTTTAAACTGCTGACCGAATGGCGCATTTGGTAGTGACTCTGCCTCTTACGCCAAAGGTCGTGGGTTCGATCCCCACCCTGGACAAACATTCGTGCGATGAGCACTTGTGTTTGTTCAGTGTCTGGGTGTACCCCCCCCCCCCCCCCCCCCCCCCCCTACTCACGCTGTGAAACTCAGCACAGTGCATCTTTACGTCGGTTTTCTGTGAGGCCGTGGTGGTGAATTCAACACGTCACTCATATTTTAAGTTCATTTTCTCTTCGAGCTGACACATCACTCGAACATATACCTTATGGCGCCTGTGAGGCCAAGATTTTTATGCGACATTAAATGAAAAGGGATTTATGTGTGCTACTTGGGTAATGAAGGTATGTTAAGAATAAGAGTAATAACGTGGAATGGAGCGGTAATTTCACTCGTGGCGGGTGTTTTCTTGTGTTGTGACGTAATTGGCGATTGAAGGGTGAACGCATAGAGTAAGGCAATAGTACTCTGGGTGAGGGTGTTTAATTTAGTGTACGAAACTTGAGTGAGACTTCAGTCTTAATGTAGTCAGCTTCTCGTCATACTTAATGTTAATACACCGTAATTTTTCGTTTACATCCCGAAATCTTCATAATAGATCATCATCATCAGCCCATTTAAGTCCCCACTGCTGGGGCACGGGCCTCCCTCAATCACATGAGGGGTAATTGCCATACTCACCACGCTTGGCAGATGGGTTGGCGAGGGTATTGATATAAATGCAGAGTTTTCCTTCTCTGGGTGCTGATGATCATGCTAGCAGCTTTACCTTAGTCGCGTTTTACGACACCTCGGTAAGAGTGAGGGTGGCCTATTCTTCTCTGCCGGGGACCACACGGCGTAATTGATATCATGTATAAATACATTGTCGGGTGGATATTCTATTTTGTATGGAACAGCAGATTTTTTTTAGCTTATTCAGTAGATCTAACATGCTGAATGGACTTAATTCACGATATCTATGATGATAATTTCGTAATGTAAACGAAAAAAAATATACTTACATAAATCAGTGAAAATTTTCATGTGTATATCAGTTACAAAACTTATCAAGATTTCGTATTACACTATAAATGCGAAATCTTAACAAGCTTTCACGTTACTAGTATATCCAACACGTTTCAAATTGTTATTGTGCATGGCTATAGAAGTTAATAGTTAATAGAATGATAGAAGTCTAAAATTGAAAGGAGAAGAGTGTAATGATTGTATCGTCAAATGTATGATATTCGAATTTTAATTCATTAATTTTTTTAAACCTGGCTTCGTACACTTAAGGTCGTAAGTTCGATCTCCACTCTGGCTGGACAAACATTACAACAACTTTTGATTGTTCAGTGTCTGTATGTAATGTCTTTAAGTATTACATTTGTGTGTGATTCCTTTGTAGTCTGATATACGCAACACCAGTGGAAGCCACTTAATACAGAAACAGGTCAATGCATGAGTTCATTTATATTTAATAAACAGGCCATATGATATTTGGAATACCGTATCTAAAAACATCCTATCACTACATACCTGGCATAAAACTAAAGTCGATTTCACAGTCTGTTCCATGTATGCTTAAATCTTTAAAACTACGCAATAATTTTTTTGCGGTTTTTTGTCAAAAGATATAGTTATTCTAGAGGAAGGTTTATATTATTTAATTATATTTATAATGCATCCATAATATTGCACTCGTGCGAAGCCGGGGAAGGTCATTAGTAAATTACATAATTAAGTAAATGAGTTTCACTGCCGCTAATTCCGTCGCTTATTTTTATCCTATTTAATATCCTATTTTCATTTTTTTCCCTTTTTTTTGCTGCCCCTTGGCTGTTGTATTTATATAAGTTTGTCAATGTATTTAAAATCTGTTATTGGCTGTAAGTAGTATATACATTTTAAATAATATAATTTAAGAGCTGTAGATTTTGAAAAACAATAAATAAATAAAATATATCTTCACGCACTTACTAGAAAACATAAACAAAACACAAACATAGTTAAACAAATAGGAAATACCTCTGAAGGTGGAAGGAGCCCCGAATGACGCAATAAGTCAAAACGCCCAATAGATTCCTCCAAAATTTACCTTCCTACGAAGGGAAGGGTGAGGGCAGTCGTAAAACGGTCCGCATTTGTACTACAAGGTCGGGTAAAACGTGTCTGTCGGAATTGAAATATATATTTACCTTCTTGTTTTTTAGTTTTACTTAGAAAGCTCTGTGCGGGATATGACGAGAACGCAGATAGTCTTGGTATGCAGGAAAATGGGTAAAGCTTGTGATTCATTTAGTTCCGATGTGTGTCGGGAGTAAGCGTCGACTAAGAAACAAGTTCAAAGGTCCATAATCACTGCCGAATAAGTCCTAACCTAACCTAAGTGCTACGCTTAGGCAGGGTCGTCATATAAGGCGGGGATCACGGATAGGTATTGAAACATCGAATGCTATAATAATACTAGGTTTATTGTATTAAACACATGATTAAATAGGTTGGTTATACATAGGTAGGTACTTATACACTGCAGGATTTCTTGTATTTGTTCCTAAAAATAACATTGTCGTAATAAAAAATCATTTCGATGGATGGCTGCTTAGACAACTGACTAAGGGTGACTATCTAATATTGTGCGTTTCTCGCGGAACTTTCTACCACGTACCTCAGTTATGTGAAACGGTTTGGCTGCAGGAGTATTTCCCGACGGCTACGATTTAAGTAGAGCGTACTCTTATTTAAAAAAAAAAAGGTTGGTAACACATTAGCGATCTCTCTGATTTCGCAGATGTTCATGGGCGGCGTTGATTATTTTCCATCAGGTTCATTGAATTGATGGTTTTTCATAGTTTCATATAGATAGGTTAAAGTCTTACAATGAATCAACCCTTTACACTTTGAACTATTATTTTAATTCCAGACTTTCTTCAACCAGTAACTGCAAGCAGTCCAGATACATTTTACATACATTAATGTAATCTCAAAGTAGGAAGCCGGTTTGGATAGCTAGAATCTACAAAATAAACACAAAAATGTGCTTAAATACATATTATAACAACTAGTTTTTTTTATGATATAGGTGGCAGACGAGCCGACGGATCATCTGATGGTAAGCGATTACCGCCGCCCATGGACACCAGCAACACCAGTGGTGTCATAAGTGCGATGCTTACCTTTTAAGCCCCCTTCCCCTGGATTTGGCCTCCGGTACCCTCACTCACGCAGCGAAACACAGCGCATGCACTGCTTCACGCCGATTTTCTGTGAGGACGTGGTATTACTCCGGTCGAGCGAGCCCATTCATGCCGAAGCGTGGCTCTCCCACTGTTAGACACTTAAATGAACATAAGTGTTCTAAGTTTTATTTTAATATGATAGGTGGCAGACAAACAGACGGAGACACCAGTGGAGTCACAAGTGAGCTGCCAATCTTTGAACTCCCTTTCCCCCGGATCGGACCTCTGGTAACCTCACTCACGCAGCGAAACACGGCACAGTGCTGCTTCACGCCGATTTTCTGTGAGGCCATGGAGTTTAACTATAAAACGGGAATCGGATGAAGAAATTAGATTGAACTAAAGAAAACACCTAAGTAATATGAAAGCTGTGTAATGAATTATAAACTAGCATAAGACCAGTGTATAAGCATTTTTCTAAGAAATACCAAGAGGCATGCCCTATACACCTATCCTTAAACAATATCACTTATTAAGCTTACGCTAGTGAAGGTTTTGTAGGTGGCAGACGAGCAAACGGATCACCTGATGGTTAGAAATTGCCGCCGCCCATGGACACCCGTGACACCAGTGGAGTCACAAATGCGCTGCCAACCTTTAATCCCCCCTTACCCCCGAATTGGGCGTCCAGTACCCTTACCCACGCAGCGAAACACAGCACAGCTGTCGGCCGGTCGAGCCGGCCCTTTCTTTTCACGGCCGAAGCGTGGCTCTACTACGGACGAAGGTGAAAATCAAGTCCCTTGGAGCGCGACGCAGGGTCGCTATCAAATGCGCCATTGGACCAGACAAATAAGTAATTAAACTTAGCTTCCACCGCAAAGTAAGACAGCTGGCTTCGATTATTCCGAGTGCACACTACATTTCTGCTTAACACAAACTTGTTCCGGTTCTTGGTCCTCGTCTCAATTGCCATTAGGCCGTCCCCGGACGAGCAGGCGGCGTGATGCAAACAAATCAGTTCCAATAGAGAATCCTCAGAACAATGCAGTGTCAACACAAGATGGAATATAAAGCGTCAAGTGACGGCTAGCCACTTGGGACTGTTTATATGGTGCGATGATTTATAAGCTTAAATAAATCTTTTAATAAACGAACCTTAATACATGCGATGTTTAATTTCGTCTTTCTTTGATGGTGTCACAAAAAACACGGAAATAGATAGGGCATCAAAAATATCTGCTCATCTCTGTAAATTATAAAAACCGGCCAAGTGCGAGTTGGACTCGGATATGGAAAAAAAAGGTAAATTGCAGTTTACGGTTTATAACGTAAAAAAACTACTACTAAATCTAGTTTAAACCAATTCTCATTGTTAGTTTTGATGGTAATATATATCGTATATTTTTTTCAGTTTTTTAATTCTTTTAATATAGAAGTTAGAGGGAGACACACATTTTACCACTATGGGAGCGGCTCTTGCGCAAAGTATTAAGTTTAGAAAAAAAAATTGCCATTTTGCTACGAAACCCTAAAAAGATATCAGTCCTATAGTGAGTAAGGGTTCGTGGTAGACAGTAAAGTATTTAATTTATTAACTTAAGATTTTGACGTTATGTGCTAATTAAAATACTTTTAACGTATAACAAAAAAATATTTAACCTTTTTTTATCCCACCATCATAAACGAAATAGCAATCGGATAATCTTTACCATTTTATATGCTTTATTCCAGTAGACAATAAGCATCATACACGACCCAACAACCCATTTTAGCAAGGTTACCTGTACAAAAATCAAGATAATTCAACAGATTCACCATCTCAATCTCCGCCTTAACGCGCCGCAATCTGTAAACCGGCCTCAGATCAGCGTACCCCAAATCCAATCAGCTATTGAATTAACCCGGTCCGTGTGACAGGAATACGGATTTGCCCCATCCTCACGTCAAATGTTTATCTTTCATCGGGCAGAGCGTTAATGTAAGTGAGAGTACAGCGTGTAATGGGCGGGCGCTGGCCGAAAGTGCTGAGTGGGCTTCGTAATCAGGGATTACCGCGCAACGCCCCGTTTTATTGGCGTGATGACAATTTGCGGATGTTCTTTAAGACTTGCGCTTAGGACGGCTGCCAGTTTAATTGGCGCTGATAAATTTAATTTGGTCTAGAGTTTTAGATGGATGGAGATTCGGGTGGAAATATATGAAAAGGTAAGATGTAATATGTACAAGAAAACTTATAGGTCAATAAAACTACAGATACGCTAAACTTGCCTATTACTTAGCTAAGGCACATTATGAAAAGCTCTTGTTATACTGTGGCTTAGGCAAACGATAGGAAAGTTATGACTCTGTATTTATTCTCATTGCAATTATCGTTTCCCTCTTTATTTATTTATTCATCTATTGTATCGGATGGGCCCTCCTATAATTCAGTCACAAAACTATTCTGCACAATAATTCTTTAGTAGTGATTGAGATCCGAAATACCTTGCGTCATAAATTGAAACACTTTAATGAATTACATAAATATATATTATATTATTTCATCATTTCAGTCAATAGGACGTCCACTGCAGGACATAGGCCTCCCCCAATGTTCTCTACAAAGATCGGTCCTGTGCCGCCCGAATCCAATGGATTTCCGTGACCTTCCCCAGATCGTCGGTCCACCTTACGGGGGGCCTGACTTCCTGTACGTGACCTTCACTCGAGGGCCTTTCCCCCCCGCGGCCGCTATGTGCCCTGCCCATTGCCACTTGAGGCATGCAATCCTTTGGGCTATATCTGTGACCTTAGTACTCCTGCGTATCTCATCATTTCTGATACGATCACGCAAGGAGACTCCGAGCATAGCCCTCTCCATTGCTCTCTGGGTGACTTTGAGCCTCCTTAATCGGCACATTGTAAGCGGCCACGTTTCGGTTCCGTATGTCATCACTGGCAACACACACGCATTTTGCAGACTTTTCGTCTTGAGACACTGCGGTAGATGGACCGAAAATATGCTGCGTAGCTTTCCGAACGCTGCCCAGCCGAGTTGGATTCGTCGATCGACCTCTTTCTGAAAGATTATAGTTATATTATATACTTCATTTATATATCTATTGTTTGTGTTCTACTGTATGCGAAATAAAATCAAACCTGACAGCGAATCACGAATAAAATTTTGCAAGATTACAACTTACATTAAATAACAAGTTTCATTACCCATTCTTAAGATTAAATAAATAGAAAATAAGACGGATTACGATAGTAATTCGCTTTTTCGTCTCCTTCTAACCAATAAAAAACAAAAGTGAGCTCCTATAATAAACCCAAAGACTCACGGAAGAAAGAACTCGAGCTCGAGTACTTCCAATTAAAACTACTGACCATTATGAACAACTTAGCTGTCATAGAGTGCCTGCTGCGAGTCCTTGCGTCTACTAATGAAATGAATACTAAATCCACCGAAAGACAGAAACCAAACTTGCATTGTACATTAACTACGCTAAAACATTTCCCCGCTCTCCCAGTATAGAATCAGTTACTTAGTTGCAATATCAAAATATTACCGAGTGCATTTCTCATAGTGGATGCTGAATGTAATAAGGGAGCCTCTCGGAAGCAAAACACATATTTCCCGGCTAAACAGCGACCTCTGGTGGACAATATTTTGCTCGGGCCCCGCGATATCGGTTTATTCAAATGCTCCGTGTCCGACCCGAGCTCAAAGAATCAACCTGCATAACATTATACATATTGAAATTCTTCCACCCTAAACATCTACGGTATATTATTCTATGAATAATTTTATAGCGCGCATCTGTGTGGTCTATGTGGACGGCTTTATTTATTTATTGGGACATTACAAATCGTAAAAAGGTAGACCAAAGAGGCTGTGGCCATGGTTTTCATTTAGTGTTTAGGGTATCGCAGTAAGTTATAAGATTATTTAACACTTTCGATTTTTTTTATTACTGATTATAATAACAAGTTATGATGTGATCTAAGGTGTGACGGGTTTATCTAGGATTTAATCTTGCTTGCTTTAAAAACCACAAGGGTTAATATATGTATGTTCGTACTTCCACTCTATCCGTAATGCAATTTGATGATGTTTAAAAAAAATAAGTTACGCGCTGTATAGGGTCAAGTATTATTTTGAATTGCTGGGCCTCTGGAATAAGCAATCATTACCTAAGATAGTGAATGTTCTTACCTTTGATCTGAAATAAATGATATTTTAATTAATTTAATTGAATTTATCATGCAACCTCTGAATAGGTGGAATCCTTTTATCAGGATTTTTCTCTGAGATATTGAAATGAAAAGGAATCATCTTGCTCATATAAATGGACGAAAATCTACTAAAGTAAAAAACCAATAAATTAAAAAAAAACTAAATTCAAAATATCTTATATATGCAGAGGCTTGTTTGTATACATACAGAACTTTCAAATGGTCATACATTAAAAATTATAACTATTTATTTATAAGTATAATATACATGTAATTACACAATATATGTCGATACATGAAATATACTAAGAAATGAATAAACATATTTAATCTGATTCTACCACCGGAATCGGAAAGTTGATTCTGACGAGAAGATCCGGCAAGAAACTCGCCAGTTACTCTTTTTGATCGCCAAAAATTTTAATAGAATGTTATTATTACTATAAAATTTATTGGATAAACTCACATTTTGATCTATTAAACGAATCTATTATCCAAAACTTTTTTCCCGCCACAGAACGAAACCCACAAAACATCTCCGACAATACTAAAATCTTGGCAAATAATATTAGTGCAGTAGCTGGTATTACAATACGAGGATTAATATGATTTGCTTGCACTAGAATAGGCTGGAAGGAGTTGTAATTTGGCATGCAACTTGAACTTGGCAACGGCTTGAGATAGAAAACCATCTTACTTTTTGTGACAATGGATCTGAATTTGCATAATTTTCCACACTGGCTAGTGAGAAAAGGAGGTTCTTTTTATCAGCCGCAAAAGTAGAGTTAACGTTGTTTAAAAAAAAACAATTGGTATTCTCTTAGACCATTTAACACGGGACTTGGTACAGCGAAGATCTAGTTTTAAAACATTCGGCCAAAATCCGCGGGGGGGAAGGAAAGTTTAGTGATGGTCTAGATATGAATAAATGAGGCCGTGTGGTCCCCGGCAGAGTAGAATAGGCCACCCTCACTCTTACCGAGGTGTCGTAAAAGGCGACTAAGGTAAAGCTGCCTAGTGGTCTAGGCGGTCACCAGGATGGTGGATTGGTGGGAGGGTTGGAATTTTGAAACAGTCATACAGTGTTAGTTGTTCATTCTAGTAAAAATGTAATTGCATCTAAAGGCTGTGCGTAGAAAATTTTCAAAATAGGTATTTCAGGATCTGATGATGGAATCTTAGAGAAACCGAAGTCAACAAAAAATTGTAGGTACCTAAATTTTCGGTAAGAATTTCTTACTGAAAATTTTGGTACAATTTTTTGCCCAGAGACTAAGGGGACCCGGGGATTAAACCCCTCTTGTGCAGCCATCGCTTTAAAGTGCGACCCACTAACCACTGCGCCACCGAGGCAGTCAATCTTACTATAATATACTTTATTCTAATTGCATAAATACAGAAAACAATTACAATACTAACAGACATCTGTCCAATCAAATAATTCAATGACCCGCACCAGCCGACGGCCGGTCCTAAGGGAAATCCTTCACCGTATACATACATGGCTCCGTCGGGCTTACATAGGGGACTCCTGATTATAGCTGAGGCCAGATCAAAAGCCACGGCCTCACTTCAAAAGCAAAATTTTATTGGCAATATTTACATTTTTATTGACACGATAGGACACCGCTTGCCTCCGTCCTGAAATGTAAGTGATTTTGAATTTTCTGATGTGTATTTTATTATCTGATTTTATGTGTCTTCAGTATGACTGCAGATTACCATAAGAAATACATTACGGTCACGTATCTACAGGCAAATGGTAGAAAGTATTTTGGCGTTATAAATATTTTTCCTTGTTCCTACATTTTTATTGAGCGATATTATAATAAAACTTTTATAAAAGTAATAGAAATTCTTGTAAGATAATGTAATTTTGATTGAAATGTAACATTTTTCTGGCTATTTCTATCATAATTTTGTAGACAAAGATGAAGTATTTGTTTTATTATTTTTAATTAAGTTCTAAAAAAAGTGAAGAGACAATCTATGTTGGTATGCTTCTCTTACATTATTACTCAATAATTCTATTCCCGTACCCTCTTATTTCGATGGGACAGTAGTGTGACATGACCGAAGAGGGATTAGGCGCAGGAACAACGGCTTAACGTGCTTTCCGAGGCACGGGGGTACAAGACCGCCAACTTCCAGACTCCGGGATAACACTGAGAATTTCTTAACAGAAAAACTCAGGTACAAATTTTGGCCCGACCCGGGATCAAACGCAGGACCCCAAGCGCAACCGTCGATTTAAAGTGCGACCCACTAACCATTGCGCCACCGAGGCAATACTTGTGCACTATAATATGTCCTACGTCGATGGCTGATCGCTGAGATTGGCCGCCATGACCGGAATATCAGTTTGCAGAACATTGCTCAGTAATTGATAACAAAAGTACCAATAGATATCAAAGAATTCGGTTATCCGGGAATCCGGAAATCCGGGGGAAAGGGAGATTTAAAGGTTGGCAGCGCTGGCGTCGCGAGTGTCCATGGGCGGCGGCAATCGCTTACCATCAGGTGATCCGTCTGCTCGTCTGCCACCTATCATGAAACATAACATAAAAAAAATAAAATGAATTCTTTAGTACATAGTAGAATAAGTTAATGTATTAGTTAGATAATAAACATATGTCGACGACACCGGTACACGGTAAAGCTTAAATGCTTATGATTGTACTGAGCCTTATAACAATTTTGTAATTATTTGTATAAGTTAAAAAAAAAAACAAGATCACCAAAAATATTTTACTGACTGCTCTACAGTCGAGTTTAATTTATTAAGAGCACAAATCATACTCTGTGTTGTGTCTATTATACACATTTTCAAAATTTGTCTGTCAATAGCATTCATCGGCCAAAAAAGATCGTAACTTGCTTAATATTTGAGATTTAACTAAAAATAGTAAAATTGAGTCAGGATCAATATGGCATTGGCTTGAACTAATATTTAAATAACAACACTGAATTCCATTTTTAACATTCCCTAAAAATAGGTCTGAATAATTTTTATGGCAAACCATTAGGTAAGGAGTAACATTGTTTGTGCTATCTACAGGCATGTTTGGGAGGTTCGTGATTGATTCCACTGTAATTTCCATACGCGTGCTCTGCTCATATTAGCCACTTTATATACCCACCAGTATGACCTGACCTTCCCTCCTCCCTTCTAGCTTTATGTTTTGGGTGGCAGCGGGGGTGAGGTTATGTGTTTTCGGAGGTCAGAGTGACTTGGCACTGGTTTCTAGGACTACACAATTGTGAGCCGACGCGACCTCCAGGCGCCTGTCGAGTCACGCACATATATTTTTTCAAAGCCTTAAAATCTATTGCCGTTGACTATTCTGTTGGTTTTGTACAAAGGAACGTTTCGCTGTTTAACTTTGTTTTCAGACTTATATTCCTATAGTTTAACATTTTATTTTCTCAGTTGTAATTTATGCCTTTAGTTTATACTTTTAGCGGAAATATCAGACACCTATTTTGGGATTTAATCTATGCTAGGCGTTTAAGTAAGTAAGTAAACATTTATTGACCACATACAATAATTACAGTGATAGGACACATAACATTAAATAGATATTGCACAGTAATATGTACATAGGAAGGAACTATTCAAACAAGAACAAATAAAATAAGTTAATACATGAACCAACCAAACAAGACCAAGGAAGGAAAAAAGGAACAAAGTGAAGTGGTCAACAAGGACCAAGCTCAGCATGTGCTGCAGCAGTTTGGACCTTGAGTGACGAAATCAATTGTGAATGTTTACATCTGCTAATGTCGCTTAGAATTACTGGTGTTGTTGTGTTTATGAATTCCTTGGACGTGACTATCATAGCGCGATAGGTCTTAATGAACATTGGGTGTCTTTAGTACGGCTCAGTTAATAGTTCTCTAACAAAATTCTCCTATAATAATGTAAACCTTACGGCCGCACTCAGAGACGTCATTTAAGCTAATGTTCATTAACTTTAGTATCGGTAGTCTTTATGCGTATCAAAATAAGTGTCAATATTTTTTCTTAAGTAGCCAACTAAGTTGATCAACGACTCTGAGTGTGGCAGTTAGAAGTCAAAATATTATACTGTTAATGAAATGATATTTTACTTATTACCATCTCCCTCATAATGTTGTGCTGTATTATGTGTTTGTTTGTATACGTTTGATTATTTTGTTTTAGGTGGTGTAACCCTCAATTAAAAAATAAAAATCAGAACGATTAAAATATCCTTACACCGGTCAATTTCTCATTAAAATGTGTCTCTTTAATCGCTCGACATTGGCAAAGTTATATAAGTGTTCGCCATGGGCAACAGTAGCAGCCATAATTTAAAAAAAATACTTATTACCAAAACTTCAAAAAAGGAGAAGGTTCTATGTTCGACTGTATGTTTTTTTTTATTTATGTTCACCGATTTTTCCGCCAGTTGTTGACCGATTTGTACAATTATTTTTTTATTTGAAAGAACACACTTCCTCTGATGAAGGGATCCCAGAGAAATCTAGGGCAAGCCTTAAATTTTATAGGAACATGACATGTGCCTGATTGTATTATTTTTGTAGCTCAGCTGATGATGGAGAGTTAACCTTCAACTCTTTAACGGCTAGGAGTTAAAAGATAACTCTTTCAATAGGTACCGTATTCACATTTATGCTGATGGATATGTTACCAAAAGATGAAGCACGAAAAAGCATTTAAAGTGTACTTAGTATTGACTGACCGGATGGCGCAATTGGTAGTGCCCTGCCTCTTACGCCGATGGTCGTGGGTTTGATCCCCACCCTGGACAAACATTCGTGCGATGAACACTTGTGTTTGTTCAGTGTCTGGGTGTAATATATGTATTTAAGTATATATTTGTGTTCCTCTGTTGTCTGTTATCTGTAACACAAGTGCTTAAGCTACTTAGTACGGAATCAGGTCAACGTATGAGATGTTGTGAGAATTATTATTATTATTATATTATTATTATATTAACAGAAATACCAGACTTTTCCCCACCAATATCTACAAAATTTTCTGGATGAGTTTGGACAAATTTAGGTTCGGAAATACAATGTGGTCATTTCATCTGGTGTTGCTTGTGTTTTCATTTGGCATACAATGCCATTGAAGCACCAAGTAGGTGCAATAACAATGCATACCTACGGAGATGCCATACCGTTATTTTTATTTATTCATGCAGAGGGTTATTGTACTTCATAAACATACTTTTTAAAAATTCACAAACAGCGGTACATTTATTAATTTTGCATGAGGAAACGAAAGTACGATGTCGCATATTCCGAGCAATAGTATGCATTGCAAAACCGTATTGTCTCAACAATTTGAGATGGAGAATTTAATATTCCAAGCGTATTGTTGTAATACAATTTAGAAAGTTAAATATAATAAAATGTTTTTTTATGTGATAGGTGGCAGACGAGTAGATAGATCACCTGATGGTAAGCGATTGCCGCCGCCCATGGACACCCGCGACATCATTGGATTCACAAGTGCGCTGCCAACCTTTCCCCCGGATTTGGCCTCCGGTAACCTCACACACGCAGCGAAACACCGCACAGTGCTGCTTCACGCCGGTTTTCTATGAGGCCGTGGTATCACTCTGGTCGATCCGGCCCATTCATGCCGAAGCGGGGCTCTCCCATGGTAAACGATTTTGTTACATTATAGCAGACAAGCAAGTAGACTGCTCACCTGATGGTAAGATCACCATGGACATCTACCGGCAAATACATTGCCGGAACGGCAAGGAAGGAAAAAGGTCTTTTCCTGTAGATCACCAGATAATATCTATTTGGAAACACCATCGTTGGCAGCTGGTTCTAACGTAAACTAAGTACGTATGCATTAACTTACTCGCTATAAAAAATTAAAGACCTGGCCTGCCCGCCGTTCAGGCGGTCTCCGTCCGGAGGGTCGTGCACATGGCTTCGTGCCCGTCACCACGACCCCCCACTATGGACGATGAGAGGGTGCCCAGGGGTTTTAGTCGGTAGACCCCCGCCGTCATGCGGGAGTCCGACATAACCCGTCCACCCCCAGGTGGTCGGGTATGCGTAACGCATTTCCCCTGGGAGAACAAAAAAAAAAGGTAAGTACTTGATGTTGATAGTTAGATATTTTAACTATATTTATGGATGTTGAATAAATAAACCTTTTCCTTTACCGAAATTAAAATACTGGTAGGGCCTAAAATCTGAACTCGGAGATAGGTCGCTCAAGCACCTGTGTTACGGATATCAGAATCAACAGTGAGATTAAAAATATATACATATAATACTTTTCTTTTGTAAATACATATTTATAATACATAGAAAACACCTAGACCAATACAAACAAACATGTTCATACACACAAATGTTTGTACTGTGCGAGAATCGAACCCGCAACCCTTGGACCAAAGTGATTTAAAGCGATAGCTGCGCGATAGGTCCCGACTTCGATCCCCTGGTCGGGCCAAAAAGGAAACCTAACCTAAGTTTTCAGTTAGCTCAGGAAGATGTCCTTAGTGCCAGCCCAGTGTCTGAAAGTTGGCGGCCCCCCGTGCCTCAAAAAGCACGTTGTTGGTCCTGCGCCCGATCCCTCTCCGGTTGTGTCATAGTAGTGTCCCATCGGAATATGAGAATAAGGGAATAGACAGTTTTCGCACACACTTGAGCACTATAATATATCCTGCGTACGTGGCTGATCGTTTAGATTGGCCGCCGTAGCCGTAATCGACATTTTATTAAGAAAGAGCACGTCAAGAGAGAAAAAACTTTAATATGGAATACTGAGTCTCAAGTAAAACTGATAGCTTATTTCTATTCACTAAAAAACATTATTTTGTTATAGTGCTCAAACAGTCATAAAATTATTCCTGGCTGCTTTAAAAGTAATTCGGTAGATAAAAAATTAATCAAAGAATTTTATTCAACAAAATTAATATTAGCTAAATAAAACCGTTACAGTCCATTGTTTTGACTGCTAGGGCTTTGTAAATCTGGGCTGTGTATCTATGTATACTACTACATTTACTTAGATCACAACTACAATTCCGCGTCTGTTCATGCTTATATTAATATCTCCGCCATACCCGGAATGAATTTCAAACCGGAGCCACCAAAAAGTGCCACTCTTACTTTGAGTAATCAAGTTGATACACACAGTGGCACGTGCCGGTACGGCCGACCGTAACGACTGCCGGCCAATTAAAACAAAAACAGACGTCCGTGTTGTGGGTTGATATATCTCTACAATTCAGGCCCCACAGGGAAGCGGTTGAAACGCTATATTTTCTATTAGCCTTTGGTATCTCTGAAAATACCTACCTACTTTTATTGGATAAAAGAATAGACGTGAAAAGCAACGGAAAGTGTTTTTCTTCATGTGATAAGTGGCAAATGAGCAGACAGATCACCTGATGACACCCGCGTCACCAGTTAAAATGCTGCTTTTATTTCCTAGCTTCCATTTTTAGAAAACATTTTCCTTTTTAAAGGATTTTTTTTCTAGAATCATTTTCAAATGCTTACATTAAAATCTTACATTTCTGACATCGATTTAAAAATCTTTGTACTAAAGTGTGGTTAGTAATTAGCTGATGACCCAATTTTTCGTGGCACAGTGAATAAAGACCTATATTCATGCTATAATTAAATAATCAAGTCAATCACAGAACAGCACGTGTCCTTACGATTGTCCAAAATAACTTACTTAATTGTGTTTGGAACTCCTCAACAATTTTTTTTATTAGTTAGTATAATTAGTTATTTTTTTAATCTAATTAATTGTAATCTTAATGTACGGCTGTGAAGCCTAAGGAAGAGACCAAGCTCCTTGTGGCTGAACGAAAGATCTGGCGGAAGATTCTGGGATCTACACAAACACTGGATGGAACCTAGAGAAGGAGGAAGAGTTGGGAGCTACAAGACCAGGTGGGCGAGCCTAATATCATCGGCGAAACTAAAGCACATCGACTTCGCTGGCTCGGCCACCTCGAGAAAATGGGAGAGGATCGTGCTGTAAAAACAGCGTATCTGGGATGGCCAAATGGTCGAAGGCCAGTTGACCGTCCAAGGTACCGATGGAGAGACGAGGTCGAAAAGGATTTGCGTACACTTCTGGCGAATGACTGGCAGGAGGTGGCGCAGGACCGGCCTAGATGGAGACTCTTATTATCGAAGGCCAAGGCTCACTTTGGGTCGCGGCGCCAACCTAGTTAGTTAGTTAATAAAATTTTACTTTCTTATTGATACATACATATAAGCTGTTATAATTATTTTTGTATGATGTGCTGTTGGTGAACCTAAGTAAATAAATAAATACATATACAGTAAAGTTTCACAGCTATGTTTAGGCTTTGTCATAAAAATTTAACAAGACAAAGAAGTTTACCGTCATGACAAAGTTATGGCGAATAAAACACATTTTTTTGTGTGTTAAAAGAAGTTGACGTTAGAATACATTTAACAATGTTCATAACTGCATAGAAATTCTGTACCTACAGTTACCTACAGTCCTCAGTTGAATAAAGACTATTATTTCTTCGTAACGAAACGTGTTTTAATTGTGATCCGGCTCGAAGGACCAGATGAAGACTTTACCTCGGGCTGGTTCACAATTAAAACACGTTTCGTTACGAAGAAATAATTTATTACGGAAAAGCACGCTAAAAAAATTGCCGCGAAAAGAAAATTTAAACAATTTTTTCACAATGACAGATACGAATGACAAGTTCTTTATTCTTTCTCTTTTTTTTCAAATTTAAAAATAAACACATGAGTCGTCCCTAGCGAAAACTTTTTCATTTCTAAATATATTTTTCCAGCGATCTGGCCGCATCTGTGTGGCGACACTAATAACCTCCGCCGGGTGACAGGGAACTGCCAGCAGATATTGTCATCAATTTGTTTGGGGCAAGACGCCGCGCTGCTTCGTATTCCGGCGACGCGCGACCCGCCCGCCCCGACTTATGAACACACTACCAATAAGAACAACAAAGTTGAGATGTCAGCCGATTAGCCGCAAGTCACGTTATCATCCCTTTTTTCGCCCAAGTAAATATATTTTCTTCGCAAATACGCCTCTCGACAAATATGTGACGCACCACAATGTGCAAATATTTTCTCTCCCGTATGGTTAGCTTAGTTGCTAGTGTGTTCGTTATTATTCCACGTCTAGATCAGCTTAGGGTAACGATACCTTTCTAATGGAGCTCGGGATACTCGCTAAACTTTTAAACTCTCCACATTTTCACCGAAAACGAATAAAGCCCCGATAATGCACAGTGTAGAACGCCTGGTACGTAGCTGGAAATCTAATATCGAGTATTAGCCGGGTTTTAAGTTCCGAACAAAATAAGAAGATAGATAAGTACTTAGTTTAGTTCTTAACGTTTCAAAGGTAAATTTGGGAGCAAAGACGTCTCAGGATTTCGAATTTTTACTAGCTTCTTTATTTATATTTCTCTATCCCCGTTATTAGAAATCGCGAAATAAGGATAGTCCTGGAACAAAACTCGTTCGTGTTGCAACAGGATGACATGAGCTTTAGTACGGTAATAACTTAAGATTGCCATTTGTGATAAGGTGGAAGAAGTTTGAATACTTCTGCAAAATTTTTACCACGACTTGTGAATAATAATGAGTTATTTGTTTTCATTTTTTTAAATGAAAAAGTACAGCCATGAAAATGAAGATAAATAACTCAAACAGTTGGTTTGAAAAAACCACCCCTGCATATATCACATTAGTAACTAACAATTAGCATAATAAATGCAGTAAAATTTGCACCATGCTGCAGCTGATTTTAAACTAGGGCGGTAAAGTTATTCCGAATGATTGCCAGACGGTGAATTATTACAGCTGTTCCTCAATAATATAATATATATATATATATATATATATATATATATATATATATATATATATATATATATATATATATATATTATATTATTGAGGAACACACATATACACGCGACACCAGTTGAGTCAGAAGTGTCAAAATATGATTTGCTTAATATCATATTTTTGTACCATTAAAGACCCATAGGAAGACCAAAGAAAAAAAATGCTGTATTTCAATTAGACACATCATATAGCAACAGTAAAATGAACACTTGATTTATCAAGTAAACTCGTAAAAAAGTGTCCCTATTACCCGCTACGACCAATAGGTACAAAATCATAGGCGCCCAGACACCCAAGGTTTCTGGTCCGATTTCAGGCCAGATCAATTTTTTTTCCGGGATATAACTATGAATAACCAATAGATATACTTGTTTATCCTCTAGATTCAATTCAGTAGGGTAATTAAGGACACCAAAGCAATTTAAGTTACTCTATGCCCCAAAATTGTTATTCCGCAATCGATGCAGAATATCCCTTGTCGAACACTGTCATCCAATCTGAGCGTCATGCTGCACCTCTTAATGCATAGTTTGTCTAACTCATCTTCCAAATTATGACACACCAAAACCGTGATTTGAATAGCAAACGCGCTAAAGCGTTGCTTTAGATATTCACCGGTTTGTGTTAGGCGAGGTAGGGATGTGAAAAGATATCGATATTAAAAACAAGATTCGAAAATCGTATCGATGTGACCATGGGAGAGCTACGGTCCGGCACGAATGGGCCGGCTTGACCGCGGTGATTCTAAGTCCATATCGAAAACCGGCGTTTGAATGTTGTATTAAATTACAAGATAGTATTAGGCGCCGACTTCAGTAACACCTTTTCTCGAGTGTACTGTTACAAAATATTATTTGAAGTGTAAAAAGTGTTAGAAATATTATTTTATACATTTTAGTTCGTGGTTTTTGAAGGGGTTTTTTTGGGATATTCGATGTAGCTCATTTGGAACAGTTCAACTAACAAAAGTAGGTAATTTTGATAGTTAAAACCTTCTAAACATAGTTTCAGTAAAGAAAAACATGGTACTCCAAATTGAAAAGCTAGATCTGTTATCATTATTCCAAGGATTTTTTTTCCTTCCGGATTAATTTTGTTCGACACTTTTTTATATACTTATTTTATCATATAGGATGAAGATGAATTTTCAATTTAACTTTAAATAAATATTTTACAACATCACGTACATTGATCTGACATCGAGATAGGCGTAGTTCAAACACTTGTGTTATGGATATCAGAACCAACAGCGGGATTACAAAAATATACAAATAATACTTTTCTTTTGTAAGTACATACTTATAATACATAGGAAAAACCCAGAATTGTATTGTAATTTGTATTGGTACAAACAGACATGTTCATGCACACAAATGTTTGTGGTGTGCGGGCTCGATAACCCGCAACCCTTGTACCAAAAAATCTTAACGTAGGTTAATTTTATATCAAAATTGATTTTTTTATTATTGCGCAATGAATCAATAAAATCCTATCGATTTTCATCATCCCTTCTCTACAGCGAGGCGACAGGGGGTACCGACTTCGGAGGCTTATTTGAGGCGGGCGCGTGACAAGAAACTGAAGGCAGCGTGTGTCAAGACAGGACGCGGTCTCATCAAAACATTGTCGCGCAATCCCGCGGGATCAGCTGATATTATATCCGAATTGAGGCGACGCTTGCGACAATCCGATGACAACGGCTGCAAACAAATCAGCCCGACTTGGAGATTAACTTGAAGGTTGTTTGTTTGTGAGGTTGGTACTACTTGTATAAGCATCTGAGGTCATACAGAACCAATAATATTAATTGGTTCATAGGCAATAATATTCACGGATTCGATTTATCATTAAGCGCAATGACAATTACAATATAATATAACAATGAGTTTAAATTATTGTTTAGGGATTGCAATCCCGATCCCGCGGGATCCCGATCTCGCGAGATCTCGTGTGATTTTTCGGGATCAATTCCGAAGTATCATATGACGAGATCCCGTTCGAGATTGACGGGATTGGGCGGCAGTGGTCAGCGACGCTACACACGTCCATTCGGGGTGCAAGCGGCGCTTTGTTGCCAACCAGTGTTGAGTCGGCCAGGACAATCTCAGCAACGGGGTACATTGCAACGGATATTAAATGTATTATACGTATGTATTTACCAAAGAAAAGTATTATATGTATACTAGCGGCCGCCCGCGACTCCGTCCGCGTGGAAAAGTAACTTTTTACCCCCCTTTCAACCCCTTACAACCCCCTTTTCGCAATAAAAAGTAGCCTATGTGCTTTCTCAGGGTCTAGATTATCTGTATACCAAATTTCATTTAAATCCGTTGAGTAGTTTTGGCGTGAAAGAGTAGCAGACAGACAGACAGACAGACAGACAGACAGACAGACAGACAGAGTTACTTTCGCATTTATAATATTAGTATGGATATTTGTAATTCCGCTGTTGGTTCTGATGTCCGTAACACAGGTGCTTGAGCAACCAATCTCGGAGTCAGATCAATGTATGTGATGTTGTGAAATATTTATTTATTTATTAAATGCCGTTTAGCAGATGACACTATTTGTGTTTTTAAAAGTAATTTTCAAAATTACTCGTAGGTATACTACTCTTTTTTTATGTAATCTAGGTGGCAGACGAGCAGACGGATCACCTAATGGTAAGCGATTGCCGCCGCCCATGGACACATGGTGCCGCGATACCAGTGGAGTCACAAGTGCGCTGCCAACCTTTAAGCTCCCCCTCCCGGATTGGGCCTCCGGTACCCTCCCTCAACAGCAGAAAAACACAGCACAATGCTGCTTCGCTCTGGTTTTTTGTGAGGCCGTGGTATCACTCCGGTCGAGCCGGCCCATTCATCTCGAAGCATGGCTTTCCCACGATACTTCCTAATTCCCCTGCAACATCCTTATTGTTTTGAATACCTAATTTACCTATGTTAATTTCCTTAAAACCTGATAATTATTTAGTTGGTAAGATTAACCACTCAAATGTGTAAATGACGACCCGTTTGGAACAGTGGTAGTGGTACTCGATGCGGTAAACTAACAATTTTATACAAAAAGTTTAACACTACTATAGATAAGTAGCTCGGCGGTTTGGCAACTTGTATCACATTTTTACCCGACTACGGCGAAGCAAAAGGGAGGGTTATGATATTGACCTGTATGTATGTATGTATGGTTGTTCATCTGTTCCCTCATTACTTCTAAACTAGGTATCATATTTTAACAAATGAGTCGTCGTTAGAAGTGTCTTGATTGTCTTCTGATAGGTTACATGACGTCACGTTAAATTGACTACAGCGCCCTCTAAGGGACTTAGAGTAGAAATTTTGCTTGACGGTACCGTGTATCAAATGAATGACCATTTTAAGCAAATTTGAATATGTAATTTTTTTACATAACTAAAAATATATTAAATAAAAATAAAGTTTAAAAACTAAAACCCGACTACCAAAAAACACGCTCTCAATAGTACGAAACAATAAAATTGTCTCTGCTGAAACTAATATGCCGTATCGCCGTGGTCGTATGCCACCTACTGTTTGATGACCCGATTGGAACAGTGGTAGTGCACGCTGCCTCTGATACAAGGGTTGCGGGTTCGATCCCCGCACAGTACAAACATTTGTGTGCATGAACATGATTGTTTGTATTGGTCTGGGTGTTTGCTGTGTATTATAAGTATATATTTACAAAAGAAAAGTATTATATGTATATATTTGTAATCCCTCTGTTGATTCTGATATCCGTAACACAGGTACTTGAGCTACCTAACTCGGAGTCAGATCAATGTATGTGATGTTGTGAAATATTTATTTATTTATTCGCCATGGACACATGGTGCCGCGATACCAGTGATGTCACAAGTGCGCTGCCAAACCTTTAAGCTCCCCCTCCCGGATTGGGCCTCCGGTACCCTCCCTCAACAGCAGCAAAACACAGCACAATGCTGCTTCGCGCTGGTTTTCTGTGAGGCCGTGGTATCACTCCGGTCGAGCCGGCCCATTCATTTCGAAGCGTGGCTCTCCCGCGATACTTCCTAATTCCCTTGCAACATCCTTATTGTTTTGATTACCTAATTTACCTATGTTAATTTCCTTAAAACCTGTTAATTATTTAGTTGGTAAGATTATCCACTCAAATGTGTAAATGACGACCCGTTTGGAACAGTGGTAGTGGTACTCCATGCGGTAAACTAACAATTTTATACAAAAAGTTTAACACTACTATAGATAAGCACTTTAAAGCGACGGCTGCGCAAGAGGTCCCGGGTTCGATCCCCGGGTCGGGCCAAAAATTTGTACTAAGTTTTCGGTAAGAAATTCTTAGTGGCAGCCCGGAGTCTGGAAATTGGCGGTCTTGTACCCCCGTGCCTCGGAAAGCACGTCAAGCCTTTCGGTCCTGCGCCCAATCCCTCTCTGGTCGTGTCACAGTAGTGTCCCATCGGAATAATGAGGGTAAGGAATAGAGAGTGCACTTGTGTTTGCGCACACACTTGAGCACTATAATATATCCTGCGTACGTGGCTGATCGTTGAGATTGGCCGCCGTAGCCGTAATCGGTTGGAGGATTATTACTATAGATAAGTAGCTCGGCGGTTTGGCAACTTGTATCACATTTTTACCCGACTACGGCGAAGCAAAAGGGAGGGTTATGATATTGACCTGTATGTATGTATGTATGGTTGTTCATCTGTTCCCTCATTACTTCTAAACTAGGTATCATATTTGAACAAATGAGTCGTCGTTAGAAGTGTCTTGATTGTCTTCTAGTTATAGGTGACATGACGTCACGTTAACGAAACTAAAAAAAAAAAAATTTTGCTTGACGGTATCGTGTAGGTATCAAATGAATGACCATTTTTAGCAAATTTTGAATATTAAATTGTTTTTACATAACTAAAAATATATCAAATAAAAATAATGTTTAAAAACTAAAACCCGACTACCAAAAAACACGCTCACAAAAGTACGAAACAATAAAATTGTCTCTGCTGAAATTATTATGCCGTATTGCCGTGGTCGTATGCCACCTACTGTAGCAAAACAGATTCATTATAATAATAAAATAAAATCAATGTGGCAAACGACCACGGCGATACGGCATAATAATTTCAGCAATTTTATTGTTTCGTACTTTTGAGAGCGTGATTTTTGGTAGTCGGGTTTTAGTTTTTAAACTTTATTTTTATTAGATTCTAAAACTTAGAGCAACACGGGTCTCCGTAAAAAACTTCGCCCGATATTTAACCATACAAAGTATTAAAACTACAAACAAGGTAGGTACAGATACAATATATCGATTTTTTTATATTACTTAGATATACTTAATGTGATAATAACGCCCATGGCGTTTATATCCTGTAGAATTTTATACTATCCCTACTTTATAATAAACACCACAAAACATTAAAACCAATTAGTAAGAAAATATTTCAATTTACATAAACTAAGCTGTGCTCGAAATAATAACACTTTCATTGCCCCACAGTAAAGTCTACTTAAACCTTTTAATACTCGAACTAGTTGGCTTAAGACTATTGCAGAAGCTGAAACAATCGCCACTTTATAAGTCACGTAGAGCCTTAACAGAGAAAAGTTGAAGCGACACCTGTTAGGTAGGTGGCGCTCGAATTATCCAGAGAAATAAAAAGTGACTAGATAAAACACAATGAGATCCTTCCAAGTCGGGTGCTGTTCTTGCGAATCATTAATTTTAATTCGTTCCCCGTGAAGACGGCCGCTCTAATGAATTATTGGGAATCGCTGGAACACCTCCCCCTTCCGTCCCGTGGACTTTCCACACTTTTTCTTCAGGACTTAGCATAATGTGAAAAAATGTTGTGCGGCCTCGCTGCATACTAATCACTTGTTGTGCCTGCCCTAAGCACCGAGGCCGGAACTCCGCGCCCGAGACAAGATTAACAACTTTTACTCCTGATCGATCACTTAATGCCGCCTTTTTATAAGCTTCAATTTCAGTACTCCCTAATCTTTTCACTTCGTAATCCGGGAGTCGCTTCGAAATTATCAAAGGCGAAATTCAACCCGAGAAATAAAGGATTCGTAAGAGTGCCTGCTTGTTATGCACTAAATCTTCGCAGATTTAATGGATTCTCATTCTTATTCCGACTAACGTTACAGTGGATGGACATCAGGAATGGCGAGCGCATACCAATGATTAAAAATTTTCCAACTGATTTCTTAGTGATTCTGGTGAGAGGAGTGCCTTAGCGTTGGGGCACCTGGCTGTCCGGGAGGCTGCTGGGCGTCCCATAGGTCTCCGTACGTGTGAACGATGTCAGGCGTGTCCGCGAGCCCCGGGCAAGGAAACTTGTATTTTTTAAACTTTTGCCTTCCCGTAAGCCGGGGCAGGAAAGTTACAATTGTGTTCCCCCTCCGCCCCCTTCAATATGTGACCTGCTTATTTATTGGAGAGGCGTCGGCGGAGTTCTCAGACAATATGTCGCGAACTACCCTAGCAAACGCACGCGGAAAGGACGACTTAAACAAAACACAATTTAACCCCGGAGAAAGTAAACTTTGATTTATACTAACTTTCAGGTCCCAACTATCTGTTTCGCAAGTTGGTACCCAAGCTAATATTTATTACGGTGTTACAACACTTGTAATACCGGTACGAAATGTTACTACTTGGGAAAGAAACAAAGTTTACGAGTAGGCATGACACCTACTTATGTTTTATGTTGTCGGACTTATGTCCATAAGTAAAACAATGATAAAGTCGTTGTTGTATAATATAATAATGAATATGATCATTGTTCTAATTAGACTGAATACACAGACTTCAAAGGATAAACAAGTGTGTTTTACATTAAGGTAAAGGTTGATTGAAGAAAAATAGATTTAAATACTTTACCGCAGTTAATCTCAAAATGGGCGATAACGCGCCCTACAGGCCTAAAGAATGGTGGTAAGTGATCTAAAAAAAATTAAAGTTGTAGTTCTATAAATGAGGTTAGGTTAGGTGGTGGCCGCCTTCCTGCCATGAGTGCAACGCTGCGGAGGACAACGTTAAGTTGTTGGTCCTGCGCCCGATCCCTCTCCGGTCGTCACAGATCTGTCACAGAAGTGTCCCATCGGAATATGAGAGTAAGTAAGGGAATAGAGAGTGCACTTGTGTTTGCGCACACACTTGAGCACTTAAAATATATTGCGTACATGGCTGATCGTCGAGATCGGCCGCCGTAGCCGTAATCGGTTGGAGGATATTAGTGATAGTAATGCACCAAAAGTTTAATTAGCACAATGACCGTAAAGAAATAAAAACTTTTTCAATGACAAACTTTAATAACATTTTCTAACAATTCAAATAATCTCCACCTTAGCATACAGATGAACCGGGAAAAAAGTAGTTTTAAAACCCGATGGCGTCTCCCAGAGTATCCAGATCAATTCTCAATAGAGATGTAGCGAACGCCATCATTATTCAGCACTTCTGGTCCTACGTCGGCGCAGCTAATGACGGCTGCGCGTGGAATACTGAGCAGATTGTACCCTACTATTACTTCCTTGTATGCTTCTTTTATACGCGCTTGCAATCTGAAGGAAACGATCTAAAGACGCTGGAAACACCAGAAGCATAATAAATTTAAAATTTCATACATCTCATACATTGAACTGATTACGTTAGTAGCTTTTGCACTTGTGTTACGGATATCAGACAACAGAATAATTACTTTTTTTCTATTATTATTATGGCTCTACCCGAAGATAATTCGCCAATGTCAAGTAACTTATTGAGAATAAGTAGGTAGTCAACAGTCGAAGTTAGTCAAAGGCACAGTCACTTAATAAAAAACGCCAGTTTTTTACGTTTTATCGACCTACGGATTCAACGGATATCACTCAAAAAGCAATCACGGGTTTTTTTTATGTTATGGCGTCTATCGAATTTCGATTTAACTCTATCACGGGTTTTAAGATTATTAGGTCCAAGCAAGCTATCACGAGACAACGCACTCGACACACAATAGCAGTTTTAAAAACGATACAATCCAACAATTCTTATTATTAGATAGAATAATTAGAAATAAATAGGTTTTATCTATGAAATAGTCTTTTTTTTTCTAGACAAAATAAGATGTATATCTCGTTTAATAAGCAAAAAGTCACCATACTATAATTGTATTTCGATTTAAGATTATATTTTAAGGTTTATATTAAATAAAGATCAGATATTATTGTATTTGTGATGCAAAATTTACGTTTTTATCAATAATAACGTTTTTTTCTGAAAAACTATCGTACACGTTCCTAAACGTTGTTCATTAAAACACAGTTAATTATGTAGTAGTAGCATTAACAGTTACTTTAGAAATTAAAAAAAAAGTTAGTATGGAAAATACAACTTCTAAGAAATCGCCATACAAAACGGCAATTACATAGGTAAAGACTTAATACTTCAATACATATAACACAACCAGATACAGAAAACCAGCGTGAAGCAGCACTGTGCTATGTTTCGCTGCGTGAGTGAGGGTACCGGAGGCCCAATCCGGGGGATAGGACGGTTTAAAGGTTGGCAGCGCACTTGTGACTCCACTGGTGTCGCGGGTGTCCATGGGCAGCGGCAATTGCTTACCATCAGGTGATCCG
Organism: Marasmia exigua; assembly: GCA_019059595.1. Classification (NCBI taxonomy): domain Eukaryota; kingdom Metazoa; phylum Arthropoda; class Insecta; order Lepidoptera; family Crambidae; genus Marasmia; species Marasmia exigua. Next base: position 6,339,180 of record CM032467.1, read on the forward strand.
TCTGTTCGTCTGCCTACCTATTACATAAAAAAAGACAGTGAACAAACACAAGTGTTCATCACACGAATGTTTGTCCATATTTCTACAATAATTTTTTTTTTCTCACCATAAAGTTACCTTTCATATTAAAACTAAATTAATACAGGAGACTGGAGTCTGAAGTAGGCAACAATTCTACCCCTATCTGAAACAAGTAATTATTATTTGATAGAAATGGGGTGAGCCCTGCGTCTCATAGCCACTGCGACCAGTAGATGATCTATTGTGGCAGCCCCGTAACCTATTACAGCACCTCATGTAGCTCCAGTTCCAGGATAAACCCGAGAATGGAGCTGATGGGGGAGCTCTTGATCTCGTCAGCTGAGATCATGTGTGCTCCCAGGTGCCGGCTTCTGCAGCGGTGCAGTGCTATGCACTCGCCGAGGACGTGGATAATCGTTTCCTCGTCCTCGCGACAGAACCTGCAGATTTTGGTATCTGAAAGGCCCATGTTGTGCAGGTGCTTGTTTAATTCATATAGACACTGCTTTTCTGCGGACTCCATATGAAAACATTGTATTTTTCTAGCCTATTCTCATACCATCATCTCAAAAGCAGAATTTTTTATAAGTACTAATAATAACATAATTTATCATGGTGCTTAAAAGGCACTTCTTTTCTATGCTACTCTATTAAAAAACTTGTATCAAATCATCATCAATCAATTCATTTCATCGCCACAGAAGTAAATACCTAGGGAAAAAAAAAATCTTAATTCTTTTGTGGCCATTTTACAGTATCTTCTAGTCTAATAAACGCTGAAAATTCACATATTATCTACGTATACGTACGTATATGGATTATACGGTATTGTGCCTTGTATGACCACAATCTCGACGGCCCATGGTGACCTAGATAGCGCCTATTCAGACCAGTATTGATTATTTAATTTCACATGCACATTTTAGAAATAAACTTAACCATATATGTATAACTATATCTTCGCGTAAATGAGCGATGGTAGCTCAGTGGATAAGGCATGCCTCTTAAAACAACAGGCCATAGATTCATGCAGGGGTGTCCATGGGCGGCGGAATTGCTTACCATCAAATGATCCGTCTGTACCTCTGCCGCCTCTCATATAAAAAAAAGGTGGTGCATTCTCTACATTTTTGAAATGTTTGAGCATATTTATATCATTAGCTGGGCGTTTTGAATAGTAAAGTAAATTATATATTAATCACATGTATGTCTATGGATATATATTTATTTAGCCGTCATACATATTTCTGCATCGCCTACTGGTTGACTGGTAGAGAATGCTGTATAGCATTAAGTCCGCCAATTGTAGTTTATTTTCTTGTGCAATAAAGAATAAATAGATAAATAGTAGTCTCATTGTAAGTTGAGGTAATTAATTGTTCTGAAAGTCATGGTCCAGTTGATCTGGTTCCTCTGTTTAATTGACATCTCTGTTAAATTAGCAGGTAACATATGTGTTCGAAAATAAATAGCTGGTTTTTTTATATGTAGAACCTTTTTGGAGTTTTTTGATTTATGTGAAGAAGAAAAAAGTGTGTGTCAAAAATGTCAATGAATATTAATATAATATTTTTTTATGTACCTATTATATAAAATATATGTGATGTAAACTCTCAACACAACGAACGTATATAATTTCTCCAAGTTGTAGACAACAAACCCAAACCCCCAGGATCAAACAATAGTATTACATTTTATGTGTTTATTTATTTCAGTGGATGCTACACAAAAAATAAAATAATTATAAAAGTTTGTTTTACCACTAAATTAAGTAAAATGACAATTAGATTGGATTGAAAATAAAAACGCAATACTTGTCAGACACGTCTAATTTATAGACAAGTGGGGACATAACATGGCTGAAATGAAAATTTAACTGCCCACTAAAACATATTTAAGTACCTAAAATAAATAACAGGCTACAATACCGCCATTTCGATATAAAAATCTGGCAGTTTGACAAATCAAAGGCTCGCATGCACCAAATCTATAGGATTCAAACACCTCATGCATCCCCATTCGTTTTTAAGGAATGCTAAAATTTAAATACAGAATCCATTTTGTGTTCAAATGAGTTTTCAGAATAGGCAATTAGTTGTTAGCCGGCCGCCGTTCTCTTTCATTACGCTATATAGTTGCCCAAATATCTGAGCCCCTTAAAGATATATCTCCGTTGCTTTTCCATTTTCTTCTAACAGTTCGCTTATGCGAGGAAGGGAGGTACTCAGTTGTAAAATTTTAGTAGTGTTTCGCGGTTTGTTCACCTCTCCCGGGATACCTCCAATGTTATTATATTTCGAAACGAAACACTGGACCCGGGAAATTTATTTTCACGCCTTTTTTTTGAGAAAACAACGCAGCCTCTAATTAATTTGCTCAGTACGAGTATGGAGCATAGTTTTTGTTGTTTTCATACTTTACAACACGACGGTGTGCGCATTTGTAAAGTCAGCATTAAAAGATAAAAATACTAAATTCCCATTACAGACCGTTATCGTTGCGCTGCACATTCGAAAGAGACGCTTGAATAAACTTTTATTCAAGGCAAACAAATCGTTTAATTAAATAGATTTGTATTTTAATCAACCATAACCCCTACTAAATCCCACTGAGCTAGCTGAGCGAATTATCCAGTCAAAAGCAAACCAAATAAACCCGGGACCTATTTATCCGAAAGCGGGAAACTGGAAACGCAACTCTTTAGAACGTGCAATTCCTTTCTTATTTCATAACGCAATCTTCCCGGGTTCTTATCTAACAACGAACATATCTCGCCCCCGCTCCGGAGGAAAATCGTCCAATATAAAATCGGTTTAATTTGCGCTTTTCGCACTCAATGGGATGGAATAATATCGGGCAATTTGGTTACCGCCGGCATAAATATGGCGGGCCGCGCTGTAATTGTAACGCGGGCAATTCGCGCCTCGTAACGACCAGGAGGAGAAAACTTCGGCCGTTTGCGTTGCGTGACGGCCGCGTCGCGGCGCGGGCGGACGGCCGCGAGGGACGACCGCGCACCAAATAGTTCCACGATCATTATATCCGTGAAGATTAAAATTTCAAGAGTGACTCATATTTCAACAAAATTTAAGATGAACATAACCTTTATTTTTCTAGGATAGCAAATTAGCAACCGACAGCTTTGGACGCAACTGGACACGCTAAGATGAGGATGAGGGTATTTGCAACTGTTAGAAGTTTTTCGTTACATGATGGTTGTGCATCGTGGTGGAAAAGTGAACCCATTAAGCGGTGAAAGGCGTTGACACGCTGCTAGGCTAACAGTTTATATCTAGTGCCATCATATCTTGAATTAAAACAAATATTTTTTTTTTAACTAGGCTGAGAATTTCACGCAAATATTTCGACATAATGGTCACGCTCGTGTATCGTAGATTCGTCATCGGCGGCCATCCTTAGTCATCATCGATACATTGCGAAGCTCCGTTAATCCTACTAATATTGACGTCATCTGCGTATATTGAATAAGACAAATTGAATTTTCATTGTAGCTTATTGTTACCTCATTTGTTATCCTCATGTTGTGAGATAAAAGTTGATCAGATCAGACTTCCCATCATGGGAACAATATGCGGCTAAAGTATTTGGTTAAACTTACAATAAGTCTTCATTGTGACTAAGTTTTACACCTAATATAGGTAGACATAGGTACTTACTTATATTTGAGATGTTGAAATAAAAACACATCAAACCCAGATGCATTTATAAACGGAAGCTAAACTTCGCCTATTTGCATCGTTCTCGATCGATGCTAAGTGCCAGTCCGTGTACCGAGGTTTTGTTTTGTGACGTGTGTGTTCAGTACTACCAGTATACAAAAGCCCGCTTCCATAAAATATACTTCGTAAGTATCCCACTACAATAAAAATATATTAGCCGTTTTTGCACTTATGTAACCAATGACCTTCTCTGCAATGAGCACCACAAAACACGCCGAATGGACAGACTTTTTTTTTGACAAAAATGAAACCTAATTCAATAAATTATGTTTTCCGATCGCGTCGAAGCAATCGTTAGTCAAACAGGATCCCCCTGTCTTCTGAATTTACATCAAAAAGAAAAGTAAGGAGATATTAGAAGATTAGGGAGTTAAGTGGCGAAAATCGGGACAGTAAAAGTGATTTACATTTAACTGAGAGCGAGGAATATATACTTGGAATTACTGAAGCAATTCGGTGCTTAATTCGTAGGCCAGCCAAGAAAGATGGGCGGACGGCTCCCGACGCGCCCCGCACCCAACTTTAATTACAACGCAGGTTTATTCACTCTAATTTTGGGAATTTTGCATTCCCCACGCGAACCGCGGAAGGGTCAGGCGAAAGAAAATGACATTCGTTATTCTATTACGCTGGGCGAAAGAGCAAAGAAGGTTTGTAATTGCTTTTGTGTTGCTAAAGGCTGTTTTGTGGAAAGTGAGAGTAGTACAAGAATACAAATCACGCGGAGAAAAATAGCCAAGTTAAAGACTTTTGTTTTTATTTACGTCTATGTGATTAGTTGGGCCCTGGATTAATCATGTTTGGATCTGTTAGAGTACCAAATAGTGCTCTCACAAAAGTCTACCGGATAAAAGTCCGGACTAAACTGGTGGCAAAGTCGCTTTAGAGCAAACGCAACCTTTTGTTATATAGGGTTGCCAGACATCCGGATAACGCTGGACAAGCCAGGCTTTTCAGTATCCCTGCAGCAATATTAGACAGTGGCCATCAGTGTCAGTGGCTTTTATTATTAAAACATTTAATTTGCGTATTTTACAATTTGTGTATGTTAAAAATTAAAAGTTTTTTAAGCCATTGTATTAAACAAGGTTCCTTAAAGGAAAGGAAGATCAATGCAAACGGCGTGAAATATGATTACCTATTACCCTATCTATCTTGACAATTTGTAAAGAGGTAAATCATACAGACAGCCGCAACGCTTATAAGTAATCCGAAAACACGAAATGCTTGCGCGATGTAATCAATACCAAGCGCCATCTATCGCTATAAAGTGGAACTAATGTCCTGAAACGAAGTAAGGGCGGGACACTAGTCTATTATAAAGAAGGCTGAATCATTCAATATTGTTGTCACATTTGAATATAAAAATTGGCGTGTGACTATATCCTCTAAAACTATACATTTTTACCTGAATGTCCGGCTAAATTGGTTGGAATATCTGGCTTTTAGATATTAAAACCTGGCAACCCTACTTATCAAGAATAGACGAAAAACAAGAGGTTTAGTTGATCAGATAAAGCTAGGTATCAGCTGCTAACATTTTGAGAATTCCAGAATTTTGCTGCGTCCGTTCCCGTCAATGCTATCGCGTTAAAGCGACTCATGCCGTTCAATTACGGAACCCTAGCGTGTTCCCGTGACTGGAATGCATTTTGACGACTTTTAGCACTACTTTGCGGTTTCCACTCCCGCGTATAACCGTTTCATGTATATCGGAGTATCCTTAAATGTAATTTTACTGGTAACTGGCTAGCGAGACTAACATTAGACTGGCAAAAGTGCACTCTATATTCTGTTATAATTCATTGATTGTTCAATCAACTCTTCGATCGAAAAGAATACAATTTACTGAATTGTTTTTATCATATGCCAATTTTTGTAAATTTATATTCTTTTTTTATAAAAAGATATACATGGCGCGAGTCACGAAAGGTTCCGTACTCTTGCCTATACAATATTAGTTTCAATAGCTTTAAATATTTATATTTTAATTTGAATATTTTGTTTTTAAATATTCCGCAATATCCGAAAAAACGGCAATAAAATCATATTTATTGTACATATGGGTAAAATTACATTTTATTAACAAAAAAGGGTTTTACAAATGTGTTTTTTTTGTTGTACGGGAGAATCCTTAAATATCTATATTTCATTCTGTTTTAGTGCCTTTTTGCTATTGTAAGAATAAAAGTAAGTAAAAAATTAATCCAGCTATAATGGTTTATGTGTGATATAACCTGGTGATAGACAGACGGACGGACAGACAGACAGCGAAGTCTTAGTAATGTGGTCTTGATTTTTATCCTGTTGGTACAGAAACCTATAATATAATAACCCCTATTTTAATTAATGTGTAGACTATACTTAGGCTAACACTGGTTCTAAATCGCATCTGATGGAAAGCGACAATGAGGTTTAGGATGATACGCGTTTGCCTAGAAGATGCATGTTCACTCATACCTTTAATATGTCCACATTATGTAACGTATAAGTAGAGCGATTGTATCTCATAGAAAACGCGCCTACCATGTGGTGGGTCGTGTTTCGAATTCGACCTATGTGCGTATTTATTATCATTAGCGCGGCGGTGAGAGTAAACATCGCGAGAAAACCTGCACGTTTCGGATATTTTCTGAAACGTATAACCATGATTCTGTTGATCTGGTTCCCCTGTTAAGGGTTGCAAAGGTCAGTCAGCAGCCGCTTCATTGTAATTACCAGACTCCAAACTCTGAATCATGGTCGCCGTATCCAGGGCTCCACAGCGGCAGCTTTGGACGTAACCTGGAAATATACGCTAAGATGAGGTATATAAAGAGTAGAGTGTCTGTTCTTATATTCGACTTTTTTCATGTGACAGGTGACCGACGAGCAGACGGATCGCCTGATGGTAAGCGATTGCCGCCGCCCATAGACACCCGCGACACCAGTGGAGTCATAAGTGCGCTACCAACCTTTAAACCCCCCTTTCCCCCGGATTGAGCCTCCGGTACCCTCACTCGGTTTCAAAACTGTTTAATGAAGAAAGGCTATTATAAAATAGACGATTTTTTGAATGACAATAATTTAGGGACATATTAGTAACACAAAAATTGTACTTTATTTTTAAGTTAATGGTGACATTTTGTGAAACCACTTTTTTTTTAAAAGAGTAACTGCTAAGTTTCTTGCTGGTGTCTTCATGGCAGAAAACATTCACATCATTCCGACCAGTGGTAAACATGTTGACATTAATAAATGTTCTGTATGGACCTAAATTGAATGAACTATTTTCATTTCATTTCACTCACGCAGCGCAACACAGTGCTGCTTCACGCCTCATGCATGATGGAAATAATTAGGTATGCCGTAATTAATTTCAGGTAACAATGTATTTATTTTAACCTTTTACCTACCTATATACTTGAAAAAAAGCCATCTTTATCATAGGATTCTCTCAAGGTTCACCATACAGATCGGTCCTGTGCCGCTTGAGGAATTCCCGCAACCTTCACCAGGTCGTAGGTCCACCATGTGGGCGACCCGCTTCGCCTGTAGCAGGTCACGCAGGTACACGGCCCTTTTCACTTGAGGCTCACAATTCTTAAGACCATGACTATGAGAACTAGGTTCATAACCTAAGTTCTCCTGCGGATCTCAATATTCCTGGTACGGTCACGTAAGGAGCGAGTATAGTACTTTGGGAGACTAAGTCTTCCTAAATGACTCATCGTAATAAATAGAGACCGATTAGCCAAAACCGTTACCTACATACAGTGAACACAGGAGTACGCGCTGCAACTGATCTCCAGACTATCACAGCAAAGTATTATTCCTAAACGTGGTTTAAAATAAATAGTGGGATTAATACTGGGAATCACTAAAGAACTAGAATAAATATTATTCCAAAACTAAGTTTAACATTACTTCGTATATCAACTATAATATTCAAGTTGAACCAGCCGGACCCCTAGTTTGAAATCAGTAACAATGGCAGCCTATCCCTGCAAAAGTTCATTCAGTTTTACACCAAAGTTATTTGTGGGAAAGTAGTCAATTGGTTCTTTTTTTTTGATTTAATTCCAAAAATATAATTAATTCCTATTCACATTACTTGGAAACCTTACTTTAATTTATTGTTGCTTAAAAACAACTCTAAAATATTTTTACTTCAGACAACAAAACAAAGTTATGTAAAATGAAATGTCACTGAACGAATGATTGAATGATTCGATCAATTTTGACAGTATCCTGCGGTACTAAGAACTAACACTATTCCGTAATAATCATAATCTTGCTAGTTTAGGATTAAAGCCGGTATCAGAGTAGTTTTTTGAAATAGACGGTCCAGGTGTTACTAGTAAACATAAGCTAAAACCAGATTGTGTCCTAAAGGAGGAAAAATACGTAATATTTTCCCCTTACTATGTTCCCTAACAAACCTTATTCTGTCTCATGAATTACATACGCCTGACGCCATTCGTTCAATTATAGTTCCCGTGAAACGGCGAAGGCACAATTTGTTCATGGACGAAACCTCATTTTGTGTGACTGTTGACTTTAGGCTTAGAGTACCGTACACTAGCATCGCCAATAAAAAGTAGAAGAGAACTTCCCCGGATTGGGCCTCCAGTACCCTCACTCAGGCAGCGAAACACAGCACAGTGCTGCTTAACGCCGGTTTTCTGTGCGGCCGTGGTATCACTCCGGTCGAGCTGGCCCAATCATGCCGAAGCGTGAGAAGGGGAGGTTAAAGGTTGACAGCGCGCTTGTGACTCCACTGGTGTTGCGGGTGTCCATGGGCGGCGGCAATCGCTTACCATCAGGTGATCCATCTGCTGTTCTGCCACCTATCACATAAAAAAAACCTCTAATTATTCAGCTCCACTAAGCTCTTAAGAAATAAATCTGGTGCACAGTTTTAGAGATGTGACTTCCTAATTGGCAGTTAGCAAGTTAGTCTTGAACACACTAACAACACTCACAAACACGGAACGGACGAGTCTGCGACAATCAAAAGACGCAACAGTTAAACTAGGGGCAGCCCTCGACTCGACCGCTTCCGCCCGCCCAGCGCCGCCAGCGCCGCCCAAACTCGACCAAACACTCACCAATTGCTATAGAGATGGGAACGCGATCTGTATTTATCGATAGATTTTTCAATTTCGCAATCTAATAGCAGCTTCTAGAATAATACCTAATCAATACTAATTGCTATAGATATAGGAAAGCAATTTGTAGGTATTTTATCGATAGATTTTATCAGCGCAAAATATGTAAGTAATAATATATTGTTTTAAACTTTCATGGTCACTAACATTAGAATAGCTTTTACGGGATTTCTACCATGTATCTTATTTTACTAACTATAACTTACCCGAAAAAACTTCAGTTACTCCGTGACCATGAAGCTTACAACAATGCCGAAATATCGGAAACTCAAAAATAAGGTACATGGTAGAAATCCCGTAAATAACTCATCATCATCATCATTTCAGCCAATAGACGTCCACTGCTGGACATAGGCCTCCCCCAATGTTCTACACAAATGAATCGGTACTGTGCCGCCCTAATCCAATGGATTCCCGCAACCTTCACCAGATTGTTGGTCCACCTTGTGGGGGGCCTGCCACGGCTGCAACATCCTGTACGTGGCCTCCACGCTCCAGGACCTTTCCGCTCACTGTCTTTTCTCCTCACCATGTGCCCTGCCTATTGCAACTTGAGACATGCAATCCTTTGGGCTATGTCTGTGACTTTAGTTCTCCTGCGGATCTAATCATTTCTGATACGATTAGAGAGACTCCGAGCATAGCCCTCACCATTGCTCTCTGGGTGACTTTGAGCATCTTCAATCGACATTGTAAGCGGCCATGTTTTGGTTCCGTATGTCATCACTGGCAACTCACACGCATTAAAGACTTTTGTCTTGAGACACTGCGGTAAATGGGCCGTAAATATGCTGCGTAGCTTCCCGAACGCTGCCCAGCCGAGTTGGATTCGTCTAAATAACTATTCTAATATAAATAATAGATTACAAGCGTGAGCACAGACTCAAGTTCACTGCATATCTTCTCATCCTCATATTTCTTTATAAAACCAGAAAAATGAGGTGCAGGACGTGCAATGTGAGGCAAGTGGTTAAGCAGACCAACTTTTAGATTTGAGGCTGACAACTACTGAGCATTTTTAACAGATAAACACAGGTACAAATTTTGGCCCGACTCGGGCCTCAATCTGGTTCAACCCAGATTGTTCTTCCCGAGTTTAAAAGTTGGCAGCGAACTTGTGACTCCACTGGTCTTTCGGGTGTCCATGGGCAGCGGTAGTCGCTTACCATCAGGTGATCCGTCTGCTCGTCTGCCACTTAGAAAAATCAACAAAGACAAAAAGAAGATCTAGATAATGTTATCGATATCATCAAAAACTCTACATGCACTGCAAAATTGAGTGCGCAAAATGAACATCGAGTTTGGGCGGGCGAGTGGCGCCACTAGCCGGGTGGTAACAGTTTGCAAAACGGCTGATTGCTTTGATAATCGCCGGCTGAGCCGTTACAAATGACGCAAGAACATTGTCTCGGCAGCAAGAACTGGGCTTGTTCAACAGAACACCATTATTTGGACATCCCTCTTTGTTGCGAGGCTAACAAATGTATAAACTTCTGAATTGAGCACTGGGAGGTTACTTTAGTATGAGTATTAGGATATTTTGACAGCGTCTGGAAAGTCTCTATTGACTATACACAAGGCTTTACTATCAAGAAAAGCTTGCTCATTAGTCGCCTCTAGCTGAAAAAAAATATGTAAAGAAAATATCTTAGTAATATAACATATTACTAAGTATTGATTTTGGTGCTCAAATATAACAAACACCTCTTTGGGGTGTAAATATTATTTTTTTTTGTTCCACAATACAATTTCATACAATCATGACTTTTGACCCAAACTGAGATCAACATACTTTCTTTAAGGTGATTGGTAGGGCACACCAGCGACGCCAATCGTTTTTAATTTTTAGCTAATAAACCGGATCTATTTTAAACAATTTCGGCGTTACAACCTCTCGGCAAACACTTATACTAATTATTTAATAACCATGCACAAATGTTGGGTCCGTTTTAGTACGTAAATAATTGATTCACGCCAAAAGTGGCCACTTTTGACGTGAATCAATTTTTCGCGTTCGCGTTGGACGCAACATTTTTGCATGGTTTAATAAATAGTATAAGCGTATGACGAGAGGTTGTAACCCCGAAATTGTTTAAAATAGATCCGGTTTAGAAGCTAAAAATTAAAATCGATTGGCGTCGCTGGTCTGCCCTACCCGTCACCTAAAAGTAACGGCTGCGCTTGGGATCCCGGGTTCGATCCCCGGCTCGGGCGAAAATTTGTACCTAAGTTTTTTCTGTTAAGAAATTCTCAGTATCAGCCCGGAGTCTGGAAATTGGCGATCTTGTGCCCCCGTTCCTCGGAAAGCCGTTGGTCTTGCGCCCGATCCCTCTCCGGTCGTGTCACACTAGTGTCCCATCGAATTATGAGGGCAAGGGAATAGAGAGTGCACTACTAATGTTTTTTCTTCAGTTAAGAAATTCTCAGTATCAGCCGGAGTTTTGGAATTGGCTATCTTATGTCCCCGTTCCTCGGAAAGCCGTTGGTCTGCGGCCCGATCCCTCCCGGTCGGTCAACTAGTGTCCCATCGAATCATGAGGGCAGGAATAGAGAGTGCTAGTGCACTCCTCTATTCTAGTGTTGAGAGAACACTATAATATATCCTGCGTAATTGGCTGATCGTTGAGATCAGCGGCCTTAGCTGAAATCAATTAGAGGATATAATTATTATTATTATACCACACGTAACAATAGCTTTCCCAAACCTTAATAAAGACGCAAAGAAATCTTGTATTTTTCTTCATACAATATCATTCCCTCCCAAGGACATGGCCGACTTCGCGAAATACCTAGAATCTGTATAATCAGCTGGATGGAATAAACAAACTCATAAATAATGTCTATCAAACAGAAACAAATCCTTTCCATAACTAATTCGTTGTAAGAAAAATCGAGACTTTATTAGCAAGCGTGTCCAGCTTTGTCTGGTTCATTGTATAATTTTATATGATTAGATCCAAATTGATATTTGTCATCATAATCTTAAAAGCCCTTGCTTCAGAACTCAGAGTATTGTTAGTAAGTCCCTCGCAACACCAAAAATCTCAAAATATTGTTTAATTGATCGCCAAAAAATTTCCATGTAAAACCTTTTTCTAAATTCAAAAGCCATCTTCTAACCGATTAGGGCTACGGCGGCTAATATTAATGATTAGCCACGTTAGCAGAATATAATATAGTGCTCAAACACAAGTGCACTCTCTATTCCCTTACACTCATATTCCGATGGAACACCAGTGTGTCACGAGCTGAGAGGGATCTGGGCGCTGGACCAACGCCTTGCCGTGCTTTCCGAGGCACGGGGGTAACAAACCGCCAACTTCCAGACTCAGAGCTAACACTAAGAATTTCCTAACGAACACTTAGGTAGAAATTTCTGGCCCAACCCGGGGATCGAACCTGGCTTGCGCAGCCGTCGCTTTGAAATTCGACCCACTAACCACCGCGCCGCCGAGGCAGTCAAAAGCCATCCATATACTTACCATAACATACAATAACAAGTTCTCATTGTGTTTACTACAATAGCTAACGTACAACAACTCAAAGTTAGGACGACTTGCATCAATTTGTAACAAATAAACATTGTCTCGAAAGCTCGCATGCAATGCAAAGTAACCTATGAAATCGAGTTGCGTCTAGTCAGTGCGAACGACCATAGAATAAAATGTCTCAGAACAGATAGTCAGAAGTAGTTTAGGGACTGGACTGGACTGTTTTAGATTTTTCTGTAACTTTAATTCAAACTCAACTCAAACTCAAATAATTCTTTATTTGTATAGGCTTATACACAGCACTTACAAATCGTCATACATTTGAATGACTTAAAACTATTTATAAGTACTTATGTATAATTTACATGTTAATACATATATATGTTGATTCAAAAAAAAACTAAAGAAATAAATAAACATAATGCGATTCTACCACCGGCTCGGAAAGTTGTTTCTGGTCGAGAAGATCCGGCAAAAAACTCGCCAGTTACTCTTTTTAATCGCCAAATTTTCATACAATGTTGTGTCATCATCATACCACGCCATACAGTTTAATTGTTACATAAAATAAAATAAATGATATAATGATAAAATAAATATTATGAGGTAATCCGAAGCAGGCCAGTCCCCAAAAGTGGCACCTGTTCACAAGTATGACGTATGTGTCAGCCATCATTTCATTCAACCATATTAGAGGGAATGTATAATGTGAATGACCCGCCACATAGCGCCACCATCTCAGAGACATTTAAATTGATTGCAAGATACATAATATAGCAGAGATAAAGGTTCAAATTAAAAAAAAAGCCTTTAGTATTGAGAATAAAGCAAAAAGCACACACAGAAAACCAGCGTGAAGCAGCACTGTGCTGTATTTCGCTGCGTGAGTGAGGGTACCGGAAGCCCAATCTGGGGGAAAAGAGGGGTTAATGGTTGGCAGTGCACTTGTGACTCCACTGGTGTCGCGGATGTCTATGGGCAGCGGCAAATGCTTACCATCAGGTGATCCTTCTGCTCGTCTGCCACCTATAATCAATTTTAAATAAAAGACAAAAAAGATTTCGACAATGTAAATGTTTCACTCACATAATGGAGAATCTTCTCTTTTTTAAAAATCGGATGAAAATGAGAGGCATTGAAATAAATACACTAACAGCCCGTTTGGATCAGTGGTAGTGAACGCTGCCTCTCTTGCAAGCCTGCCTTGATCCCCGCACAGTACGAACATTTGTGTGAATAAACATGTCTGTTTGATGATAAAAGATGATCCGGGTTTTTTTATGTATTATAAGTATGTATTTACAAAAGAAAAGCAGGTATTCAATGTATCTATATATTTGTAATTCTGCTGCTGGTTCTGATATCCGTAACACAGGTTAGCTTGAGCTACTTATCTCGGAGTCAGATGAATGTATGTGATATTGTGAAAAAAGGATGGATTATGTGAAGAATGACATGATGGAAAAAGGGGTGGGTAATTAGATGACGAATGACCGGGACGTATAGAAAAAGGAGCGTACTGCGCCGACCCCAGATAACCTGGTAAAAGAACAGGAGGATAATGATGAATTGGTTAAATTATTACTTTAGCGAAGTTGAGTAACTTTATCTCAACTGATATCTGAAGCTGCTGTAAATTCTTCATTATTCATAAGATGACCGCTCTGTGTTTCTCTCTTTAATGGAAATAGTGACTAAACAAAATTCCGAGAGTTACTAACGCGGGCAATCGAAAAATAGAAAGTTCGCTCAGACCAGGATAGGGTCTAACACTGTAACTCGCATTCTTCACAAACTTTAGGTGAGAGTTGCTCCTCGAAATTTATTCACTTCGCTTCAGTTTACAGTGGCTCGCTTCCTTTGTGACTCGACCGGGGCATTCGTACGTGATGCTTCAGTGAACGTATTATAATTTCTGTATAGTAAAAATGACCTTATTTACTGTTGGAGTTTTTTTTACTTAAGTAAGAAATGCTCTCTCTCTCGATCTTAGTCGATCCCTCAAATGTTGAGGAGCACGATACTCAACGGAGCTCACGAGCTCCAACTATTGGAATGTTCAGCGACTAGTCGCCTGTTGTCGCGATCTTGCGCAGTTAATATGTCTCGCGAAGGCTTGTCTAGTCTTCGGGTAAGTTTTCAATACCGAAGTATTACAGACAGATTTTTTTAACACGGGCAGACGAACAGACATTTCACCAGATAATAATAATATCCTCCTACCGATTACGGCTACGGCGGTCGATCTCAACGATCAACCACTTACGCAGGATATATTATAGTGCTCAAGTGTGTGCGCAAACACAAGTGCACTCTCTATTCCCTTACCCACATAATCCGATGGGCATCAGAGTGACACGACCGGAGAGGGATCGGGCGCAGGACTAACGGCTTAACGTTACAAGACCGCCAACTTCCAGACTCCGGGCTGACACTGAGAATTTCTTAACAGAAAAACTCAGGTACAAATATTAGCCCGATCTGGGGATCGAACCCGGGACCCCAAGCGCAGCCGTCGCTTTAAAGTGCGACCCACTAACCACTTCGTCACCGAGGGAGATAGTAAGTGAGCGACATCGCATCATAGTGGGGTGAAAATAGCGCTAATGGCCTTACCACAAACACCTTTTTTCTTGAAAATTTGAACGTCTGTCTTATGACCTTATAATATTTTGTCAGAGATTTTATAAATCATCATCATCTTAGCGTTTTGTAACCGTTGCATCCCAATCGCTTCAGACCCCGGGGTCCGCAGATATTTTATAAATATTTTGGTTTGAAGACGCGAAAACTTTGGAATTAGAATAAGCGTATACAACTCTATAAGGCACAAGTTCGGCCCCATATGGAATACTGCTCCCATCTCTGGGCTGGTGCACCTCAGTACCAACTTCTTCCGTTTGACCGCGTACAACGTAGGGCTGCTCGAATTGTCGGTGACTTGACTCTCTCTACTCGACTTGATCCTCTAGCACTGCGGCGGCAACACATTAACGATCTCTCTGATTTTGCGGATGTTCATGGGCGGAGTTGATTACTTTCCATCAGGTGACTCGCTTGCTCACTGTCCGCCTCTAGCATAAAGAAAAGCGTTTTTAATTATCTAGGGAAATGTCATTCATACTATAACTATAATCTTTCATCACCTAAAATTATCCAAATACATAGTTCTTTGGATGACATTTTAAGATCTCCAAAATTAAGAGTATATTTACTTGCACACAACTACGAACTTGTTCTTACTAATCTCATAAGAGCCACATCGCATTTTGCGGTTTTACTGCACGTAATACTTATAGGTACTAACATACGTACGCCGCGTATTTTCGTAGTCTACAGTAATGTAAGACACTCCGAGTTTTCAACTGCAAACTTGATAGCATGTGTTATACCAAAGTACTTGCTTTTATTTTTATGAGGGGACCAAATTTGGCGTGTAGCGAAACGACAGATCATAACCGTTGGACACAGCAACTGTTTGCAATCCTATCCGTAAACCAGGCATTGTTTTGTTCGCAAGTAATCCGTTGACTTTATGAATATGGGCTTTATATTTGTGGTAGAGAGTTTGTTTTTGTTTGGAGGTCGGTTGTTGTGGTTGCATCTTGAAGCTCTTTACTCAGGCGTGGTGATTTTATCCCAGGCCGTAAAAAGAGCTTGCTTTCACCTGGCACTTCTTAAAACGTTGCTTGTCTGTCGGATACACTTCATTAAAGGGCGCAGTTCGGATTGCTCTCCGTGGTTCCGTCTAGCCAGACTGTCCGGAATAGTCCCGGCAAGTGCGAGTCGGATTGTTTTAAAACTCCCGAGACTTTTTAAATATTTTACTGCTATATGACTAGCACATAACTTCAGCGGGATCTATTCAAAAATATAATATATACAAGAATGTGCCTGGAAAGTAAAACACCAATTCTCAATATTTTTTCGTAGGTACTTTAATATAGAACTTTATCCTAAGTTACATAGTACTTTTTTCATTGCTCTGCATTTATAAGTTTAGTTGAGTTGAATTATTATAAGCTTTATAGAACTTGTATGTTCTACGACTATTGTAAATTAAAATAAGAAAATTTTTTTACTGTGTAGGTAACTCCCGTGTAACTGTAACAAGGTCAGTAGCGTTAACGATGTGTAGAAATCTGACAATCACGCTTCTCTACGAAAGGCTGGTTAACTCTAATAACTACTTAGGTATATTTAGAGAATCCTACCGTGTTGGCCCCCAAGCAATCTAGAAACCAAAGGCTATACAATTTGGTGCGTAGTGCATACAAGAAGTGCATGCGCGCTTTACATAAGAGCATAGAAACTGCAGGCAAGCGAAAAAAACGCGTGCGTAGCGGAAAAACCCATCTATGTCCACTTTCACAATTCTTAATTTTGTCTCAAGCGAAGATATAGCAAATAAAGTCTGTTTATATTGCAAGGGTTCTATGGCAAAGAACCCTGAAATAAAAACGATCCGCTTGAATAAGCATTGTTGCATCGATACTTGCGCTCTCAGCCCACGTCCCGGCTGACCAGTCGCTGGAACAATGAGCAGATCACATGCGCCGCCACCGCTGCCAACATCTGATGAGATTGGAGAGTCTCCAGAGAAGCACCTGGGAACTGTGCAAATATCTTAGATTTAATTTAAATGTATGAATATAGGGACATACGCTCGAGAAACAATACCCTCAATCGATCGAATCGATTTGTGTGCATGAACATGTCTGTTTGTATCGGTCTGGGTGTTTTCTACGTACAAAAGAAAAGTATTATATGTATATATTTGAAATTCCACTGTTGTTTCTGATATCCGTAACACAGGTGCTTGAGCTACCTATCTCGAAATCAAATCAATGTATGTGATGTAGTAATCTGACACACTCGTGTAAAAAAGCCGTGGACACAACAACCCCCTTTTTAATCCACTGGAGGTTCCTTCATTTTATGCTGAATATTTTAGAAGTACTACTCAAATATAGACAAATGTAGCCTATAGCTGCCCATAGTCAGCATGAACCACACATATTATTTGACATTAATTTACTAATTTCATTGCATGGGGTATGTCTTAACATTGTACTTTTTTAAGGGCAATTCTTAATCTTAGGAACTCACGAGGTACTCCTTTTCATCCCCCGACGAAAATACTACGGTGTGTTATAAGTTTAACGTGTCCGTGTGTGTGTGTGTATATATGTATATATGGATGTGTGTGTATGTGTAAGTGTCTGTGGCATCGTAACTCCTGAACGGGTGATTTTGTGGGTGCTTTTTTTTGTAGCATTGGTTGCTTTTTTGTTTTAAAAGTAAACTCAGCACTAAGCATTTTTGCGTAATATCTTAGTACTTGAACGGTATTGAATCTTTTATCTGCCAACTACGAAGTCTGAAGTCAAATTTCGGCCTACGGTTGAGATTTTATGTACAAAGTCGTAAACTGGAGTATAGTTTTATGGCGCTCGGTCATGTTTTTGAAAGTGCGTGGACTTTTAAGGCAGATTTAGTACGGGGAATCACTCGGCTTTTTGTGTTGCCTTATCAGCACAAATCTGAGACCTTTTATGGTCCTACCTTTTACATTACATAGTTTACAAAGTAATACACTATAATAAAGTAGGTATACAGGATGTATAAGTCAGAGCGATGGTACCTAGTTCAGGGAACGCGCCTTTCCATATGGGTTGTGGCATCCGAGCATGCAACTGAATTTTTCACACAAAAAACAGATACTTATCTATACATTTCTTATTAATTTAATATTAATCTAGGTACAGTATAATAACCTTATTCTAAGATAATATCTAAATTCTAAGAGGCGCCGAAAAGCTCAGCTCAGCTATTTGTAGAGACACAGAGCCTCGATTTTTTTTAATGGGATAGGGGGCAGACGAGCAGACGGATCACCTTAAGGTAAGCGATTACCGCCGCCCATTAACACCTGCAACACCAGTGGGTACACTACTGTAGCAAAACAGATTCATTATAATAATAAAATAAAATCAATGTGGCATACTGGCCGTGTGGTACCGGCAGAGTAGAATAGGCCACCCTCACTCTTACCGAGGTGTCGTAAAAGGCGACTAAGGTAAAGCTGCTGGCATGATCATCAGCACCCAGAGAAGGAAAACTCTGCATTTACATCAAAACCCTCGCCAACCCGTCTGCCAAGCGTGGTGAGTATGGCAATACCCCTCATGTGATTGAGGGAGGCCCGTGCCCCAGCAGTGGGGACTTAAATGGGCTGATGATGATGATGATGTGGCATACGACCACGGCGATAAGGCACAATAATTTGAGCAGAGCCTATTTTCTTGTTTCGTATTTTTTAGAGCGTGTTTTTTGGTAGTCGGGTTTTAGTTTTTAATCTTTATTTTTTTTTGCAATGTGATTGTTAAAAAAATTGATTGTTAAATTTTTATAAATCTCCGCTCAACTCCGCGCAGTTCCACTTCTTTGGAAATGCAGCTTAATGTTATATGTGGATGTTACCTATGCTTTATAATGAGTGTCAATTGTTAAATTATGTATTGATGGTCAATAAAATGTTTTTGATATAAATGCAGAGTTTTCCTTCTCTGGGTGCTGATGATCATACCAGCAGCTTTACCTTAGTCGCCTTTTACGACACCTCGGTAAGAGTGAGGGTGGTCTATTCTACTCTGCCGGGGACCACACGGCTATCAAAACCCTCGCCAACCCATCTGCCAAGCGTGGTGAGTATGGCAATTACCCCTCATGTAATTGAGGGAGGCCCGTGCCCCAGCAGTGGGGACTTAAATGGGCTGACGATGACGATGATGAAAATGTTTTTTTCTTTTTTTTCTTTCTTTCATACTGCGAAATCAGTTGATTGAAATCTGTAGACTTAAATATCAACTAACAATATTATTAGTTAACAAGATCTACCGTTTGATTTGGCCCCATGAAACATCTTACACATAAATGACGAATTACTATTTAAGATAGCTTCAACTGACGAAACGGGCGATAAAAAAGTACTTACTGTAACGCAAAGGTGTCTGGGCAATGTCGAGTAACATTAGTGCGAGGCTGGGCATAGGTCGGCCGTTACGAGCTAGCCAGTTTATGGGGGCGCGGGCGACGCCGCTAAATCTCCTTATTTATCCGACCACATAAAACGTGGCCTCAGCAAAAATTAATTGGCTCTCAAGCTATTCATTTGTTACTTTATTGGTAGCATTAAACTACTTTTTAAGTTTTCAGGTTAGAAGATTACAGGCTTTAATCACTTGACTCTTTCTCATCTCTCTTCTTTTTCTTTCTTCTTTGTTGCGTCCAAAGGTGTCGCTCTGGAGCCCAGGGTAAGCTTGGACCATGATTCCGGATTAGGGAGTCTGGTAATTACAATGAAGCGACTGCCGTCTCACCTTCGCAACTGTTTAACAGGGAACCAGACCAATGGTCACGGTTACACTTTTATATTTATTTATGGTCACTAGAAGATCTTAAATCACGACACGTTTATTTACTTATATTCAATACAAGTCAATAGCGTAACAAAATTTAATATATACATCATAATAAAAATATTATAGTTACACAGCCCAATATAGGCGCAGGACCAAAAGATTAACGTGCTTTCCAAAGCACCGAGTGTACAAGACCGCCAACTTCTAGACTTCTCAACAAAAACAGAAATGTTCTCAACAGAAAAATTCAGATACAAATTTTGAGCCGATCCAGGGATCGAATCGTTTTAAAAAATGACCCACATACCACTGCGCTATCGACTCAATCAGATTATAAGAAAAAAGTATCCACACAGTATAAGATACGTAGATGTCTTTATCTGTTAAAGTAAATTACTTAGCTGATTTACATAAGCCCAGCTAGACCTTCTGTCTCATTTCACACATCTATAAAGTGATTAACTGAAAATGTGTTGAAAGCAAACAGCGTCTTAGCATTTTCAGGCGAACATTAAGTCTGCGCGTAGCAGGAATTAGTTTATTTTATGCATTTAATAATGCCAGCTCCCGGGTTCAAATTGTGATTCCACGGTGTTAAAATATTAAAAGTTTAATTGTACTCCGACGCCCGGCTCCATAGCCGTAAAGAACCCGACGAGGCGCTCCGTTGATACACTATTAATGCAATTGTTCGAAAACAGCGCGGGGCAATAAAATTTAGCCTTCAGGTAGAATATTCCGGCCCATTTTGCAGCCATAGCCATAATTTTTCGCATTGCGGATTTCAAGTATCCGTATTTCATTACTTTATTTTACGTTCCTTACGACAAATGTGAACGTTTTTAATGATACTGCCGGATATAAATTTTGAAAAGGTTAGGTTACGGGTTAGAACGATACCCATGGTAGGAATCTAATAAAGAAAACGCAAAATGGATTTTTCCTAATTTGTTGTTTCCTTTTTTGGCTTGAGTTATCATAGTCATAATCATAATCATTTATTCATTCATAAACATGGGTAAGTGTTACAAGATATTAAATAAAATATTGTTAGGTACAGCCATGATTCACCGTAAAGGTATTTGAATATAAATATTAATATTTGATACATAAATTACAATTCAATTTCATTATTATTACATGCATGTCAATCTTTATAGTTATCAATTATAGTTTTTATGTCTTTAATAAATGTTAGTATTCAGTTTTGGGCATTTTATTACAGATTTGCATCTTTTCCTAAATTATTTTATCCGATTAAAAATTACTTACTCTTAAACTCAAAAATTATGATTATCTAAGAAAAAGAAATGTAAATAGGAAAAATGGGGACGAACAAGAAGGGACTGTTGTAAAAATATTATTGTCAAAAAGGATGTTTCCAGGATTAAAGTGCAATGTAAAAGGTAAATATGTGTTGTAATTAACAGTATTCCCGCTAAGATAACGCTAACCCTATAGTCCATAAAATATAGCTTGATTAGAATGACAGCTGTCACTGGACCTTTATTTTAATAGACATAAAGTTTATCATTTTAACCAAGTTTCATACCATAGATTTTTATTACCATAGACTAAAATCTGTAAATTTTGTGCAATAAAGTGTATCTGTATATCTAAATACCTAAAGATCATTTTTCTGTAACACCAATGGCTGTCATTTTAATCAAGCTATAGTCGGCCTATGGTTATTTGGCATGTGGTGAAAGTCGGAACTAATGGTGTTTTGACATTTTCCTATAGAAATTCGCTGTCCAATGTCCTCCTGACATTGTTACATAAGTGCCTTCTGATCGTGGTCGCATTGCGTATATTTTACGGACTATAGTCTCAAATTTGACTTATGTGGGTATAAACAAATATTGTGCCAATTCGATTTTTTTTAATTGTTTGTGGTTCCGTTCCTCATGATATAAGAGAAAACAGAACCCTTATTTGATTGTTTTTTGCTCACCATCCGTCTATCCTTCCGTGTGTCAATATTATTTTTTCTTATATGTTTGATAAATAATGCCTGTCTTCATCTTCTTATTAAAAGACCGGCAACGCGTCGTCATCGTCAGCCCATTTAACTCCCCACTGCTGGGGCACGAGCCTCCCTCAATCACATGAGGGGTAATTGCCATACTCACCACGCTTGGCAGACGGGTTGGCGAGGGTTTTGATATAAATGCAGAGTTTTCCTTCTCTGGGTGCTGATGATCATGCCAGCAGCTTTACCTTAGTCGCCTTTTACGACACCTCGGTAAGAGTGAGGGTGGCCTATTCTACTCTGCCGGGACCACACGGCTTGATCATAATTAGTAACGCGTCGAGCACTTCACATATTAAATTACTTATATCCGTTTCCGTTTATTGCCATAAAAATAAATGATGACGAATTAAAACGGTTTTCTTGGCTCGTTTTTGGATACCGCCCATTCTACAAGTACAAAGTACAATACAAGTACAATACAAGTTTAAAGAAAATACCACCCTTATTATTATGTTTGCCAACAGGGGAAATGTAAATAAAAAAATATTAATTAAATGCTTTGACAGCTTGACTGCATTAAATGTAAATAAAATTGTGATGTTTACACTTCCTTATGGAAAAAATTTAACACAGTCAGAAAATGACTATAGATATAAATTAAATCTTAGTATGAATTTAATGACATGTAATAATAATAAATTCCATATTATTGACATAAATTCAAGTTTGACATGTAATTTAATTTGGACAAAAGATAAATGTTATCTTCCAAAATTGTATAAACGACAGATAGCATTGTCCCTATCATATTATATTAAATGTTCAGCCAAGAATTTGGCTACTCAATCTGCTTCTATTGAGCATAATACTGACATGTATAATCAGACTTCGGAAACAGTTCCGAATAATAATTTAAATTATCCCTTAAGACAATAGAGGATTACTCTAGCAAATTAGATTTAGTGACAAATAGAAAGACCAACTTTTTAAACATTATTCACCAAAATATTCAGGGTCTTTCTAACAAAGAACTAGAATTGGAATTGTTTCTTAAAGAAATGAATATACATGTTCTATGTATAACAGAACACTGGTTACAACAGTGTGAATTATTGATTAGTATAGATAACTATAAAGTCATTAGTTCGTTCACAAGGGAGTCCGCTATTAGAGGTGGGTCACTTATTTTATTAAATAACTCATTAAAGGCAAAATGCCGTAAAGATGTTACGTCACTCTCTATTGAACGAACTATTGAATTATCTTGTGCAGAACTGGAGCGGTTTATTATTATTTGTGTGTATAGACCACCCTCAGGTAATTACAATTTATTTGAAACCACAATGGAAGATGTTCTGAAAAAAGTGTGTAATTGTAACAAGAAAGTAGTTGTATGTGGGGACTTTAACATTAATATTTTAGAAAGTTCACAAAACTCCATTCGGTTTTTAAACCTATTTAAATCTTTTAATTTAAACAATCTTTTTATTGAACCCACTAGAGTAACTCCTACATCAGCTACTTGCATTGATAATATTTTTTACATTTAGCCCCACATTTAGCTATTATATTTAACAAATGTGTAGATACGGGTCACTTTCCAAATTTAATGAAATTTAGTAAAATTGTACCACTGCATAAGTCAGGGGACAAAAATGACCCATCAAATTTTAGACCAATATCTATATTACCAGCAGTGAGTAAGATCTTTGAAAAAATAATATTCACTCAATTAGCAGCTCACTTCAAAATAAATAACTTATTTCATAATAACCAGTACGGATTCACTAAAGGGAAATCCACTACTGATGCAGGAGTGGCACTAATGAAACATGTCTTCAATGCGTGGGAAAATAAGCAAGATGCTGTTGGTGTTTTCTGCGATTTATCAAAAGCCTTTGATTGTGTTAACCATGAAACTTTAATAATGAAGCTACGGCATTATGGTGTCTCAGACAATGCACTTTCAATACTGCAATCATACCTTTCTTGTAGAATCCAAAAAGTGAGTGTTAATGGAATAAATTCTACTGGCGCCCCTCTACTCATGGGAGTGCCGCAGGGCTCCATATTGGGACCCCTACTTTTTTTAATTTATATTAATGACCTTCCTCATTTTACAAAAGACCTATGTGAGACTGTATTGTTTGCCGATGACACTTCTCTGATTTTTAGAGTTGATAGGCTTAAGCAAGTATTCGACGACGTAAACGATGCACTCTCACAAGTGGTATATTGGTTTACAACTAATAATTTACTACTTAATGCCAAAAAGACTAAATGTGTTAAATTCACAATGCCAAATGTGAGGCAGGTTAATACAAATATAACCATAAATAATGAGCATCTTGCGCTCGTAAATTCAACAGTATTTCTAGGAATCACATTAGATTCTAAGCTGCAATGGGGTCCCCATATTGATGTCCTGGCAGGTAGACTTAGTTCTGCTGCATATGCAGTTAGAAAGATAAGACAACTAACTGATGTTGAAACGGCGAGGCTGGTTTATTTCAGCTACTTTCATAGCATCATGTCATATGGTCTATTACTATGGGGATCAGCTGCTGATATACAGACTATTTTCGTATTACAGAAGAGAGCCATCCGCGCCATTTATGGCCTTAGATCGCGCGACTCCCTTAGAGATTTGTTTAAAGAAATCGACATACTTACCGTGGCTTCTCAATACATCCTTGATTGCCTTATGTACGTACATAAGAATCTCCATCTGTTCTCGAAGAAGTCTGACTGTCACAGCCTTAACACCAGAAATAAGCACAGACTGGCCGTTCCAAATATCAGGCTCCATAAGGTTGGTAGTTCATTTATAGGATTGAGCATAAAAATGTTTAATAAGTTACCTCAGATTATTATTGACTTGCCCACACATAAGTTTAAATTGTATATAAAAAACTGTTTAATGAAGAAAGGCTATTATAAAATAGACGATTTTTTGAATGACAATAATTTAGGGCCATATTAGTAACACAAAAATTGTACTATATTTTAAGTTAATGGTGACATTTTGTAAAACATTTCTTTTTTAAAAGAGTAACTGCTGAGTTTCTTGCTGGTGTCTTCTTGGCAGAAAACTACATTCCGAACCAGTGGTAAACATTTTGACATTCATAAGTGTTCTGTATGGACCTAAATTGAATAAACAATTTTCATTTCATTTCATTTCATTTCTAAAAAGTTGATAATTAGAATAGTATTCCTATTCCTATTTCACTGAAGATTCATTGAGGTGACGAGTAGGTCACACTAGGGGCGCCAATTGATTTAAACTGTCAGCAAGTAAACCGGATATCTTTTTAACAATTTCGAAAAGCCAGCCTCTCGGAAAGCACTTATACTCTTTATTTAATACTTATACTTACCTTGTTGGCCTGCTTTTGTACTTGAAATTTGAATTAAATAATAAATAAATATTTCACAACATCACATACATTGATCTGACTCCGAGAATTACCGACAAAAACGATCAATTATGGCGTTAATCCAAATTTCGAATGCAAGAACAGATTAAAAGCAATGCACAATTATTAAGTAAACAGTATTAATGATTAAATAGATCTGATATAATGTTTTAAATAGATCCAGTTTAGTAGCTAACAATTTAAATCGATTGGCGTCGCTAGTTAGGGGTACCCGTCGCCCTAAAGAGTTTCTTGCATCATATAGTAAAGTTTATCATTCTGGTTAAAAAGCTTTTTGCTAGTTAATTGTTGCCTGGGTGACAGGTGGCGAACGGTCCTGAATATTTTTAAGTTTTATTTTTGGCTGTTAAAAGAATTCAGAAAGCATTTTTATACAAGGTTTCCTCATTGCTTTGAAAATCATTCTGAATATAAAATCACCAATTAGGAATGTGGTTTGCATTTTAAGTTAGCCATGCTTGAAAGGTTTTTATTTATCAAGAATTATAGGTATGCTTAAGTTTCTATTTAGGTAATAAAGAATGTTAACACTATTATCTAAACAAAATCTGATTAATCTATCCTAGTAAACTTAAAAAAATTTCACTCAAAAAGCTTGGCTAGAAATTTCTATAATATGGAAAGCATAGAGAGCCAATTTTATACAAATTCAATGTTTGATAAGCTACGCCAATATGACTAAAAAACTAGCAAAGGTAATTATATGACCGAACGTGAAGAAGCTTATACACTGTTTTTCGCTGCGTGGGTGAGGGTACCGGAGGCCCAATCCAGGGAAAGTGGGTTTAATGGTTGGCAGAACACTTGTGACTCCACAAGGTGGTGTTGCGAGTTTCCATGGGGTACGGCCATCGCTTACCATCACGTGATACGTCTGCTCCTCTACCAAATACAAAAGAGTAAAACAAGAAATTATCAACACCATCGTATCAGACAAACAATGGCAACAGTGTGCAATTTCCACCAAAGCCTGTATCCTTTTAAAGGGCACATTCAGAAGCGGCACTTAACGCAACAGAACAACCGCGGCCCCGCACGTAAACACGGAAACTCCATCCGGCGGTCCACATGCCTCGGGTCATTCAAGTTTCATTACCAATAGCCACGGACTCATAACTTATTCAGTTAGGGGCAGGTAACGCGTTTTAACATTCAATTTGCTACCTGAAGAAGCGTTGCCGTAAACATTGCGACTACTGAACCTAGCGTTGCCAGACTAGCGATTTTAAATCGCAGATCGAAGATACAAGATCTTTTACTATAACTACACACAAAACCAACAGGACGGTTTTACGAAGTGAAAAACTACAAGCGTCCTTCAAAAGCCTAATTGGAATCACCAAAATAAGCACGCACGTAATTACGTACGCGTCTTGTATTAAAACGCGAAACATTACGAACATTCCTTAAACGAGCGTATGTGCGCAGAAAAACACGCTAATCTGAAACCAGTCGCGATCTGGCGCAGTTTATCAACATCAGGAGAAGTTCGGTCCAACAGAATGCGGGGCGGCAAAAAAGTAGCCATAGACCTCACGCGGCAGAGAACCGCACAGTGCCGGGGATAACCTTGCTTGTTTTTTAACGAAACGACACATGTGCAGTTTAATACCCCTCGGAGAATTCATAGGGAATTGCGCACCGCACGTATTCGAGTGTATTAGTTTCTTGTTTCGGTTTGTCTTGACTCTTATGGGGTGTGCGATTTCTCGCCTCGCCTAAGGTTCGCAGCACACTTGTGACTCCACATGTCGCGGGTGTACATGGGTGGTGGCAATCGCTTACCATCAGGTGATCCGTCTGCTCGTTTGCCACCTATCACATAAAAAAACAACATAATATTTTGAGGTGACGTTAATTTCGTTGGTAAGTAGCAAGTAGGTAGGACTTTTTATTTTGCAATCCATACATGTATCAATTCTGTGCGTCCTGTGAAAAGAGGTACAAGTAGACTTATATCGAATTTGATTTTCTTCTTGCCACTTCATCACAAAGCAACAGGGCGTTATTATGTATTATGCCCTGTATTTTAAGTACCGGGCCCTGATTTCGGGGTCTTGGATTCGATTCCCGGGTCGAGCAAAAAGTATGTGTCGATTTTTTCGACCATAGTTCCGGTTTATGATCACCAACCCGCATTTGGCAAGCATGGCGATTAAGCCCAATCCCATCGTAGTAGCGACAACTTGATTTCTATGATGGATACCTTAGGCTTGCAGTGGGACAGCATATAGGCTGATACTTGAATACCTAAATATTCAAGGACAGTAAAACAATATCACTTATATGTACATCAAAATCACGTAATGAGACAATCCCAGTAAAAGATTTCCATAATTCCTTTCACTAGAAAATGGGAAGAAATAAAACATTAAGACATGACTATGATGAATAAAGATTAATGGTCAAAAATAATGGAGGTGAGAGAAATATGATGGACGTTTGTACAATGAAATGCATACTCAAGAGGAAATTTTTATAATGGCTGTTACCACAATCAATAAAGATACAACAAATATATAATAATTTACAAGATTATAATATTCAGACACTAAAAACAGTGAGTTTTGGGTTATTCTTTACAATCGTATCTGATAAATGACATTATTAAGTAATCAATTTATTACAATAATATAGCTTGATACTCCTTCAAATATAGCTTTATTTATTTATTTATAAGATCACCAACAAGATTTACTGACTGACTCTTTATTGACTCTACTGAGATCGTCAAGCATTGTGCCTAAGTCTTCCAAGGTCTCAGCCATGACTACGATATCATCTGCGAATCGAAGGTACGTCATGTACTCGCCATTTATATTGATGCCAAGTCCATCCCAGTCCAGAAGTTTAAACACGTCCTCCAACAGAGTGGTGAACAGTTTCGGCGATATAACGTCGCCCTGTCTCACACCTGCATAGGTAGCATGCAGCAATATTATTTCTTATTTGACTAATTTATTAACATAATTCGATAATTTTATTGCCGTGTGAGGTGCCGTGTGGTCCCCGGCAGAGTAGAATAGGCCACCCTCACTCTTACCGTAGTGTCGTAAAAGGCGACTAAGGTAAAGCTGCTGGCATGATCATCAGCACCTAGAGAAGGAAAACTCTGCATTTATATCAAAACCCTCGCCAACCCGTCTGCCAAGGGTGGTGAGTATGGCAATTACCCCTCATGTGATTGAGGGAGGCCCGTGCCCCAGCAGTGGGGACTTAAATGGGCTGATGATGATGATGATGATAATTTTATTAATTGCACATCAGATTTCTATAATTTATGTATTCAGCCACGCTGTAAAAGCAATATTTTTTTAATAGCCATTCAGTTAATTTTATTTTGAAACTCATACTCCCGAAAGTATTTATTCCATCTGGGAGGTTATTGAACAGAGTGATACACATGTTAAATGCTTTCTTTTTATAAATGTATGTGCGACACTGAGGATTGTACAAGAGATTTTGATACTGAGCCCTTAGGTTTTTCTCCTTGACCTCATCTAGTTTCTGAAAAAATGCAGGGTGTGACTTTTATAAACATGCAAGCATTTTTTATGTTTTTTTTATGAACTGTAGGCTAACGCTAGACCACAATCTCACCTGATGGAAAGTGACAATGAGGTCTAGGATGTAACGCGTTTGCCTAGAAGATGCCTGTTCACTCTTGCCTTAAAGATGTCCAGATTGTTGTGGTCCGGAAAAAAAGACCTTGGCAAGAAGTTCCATTCCTTAGCATCCGTATTATGAACGTGGAGGCAAATCGCTTCGTGCGGATAAGGGGGCAAGCCAACAACGTATGGATGAAACCCTCGCCGCGCCTTTTTGTCCGGTGGTGGAATGGCTTAGGGGGGATAAAATTATGCACATGTAGGCTAGTGGAAAAAATTTAAGCTTTTTAAATAGGGATCTAAGAACAAAAAGATAAGAATGACACACTTGACCTTTATTTTAATAGACATAAAGTTTATGATTTTAATCAAGTTCCATTCCATAGATTTTTAAAACAATAGAACCTTAAGATCATTTTTCCGTAACATCAATAGTTGTCATTTTAATCAAGCTACATTATATGGATTATAGGTTAGTAGTAGGTACATTGTTTTAGCAATAACATACCCTTATACTAAGTCAATGTTTCTCTTCTCTAATAACATCCTCCAACCGATTATGGCTATGGCGGCGAATCTCAAAGATCAGCCACTTACGCAGGATATATTATAGTGCTCAAGTGTGTGCGCAAACACAAGTGCACTCTCTATTCCCTTGCCCTCATATTCCGATAGGACACCAGTGTGACACGACCAGACCTACAAGACCGCCAACTTTCAGACTCCGGGCTGATACTAAGAATTTCTTAACCGAAAAACTCAGGTACTAATTAGGAACCCGGGACCCCAAGAGCAGCCGTCGCTTTAAAGTGCGACGCACTCCCCACTGCGCCAACGAGGCAAACAAACAATAAGTATAGAAAGAAAGGTGTTTGATTTATAACGTAGCAACACCCTTACCAACATTGCGCCAAATAATAAATAGCAAATAACCCGAGCAGTATAGACAAGCCTACAGCCCACACATCACTTACGTAATAAAACCAAGAAAGTAGTTTTAAGGAAGCCCGCGACAGCCATTGCGGGCTCTTATTACCCCCACAAAGCCTCCTTATTACTGCACAAACAAGTTATTCGTTTCAAATTGAAAAGTTTCCACCCCACTAGTAGCCTAGGGTCTGTGCCACGACCCCGTAAATTCCTGCCAATTTTGTTTTATTTCGCGATGCAGGCACGGTAATAAAAGTAAGCTGGACGTGCGACAGAGCCTCCGGCTAGGATTACGCGGCCATCGTAATGGATCACTGCAGCTTGTGATACCGTGACTAAACAATGCCACCTGACTAACTGGCTATTGGAGGTGCTAGTTGACTCTTTCGGCATGAATGGGCCGGCTCGACCGGAGTCATACCACGGCCTCACAGAAAACCGGCGTGAAGCAGCACTGTGCTGTGTTTTGCTGCGTAAGTGAGGGTATCGGAGGCCCAATTCACGTACAATTCAGGGGGGTTTAAAGGTCGGCAGCGCACTTGTGACTCCAATGGTGTCGCGGGTGTCTATAGGGTGCGGCAATCGCTTACCATCCGATGCGATCCGTCTGCTCGTCTGTACCTATCACATAAAAACTTAGGCGGAATTCGACCAATCTTTATCCGTGGATAAATCTATGATTAACCATAGATTTGTATTGTATTTGATCAGGTTTGTATAGAATGGCAGCGCTATACCATAGATTTATTA
Source organism: Marasmia exigua (assembly GCA_019059595.1). Lineage (NCBI taxonomy): Eukaryota > Metazoa > Arthropoda > Insecta > Lepidoptera > Crambidae > Marasmia > Marasmia exigua. The sequence continues at coordinate 6,369,709 of CM032467.1, forward strand.
ATGGAATATAATAATATTTTCAAATCACAAACATTGATCTGACTCCGAGATAGGTAGCTCAAGCACCTGTGTTACGGATATCAGAATCAACAGTGTGATTATAAATATATACATATAATACTTTTCTTTTGTAAATATAAAGAAAACTAGAAAACTTATTGAAATAAGTGGGTAGTCAACAGTCAAAATCAGTCAAAGTCACAGTCACTCAATTAAACGTCGGTGAATCCTGATACAGACGGTTCGCCAGATGGTAAGCGATAGTCACCGCGCATCGACAATACCAGTAGAGTCACAAGTGCGCTGCCAACCTTCTACCTTCCATCCCTTTCCGACTCGGCACTTGTGTGAGTCCATGGTATCTCTTCGGCCGAGCCAGCTCCTTTAAAATGTTGGAAAAAAAAGTGCCCATAAAAGTACATATCTTATTTTTCGAAGACAATATTAAATGTCCTGTTTGGTAGGTTAAAAGAATTAGGTTTCGATGACGCGTTTGAATCAGTGACAGTGAACGCTGACTCTGGTCGCGGTTTCGATCCCCGCGCAGCACAAACATATAATTTTGTGTGCATGAACATGTCTCTTTTTATTGATCTGGTTGTTTTCTATGTATTTTAAGTATGTGCAAAAGAAAGTATTAAATGTATAGAGCTTGTAATTGTGCTGTTGATTTTGATATCCGTAACAAAGGTGCTTGAACTACCTATCTCGGAGTCAGATCAAAGTATGTGAAGTTGTGAACTATTTAATTTAATTAGGTCAAAGTAATTTTACAATGAATATACCAAGTGATTTAACTTATACCTACTGTACCTGATGAGGCAAGTCATGAATTCTGGAGAAGCCGAAATAGTGGTAGTCGTAAATACCGCTGAGGAATGGTTACGAATGGATCAAGTGCTTCAACCTTAGTTAAAACGAAACTCGGGACTCAATAATTCATCGATTTACTTGTAGGTAGCGATGGCGACACAAATACACTTTTTGATATTTCCATCGAAATATGAGATTCCCTTATCTTTATAGTGCACTTGTGTTTGCGCACCCTCTTAAGCACTAAAATTATCGAGCATACGTGGCTGCCGTAGCCGCATCAGGTAACGAAAGGGAAATAAATATAAATTGTCCAAAATCACTTTAATAACCATGAAAATAAGATTAATGGTTTTTATTATTAAATGTATTTCTATTAAGTGTTAGTGTGTGTGTGTGTGTGTGTGTGCGTGAATGTGTTGTGCGTGAAAGATGATGTATCAGAAGGAGCCAATATGATAAGTAGTCCATACTTTTGTAATGTCTGTGTGTAAAAAAATAAGTTTCTACAGCCAAAGTTAGGCCACATATTTCAAGTTTAAGACCATTAAAGTATTTATGAACTGATGAACTTTGATTTGGTGCCCTGTGATTTTTTAAGCAGTTGAATATTTTACTATTTCGTACCTCATTCGACATTCACACACTCGTACTTACTGGACGAGTTTTCCATTTATCCGATAAGCAAATAATTTGTAAACCTCATTGATTCAATAAATCTAGGCCTTTTCCCAACGGAAAGCCTAATAGCCTGTTATTCAATCGCATCCAAAACTTGACAGCAAAAGTTAAATTGCTGTTTCTAGTCGTAAAACTCGATATCAATTCTCTGAAAGCGCTTCCAACTAAAACTTCGAGCTCGTGTGTTTTACCGCTGTTTATACCATTCTTATTATTTTTTTGTGTGGCAAACATCGCAAAACGACGTCTCAGCGGATGAAGGGGGGGTTTACGGCGCAATTTCTCTGCCGACTGTTTCGTCAGGAGTTGTTGGCGGCGTCTTTAACACCCCCTGGAGGGTTCATTTATATATTCGCAACACGGAGCGAGCAATAAAACTGCGTTATCCAGGTCATTATTTAGTCATCGCCCGGCCTCATCGCCGGGAGGAGCGAATAAAATGCACCCGAATGACGCTACACTGCACTTTTATGCGCCCGTTCTCTTCACTTTGAGGATAGCCTTCGTCTTAAACTTGATGTTTTTAGTTTTAGGAACATTAAATGGGAAGTTATTTATTCTCATATTGTATGATTCTTGGGATTGTGGAAGTGTATACTATTACATATCTACTCTGGTCATTACCTGCATCGTATCCGCCAAGAGGGAGCTCCTTCTTGCCACTAGTGTGACACTTCTGATGGAGCGGCGGTAGAAGACGCCGACAATATACGCGTGGCTATCCTCTCCAGGAAGTGACCAGTCGGCGCACGGTATGGAGATACTAGCGCCGGCATTGCACCAGTGCTTGTTAGGGACGGCTGCTCACTCGGCTGTCCCTGTCGCCCCGCCTAGCCCAGCGTCCTGCCCGCCGTGTAGGTTCGTGAACAAGGTTTCGTAGTTGTCATCACGGCCACTCCCTACATAAGGACGGAGTCAGGCCCAGGGGTTTTAGTCGGTAGACCCCCGCCGTCATGCGGGGGTAGTCTGACATAACCCGTTCGAGCGGACGGGTATGCGTACCACATTTCCCCTGGGACAAAAAAAAAGAAAATTTAACGAAGGAAGGAAGAATATTGTGAGAGTCCATTCCATCAACGGACGACAAGGCGCGCCGAGGGGTTTCATCCATACGTTGTTGGCTTACCTCTTCCATACCGCCCCGGCATCCAATTCGCTTCCACATTCGTAATGCGGACAGCAGCAGTGCAACTGTTTAAGGGTTGAAAAGGTCATTGTAATTACCAGACTTCCCAAATCCTCGATCGTGGTCCAAGCGTACCTCGGGCTCCGGAGCGACAGCTTTGGACCCAAGATGAGGACTAGAATTTAAGTTATTTTTAGAGACAAAAACTGTTACCTATTCGCTTTTTCCTACTTTGTGTTAAGATTACCACTAACTCAGTTATCTCCAAGACCTTTCCTCCAAGGATAATAACTTGAACAAAAGCTGTTTACACTCTCTTCTGGAAAAAATAAGAAGGGGAGAGGCGGCACTAATGGCTCATTTTTGTTTTAGAATCTAGGGACTCTAACCACACCTAATTTTTTTTTGTATTTTTAACAGGTACAACATTATTGAATGCTGAAATATAATAATTGAATATAGTGAAATATATGTTTCCATTCCAATGTTTCCAAATATATCAGAAAAATCTTAACATTTTTAAATACTACTAAAATAATACTTGATAACTATTGGTGATGCTAGTGGACTGTATAATTACTGGAGAATGATAAAAGCACGATTTAAAGAGTAAATTCTGTATTGTTTGGAGATAAATATATACAAAGCGATTGTATTTGCGTGTGGTTTCAATAAGGATGGTGAGGAAATTATACAGCTGAGATCCGTTACGTTAATTGCGTTTACTCAAGGCTTGTGTTACAAAGGTTCAAAGACGACAGTTAGAGATGAACCGGACGTAGAGCTTACGAACAATGATGTGCAAAATCTATCTCGGACCGATTTGGTTGGGCGACATGGCGTGCGACGTAACCGGAACCGGCCGTACGGATTGTTCTTCGCTGAGGGCTCGACATACGGTCGTGTACCATTTTCATTGGTCTCAGGTGCTAGACGTAGTTGATGCGTTTCGTGTTGTTGACGGTTGACGTCTTTATGTGACACAATCAGTTGACGGTTTTTAATGGAAACCAGCACGTCAAAATGTAGAGAAAAATAACTTATAAAAATAAGGTTGCACCTCAGCCAGTCACCAACATACTTATCAGTTTATACGTCCACAGTGATTGTGGACCACAACGTGTGGAACACGCCACACACGGCCGGAGTGATACCACGGCCTCACAGAAAACCGGCGTGAAGTAGCTTCTCTGCTATGTTTCGCTGCGTGAATGTGGGTACCGGAGTTTTAGGGGGTGGTGTTGCGAGTCAGTCCTTGGGCGGCGGCAATCGCTTACCATCAAGTGGTCCGTCTGCTCGTCTGTTACCTATCACATAAAAAAAGTCTAAGAAGTGACAGGATGTTCATACCGGAGTGATACCACATCCTCACAAAAAACTGATAGAGTTCACACAATTTTATTGTTCATCGCACTAATGTTTGTCCAGAATGGGAGTCACAACCAAATGCGCTATCGGACCAGTCAGTAAGTGAATAGCTAACTAGTGGCCCGTCCTCACTTTGTATCGGGACATTAGTTCCACTTTATACTTAATAGATGGCGCTTTACATCACGCAAACGTTTCGTGTTTTCGGATTACCAATAAGCGTTGCCAATGTAGTAAATTTGTACCGGAGGTTCTCTATTAAGAAACTCTCAGTGTCGACCCGAAGTCTGCAATTTGGCAGTCTTATACCCTCGTGCCTCGGAAAGCACGTTAAGCTGTTGTTCCTGCGCCCGATCCATCACTAGTTCGTGTCACACTGGTGTCCCATTGGAATATGAGGGTAAATAGGTGTTTGCACACACACTTGAACTCTATAATATATCTTGCGTACGTGGCTGATCTTTGAGATTGGCCGCCATGGCCGGACAACAGCTGGAGGATATTATAAGCGTTGCAGTTGGCTGTAAGATGTACCTTTTTCTAAATAGTATTGATGAAATTTCGGTACACGAAAGTATAATGATGTCATCTCGGGTAGTATACTAACTTACTTGGCTTAGTTATTTGAAACTGTCATCTTCATCCGTGTCCATTCCAGCCACATCTCCCGTAGCTCTAAATTTCGGTAGTAAAGAACAAACCGTGAAGTTATCAGTGAGAAGTTACGACCGCAAAACAACAACTAAAACAATAAAGTAACAAATGCTTAATGGGCGACGTGGAATAGCTTGAGAGCCAATTAATTTTTGCTGAGGCCACGTTTTATGTGGTCGGATGAATAAGGAGATTTAGCGCCGTCGCCTGCGCCGCTATAAACAGACTGGCTCGTAACGGCCGACCTATGACCAGCTTCGCACTAATGTTGGTCGACATTGCCCGGACACCTTAGCCTCACAGTAAGTCATTTATACTATGGGGAATGCTCTGAGGAATTGTTCGGATTCCTGCCGCTTCACTTCGCCATCATTCCACTCTACAACAGTCCCACCATTTATATGGTTAGCAGTCTTCAACTGTAGGCTACGTTTGACTAGAAGCTTTTTACCTCCAACGACAAAACTGTGTTACATAGCAAAATACTTGTTAATAGCGCCATCTGTTTCACGCCGCCAGAATTAGGTATCATAAAATCTTAGCACACTTATTATTGTGAGCGATACAGCGCCATCTGTCTAAGATCTAAGTAAATTCAATCCTTTTTCATATCATATTCTCCTGTACGCATCACAAGCTAGATCGTCCTTTTTAACCGACTTCAAAAAAAGAGGTTCTCAATTCGAAATGAATATATTTTTTATTATTACTTATTAAACTAAATTTTTAAAAGGAAATTAGTTATTATTTCTACCTGGGCACCACGTCACCTATCTAACACTATGGAATGAACTAACGCTTACTTACTCCGCTAGCTCAGCGACCCAAATAGAGGCTTGGCCTCCGAAACAAGAGATCGTCACTTCAAAAATAAAAGAAAAAAGCGTACTCCTTTTTAAAAGGCCAGCAACGCACTTATGACTTCTCTGTTGTTGCAGGTGTCCATGGGCGTGGTAATCACTTACCATCAGGTGATCCGTCTGCTCATCTACCCCTTATCTCATAAAAAAGCTAACTACTTTTTAGGTTCCGGACCACAAAACGACACAACGGACGCTTAGAGTATCCCTTTTAGTACATCCAGACTATCGTGAGAAAAAATCTGAAAACAAATGTGATTTATCTTTATGTCCTACAGACAAATAAAAAAATTCTAAAATACATATAAGTGTTTGTGATGGTTCGTCCTTCAAATCTTAAGGTGACGGGTAGGGCACACTAGCGACGCCTTTTGATTTAAACTGTTAGCAACTAAGCTGGATGTTTTTTTAATAATTTCGATTTATTTAATACTTATACTTCACTTTTTGGTGTGCTTTTGTACTCGAAATTTGAATTACATAACGGCCACTTATTGCGTTAATCCCAATTTCGAGTGCAAAAACAGATAAAAAAGTAGTGCACAATTATTAAATACCTACTTAAAGAGTAGGTATAAATGTTTGCTTAGAGACTAGAGCTCCGAAATTGTTTAAAATAGATCAGGTTTAGTAGCTAACAATTTAAATCGATTGACGTCGCTGGTTACAGGTACGGTCAGCATCAAAAGTGGCTTAACCCTTTGTGCCATGTCGAAGAAACATTTATACGTACCCCTTAGAAACTAACTATAATAGACAGAACAATTACTTTGACATGGTACTAAAGTGTTAAGCTACTTTTGATGCTGCCCGTCGCCTTAAGAATTAAACTATTCTCTACTCCGAGGAATTGGTTTACTAATTTTACAAATTATCGTAATTATTTCTTCAGGACTAATATTCCAGTGATCTGTTTACATCATTATTATCTAAGCGTTAGTCTGTTTTTATTCAAAAGCAGACAATTTTAAATTGACTGCATTCATGTCAGATATCTAGACAATGTAGAGTCGAATGCACAGACCAATATGGTCGAATGCATTCTGGCTGATGCGTTTGAGACGGCCAACGCAAACTTGGCAGATCTTCGCCTATTGAAGACGTTGGAGTGTTTCGACGAAGGGTGAAATCACTTCGAATCAATGTAGGCGTTAGACCAGGCCTACAACGAAACGAATTTACGTCTCTATCACGTGTCTCTTTTATTTAAAGGACACATCTCGTTCGATACGGGACGGTTTATTGCAAGATGGAGTATTCTTCTTTGTACAAACTAAGAAGAGTCCTGTGGTCAGAGGAGGCAAAATTAAACTTCATAATGAAAAGTCCTTTAACTTTAGTAGGTTTAATAATATAAATTGAAATGAACAGTTCATTTGGTTCACGGGTAGATTAATAGATATAATGTTGTCCATTTTAAATGTGAGAAGTAAGATAATGATTTTTTTCTTTCATTGAAAGTCTATATTGACGACCTGTTTGGAACAGTGGTAGTGAACGCTGCCTTGGTCCAAGGGTTGCGGGTTCGATCCCCGAACAATACAAACATTTGTGTGCATGAACATATCTGTTTGTATTGGTCTGTGTGTTTTCTATGTATTTACCAAAGAAAAGTATTATATGTATATATTTGTAATCCCACTGTTGATTCTGGTATCCGTAACACAGGTGCTTGAGCTACCTATCTCGGAGTCAGATCAATGTATGTAATGTTGTAAAATATTTATTTATTATTATTATTTATTTATATAACCTATTTAGTACACACATTTATATAAAAATATCCTCCAACCGATAACGGCTACGGCGGCTAATCTCAACGATCAGCCACGCACGCAGGATATATTATAGTGATCTAGTGTGTGCGCAAACACAAGTGTACTCTATATTCCCTTACCCTCATATTCTGAAGGGACATTACTGTGACACAACTGGAGAGGGGTCGGGCGCAGAACCAACAGCTTAACGTGCTTTCCGAGGCACGGAGTTACAACACCGCCAACTTCCAGACTCCGGGCTGCCACTAAGAATTTACTGAAACCGGGGGTTGATACCGGGACCTCTTGCACAGCCGTCGCTTTTAAATGCGACCCACTACCCACTGCGCCAATTAGGCAGTACACACATAATCATAGTGCGAAATATCCAATCTTAATTAGGTGCATAGGGTAAAATAAATATTTTCAAAATATGATGGATTTATTCTTTGATAAAAACTTTGCTTATTGCTATGTAGTCAGTAGCAGCGAGCGCGTCTCGTGTTGATAAAATTACACTTATTTACAAAAATATTAAACATTAAATAACAATACGTCCAATAAAATAGTGACTGGAATAAAATTTACATTCATTATACATTTCAATACCATCTCAAGTAACGCGACATTAAATACTTAAATCAATAAAATCTAGTACAGTTAGTTCTTTGAAATCATAGCTTAATGTAAAATATTTACAATACATTGAATTAATGTAGAGTCAACGATGCGGGTTTAAAAATCAATTCTAAATTCACGACAATACGGTCCAAGGGTTTACTTGCACTTAATGCGCCGTTGACCAAACATTCCATTAATATGTTTATTACAATCTTTGGATTTTTCACCGAACAATATACTTCAATACATTCACAATAAACTCGTACATACTCGTATTGTGTTTTACTTTTATTTGAATAACTAGAAATAAGTTGCCTACTTCAATCAGTAACTGTATTTGAGGCATTTGGACAAAATAAAAAAATGGATGTAATGTAGATATTCTATTAATAAACTTTTTTATTAAAGTATAGAAATGTGTTCAATAATTATTAAATAGCAACAAATAAAATAAAAATGCATTTCAAAACCTATGTAAACTCATATCAAGCATTTGGGTTTTAATATACCGTTATTTTTTATCGTTTAGGTACAGTCAAAGAACGAGAAGGTTCGTCAGTTTTCAAATTGATTCGTTTGATATGCTATGAACACTTATTACTTTTCATAAATTTGTCAAAGTAAGTCTGTTGCCCAGAAAATTATGCTTAACTGTTAAATCAGAAAGTTGAGATTTGCTTGTAGCAACATTGATTCCTTTTGATGTAAACAGAATTTAAAGATATGAAGTAAAACCTACATTGGTTTGACGTGGTAATTAAATTTAAAATTTAAAAAAAAATATATTGTCATGGTCGGTATCGTTTTTAATTTGGATGTTTACTGGCTGTCTCGTGTGTGATCCGTGAATACCTTGAATAATAGGTTATAAGGTCAAAATCTCTCTGTTTATGCCATATTTGAAGACAAAATGTATTATGACATGTTTAAAAGGTCGACACATCTTTTTATAACGATATGTTGGTATAACTGATTCTTGCAGTGCAAGCGAATATTTACCTTAAGGTGAAGAACCTTTTTATTCTCTGACTGTACATCTCAAAAACCTTAAATGATAGGTATCGTGAATAAAGACCATTTAGCATGATAGATCATCAACATAACGATAAAGGTATAAATCTTAGTTTGAGTTGGCCTTCCCCATTCAACAAGAAACACGAATGTTGTGTTGACTAACATACACAAAAAAATATCTGACAACAATTTTAAATCTTACACAATACTATTAACTTTTGACACAAAATACACATACATGGAACGGAACGTAAAGTGAACTGAAAAAAGCATTGATTCATTTTTTCTGTTTTTATGACTGCTTTTTCTTCTAAATCAACATACAAACATTTTTTTATATTGTTAAAATTAATAAAATTTTCATTAGCCTATTAATATTTTTTCTGTAAGTTGGCAAAATTTAAAAATGATTTATTCAGTTTTCGAGTCGAAATAAAGCACATACGTATGTCAAATAAATAACCCGCAAGTAGCTCCGTAGGTTCCGTGACCTACTCCTGGCGACTCATAAAAATATTAATAACATAAAGTTATCTTAATATCTATGTGTTGGAAATGGGGACATTATTTATCTATTTAATATGCTTTACTCGTATTAGTTCGTATGTTACAAGTTGAAAGTGTTGAGACTTTACAAAGTATAAACGGTATCCAATAACATCGTGATATTATGTTAAATGAAAATTTCGTGTATTTTTAATTTTAGAGAAACCCTTTAAAAGTTTGAGATTAGGATGAAGTTTCTATTATTAATTTAAAAACATGCAATACAAATTACTAGAATATGATTATAATACTATCGGTACACTCTTACAATTAACGTAACATATTGATTTGAGCAGGCTACAATTGAATGGCTGTGTCTTGACAGGTTTAATTCAAATAGTATCATTACACGTAAGTATTAGGTTCAAAGGTGCTTTATAGTCTGTACTGTCTATACAGTCTACTGTGTCTACACTTTTGCCATTGCTGGCCTCAGGACAGTTATGCAGTAGCATGAACGCGGAAGCAGACACAAGTTGATAACAGAGCACCAATTTATTTTAAGTCATTCCTTTGTCGTCAATATCTAGTACATGAAACGACGATAGGTCATTTCATGTACTAGATAAACAAAAAGGTTTTTGTTTTTTTTGTTTGTTGATTAACAAAAAGGGGGGAGTCGTAAGCACTTCTCGCTCCCTCAGACCAAAGGCCAGCATTGGAACCATCAAAATAAAAACAGCGTGGAAGGACAAACGCCCCCTCCACGTTGCACCGCGCCCCCCGCGAGCGTCCTATATTACGTAGGTACTTGTAGTACTCGCAATAGCACTTCGTAGTGACGTCACCGTATTAAGTTCGCATGATAACGTACAAGAGTTGCAAACTTCACTCGCAGTACCAAGTGGTCCTCCTGTATTTCTTTTCCCCTGACCGTCTGACCTCCCCAGGCACTCCACGCAGGGAATTATCTGGAACGAACAAAATATCTCTCTAATAGATGCTGGTTTAAACAATTGCCGCCTTACCAATAAATTTCACGGCGGTTTTGTTTGAGGCTTATGAACTTTAAAATTCATGTATTATCAAATTATCTTTCTTCAAGTGTTTTATAATAGATTCACAAATAAATTTTAAATTATTTGTTCTCAAATTTATCTAAAAACTTTGAATTTCCATGATCACTTATAAATTATTATTTTTCTTCATTGGCAAGACGGCTTCAAATAGACTATATAATACATATATTATTGAAGAAGGAGGTAAGAATGAAAGGAAGAAAAGAATATAAAGTGTACATGAAGACCATATAACATGTACCTGAATAATTGCAGTAATAAATATGTATATTACAGGAATTACTCATTAACTCAATAAAAGTTATATACTCATTCATCTCTATCAGTAATGATAATCTTGAATAAACAGATTATATTAGTAATATGAAATAGCATATCATAAGATTGAATTAAAATATAAAATTATTATTAGTCACCACAACCTATCATTAATAAATCTACAGTACCTACGTTAGTCATCGTCATCGTCAGCCCATTTAAGTCCCCACTGTTGGGGCACGGGCCTTCCTCCGTCACATGAGCGGTAATTGCCATACTCACCACGCTTGGCAGACGGGTTGGCGAGGGTTTTGATATAAATGCAGAGTTTTCCTTCTCTGGGTGCTGATGATCATGCCTTAGTCGCCTTTTACGACACCTCGATAAGAGTGAGGGTGGCCTATTCTACTCTGCCGGGACCACACGGCCACCTACGTTAGTACTGACAGACTAATTGTAATTCATCCATGGTATTGATAATCTTCTTAATACTTACCTATCTATAACTCTTATTGATGACATTATTCTGAACTAAGATAAAAATAATATAGATATTTTTTATCTACTACTTTACTTTCAGCTTTTATATACACTTCCTCTTACAGTCACCTACATATTGTTTCTGTACATTCTAAATCAAGTGAATGTGTAAAGATGTCGTGTACAACTACTTTAAATCTCATAGCCAAATATCAGATTTTCGTGGCAACATTCATTTAAATAAGGATTTAGTTAAAGAATTGTATACACACAGGCAAACATAGAATGCAAACACTGCACCCAAAGCAAGGGGAAAGCCAAAAAACCTTGTTTTAAATTAATTTGGAAGCGTGCCTAAAGTTTACTGACCTACTAAGCAACTCATTGGTGCAACTTCACGAGGTGGTTGCACTTATTAGACCTGCTGAAGGAAAGATTTGCATTGGTTTTAGTTTTGACTTCATCTTTGTGTTCATATAAAATAGCCGGTATATAATACTTCTGACCATACAAACCTTTACTCCCTAAGGATTAAAACATGTTAACATCCTTGCGAAATAAGGATCATCATGGATAGGTTCGATGATAGGTATATGGCAAGCACTCTGTGAATGATATGACATGCTAATTATGACCCTGGACGTTGAAATAATGTAGGTAATGCACCAAGTAAAATTGTATAGCTAGAAATAGCTCAAAATTATCCAAAAATGTATTTAAAGAAAACTATATTAAACTACAATGAAAGCATGATGTGCTCGTATGATTCAGAGGTGCATAAATAAAACAAAATTGAATAATATGCTCGTCAGGATATATTAAAAAAGTATTAATGAACATTGAATTCAACATCAATTTACATGCTGTTATGTTTTAAAATATAAAGATAGTATATACTAAAATATGGGACTTTAAGACGAGTGACAGCAGCTCAACAGAATAAAATTAGGTCGTAAAATAAAACTATCAAGTAAAAACCAAAAGTCCCCTTTGGTACATATAAAAGCGGTTACCAAGGCCGCTATACCATTCGATTTATTAATCATCTTTATAAACACATTACGAGGTACGTATTATCAAATTTGGAAGTAAGTATGCCTTTTTTCCTTGCATTATATTGAAACACATTCTGCCGACTGTAGCATCATTGTTTATTGTAATTCGTTATCGGAATTAGTCATTTCAAATTGCCTGTACCATTATCAATATGACACATTTTTATTTATTAATAGTTCTAGTCCCACTCTTAGCAAGTACTTTAATAAAAATAATTGCTAATAAGCAAGTTGCTTCAAGTAGGATATTTAAGGTACAGCCCAGCAATTTTGACCATATCGGAATCTATGCTCGTATGCTTACATTTGTCGTCGTTTCTGTCTTCCTCGCTAACTTGGCTCTGCCTGTCCATAGAGATCATGGATATTCGTTTCTTCCGCTGCTCGAGCAATAGTTCTGAAACAATAATAGTCATAGTAAGATATTTTACTAAAACAAATTCCAGAATATCAACTTTCAAAATCAGCTTAGTCAAGCGGATATTTTAATCCGCATATTAGCGTGTAATTCTCAGTTGCATCCAACTGTCGCTCTGGAGCCCAGGATACGCTTGGAAAATAATAATAATTTATTTATTCAAGTAATATGATTCATTAGTTGTTAGTTATAAAGGGCTCATCCTATATTAGTCACAACACGTTTATAAAAATTAATTAAAATTAAATTCATTTAAATAGTTTTACGCACAACTCCCGCAGACGTTGTGCGGCAGTAATTGATATAGTGACAGTCCAGCCTGCCCGCTATCATAGTCCTGCACCGCACCCTGCGCACCAGGGAGGCGCATCGCTTCCGCATAGTCGCATAGAAGCAGTCTACTCGCGCTTCTGCAAACACCCCCGATACGCTGCAGTATCTGGGCAACCCCATCAGCACCCTGAACGCATTATTATATTGGACTTTTAAGAGCATGATATGCGACACGCGATCAATTAGCCCACAGGCTGCACATGTAAAAACTAGTGCAGTAGGCTCTGAAAAGAGTAACCTCTACTCTTCTTGAGCAACGTGAGAACCTGCGAGTCGACATGTTCGCCCTTACCGATAGCGCTCTGCGTTCCCTCTCAAAATCATCGCCATCTTTAAGGTCATTAGTACTGACTAATGACCTTAAAGATGGCGATGATTTTGGCGATGATTCATGTACTGACATGACCTAGGTACTTAACTTGTTTACCCACTGTAACGCGCAACCATTCAGGTAGGTACACGCTCGGCAACAAGTTAGGCCCACATTTTTCCCCAAAGACCATGACCTGGCTTTTTGGACGTTTTTGAAATTTCGGACAAATGATTCTTGCTTTGGGGAGTCTGGTAATCACAATGAAGCGACTGCCGTCTGACGTTCGCAACCCGTTTAACAGGGAGCCAGACCAACTGAATCATGGTTACACGTTTCAGAAACTATAAGAAACGTGCAGGTTTCCTCACGATGTTTTCGAGCCTCACCGCCGAGCTAATGGTAGAAAGACGTTCTAGTGGTTCATGCTAGGATTCCAATCCGCTTCCCCAGTATATAAGGCACGTTCTGAACCACTGTGCTACCATCGAGTTATAATATCATCTAACTAAAATTCCTGTAGTATTTTGTTATTATGTACATTAAATCCATTGATAATAACCCAGTATTATTAACAATCATTCGAGGGAATTCCCTACATCCAAACTAAATTTATGACAATGAAGCCCGAATATGCCTTATCTCAAAAATTACTTCCGAGAATGGAATTGATAGTGGCGAGGACAATCAGTATTTAGCTTAGAAAGGCGAAAGATTCGCAAACTTTTATCTACGTTTGTTATTTGTGTATTTTTCTAGGTAACAAAGATCACCCATAGATAAGTACATTTATTTCATAATAATTCATATCCGTTGACAATAGAGAAAAGTTCATTCCAAAGTTCATTCCACCAGTTCATTCCATCGAATCGGTGTGTTACCGTTTGCCACTTCAGAGGCACTGTCCACAGAATCCTGATGTTAATTTCTAGGTTCCAAACTATAAAAAAATATGTTGGTTTTTCTGTTTACAAATATGTCAAGTAGTCAAAGAGACGATACTTTTGTTTTTAATGTCTGTTTGTATTCCTCTGTAGTTTATTATCCGCATAGGCGGCCTTTAGTATGGAATCAGGTCAATATATTTTTTTATTGCTTATAATAGGCAGACGAGATTGCGGCCTATCTGATGGTAAACGGTAACCGCCGCTCATAGATATCAACAATGCCGGAGCACACAGTCATGCCGCTGCCTACCGTGAAATAACTTTTTTAAACCTCGTTTAAAAAAGGACATGTCATAGGGAACACCGCGGCTGGAAGCTCATTCCAGAGTTTGCACGAGCATGGGAAAAAATAGCGCTGGAAACGAAGCGTTCTGGATATATGAATTATTTTATGAATTATCTAATTTCCTTATTCTATGCCAAACCTTATTACGAGTACTTTGAAAGGACACCTACGTCGTAGCTAAAAATAAAGGCGAGTGTATTATCGCTCTCACAAGGCCTCGCCTGATAAACGCGATAACGCAGTGAAGAATCTTGCGCCTGTTGTTGGCTTGACCAACCAAATAATCGATTTAGATAAAGGTAAAAGTAAATAATGCATTTCAAAATTTATCGACAGTCTTTGCCTTCGTTTTATCGACAGTTACAAAAGTCGTCGAGTTACCAAGGTCTCTGGTGGTTTAGTCGTTAAACCTGGACCCCAATTCTCGTGCTCGTGACATTTATTTTCATACGACATATCACTAAAACATAGTTTTTTTTGTATGGTTTTCAGGTGATATCCGCCATGTTTTCAAAATATCACGGGGACGAGAATTGGGCTCCAGGAGCCCAATTCTTGTGATCGTGACATTTATTATCATACGATATATATCACTAAAACATAGTTGTTTTTTTTTTGTATGGGTTTCATGACCCGAAGACTGTCGGTAAATTTTGAAGTGAATTATTTACTTAAGAATAAATTGCAAAATATTGCTATAACCAAAAAAATTATATTAAAAGGTGTATGTAGTTATTAATCGACAATTTATTGTAGCGTCCGACACGCTTGATCCTTTGTCATTGCGTAGAGATGTAGCATCGCTATGTGTCTTCTATCGCATCTACAATGGGGAGTGGTCCGAGGAGCTGTTCGGCCTTATTCCAGCTGCAAATTTTCACCATCGTACCTACATCACGCCTGAATTCCAAACTTCACCCACATCACTTGGATGGATTTTACTCCACCACAGTGCGCTTCTCACGCCACTTCCTACCGCGCGTAGTAAAACTATGGAATCAGCTACCAACGATGGTGTTTCCGAACAGATACCACCTGATGATCTTCAAGAAAAGAGCTTATTCCTCCCTTAAGAGCCGGCAACGCATCTGTGATGCCCCGTGTGTCGCAGATGTCTATGGGCGGCGGTAATTCACTTACCATCAGGTGAGCCGCCTGCTCGTTTGTCTGCCATAATGTAAAAAAAAAGCATTAATTATGATCATAGGAATGTTACGTTACGACGCCAAAAACCGTCTAGGTCTTAAATAACAAATTGGTACAGTTGGTACATAACAGTTGGTAAATAACGAATTTAACCTTTGTTAATTAAATGAATGAATTGATTTGATAAATTTTGAATGAACGAAAATTATATGTATAATTATAATAATGCTTATCAAAAAACATCAATTCCAACGTGTTTAATTCAGTGCTTGTTTTTTCTGTTGGAATCCAATCCGTTTATCTATAGTAGGAGATAGTAGGTAAGTAATTTTTTTTTTTAATTTTTGCGTTGCATTATAACTCGACGTTTCGGCTACGTTACAGCAGCCGTGGTCACGAGCGGACTGAATGAGTGGTCGAGTAAAAATATGTGAGTAAGTACACAATGTTGTATCACATAATAAATATCGTGTTTAATCCCGTTTTGATTAATTATAAGTAATTTACATTTTTTAACATTTATTTATCACTTAAGCCATTCCTTAACGATCAAGGTACAAACTGCAATAATAAAACTCCAAGTATTATATTTTTTTTTAAGTTAATCTGCGGAGTCCCACTGCTGGGCAAAGAACAAAATAATATACCTACATACATTAAGAAATTTAATCCGTTATGTTTTTTTTTTATTTCGAATAGTTTACAGATCGTTGCGTATTAAGATTTAGTTTTAAGCGCAATAGCAGGTATAGTTAATAACTAATTCTCAACGTTTCATGTTATTGCAAAAATCAATGACAAACCACGCACTAAAAAAAAACATTAAGGTGACGGTTAGGGTACACTAGCGACGCCAATTGATTTTAACTGTTAGCTATTAAACCAGATCTATTTGAAACAACTTCGACGGCTTCAGTCTCTCGGTAAACACCTATACTATTTATTTAATACTTATAGTCAACTATTTGGTCTGCTTTTGTACTCGAATTTTGAATTACCGCCAAAAGCGGTCACTTTTGGCGTAAATAATTTTTTCGAGTACAAAAGCATACCCAATATTTGTGCACGGTTATTAAATAAAAAGTATAAGGGTGAGGCAAGAGGCTGCAGCCCAAAAGCCTAGACTTGGTAACGTACTTAAAAATGAAAACCAATTGGCGTCGCTAGTGTGCCCTACCCGTCGCCTTAAGTTCAATAGTTGTGTGAAATAGCAACCTAATTAATATAAGGCTCAACGATATTGTTAAAATCAGAAGTGTTTATTGAAATACTAGAAAATAGTATTGATTAAAATTAGTGTTCTTATTCTAAAGTAACCTCTTAATGTGAGCAAGATTTTGAGCCCACATGAATCAGACGGAATGAACCGGAAGTCCAGAAGACCAATATTGTATATAGCTCAAAACTATACATTGAAAAGCGTAGTTGTCACGATTTTTCCATACAACGCGTTGAATCGGAAATATTCACGATGCTATCAAAAAAATTGCCTTTGTTGCACTCGCTAAACGCAGCCCGCAAAATGGGTCACGTCAAAATATCACCCTTAGCTATAGATAGCACACGAGAGCGATTCTATTGTTGATAAACTGTCCACAATAGCGATGGACGCCGGCTACGGAATCATCACAGTATGACGACAGTCAGTACCAGTAGTAGTAGCTGTAGCAGTATCAGACTATATACTGTCCAACTGCAGGGTAGTGTTGGCAACTGCTGAAAAGGCTTGTAGCTAGGAATTTGACAGAAAGTAACTAGATTGGTTATTTTTTTCTCCCTAAAAAGTAGCTAGAAGTTGCTAAATTATCCGTCGAAAATAAAAGCGAAAATACACTATTGAAACGCGACGCGACGCAACATGTTGACACGTCGATATATAAATCTGTCAAATAAATCGTGAAATTTATTCTTGAGGAACTAACATGGAGTTCTATAGTTTTATAAGCAATAAGGTTACCAACACAATAGACAGAATACTTTTAACAGTATCAACGTTCAATTCTGTATAAAAAGTAAAGTTTTATTTTGTTTGTTGGGGATTATTTGGGCTATTTTTGATGCTGTACTTACAAAGACACTTCAAAACCTGTTAACAAGTAAAAGTCGCTAGAAAAAGTAGCTTAAACGTTTAGCTACAAGTTTTTAAAAAATGTAGCTGCCCGACATCAAAAATAGCTAGATCTATCTACAAAGTAGCTAAGTTGACAACACTGCTGCAGGGAAAAGGCCTCCATCATACAACTCAAGTCATCGCTACTATGATGGGATAAGGCTTTATCACCACGCTTGCCTAATGCGGATTGGTGATCACAAACCCGAGCTATGGGGGCCGTTCAAGTATTATGTAAGCACTATGGGAGGGCGCGGGGGTCTTTGCTTCGCTTATTTTGGATGACATGGGGTCTAGGGGAGTCTAGATGATGATTGCGTCATCGATAATTATTTTCTTATTAACACAAACGGCAGCCCTCACATTCTGTTTGCTTGAAAACAAAACGTATTTTCGGAGAATTACCTACAAATAAATGCATACGGTTAGTAGGGTTAACCCTTCTACCTAAGGCAGCGTTCACTACCACTGTTCCAAACCGGTCGTCGAAATAAATTGGGAGCCGATCGCTATGCCAATCCAATACTTTGCTGTGATAGTATGAAGATCAGTTGCAGCGCGTACTCCTGTGTTCACTGTATGTAGGTACCGGTTTTGGCTAATCGGTCTCTATTTATTACGATGAGTCATTTAGGAAGACTTAGTCTCCCAAAGTACTGTACTCGCTCCTTGCGTGACCGTGCCAGGAATATTGAGATCCGCAGGAGAACTTAGGTTATGAACCTTGTTCTCATAGTCATGTGAGCCTGAAGTGAAAAGGGCCGTGTACCTGCGTGACCTGCTACAGGCGAAGCGGGTCGCCCACATGGTGGACCTACGACCTGGTGAAGGTTGCGGGAATTCCTCAAGCGGCACAGGACCGATCTGTATGGTGAACCTTGAGAGAATCCTATGGTAAAGATGGCTTTTTTTCAAGTATATGGTACATGTGTTCTTAAACTAAAATAACATATTCTGCCCCTGATGGCGTAGAAATCATGCATAGTAAAATATTTCTTACTTTATATATATACATTTACAATCCCACTGTTGATTCTGATATCCGTAGCATAGGTGCTTGAGCTACCTATCTCGGATCAATGTATGTGATGTTGTGAAATATTTAAATTAAATTTTTAAAAAATCTACTTCAATGTTGACTCTTGAAAGTAGATCTCAAACCACTGGCTATGCCAGTATTAGAACTGCGGAATTATTGTTATGGACATCGCCGACGCCGACGGCCCTATATACACAAAGACAATAACATTGGAATTTGATAGAACTAACTGAATCATTCGGTGCGATAACGGGCTTCGTGCCGCCAAATTAACTCGCCAACTTTCATGTCATTTGCTTTCCATATCAATGAACAATTACTCAGCAATTTTAAATTATTAAGCGCCAGCGACAGAAAATTCAATCGTGCTCAAACTTAAAATTAATAAACATGAATTCGGCTAAAGCAATAGGACATGGAGTCCAATGCGATGACTCAAATATAAACCGCAACAGTTTTCCAATGTATTTCGCTCTAGACAAAAGCCTATTGTGCTATTTGAGGAAATGGCGAGTGTCGCTAAATAGCACCGAAGTAACAAAGAAACACGTTACCAGAAAGATTTAAATGCCCGTTTACGCTTATCGACGTAATCTCAGCGAGGAATGTGGCATTGTAACAACGAGAGTTCGAAACGATCGCACTTTCGTTGTAGCTCCCCCTGGTGTTGCTCCTATCTAATTTTATCAGCGAGCAAAAATCGTTTTGCAAAGCAACTTCATTAAAATGTTATTAGAAAAACAAAAACAAAAGACTAGCACCCTAACAAGGCGTGTGAGACCATTTGTGTTAAAAATTCATACGTCACAACAACTCCGCAAAAATAGCAAACAAAAGAGCGCTGCATATGAGTACGTTTACAAAACAAAAGCAATGTTGGAGAAAAGGCGTCGAGTTCCTGACGTTCCCACAGATGCAACTGAGTGCACATGCAAGTCGCAAGTGTCCAATAAAAAAGTGAGTCGTCGACCCCGCGTGCGTCAGCCGGCGATAAAGGCTCCTCTCCTTCCGTCACGTACTGCCCGGGCGCAGATGACGATCAATTAAAAAGTTTGTCCGCATTAACTATGCGGGAATTGGTTCGGCCGGTTGCGTGCCAGATGGACTCAACTAGTTTCTTCATGAGAAACAGGCTTAAGTAAACCCTAATCAAACCCTCGAGAAGTCAACGGGTCAACGACCTCGTATAACTAGGTGCATTCAAACAGTGATACCGCACCGCACCTTGAGACATTCAACTAGTTTAACTTAATATTTTATTAAAGCATTCAGGGTGTAGTTTTCGAGATGCTTCAAACAAACGAGTGTACAGTGTGATTTGAGTGGAATGACATAATTCCGTCGGACGTGCTATATGCGAGGTCGGGGAGTTGCATAACGCCCTGTTCATTTCTGCATTGTTTACTAGCCAATGCATTATTTTGTGGTTGCAACTCCTAAGA
Organism: Marasmia exigua; assembly: GCA_019059595.1. Taxonomy (NCBI): domain Eukaryota; kingdom Metazoa; phylum Arthropoda; class Insecta; order Lepidoptera; family Crambidae; genus Marasmia; species Marasmia exigua. The sequence goes on from CM032467.1 coordinate 6,389,992, forward strand.
TTTACAGCAGTGAAGTATGAGACACCAAAGATATTTACGATTTGTCGTAAACACATCACGACGGGATCGGAGAAAATAAATTTTGAAAGTAGAATTTCAATATAAGACACTAAAGTTACGACTAGAGGAGAATAGGATTGCAATTGGATGTAGTGCAGTAATAACGAATGCACAATGAAACTATGTCGCGTTGAATTCAAAATGTTAGGTTGCGAGTACTTTGTAGTGTAGTACAAAAGTACTAGTATCGCACTAATCTTTGTCACTATGTTATTGATGGGTGACTCATTGGACGATAAAAGCACTATATACGCCTAGATTTAGGTACGGAAAGTCGTAGATATGATTTCATTGACATATTTTTATTAGTTGGAAAACCCCAATTTAGGTACATTTTTGGTCCATAAGTTAGATAAACAACTTATGGGCATTTTTGATAACTAAAATTAAACCAAACCTAGATAAGTCATAATTATGATTTTAATCAGCACTTATTTTACTTGTTGAAAATGTGTTAAATAAAATCGTATTTTCTATCTCATTTACGAGGTCACTAGACTCATGATAGCAAGCATTTTCCTCAAAGAACATCAGGCCAAAGAGAAATGATAACGACTTTTTTGAGATCTGTTTGACTCTCTGTGGCTTGTTTGTTAGATATCATAGTATAATGACCCCCAAATGTTTGTCAGATGGTCAAAAGAGTACGATTGCTAATATTTCTGAACATGCATGGTGAAGGCAGTACAAAGGATGTCTTTATTCTACCCTTTTGCTCCCATCCTGCTCAGAAGCGCACCACGCGGCCCAATTAGATTAGTGTTGCAAAAGAACTGACTCTTTTAATCTTCATTTAGCGACTATGAGTTCTTTTTCAGAACTCACGACTAATTAGTCTTCTGAGTCCTGAGTCTTGAGTTCTTTTGAGTCTTTTCAGTTTTCGCAGTCCTAAAATTTCTTGATTCGTTAGATTTATTCTAAGTCCTTTCGAGTTTTTACAGTCCTTTGAGCTCTTTGAGTCTTTGGAGTTCTTTTAAGTCTTATAAATCATGAATTAAACAGCAGGACTGCAGTCCATTTAAAAAGACTCGTGTCACGAAGCGCTTAGAGTTCTTTGAGTCATTTTTATACTACAAAATTTAATAAAAAATCTGAATTCGTTCGTGTTGATTTGGTTTATTATTTTTATTCCTACTAAGCGATAGTAGATCAATCTATCCCTGGTTCACCAAGGTGTACTAAGTAGACCTACCACTGACAAAGACTGTAAAATATGTATTTTAAAAACGTACCTTGGCAATGGCGTGACTAAAAGCAAAAGTAAAAAGAGAGAGTGATGCACAGTTTTTGTGTTTCATTTACAAAGCGCTAATGCACAAACTAAAAAGGACTCAGTCGCGAGTTCTTTTCGTAAGACTGAGTTTTTTAAAAGACTATGTAGCTATTTCTTTTTAAGAAAGCTAATTTTTAATTAAAGGACTTAGTCTTGCGTTCTTTTTGCACAGAGTGAGCTCGTTTAAAAGATTTTCTTTTTTTATCTTAAGACTGGAGACTAAAAACTCCGAGAGATTTCAGCTTAAATTTATTCATTTTTGACTTGAGTCTTAAAAAAGAACTCAGAGGCCCAAAATTATGACTGAAAGACTCAGTCCTTTTACAACACTAATTAAGATCCTTAAAACCGATCGCATCGTTAAGATTCACGATAATTAAATACGTGTCTAAGCGAATAATTGAGATTTCTTCACACAGTACACAAAAAAATTGGTTAAAAGAGTTAAAAATTGAGACAACATCACACTGTCCAGGTCCCAAAAAAAGGTTTTCCCTTGTACTCTGGAAACCAGAAACTACGAAGGTATCACAAACACCCACATCCAACAAAAACATCTGTTTCACCAGCAAATATTTAAATTGGTGCGGGAATCGAACCGCGACCTGAGATTCAGCGGCTCTCAAACCACTGCGCTAAACGGATCGTCGTAGAATAATACCAAAGTCTAAAAAGAATGCTATACTGTGATAAACTATCTTGACTGCCTCGGTGGTGTAGTGGTTAGTGGATCGCTCTATAAAGCGACAGCTGCGCAAGAGGTCCCTGGTTCGATCCCCGAGTCAAGCCAAAAATTTGTACCTGAGTTATTGGTAAGAAATTCTTAGTGTTAGCCTGGAGTCTGGAAGTTGTCGGTCTTGTACCCCCATGCCTTGGAAAGCAGGTTAAGCCGTGGTTCTGCGCCCAATCCCTCTCCGGTCACGCTGGTGTCCCATCAGAATATGAGGGTTAGGGAATAGAGAGTGCATGTGTGTTAGCGCACACACTTGAGCACTATAATATATCTTGCGGATGTGGCTGATCGTTGAGATTGGCCGCCGTAGCCCTAATCGGTTGAAGGATATTATCTTATTAAAAAGTCTTACCTTTCTTTTGCATCGCCTGCTCCCACAGCAAAGAGGTGATCTCCTCCACCCACGCGTTCCTCACTGCAGCATCAGCGTTCTCCAGCTTGTAAGACTTCAAATTCCTCTTCTTGTACCAAATCGTGAATTTCGTTTGGTCGTGCTCCTTGGCCGTGATGCCGAGGTCGTCGACTGGAATGTGGTCTTTGTATATGAAGTACTCCACCCTCGGTTGCTGAAATAATTGAAAAGAACAATAAGAAATCGTCTCCAATTAGCAAATGCAATGGGTTGGGACCAGTTACTGATTAAGACCATATACGAAAACGCGGATGACGTAAAATAATGACGCGAATGAGCAATTCAGGACGTCCCGTTTGGAACAGTGGTAGAAAAAGCTGCCTCTGGTGCAAGGGATTCGGGTTCGATCCCCGCAAAGTACAAACATTTGTGTGCATGAACGAAAATATCTGTTTGTATTGGTCTGGGTGTTTTCTATGTATTATAAGTATGTATTAACAAAAGAAAAGTTGATTCTGACATTCGTAATGCGTAAATGATAAAAAAATAACAGTGTTCTATAACACCGAATTATTACATTACAAACTCAGTTCCCAATCGCATCGATATCAATTCGCGATTTATTGACACACCCCATATTTCTTCATTATAACTAGCTTCATCATAACATAAGTCATCCGTTCGCCTGTGAATGTTCAAACGCCACTGGAATCCCAATGCTCTAGAACCGTAAATCATACGTGACATAATAGAGCATAATAACGCGTAGATCCCCTCACATGATGTATTTTCTGTGCGTCCAGCAGCTGGGATCGGCGATGCATGGCTAATGAGCTGGCTATTGGCATTGGCAAGGTCACCAGTAGTCAATCGTAAGGTGACCAGATCGCTTGTATTCTACCCCGCTTTTTGTGAGTACCGGAGGGCCAAATCTGGGGAAAAGTGGGGCTTAAAGGTTGGCAGCGCACTTGTGACTCCACTGGTGTCGTGGGTGTCTATGGGCGGCGGCAATCGCTTATCATCAGGCTATCCGTCTGCTCAACAAAAAGCGATACTCTTTATTGCTCAAAGTTTACATATCTTAAAATATGGTTAAACGCTAGAACATTATGGATGGTCTTATCACGAATTGTGATCTCTTCCAGTCAACCTTGGTAGAGGAAAGGTAGATGGTAGGTATTTTGAAAATTGGGTGATATTTGTATAACGTATGTTACAAGGGGATGAATTATAAAATCATATTCAAAATAAGATATTCAGTATTTTTGAAAAGTGCGGGGCCAAATGCCAAATAAGATTGAGGGGCGAACGTACAGTCTAAAAATGGTACGCCATAGAGAGGGAGGCTTGTTCGTCAAGTCCTGTAAAAATCTAAAAATCTGCATTGTTATTCTACTTCTAATATAAAACAAAACAAGCTTGTCACCCTAGCCGATCAACGCCATAAAAAGGTTATGAGGCAATATCGTCTGATTCGAGCGCCATTATCTCTCAGATATCGAATTAACTAAGACGATAATTCGCGCCAATTTCGTGGAAATGAGCAACTTGGACGGTTTCGCCATCGCAATAGCGTTCAGCGATTTTATTTGTGAATGAATTTTATCCAATAAAAAGTGAGAGATATATGCTTTGGCATTAATAAGCCGGACCGCTTGAAGCTGGCAGCCGGAAGCTGGACCGGAGTGATTAAAAAGCGAAGGCCAATCGGGAGAGAAAGGGGGTTTAAGGCGACGAGTAGCCCTAACTAGCGACACCATTCGTTTTTAATTGTTAGGTACTAAACCGGATCTATTTTAAACAATTTCGGGGTTACAACCTCTCGGCAAACACTTTTACTATTTATTAAATAACCGTGCACAAATGTTGGGTCCAATTTTTTATGCGAAAAATTGATTACCGCCAAAAGCGGCCATTTTTAGCGTGAATCAATTTTTCGCGTACAAATGTTGGGTCCGCATTTGTGCATGGTTATTTAATAAATAGTATAAGTGTTTGCTGAGAGGTTGTAACCTCGAAATCGATTAAAATAGATCCGGTTTAGTAGCTAAAAATTAAAATCGATTGGCGTCGCTAGTATGCCCTACCCGTCTGCTTAAAACTCCACCGGTTCCAGGTGTCAATGGGCAGCAGCATTCGCTAACCAAAAAAAAATAGTCAAGGTTTTTTTCTTTGATTAGGTACTTGGGAAAAATATTTAGTGATAACTGTTGATAAAATTTACACAAATGTCTTTTGGGCTCATACTGTCAATTTTAAATGTGAACTTTTCTTTTATATCGAAAGTAAGATACAAAAATCATATCAACAATCATAACATTATTGTGGATAACGAAGTGTATCTATCTATAATAAGTTATTTATTTATTTATAAAATTACTGGTGCTATTGAAATTATATCATAAGAAACGTTTCTAGCCAGTAGTCCGACCAGCTCAAGGAATTGCGTCCTCAGTGCAGCCCAAAGAAGATTACTAATAAATTGCTGAATAGAGATTTATAGTTAATTTCCAAAAAATAATAATCGAGAGGAGTCACCAATAAGTCGCAAAGAACGTACCTTAGTAATTGGTTTATGGATCTTAGCTACTAATCCGGATCTATTTTAAACAATTTCGGGATTACCTCTCGGCAAATACTTATACTCTTTCTTAAATAACCATGCACAAATGTTGGGTCCGTTTTTGTACGCGAAAAATTCACGCTTAAAATGGCCACTTTTGGCGTGAATAAATTTTTCGCGTATGCGTTGGACTCCATATTTGTACATGGTTATTTAATAAATAGTATAAGTGTTTGCCGAGAGGTGCAACCCCGAAATGGTTTAAAATAGGTATAGTAGCAAAAAATTAAAATCGATTGGCGCTCTAGTGTGCCCTACCCGTCACCTTAAGAAATATATAGAATCGTCAGTGGAAACATGAATACCAGATTCTTGATTAGGTATAGAGCATCAAAGCACTGCTCTCGGTACTGACCGATTGAGATAATAGGTGCTGCTGCAATTACAGACTGCATCTTAGCCGATTGCAGCAAGAAGGAGGGTAACAATTTTAGCTTTCTTTAGCTATGTCCAAGATTAAAAAGAAAGAAAAATTTGAAAGAAAGAGACGGGGTGGATCTATCATATGGATAGAGATCAATGGGTAAATACGGCGGAGTAGGATTGTGGGGCAAACCCCACAATCCTACTCCACAGACTAGGAACATAAATTACAAATAAAACTGTAGCTGTCCTTGTCTTTGTAAATCACTACTTAATATCGGGTGAGATTTATATGTATAATCTATGGGTAAGATTGGGGTCGTATGCTTGTCTGTCGTATCATAAAAAAAATACAGGACAGACATCTTCTAGCATACCCAGACTCGAGGACATTTAGAAATAATGTTTTCTAAAATTACATTGAAATTAAATTTACTTTAGACGCTGTGCCATCGAGGTCATCAAATACAATAGTAGCGTAGCCTGAGGGGGGGGGGGGGGGGGCACTTTTTAGGGGGCGGCGAAATCTCCGCTACATCCAGGGGGGGTGGTGGTTTTTTGAGGAAGAACAGAGGGCGTTATCGAACAATAACTTTATAGATACTTTTTGATTGGGGGCGGAAAAATCTAAGCGACGGGGAGAAGAAAAAAGCGGAAAAATCTAAGCGACTGGGGGTCAAGAAACAAAAGAGTAAAAAATATTCTTCCGCCCCGGGCGGTCGACACCCACGCTACGCCACTAAATACAAACAAGAGGTTAAAACCACAATTAACCGCAATATTGAACACTAACTTATATGACATTTTAACAGCACTCGGATACTGAACATTGTTAACGATGGCTCCGTTTCGAGTTGTTAGACAGGGGTTGGAGGTTACATTTCTCCGTGTACCTACTTCCGACGCCGGAGTGGCGCGTCGCTCTATAAATAAACTGATTGTGTTTAGCAGCTTCTTGGCGCAATGAGAACTAGGCACTGAGGTCCGTTATTAATGTTATGCAAGCTTAAGTGGAAGCGGTTGACATTTTTTTTTGTATTAAGTAAGACGGCTTCTTTGGTCCAGTAGCAGCGTCATATGATTGTTATTAATTATGGTGAATTTAAGACATTAAGAGCCCTTTGCGGATCATTGTATGATCGTGATTTTGTTAAAAGTGGCCTCTTTTAACAATAATCACGAGTATCCTAAAAATTTAAATATAAAAATAAATACATTTATAAAAAATATTGAACCTTTTCGAGACCTTGACTGTTGGACATTTCGTAACACCAGAATGTTGAATACTCCAGTTTTGGATAAAGTTCAGTTTAAGTAGGTATTGCTTTCCTAAACTGGTATGGCTGCCAATGTCAAATTGAGAAATACTTTATCATGTCAATATAATATAACTTAGTTTTGTATAAATGTTTATTAATATAAACATGTTACGTTAAATTTAACAACAAATATTTAACATCGCTCCCAGTTACGCAAAGTATTTGCCCTGCTTTGAATAAACATTGAATAATTAAACGTTAAATTTAATTACATGAATGTGTAAAATTTGATTCAAAATTTAAATATTTCATTCTAAATTTGTCGTAGTTTAAACTGCGTAATAAAAAAATTAATAACTTTTAACTATAATTTTGATAACTACTTACTAATACTTATGTAGGTACTACTAACTAAATGTTAAGTTAAATGGTCTTGTTATCTCTCACAAAGGCCTGCCATTCGACACATACGCAGTTTATTGTGATGTGAGTATACGTATTCAATATTTATATTATAATATTTACAATTACAATTTTAAACTGATAACGATGATTCACGCTCTGAATCATCAGCATATCATGAATGGCAGGGATGTACAACATTTTGTATTTGATAAAATAAGCTGCAACTTTTTGAATGTGTTAATGCGATAAATAAGCGAGGAAAAGATTATAGGACAGAATAAAAGTATCGCGTCGAAGTTGAAGGAATATGATACTCTCTGTCTTGTTTGAAAACTTCCTCTCTAGGACCACTGGAACTTCGTCAATGGCGACAAACTTGTAAATAAGAATAGTTACAAGGGGTTGATAAAAAATATTGTCACACACTGACACAAACACACCTGCAAACAACAATTATTTTTAAACTTTACTTTAACTATTTTATTTGTCTATGCATGCACAGCAGAAATGCATAATAATTCATTTAATTTATGTTTAAGTAAGATCTAAGGAGCTCTGTTTTTATTTGTAAATTGGTATCCCAAGATACAAGCTAAGCTTAGTATAGGTACGTCTGGAAACTGTTGAATATGTACTTTTGTCGCTTTTATTTATTTTGTATACCCTAGTTTTAAGTATAATTTGCGCTATAATAAATTCATATTCATTTTCATTTTTTTTTTATTTATTGCTACAAAAATATTTCATGCATTGCAAACAGATACGGTTGACAGCTACTCACAGATAACTGCATCATTTGGAGGGGCTACTGTTACACATGAATGAAACTATAGACATGCACCCTAAACAGACCGTGCCTGTGCGATAGAAAGCCATACTTGAAAAACTGCGCGAAGCTAGTACTAGGGTGACGTGCTGGGCGACGTTCTTTCTCTATCGCACCCGTATAAAATCTGCGTCAGGGCTGGTTGGATCTCTTTCACAAACTGTGACGGCTTTTTTTTTCGAAAATGGCACTATTAGTACTTTAGTTCCATGAATGAAACTAGGTAATGTTTTTAAAGGATTATAAAAAAACAATACACATTCTAATTAGATACTCCTTTTAATCTTACATTAGTCGTTAGTTTTTAGTCTTATGACCAAAGAGTAAGAGGTTACGAGTAGTCTAATCATGAGGCGTTTAAGACACCTAAAAAGCTTAGGGTCTTTCATCTCTGTCTTTTTTATCATATCAATTAAAATGAAATGAATGACTGCCTAAAGCGACGGCTGCGCAAGATGTCCAGAGTTTAATCCCCGGGTCGGGCCAAAAATTTGTACCTAAGTTTCCGATAAGAAATTCTTAGTGTCAGCCCGGATTCTGGAAGTTGGCGGTCTTTTACCCCCGTGCCTCGGAAAGCACGTTAAGCCGTTGGTCCTGCGCCCTATACCTCTCCGGTCGTGTCGCAGTAGTGTCCCATCGGAATATGAGGGCAAGGGAATAGAGAGTGCCCTTGTGTTTCCGCACACACTTAAGCACTATAATATATTCTGCGTACGTGGCTGATCGTTGAGATTGACCGCCGTAGCCGTAAGCGGTTGGAGGATATTACATTCAAATGAATAGTTTTCTACAATTAGCTACATTATTACAATGTACCTACCTACTTTTATTTATGATAGACACTATTTTCTGATACCTAGGTAATAGTTATAGTATAGGTTACTGCGTCTAAACTCCAAGCCCCTTATTAAAAATCGCGAACTGAAGCCAGTCCTGGAACAAAATTCGTGCCGACCCCTTTTAACATTGCGTGTTAGAACCAGGTAATACGAACTTTAGTACGGTAATAACTTTAGATCGCGATTTGTATTAAGATGATGCGTGTTTGAAGAAGATGGCATGAACTTTAGTAACATTAATAACTCTAGATCGCATTTTGTAATAAAGGGAAAAATCAACTTGGTTCTAAGGAGTAAGTACTATCATACAAGTTTTGATTTACGACATGCTTATCGTATCCACCCTTTGCGTGCAGATAATGTGCAAACATACGAATTTACTGTTGACTTGATAAATTACTAATTAATTATAGCATTTGATAACAAAATTTTCACGATAATTCTCTTAGGCTTAGATCCGTTAAGGGATTGATTAAACTTATTAAAATATTTGAGATCTGACCTTTTAGAATAGAAACCGTTTGATGTGGTCTTTGGTAGAGATAATTAATCAAGACGGGAACTAACACGATATTTATTATGTGATACAACATTGTGTACTCACAAATTTTGCATGACGTTCCGGCTACGTTACAGCAGCCGTGGTCACGAGCGGACTGGCGGAGCACGGCGTCGAATGAATCTTCGGACACCCTCTCATTTTCCGATATTAATTCGCCATTAGATGAATTGTCAGTGAAGCTGCTCCGACACACTACACCTAACAAGTATCGGTGTTTGTTTGCGTTAGTAACGGCCTAGCATGGGATTTGCACTTGTTAATTACTGAATTCAATGTCGATGATATAATGATGTGAGTACACAATGTTGTATCACATAATAAATATCGTGTTAATTCCCGTCTTGATTAATATAGTTATAATGCAACGTGTAAATCTAAAAAAAACTACCACTGTTCCAATCGAGTCGTCTATATAAAAGAAACATTTCATTTATTATTTGCAAACCATCAACAAAGGATAACAAAGGATTGGATGATTAGTGAAAACTAAGTCAAAAATACCGCGACGGAAAGTCAAAACTCTTGCTTCAATATTTAATTATTTAATTTTTTTTCAAGTGATCACCGCCGCACATAGACATTAGCCACACCAGAAGGAGTGGAGATCCGTTGCCGGCCTTTTAGGAAGGTATAGGCTCGTTTCTTGAAGATCTCAATGTCGTACCGGTTCCGAAATACTGCTGCGGAAGTTGATTATTATGTAAATCACAAACCTTTCTATAAACTGCTGTGATGAGCACCAGCTTATCAAAGAGGAAGATCCTCATGAGTTGTCTCCTCCGTCGAGCGGTGTCCATCGCGTAGAACTCGTTCTGCCGGAGAAGGCGTCCCTGGCACAGCAGGTTCAATTGGGTCTGAAAATAACAATATTTCTTAGTCAAAACTCTTGCTTGCGTGCTTCTTATTTCGGAATCATTTTCACAATACCTAGATTGTAATCTATACTATCCCCGGTCGATGGTTGGTAATGCTATTGATAAATACAGTTAATTGATTGACAATACTTGGATTAGTACAGAGAATAAAAAGGTTCGTCACCTTTTAAGGGGCATTTTCGCTTGCACGGAAAGAATCAGTTATACCACCAAAATACCGTTTTAAAAAGATCTGCCAACCTTCTTTAAATTTTCTTTACATCAAAAGGAATCAATGTTGCTACAAGCAAATCTGATCTTTCTGTTCTAACAGTTAAGCATAATTTTCTGTACAATAGGTATTACCTACTCTGACAAATTTGGGAAAAGTAATAAGTGCTTATATTACTACATACATATCAAACAAATCAATTTTCGTTCTTTGACTGTAATATGGATGGAGTTGTTGTTTTTACAATTCGAGTTAATCAAAAGATATTCGTATAGACATATTCGATAGCAACTCAACAGAAACATTCAAGTTCTTGCCTGTTCAATAATTTGAATGATACCTATTTACCGATATAATCAATAAATGTAGTCAATGGCGAAGCTCGTCGATAAATTCTCCATTCGGGTAATAAGAGAGGTCAATTTTATAAAAAAATATTTCTCACATTAAAATCAATTTTTGAAAAAAAAATTCTTAGCTACCTAAATAACATGATTCATTCCACTCCTTACGTATAATATGATACTTATTCAACTCATTTTACACCATGGTGAATATTCTGTATCGCTAAAGACCACAGAAATAAAACGAAATAATAAAATTTTGGCGATAGAGGTACCCAGGTACTGAATCATTCATCATTAATAATCATTATCGTGATAATGAGCCGATAACCCTCGTAAATCAAGATCTATTTGTCACCAGGATTATCCAATCTTGTTTCTAGCTGAATCACTGAACTGACTTATTTTTTAACTTGCTCTGTGTTTACGTTCCCAGATATATCAGGGAATCAAATCCTTGTGACCTTGCACTACTGGACGAAAGAACTCCTATAGTTGGGCCAAAATAAAAGGCCACATTTGACACTTCATCAAAATTCGACAACGTAACCTTGTACCAACGGGCATTGAATTTATCAATCTTTCAATGTTAAAATAGCACAACTTGTTAACATTTTAATATCATATTGGCATTTATTTATTGCATAAAAGACAAAATAGATAATTTCACGATTTACTTTGTCCGTTAAACTATTTATAAACTTATTAAAAAAATACTTTTCTAGAAAATTAGACGTATATATAACATTGTAATGTTATACCTGTAAACCCAATTTTTAAGCTCTAGTGATGTTCCTAAAATAATCGAACGAATACAATGTTTACTCGTGTAGGAATTTTCAACCATAAATGAAAGCCACATTCGGATTAAACAAAACGTATTATTTTTATGCTTAAAATATAAATACATTTATAAATTTTAACTGAAAAACTATACATATATAGCACACGATTTAAGCGCTTTGATTTCGAAGAAAAAGAAATAAACTGGCCGCGGATATATCTATCTTCTTTCTTTCCAATAATTAGGATTCACATTTCTACACATAAAAGTAACTTCATTTCCATTATTATTTATGTATCGATTATTCAATTTATATTCGATTTATAATCGAAGTTTTTTAGTAGGTTACCTCTCTATGAGAGAAACGTCAAATAGTGGCTTATTATTTTGGCTCAACTGTATATGCAGCAATCCTAGATCTATAGTAGATCTAAGGTCACCAGTCCCTAGTGGCATGACGTTTTACAATACCCATTTAACCATATTAATAACATATTTAATAATATTTTTTATGAAAAAAAAACATTTTTCGATTGTTTGTAACTTATTTCACCGGCTTTATAAAATCTGATACAGCTATTATATTCCTTTAACAATAGAAATTTGGAGATGAATTCTGGGTTTTACACAATACCAGTATTGTTCAAAAAGATACCTGATATCGAATAACAAACCACGCGAGAGACTCGTAACTCATAAAAACAAACAAAATAAACAATTCACAGCCAACCATTCAATGGCTTTCTTTATGGGACACGTATTTTTGATAAGAAACAGTTACATGTCGGTCGTGCTTAGAATTTTGCCATCATCATCATCATCATTTTAGCGCTTTGTCCCGGTTGCATCCCAAACTGTCACTTCAGAGTCCCTTTTAGAATATTGGCCTTGTATAAATTGGGTTGTTTTCATAGAAACTTATTCACGTCATTCCCCTTTACCATGTTACATCGAAAAAGTAACGAAAGTTCAATCCCACTCAGTGTCTAAAGTAATAACTCCCTTAAAGTCAACAAATTGTGCCACGTATATTTCTACACTTACAAACAAATCCTCTCTTTCCCCCGTCCTTGTCCTATCCATACATGTATGTTTAATTTTAAATACAAGAGTTGGTATTAGAAGTATTATGATCTTTTTTATATAGTTAAAATTTCTTAACTTAGAACATTATGTAATATTTTGAAATGTGACGTCATAAAATTCACACACTTCTTAGGCTATCTCTTGCTTTTTAAGTGTGATGGAATTTATGGATAAGCCATTAAAGATAACAAAACAATACGCCATTCAAGAAATTGTAGTTGCAGAAGCTTACCGGACAATCCGTAATGTTTTCCAAAGCCATGATTTCATCGACCGCAGTTAATATGCGTTCGACCACCGTTTTTGCTTGCTTCAAACTTTCTAGGGGCGTTTCTTCGCTGTCGGAGTCTCCATTACTCCCGCCAGTTTCATCGCTGTCCACACTTAGCTTAGATATCCTCGAGTCAGTCTCGCCTTTCTCGTTTTCGTAGCTCGTGTAAGTTTTAACTAAATCAGCCAAGAACAACTTATATCGTGGAATCCTTTGTATTGGTTCTAATAAGTAACTCGAGAGGTCCAATCTCTCGCCTAGCTCCATTTGTTTCTCCTGGAACAAAAGAAAACCGACGTTAGGAAATTAGTTCATGGACGCGTTACTAACTTGGCGGGTACTGTTACATTTTAAACTAATGACTAATAGCAATCATGTTTCCTAATACGTATTAGGTTAGGTAGATGGAGGGTTTACATTTGTCACTATAATAGCTTGCATTGTTTGTACAATAGGACCATGTTTCCTAAAATATTAAGTCACCACGAATATTTTCTCCTTTGGAGAAACGAGCGCGTTAAACTTGATAACGAATGGGTGTTCTGGAAAATATCCAAAAGCCATTAGTGAGTAAGCCCACAGAACAAAAAGTACATATTGGCCCAATCATTAAGATAAAGGATTTATGTTTAAAAATAAAGTCCAATGAATATGCCAGATTATCCTCTAGTGTAGAGCTATTATTAGATACGGTTGAGGGTAGAAATGCGACACATTTCTGACAGTCTGCAGATCATTTTTAATTAGAAACTAGTGGCTTTTGGTTTTGGGACTCGATTCCTGTCTATGTTAGTTTCAAACTATACCAATAGATAGCACTAGTTGTCGATTACATCGAGCAAGTGTATCACCTTCAGGATTTTGGGGAACCTTTTTTTATAAAAGCTTTTCAGAAGTTTATTCAATTCCCATATTGTCGAATTATTATTTTCACACTATAGCGGACAATCGAGCAAACTGAACACCTGATGGTGAGTGATCACCGCCGCCCATAGACATCTACAATACCCGACGTATCACATATGCGTTGCTGGATCTCAATGAAGGAATAAGCCCTTTTCTTGAAGATCACCAGGTCGTATCTGTTCAAAAACGACACTAATGACAGCTGGTTCTACAATTGTACTGTGCGCGGTAGAAAATTACGTGAAAAACGCACTGTAGTCGAAATAAAACCTTCCAAGTGCTGTGGAAGGAATTAATTATCACATCTTACCCAATCGATATAAATGACCGAAAAACCTGAATTTAATCTATGGAACTTACAACATAATCTTCTACGAGTATTCTACATCTAGCTAAACTGGGTTAAGTATAACAGTTTCTTACGCTGCTCTTCTGACCGTTGCTAAACGTTGTCATTGTGATCGTTCCGCATTTTGTCATTTCATTAATATCAATATCGATATATCGCCTTTCACCAGCTTGCAGTCTACGGAGACTATGAGTAATTCGGGCCAACGATATGTGATCACGACACTAGGGGATTACTGGAGCATGGTCTGCTGGCCAACTAGACTGAGAAGGCTCCGGAAGAAATGGCGCGAGCTAATGTAATAAACTTTCACCCGTCAAATGTATTATATTCATTTAGGACTAATTTTCAATTCCATGAATGTGTCGCGAGAGAAATCTGCGGACAAGTTCACATTGTCGATGCGTTTTTGTCGTCTAAGTTTTTTTAAACTACATAAGTATACATAGTAGTGTGTAAAATTTTTTTAGAAGAAAATTACTAATCTAAATTTATTTTAATTGTTAATGATCTGGCAATAAAAGCACAATTTATAAAAATACATGTTTTTTTTTCTCTCAAACGTGCTAACTTGAGGATTTAAGGCAATTTCCCTCGAGAAGGCCCAATGTTTTTTCCATCCTGTACATTGGTGAAATATACAGTTTCACAGCTATAATAAGACCAGAGTAAATCTTAACTATGAAATGAAACTAATTAATTTAAATTATTAGTACCACTTATGATACAATGAAGATACCTTGCTACAAGGAATTTATATCTTTCATATCGTTTATAAAGCTAATGGGCTTAAAATAATGTAACTTTATTTTATTAACTAAACTTACTACCTAATTTAAATTGCCGTACCATTTTAGTACCTATTTAATTTAAATCTACAACACGAGCACGTCTTGGACATAGAATGCAGATTAGCTATCAATGAGTGCCAATGCATTGAAAACCCCACCGCATACCAGACCATATTGTACCTTAATCTCATATACATACGCAATTAATTGTAATTCATAACGGATGTTTGTTTTTAAATTAGAGCCTTGATGTTTCGCTGTTGCTCGCGTAATAACGGTGTTAGGAACGGTTAGCTGCTTAACAGAACTAGTAGATTCCTCTAGCACAGTGGTTCTTAACCGACGGTCCGTGGACCATTGATGGTTTCTAGAAGATTCCTAAACACGCGTGAACCGTCACTGCATTTGCATCTGGGTGGTCCACGGAAAGACAGGATATGACGAATGACAAAAAGGTTAAGAACCTCTGCTTTAGCAAGATGGTGCCCAAATTAGTTTATATAAGACCTTAGGGGTCAACGTTGAGTTCCGAGTTTTTAAATTTATTATATAATAACATTACAAATTCTACATGTACAATAATAAGACAGCACATTAAACCACAGAGGTTTGTCTTGTGCTATCGTGAGCTAAATATATGTATATGAAATGCCGAAAGTAACTAATTACTAAATGTAGATAAAATTAAAAATTGAGCTGGTTTACAAGCTAATAATATTTATATATGAAGCTTATCTATTCGTACAATTCAATATATTTTTGTTGACTATAGATAGACTAACTCTTGAACACAACCTCACCAAAGTAGGCCTGTAAGGTAAAATTGTGGTTTTCATCTGCTGTAGACATTGAAGTCGAATTATTGCAATACTTAATCGTATAAATTTCGAATTCGAGCTCAATGTCGATCACACCAGATTGGCACCAGATGAGGTCTATCATTCTGGACATGAACAAGCAAAGAGTTTATCTTTCTACCCCTTAAAATTTAAATATTTCAGACTATTTAATTCGAATGATCTGATATGTATATGCAGCTGCAATTGTTTTTTAAAATAATGTTCCTGCGCTCAGGTTTTCTTTTTTCAATTATATCTACCGTATTTACCGGCGACGAGATCACAAATAAAAGTTTGAGGGCCTCTGGTGGTTCATAAATGAGGAAATAATACAAGCCGCAGACGGGCTATATGGAACAATCAAGTTGCGCGGGCGCAACGGGCAGTGTGCGGTGGCCAGTAACACGGCGATCAATTTGCTTCATACTGTGCGACTTGCATGTACCGTATGAATAACATTACTCACACTTCTAATTTGTTTAATGATATAAATTCTGATTAACGCTGAGCCTCAATTATAGTAGCGTCTTAATTTACTTGTAGATCTCGATTTCATTGTAGTAATACATATTATCACCTAAACATTATGCTCTTTGGTTTCGTGTTTGATTTTCTCTAAATATACAGAGAAACATACGAACCGTCTTACATACTCTTTCTAGTGATACTAGGTATACTAACAATAACCAGAATTTTAAGGATCATAGATAAGGACTATTAATAAAAGAATTGACTTTTCTTGCAATTTTATATAGATCGTTTAAGAAAAGCGCATTTCCGAATTCTATTTTCTTTGGGGGAAACGTTTGTTTTCAGTGGTATAAGTACTTTTTCCTTGGAAAGTTTGCAAACGATAAAAAACACGGTATATAATGTATAATAATTATGACAATTTAGAGTATTGGACTTACCTGGAACAGTAGCTTATGTTCATACACTAGTCTCGTGGCTCTCTTATTATTTCTAGAGTACATAACGTACATATTAAATCTGGGCTCCTGTAAAGAAAAATATGAATTAATATGACTAATATTTAGATTTTAGCAAAAGGTCAGATATATGTACCTATAAATAACTTGAATTCCTCTTTCGTTTATAAAGTAATTTTTAGGTGTAAAATTTCTAAATTTTATGCTTAAATTTTCATTTTTTATTCTAAAGTGATAGATTTATTGCAGAAAAACCTGAGGAAAAACTTTCTAAAATATGGTAATAGCATAGTATAACAAGAGCTGATAATATACTGTACAAGTGAATGGGCAGACACAAATGTACTCTTTATTCTCTTCCTTCACATTTTTACGTACTTTCGGAGGCACGGAAGTACAAGACTGTACTTTTGTATTTCACGCTGACACCGAGGCAGTCGATTGTAAAAATCATGGTAATGCATGAATAAAGAGAAAACTTTGATTAGTAACCAATCGAAGAGAACATTAAAGAAATCTATCATCACAACCGCAGAGATATTTGTTTACTGCGTATTTATTTAACTATTGCACGCATTTATCTTAAAACCCAACACTTTCTCGAAACACTAAGGCAGCAAAAATTCGCGACCTCGGCAATAGCGGTAGCTCTCGGAAGTACGATAAATCGTGCATTACTAATATGGCAGGTATAACTCAACCAGTCTTACTTGAACTGTGCCAGTAGGGTTATGAAATTATATAAAAGTCCAGAGAGCTTTATGGTAGCTTATGGTAGGTCAGCGGATAAACGCGCTTTTCAAGGTTCAAGGCCCAACATGAACCTTCGAATATGCGTATTTTCTACCATTAACTCCATGCTGGGGAAGAACAGTATCGTGAGGAAACCTGCACGTTTCTAATAGTTTTTGAAACGTGTAACCATGATTCAGTGTCACCGAGAATTACACGCTGAGATGAGGGAGTCGGTTCGTGTGCCTTTTCCAGTAAAAAATAATATAACCCTACTCGCGAGTCCAAGTCAAGTTTCCATCTATTCATAGTTGTATGAATTAAAATAGGGGAGTAGTGATTCCACCGCAATGGCCGACGCAGCATAGAATCACGCGCTCTACCAGCCCGTGACAACGATGTTCTCTAGGGTTCCGTACCCGGGGATACCAGCGGGAATGATCTGAACAATTCATAATTTAACCTGTTAGGTTAGGTTAGGTTTAAAAACCAGTTACCAGTATATTTTATATTTTTATATAAAATACCTATACCGTTTCTCATAAAATTCACAACAAGTGGAACAACATACCCCTATCCATCCGCCAATCCGAATCCCTCTCTATTTTCAAGTCCCGAGTTAAAGATCATTTCTTATCTTTCTAAGCCTTTGTAGTTCCTTTCATTGTCTCCTATTTCCCTGGTTACGTATCTATCAATCCAATAAACTGTTAGTATGTTTATTTTATGTTGTTATTATATTATAGCTAGTATATATTTCATAATAAGTTATCCTTACCACATCGGTTGTCATTTATGACTTTACTCGTAACAAATCTAAGACTGTACTAAGTTATTCATAATTTGATTTATACTTAGACAATGTATTTAGATTGATCTATTGATAGCTTCATTAATATTGAAATAGAGTAGAAGGTGAATCTATTTTCTTTGCTGCTTAGAATTGCGTGATCTAGCAGTCCGTGACACCAATGTTCCAGTACTAATCTATCTTTTGAACAAACAAAAACAGCTATATAACTACTATTTTATCTGTTACCAACTCTCACACTTCGATAGAAGATACTTTATTGCGCTCAAAATAAGGAAAAACGTTAAAAATATGATGTATTTTGTTTTGCGAACCTACCCGTATTGTAGGTACAAAGAAGTCGCTTACTTGTTAGTAATATGTTAGTAAGCGTCACATTTTTACGATGAACTTACTGTATTGCGGAACCACAAAAATGGAATTCTGCTATAGCTTATCCGGTAAAAAAATAAATAAATTTCGCATTCATTACGCAGATGTACGGTACACCCCGATAATGGCGTTGCGTTTGACTTGCAACTCGCATTGAAACCGGTCATTATTACGTCTGAATACATTGTTTCTCTTCAATGACTTTGCTCATCATTCATGATATCCGTATTGTTTGCAATTAGACCTGTATCCGTGGTTAAGTGCCGGTAAAAGTATTGTTAACACGAGAATTTGGGTCAATCGTCATGATGTTGATTTTTCTAAGCAAGCAAATATATAGGTACGCTAGAACACAAAAATCATATGTACTCGTATTTCCTAATACTTACATACAAACTTGGAGCATGGTTCTATAAGTAATTAATAATTTGATGAAGTGTTTTGATAACTATCGAAAGTACTGGGTACCTATGCAATCAAGGTAAGAAAGGTATTTATCATATATTTCTGTTTGTATAGACAAACATTCGTTGAACTTTCTGATCTGATTGAAATCTGTTCCAATAATATACGCTCTGTTACTATAATCTGTCTTTCTTCAATTTTTATCCAATCACATGGTGTTTGACAACGAAAATCGGATGCGGAACTAAAGGTTCGGTTACTAGCCGAACTTTTACGTTTCGGTACGGTATGGTTTTTATACATAAAGAATATCGAATGGTCTATTTTAGCGTCAGAAAGCCAAAAATCGATAATACAATCCAATAACTTCTTAAATATCGATCTCATTTTGTATTTTTTTTTGTTCTATTCGCCGTGGCTTACCTACTTCGTAATCCGAAACGTGACTAATGTCGAGTGAAGTACCTACGTTTACATCAAATCGACCCTCTATCCAATGTTCGACACAATAGAAAGATGTTTTAAGAGGACAGTGGACGTGACAATATCAAAATGTAACACTATCTGGTTGGTGGCAGATTTAGTTAGTAGTCATCAAAATTTGTCTTACTAAAAATAGCAAGTACGGTCAGCATCAAAAGTAGCTTAACACTTTAGTACTATGTCGAAGTAACATTTTTACGTAGCCCTTATAAACTGACTTTTAATAGGCAGTACAGTTACTTTGACATGGTACTAATTTTGTTAAGCTACTTTTGATGCTGACCGTACTATCTTGGTTACGAACTAAGATTTTCTCTTATATCACGCACTTCCACATAGAGGAAACAACTTGCCGCAGCATTTTTTTTTATATTGACACAGTATATTGGCTCTCCTCTGCCTGATGGTAAGCAGGGGAAGAGCCCTCGTTGCAATTAAAACGGAAGCGATATCAGCCAGCACCTCCGTTGGGACTGCCATACTGGCCCGCGACGATGCTTCTTCACGCTTCGTTTAAATTAATCCATAATGTAGGAAGGCGGAAATACATGCGCCGGCAACGAGTTCCATAGCAATATTTCCGAAAAAGTGGGATAATTTCCCCACTTCTGGGGAAATTTCGCCTAAAATTTATGAAGTCTTATTTCGACATCGGAAACGTCGAATTCGGGTATATCTAACCCGAACAAACTTAACCTGTATCATAGAAATCGTTTTTATGACATCCGAAAAAGTGGGGTAATTTCCCCACTTCTGGGGAAATTTCGCCAAAATTTATGAAGACGCTGATTTTTTTAAGGCCGGCCACTCATCTGTATTCGTTCTGGCGTTACGGATGTCCATGGGCTGAGGTGACCTACCATCAGGTGCTCCTTTGCTCATTTACCTCCCTTTCCCATAAAAAAAGGAATTCCTACAAAAACATATACTTACGAAGATCCTAAAACACTGGCCCAGTTTCCTAAGGTCATTCTCACACTCCCTAAGCGCCGGGAGGAACTCCCGGGAGTGGAATCGGTGCAACTCCTCGATGTTCGCGAAGATGACCCCCTTGAGACCGGCCAGGGTGGACGGCAAGTCGCTCCGGTTCATCTCGGGGATGTAGTTCTCGATTACGTGCCGTAGTCTTTCGACGTACACGTTCTCGGTGTGTATGAGTTCGTTTACGCGCTCTGTCAGCCGTCTGAGGGACAAAAGACAAGAAATATTCAAAAATACAGAATAGGTATAGGTAGGTAACATTTGAAAATTAAGATTTTGACTTGCAATGAAATGTACTGAAAAAAACACGTGGCAGTTAAATATGCACGTGGTAGGTAAACTTTATCTGAAATAAATTGAGTTCTAAAGGAATCCATTAAAATTATATCATTTAATATCATGTGTGTTTATTTGTCCTTCTAATAAATTTGAATAGAAGCGACCGCTGATTAATAATTAATGTGTAGTTTTTGGTTCTTTAACTTCATACGCTGTTTTTATTACAGATGGCGCTAGACGGCAATTACATCGCGCAAGTATTACGCCTCTTCGGTTTGGATATCCTTGCCTTTGTAGCTTTGTCGTTGTACTATAGGATTTACCTTTTCATAAGTAGTATAGAAAAGTTATCACATTCCTACTAAGTACATCAAGTAGTGACTTCCTCACTAACCCCAGAAGCTAGCTAGTGAAGAAATTAATTAGAGTAACTAATTTATTATAGCCCAGATTTCATGGTTCAGATAAATCCATTAACTGTAACAACAATGTAGTCATTTAGTTGACCGAATACGAGAATCGACTAAAAACCTGTTACAGGCCATGCACTACGTCAATTAACGCCGGGAACATTTAATTAATGAACCTGTTTCGCCAAAACATGCAATTCGTTGACCCACAAACAGAAACAGTGGACAGAAATACACATACAAGTACCTAACATAGAGAATAAATAGGTACTGTGTACAAATCAGACAACGTGATCTTCTCAACGTGCTATTCCCAGTTGCATCCATAGCCGTGGCTTTTGAGACAGGTTCATGTTTATCCATGTTGGGATCGAACCCACAAGCCATGGAGTGTAACGCAGGGTTGTGAAATGTGCCATCTAGCCTCAAACGTATTAAAATAAAGTGCGATCACCAATATTTATGATTCGCCTTACTAGCTATTAATCTAAAGCCTTATTCGACTATTGATGAAGTTCGAAACACAAGATTTCAAAACGGTAAGAAGACTTAACATATGATATAATAATTATTACATATATTATAAATAATAAATTCGAAATGAACCTAACCATTTTTGAATAATTTCAACGGTTTTGAGCTACGATATCTTTAGTTAAGATAAGTTAAATTTTACTTCCGAAAATAATATTTGGCTACGAGAACACGCTGTGAGCGGAGATCCAGTGATAAATTAAATCATGCGTTCATTTCTTTAAAAACATGTATTACCATTGGTCTATAATATTATGTGCAAAGGTATGCACAACTTAGCTTCTAGAATATATAAGTAAGTCTTCAGAAAACATGTTTGCTGCAGCGACAACATGCATTCATCTTGTCCACCGCCACAATTGCACTGCACAAATCTGCATGCGTAATAACTTACTGCTTCAAATGAACAGCGTACCCTTTGTTTATGAATGAAGAACCTTATTATAATAGAGACACGTGTTTTTACCCACAAGGTCCAAAATGTAAGTGGGTGACTCTCCGAAATTTGACCTTACGGTTTCTTCGCGTCTGATTTCTATGGGCTCAAAAATATTGTTCAAATTATAAGAAGTAGAAGTTGAAATTGAAAGAAGGGTCTTTACGTATTCTTATTACAATTTAAAATTCTAATTTGAACAATATTTTTGGACCCATGGAAATCAGTCGCGAAGAAACCGGAAGGTCAAATTTCGGAGAATCAACCAAGTATACTAAAGTGAACATTACTCCTATGGTTTGAATCTACAAAATACTGTATCGCATTATATCGACCGGAAGCCAAAGTAAGTAGCTTAAGCACTTGTGTTAATGAGTGTCAGAACACGCGATGATTAACACAAGTGCTACCACAAATAATATAATGAAATACAAATAACAGTCAAACACCGGGCAAAAATATTGATCACCCGATTTTTGTCTAGAAATTTTACGAATCAAGCTTAATGTCTTCAAAAAAAACGCCTCGAAATTCGTTTTAGAAAATGTAAGTTGAATCTATGCTTCATTATTAACGTTACATTTGCAATTCAGCATTTCTATTTAATTGAACGTAGTACCTACAAACAACCACAATTTGTTACTGTGTTACTTCAATTTGTCTATAGATTTGAATAATCCAACATGGGTGTCTGTACTTGTACTTACAATACAACTCAAATTAACATACCTATACATATACAATTTAATAAGTCGTAGCCTTGATCATTTCGCTTTCTTGTGGACGGTATATTGACAGAAATTAATAAAAAGACAACAATGATAGAAGAAAGAGGAAAATTTAAAACAACAATCATTGAACTATCGTCTTTGGCAACTAGTTGAATAGCAAGAATGTTAGTTAGTTAGTTCTTTATCGGCAACTGGTTGTGAATCTTAGTTGCCAATGTGGCCGGAGGGATTATTAAGTAGTAATAACTCACTGACAACAATAGTAGTTGTGAAATTATAATAAAGATGTCTTTACAACAGGTACAATGGACTAAGATCAATTAGATAATCTTATTGATTCTGAGTATAAAGCAAAGTACAGCGAAGTGGGTGTTTCAATCGAAAATCACATAAAAGTGAAATACTAAAGTCTCAATATATATTTTTAAATTTCATAAATGATGGGGTTTTTGAAGCATACATAAACCATGGCGGCAAACCTAGTGTCTAAGTAAGTAGGTATACCTTGGTACTTCAATTCGATGTTAG
This sequence comes from Marasmia exigua, assembly GCA_019059595.1. Lineage (NCBI taxonomy): Eukaryota > Metazoa > Arthropoda > Insecta > Lepidoptera > Crambidae > Marasmia > Marasmia exigua. Next base: position 6,413,374 of record CM032467.1, read on the forward strand.
GCAACTGTTTATTTATCCACGCGCCACTGATAGTAATGTGGCTAAATGAGCGTAGTCATGCCTACATTTAGAAAACAATATTAGCCAATATACAATATACATTCCGTTTAGCGGAATGTAAATACAACTTCAACCTTGGCATCCACGCCTGCGCATTGCTGTAAAAATACGCTCAGTTACGTCACAAGTGTATATATGTGCTATAGTTTCTAGCAACGATACATCACGAAGGTACCTACGAGTATTAGCATTATCGGAACTGTAGCTTTCATATTGTCTACTGAGGTGACTAATGTAACGATTACTATGTTTGCGAAGTGTTCGTATGTGTTTTTGACTTTTAGTATGTTTACAAGAATATAGATGTATAGATACTTTTTATTGTACAAAACGTTATAGAACTTCACGGGTAGGGGGAAACTCGCCCTATCAAAACTCGCTACAGAATTTTTGGCGTAATTTGTGGCGGTAATGAGTAGAAACAATAAAACTGAGTAGAGGGCATGTTAGGGCACTCACTCGGACCCTCACGGGGCACTGCAAATTAAACAAGCACCTGCACAACATGGGCCTTTCAGATTACCAAAATCTGCAGGTTCTGTCGCAAGGACGAGGAAACGATAATCCACGTCCTCGGCGAGTGCATAGCGTTGCACCGCTGCAGAAGCCGGCACCTGGGAGCACACATGATCTCGGCAGACGAGATCAAAAGCTCCCCCATCAGCTCCATTCTCGGGTTTATCCTGGAACTGGAGCTACATGAGGTGCTGTGATAGGTTCTGGAGCTGCCACAATAGATCATCTACTGGTCGCAGTGGCTATGAGACGCAAGGCTCACCCCATTTCTCTCAAATAATAAAAAAAAATTGTGGCGGTAGTACATACTGAAATCTACAAAACCAAAAATATGGGTTAGGTTAGAACAGTGGCCCAGCAAAAAAATTCTAAGAGTCTGGGACGAGTTTTAAAAAGGCGAATTTTCCCCTAACCCGAACTTCATGCTATAATCATAGATAAATACAATGTAATAGCGATGCCAGAAAACATTTGGTAAACATAAAGTAAAGCAAATTTAAAAGAGGTAATGCAGTTATTGTTTTAAAGACACAACTATCGTAATGAAAATTAATAGTTGTTACTTTTCTTTTAATCAGACGTTCTCGTAGTACCTTTTTCTGTGCAATGTCTTAATCTCTCCATTTTGGCCTAATACTTACTTGTTAGGAAATACATTTGCTGGATTCTAATTTCTACATTTATAACTATTAGGTTCATTTAAGAAGAAGGCATTAGGTAAGGTAGTTTACATTAAAATATTTACATAAGTACGCTTTAAATTTCTTAGTTCGTTAGTGTTTAGAAATTTAATCACCTAAGTATATTTGGCGTCGTGCGTCACATTTACCTACAGACAATCTTAAAGTCATTAGGCAAATTAAATACGGATTTAGAAGAAATGGTTTCCATGACCAACGTGAATAGTCGTATCACGATTTCTACATCTTGAGTATAGCAATGTTTAATAGTCTGATGTACCTATAATTTTATTAATATAACGTTATCAGTAATTACCTAAATATGAATTTTTTGATTTATGTTTACTTCTCAGTTTTTTGTTATCAATATATATTCATACATAATCACAGGCACATGAAGTGCTATCAGATAAATAATACAATCTGTTAGGTGGTACTCTACATATTTGTTTGTACATTGGCAGAATCATTAGAGCGACGAATTTCTGGCGATAACGCGAAACTCCACATAAACAAAATTGTTACTATACTAATGGGGACTGTTGACTTTTTGTTTTTATTCACCGAGATATTTATATTGATGACTGGTACACCCACAGCTCACTTGTTTAGCAACACCTACATGTTTGTGACATACACTTCAAATGTACATCTAATATCTAATTTATTATCACTTTTTTATAATATCGTCTGTTTGACTTCCACTCCCATAAATGTCGATGTCTTACTGAAATATTAGGTACAGTGACTGTTGCGATAAAAACGTGATACCAAATATTAGGAATCTGTTATAAGATACACACCATCACTATTAAAAAGAAAATATGATAGGCATTTCAATATTTATCTATTGTTGGAATATGTGGTAAGATAATGTCCTTATTTTTGTAAAGATACTTAGTGTACCTATACGCAATCTAAAATTAGAATTATCTTTCTCCATATCTAGACGAAGAGAAGATTTTATAGGTTACGAATCTTTACAACATTAGAATCACAGCAAGTGGTATTATGGCCCCTATTATTATGGATCAACTATATAATATTAGGCCTTTACCTACGAAATTGCCGTTTTGTATGGCGATTTTCTTAAAAATTGTATTTTTTAATTTGTAAAGTAAAGTAACTATTCATGCTCCTACTCCATAATGAACTGTGTTTTAATGAAAAACGTTTAGGAGCGTATAGACAATTTTTCAGAAAAACATTTTTAGTAAATAAGTTTTTATTGATAAAAACGACAATTCTGCCAGGTCAAAAAGGGGGTTCCTATCGAGTTTTTTTTTGCATCACAAATACAATATTTAATATAAACCTTAAAATATAGTCTTAAATCAAAATAAAATTAAAGTACCTATAGTAACATTTTGCTTATTAAAGGAGTTATATATCTTATTGTGTCTAGACAAAAAAACGGCAATTGGATAGTTAAAGACCTATTATTATGAAAAAAAATCTACGTTTCTCTCCTAGTCTTTTTGCCTAGTGAAATTTCTCAACATCTCTGTAATTCAATCGGGTTGCTACAGACTAACTGGCCAAACATCTAACGCCACTGAGTAAGCCGCTCGGTAATTTGTTTACAAACTCCCATTCTATTATACCTTCATTGTTTACACACAGCCAAAGATTTGCTAAAGGTTTCAAATACCTCCTCTGCCACCTATATTCATATTATGATAGTCATCTGCGGCATATACACCTAATTATATGTTTAAATACGTTTTTGGTCTGCGTAATTTATTTTTTCTGTTGACATTCCAACCTTGAAGTTTATTTGACGTTGCTTCTTCTTGTATTATCTAGAGCTAAGGCCGATATTCCCACACATGTTATCTTTTTTTTTAATCAGGCTATAAACTGACCCACTGCAGGGCAAAGGCCTCCATCATAGAAATCAAGTTATCGCTACTATGATGGGATTAGGCTTAATCACCACGCTTGCCAAATGCGGATTGGTGATCACAAACCCGAGCTATGTCCGAAAAATTCGAAACATACTTTTCGCTCGACCCGGAATTCGAACCCAGGACCCTGAGATCACGGTACTTAAACCACTAGACCCAACAGGTCGTTAATGTTAGCTTAATTTTTAGAAAGCTCTATTTTAACAGCAACTATAAAACATTCTGGAGCATTTAATCTCATCTGGATTTATTTAAAGTACTAGTATCAGTTGCTGGCACCAGCAAAGTGCGATTATATTTAACAATTAAATCTCGATTGTTAGTATTTATTACCTTTATTAGTCACTCAGTTTTATTGATTCTAGATGCATGTACATTTGTCAATGTGTGCTCTACTTTATATTCCTAAGAAACACCTGTTCGTCAAACATGGGAGATTAACTGTGAGTTACCTACCTCGCGCCATATGAATAAACATCAAGGTAAAACTTTACGCGGTGTCGAGACAACCGCGTGCGTTCATATGCAATAATCGTTTTATTTAAAGAACAGTTCCTAAGCATCAAGAAATTTGACAAACTTTTTGCATTACGTATTCGTGTGCACATTACCCTACAACTCTCTGCAGACCGAACGCATGAAACAAATCATACATTCCATGAATTATTACAAAGGACAAAGAAACAACACTAATCAGTTATCATATCAGTATTCAGAACGATGATATCTGTTATCATTGCCTTCGCTGGCTTATTGTGATATCGGAAATATTTCAACGCGATAATCTAAAAGGTTTTACACTCTTACCTTCGATACTTTTCCTTTTTTGATTCCACTGGCAATGCAAGCCCAAACGTCATCGGTGCTGCAGACCTTGATACACACCACTCATTCACGGCACTAACTGTTAGGAATTCAGTATCAGGCGCGTGGCACAACTCTGATCCAAATTCGTCTGATGAAACTGTAATGCTATCATACTTCTGGTACGGCACCATGTCAAACGACGATATAGACTTAATACTAACATTGTCATAATTACTAGGTTCACAAGATTCACCTGATACTACAGAAAAATTGTCCTGCTCGTCACTGTTTTCTTCATTAATCAGGGTATCCGTGGAGTGGTCTGTAGATAAAGTGTCTGTTCTACCGTCATCATCGTTGATGGTATACTCTTCACCTTTATCAGATTTGTCACTATCAATCGAGTCACTAGAACTACCACTACTATCACTATCTGAATTGACACTAATTCTAATAGCTTTTCTATTGTCTTCGTGATCAGACAATTCCGACCTTTTAAGCCTTAACAACTTTTCTAAATCACTTTGTCTTACACCATATGACCAATGCGCTTCACCTAAAACTACACTGCTAGCGTTAGATTTTTTCCTCATCACAGGCGGTTGCCGTGATCGTCGTTTTGGAACAGGTGACGAGTTTGGTGTCGCTGATGAATACCTTCTTTCTACCTGCACGCTCTCCTGAGGCACAGGGCGACTTACTTTCCGAGGACGAACAGCTGTCATTAAAAGGCTCGGGTGGCGGCGGTGCGGGTCTGTGGGGCACTAAGCTCTCTCGGCCTGATTTTCTATCGGAAACGAAACCTGAAGAACTCGATTCGTTACTATTCTCCGAAGCGTTTGATAATATAGAATTCACTGACACGTTCGAGTTCCGATCTTGAGATCTAGTTACTGGGCACAGATGTTGGAAATGAACTTGGAGAGGGTTCACTATGCTCGTTAAACTGCCAAGCATTGGATCCTTTGACCTTTCCAACGAGTCGATCGATGGATCGAAAGGGGTCAAGGAGGTCTTTTCGAAGCGCAGTATCATTTCTTTGACACTTCTCTGTTTCCTTCTTATGACAACGTCTTCTTCTTCGGTGGGATCGTGAGCTTGGAGCTCTTCGTCAAGCCGAGGGTATGGTTCTTCCTGCGTCATGGTGAGAGTGCAGTAGCTCGGGAGAAACGCAAGCTCTCTCCGGGCGTAAACAGGAACATGTCAAAGCGCAGTGCGAGTGCGCATACCGACGCGCGCGCTCCGCGATCACTGGGCACGACTGACAGAGCGCGCGCGCGCGGCGATGACGAGGCCGGCGTCCGCACACACCGCGAGCCGAGGCCGCGACGACCCACCACCGACCGATTTCTTAATGTTAATCATTGGTGTGTCATTGGCCTCGAATCGGACAAACGGTACACAGTCTTACATTACGTTAGTACATTTAATTTTTCTGCAATAATATCGAGATTCTTAACCTAAAATACCTACTCCAAGGAAACTTAGCTAAGTCGTAATAGATTTTTTAAACTCAGATGTGTTAATTCTAAAGCTTCCTTTAAAGTCCACAATACCCTCACTCACCGGCGAAACACAGCACTGAAGTAACATAACATAGCAAAGGTATAATGTAATTAACAGAGAAAGATGGAGAAGTCTCGCTAAGGCCGCTACCCAACATACAGACAATCCATAATCACGACCACTCCGTCAAGAGTGTACGACTGAGAAGAAGAAGAGAAAATTAAGTGATTTTAAAACACTATTGCTGCTGATGGCCGCTGGGGCAGAAAGGTTCTGAAGCATATACCAAGCGCATCGTGAGACGCCCACCCACGAGATGGACAGACAACCTGGTCAGAATCGCAGGATCTCACTCGCTGCCTGCGGCCCAGCACACTGGAAGTCAATGTGTCCATTGGCCATGTTCAGCAGTAGACATCCTTAGGCTGATGATGAAAACTCTATTGCCATGAAACGATGAACCACCTAGTTAATCCAGCGTGTGAGCTATTCCTTCCTCAATGATTACTAAATAAGCCTATTCCTTCATCATCATCATTGTAGTATATGCGACAGGGCGAGATGCCCGGCACTGGTCGGTGAGCAGCCGACGAGAGCGGTCGTGCAGCGGACGCATTTACTATCTTCCTATAAAGTATCCTAAAGCGTGTTTTATTAGTGTGCAAACACTATAAGTGGCGACGTCGGTAAAAGTAAGTAACCAAAAATATTTTTTTTTGGGAAAGAAACGCACGTCCAATTGTTTTACGGTGAGAAGATAAATAGTATTTAGCGTCACGCTTGTCCTGTACCTACATTCCGCAAGAAATACTAGTTTATTTTGTGCTACTCGAATGAAATGCATAATTTGGAATTGTAGGTACAGAGGACAGTAAAATGTGAATAACATTCTTGAATAGCCGGCCGGGCGCAAACAAAGGCGCTCGCGCACGGCCAAGGTCGGCCAAGGGTCGATTTATTCTATTCAAAAACAACGGAATAGATTGTCGGGTTATAATAATTCACTATTATAACTTAAGGTGCTTTAACATCATCAATATTGTGTTGGAATGCAAACTGTAATGATAAATTAATAACATAATTTACCGATTGGCGTATCGGGTGTGATTGTGCCTCATGAGACAAAGGTCATGGGTTCGATTCCCATCTGTAATGAACACTTGTGTTCGTCTGGGTTTAACGTCGTTTTAACGTCTGGGTTTAGTGTAGGTGTGTAGTGTGTAGTGTAGGTGTAATTGAGTACCTAGCGTATTTAGAATATATTAATTTAACATTACATTTTAATTCTGAAATAGGTTTGATAGGCTTTTAGCGATAAGACTGCCGAAATTGTACATTACATTTCTGTAATGCCACCAGGCATCCAACCACCAACTTAATCTCTATCCAGATTTAGGATCTTAAGTTAATGTCTAAGTTAATATCAAACAGACTTTAAATAAATAATAAATATGCACAGTTCTGTTGTAATGTATTCTTATCTAACTAGGTAGTTAATTTGTTTTGAATACTTAAATGTGTTAATAAATAATAAAGTACTTACCTACTTGTTTTGCATTCCGATACTACAATGGTCACGCCTTGCACTTTGAAAAAATATGACCACGACAAAATAGATTAAGGACCCTTTCAATATTGACATACTTAAGTGCTCGGTAGGTACATACCGATAGTTGTGCTATCTTAATATTGTTTTACGACTATGTGCAATATAAAAATGTTGAATTTAATAGATTGCAGTAAGGGCTTACTACCGGGCCATAGACTTATGTAAAATATAAATGAAGTTTAAAAGAAAAATATTACACAACTGAAAGATTTTAATCCAGTATTTCGATACTGATTGATGCAAAGAACAGTTACGAATACACATAACTAAATTTTAATGTAAGAAAATGTAGGACTTTTTTAAATATTAAAATAAAGATAACAATAATTTTGAACGTAATAACGCATGTATAAATAATAATAATAATAATAATGAGTAAAAAATGTTAAACAATAATATAATAATAGCAATAACAATATTTCAAGGGTCATGCAAATTTTATAAAGCTTTTAATGAGCACGCAATAACCCTACAGTCAAACTGTGGAAAGGCTATGCAGTTGTCATGTTACTGTTACGTATGTAAATAGCCATGCACAAAAACACACTACAACCCACAGTCAAACTGTGGAAAGGCTATGCAGTTGTCATGTTACTGTTACGTATGTAAATAGCCATGCACAAAAACACACTACAACCCACAGTCAAACTGTGGAAAGGCTATGCAGTTGTCATGTTACTGTTACGTATGTAAATAGCCATGCACAAAAACACACTACAACCCACAGTCAAACTGTGAAAGGCCATGCAGTAATTTAACTATTACGCACGTAAAAAAGCCACGCACAAAAATATACTAATCTCTATGGCTATGCAATTAGAGTAAATAGCTTTGAAAAACAACATTATGAGCCTTAATAGCTATGCAGTCGCGTCACTGTTACTTTTGTAAATAGCTACGCCCAACAGTACAGTAGTCTCAATCTCCTATGGCAGGTCGCCCCAAAATGGCTCACGTATCGTCCTCACTCCCAACCTTAGATCATTTTGACTGTGAAGGAGACCAAAGTTCAGTCGGTTCCTAATGGGAAAAATGGAAGCGAGCCCTTGAAATTTATCTCCAAGCCAGTAATATTGATTCGCCAAATAAGAACCGGGCGACTCTATTGCATGTTGGTGGATTGGCGCTTCAAGAAATTTATTATAACTTGCCTGGAGCCCATACAGAGGAAAGTAAAGATGTTGATGGCAACGAAATTGATGTGTATAAAATTGCACTCCAAAAATTAAACGAATACTTCGCTCCAAAGCAAAGTTACATATATGAACGATATCTCTTTAGATTGATGAAACAGGAGTTGGGAGAGAAATTCGACAAATTTCTCCTTAGATTAAGAAATCAAGCCGAAAAATGTGGCTTCGCTAATAAAGACGACCATTTAATCGATCAAATCACTGAAAAATGTAGTCTTAACCGATTTGAGAAAGAAAATTTTGGAGACTGGAGATTCCATTACATTGGACCAAATAATTTCTAAAGCAAATTCTTTAGAAGTTGTTACTAGACAACTCGAACAATTCCAAAATGCAGACCACCCACTTAACTTTAAAAGGGTAGAAATAAATAAGGATAGAAACCAATTCACAAGCGAGGTGTTCCAAATTTTTGTGAGGAATGTGGTATAACAGTAAATAACACTGTCCCATATTGGCCACAAATGAACGGAGAAGTCGAGAGGCAAAATAGAGACGTTTTGAAAAGACTTAAAATTAGCCAAGCGGAAAAAAGAGACTGGAAGGATGATGTTTATAATTATTTAATGATGTACAATAGTAGACCTCACACTGTCACTGGCAAATCACCGTCTGAATTATTTTTCAGGAGACAATTTAGAGATAAAATACCTTTAAAGATAAAGATAAAGGATTCTTTATTCGATTTGGGTCCGCACAGAACACTTATGAATGTCAAAATAGGTGCATGTTATCTACCGCTGGTTCGGAGTGTCGATTTCTGCTGGGAAGACACCAGCAAGAAACTCAGTAGTTGCTCTTTTCAAATATTGATGATGTTACAGAGTTTCAATCGAGAGCAAAAAATGCAATTGTGATAGTTAGTGGACTGCTATGAATAACAACATAAAATATTAATCAGTTGACTTGACCAAGAATCCTTATCATTTAAATAGTCTTGTACACTATAGTAACCTTTCTTCATTAGGCAGGCTTTAATATGAGACTTAAACTTATCCAGTGATAGGTTAATGACATTTTGTGGTAGCTTATTAAATATCTTAATACTTAAGCCAACAAACGAATTACCGATTTTATGAAGTCTGAGGACCGGGACGGCAAGCCTATGTTTATTACTGGTGTTAAGACTATGACTATCGGACTTTTTTGGAAAAGTGTGCAAGTTCTTACGTACATACATAATGCAGTCGAGGATAAATTGGGAAGCCACGGTTAAAATATTTATTTCTTTAAATATTTCCCTAAGTGAGTCACGTGATCTAAGGCTGTATATAGCGCGGATGGCCCTTTTCTGTAATACAAAAATAGTTTGTATGTCAGCAGCAGACCCCCACAACAGTAGACCATATGACATAACACTGTGGAAATAGCTGAAATAGACCAGTCTTGCCGTTTCGATATCAGTCAGACACCTAATTTTTCTTACTGCATATGCAGCGGAACTTAGTCTTCCTGCCAAGGCAGCAATATGGGGACTCCACTGCAATTTCGCATCTATAGTTATACCGAAAAAAACTGTGGAATTAATGATTTGAATAGATTCATTGCTCATCTTAATACTTGTATCGACCTGCCTTACATTTGGCATGGTGAATTTTACACATTTAGTTTTCTTTGAGTTAAGAAGTAAATTGTTGGTCGTAAACCAGTGCAATACCTGTGAGAGAGTATCATTTACGTCGTCAATTGATTTTTTATATCTATCAACCTTAAAAATCAAGGAAGTGTCGTCAGCAAATAACACTATCTCACATAGATCTTTCGTAAAGTATGGAAGGTCATTTACGTATATTAAGAACAACAAAGGCCCCAATATTGAGCCTTGGGGCACTCCCATTAATAGAGGAGCGCAAGAAGAGTCGATTCCATTGACATTAACCCTTTGAATCCTATCAGACAAATAAGATTGAATCATATCAAGTGCATTATTCAATACACCGTAGTGCCGTAACTTCATCAATAGTGTTTCATGATTAACGCAATCAAATGCTTTCGACAAATCACAGAAAACACCTATTGCATCCTGCTTTTTCTCCCACGCATCAAAAACATGTTTGATAAGAGCCACTCCTGCATCAGTAGTGGATTTTCCTTTAGTAAATCCAAACTGTTTTTCATGCAGTAATTTATTAATATTAAAATGAGATAAAAGTTGAGTAAATATATTTTTTTCGAATATTTTACTGAGTGCTGGCAATATGGATATTGGCCTAAAGTTAGACGGGTCACTCCTTTCTCCAGATTTGAATAAAGGTATGATTTTACTAATTTTCATCTTATTTGGAAATTGACCCTCGTCAACACATTCGTTAAATATTATAGCTAAGTGGGGTGCGTAGAATGTATTATATTTTTTATTATATCTATTGAAATTCCCCATGCATCCTCAGTCTTTTTAATATTTAAACCTTTTAATGTTTTAAGAATAATCTCTGAGTTTACATGACTAAATCTAAAAGATGTGGTGCACTCATCTACATGCGACTTGATGAGAGAAGCAGCGAGATGCGGGCTCGAATTTAATGTTTTAGTGGTAGTGACTGGAACTTTCGTGCAAGACGTAGAATACAAATCAATAGACACTGATACAAAGGACAGAGATAAGCTTATGAAAGAAAAGGGGTAAGAATATGGGGACAGAAAAAGAAGAGCAACAGAATCCGGTATAGAAATTGGCGAAAAAGTACTGGTCAAAAACATTATAAAGGAAAACAAATTAACACCAAACTTTAACCCTACCCCGTACACAGTGACAAAAGTTACTGACGCCGATGTTAACATTCGGAATGAGACCACGGGCAAGGAATATCGGAGAAATATAGTGCATTTGAAGAGAATAAATGATTCATGGAGAGTTGTGGGAAAAGATGATGGAAACAATAATAATAAACAAGGTACAGAAACACAATCAATGTCAGACGATAATTAAATTATTTTTGACGAATGTAAAAACGGTAATTTCATTGTTCTATGTTATTTAATTCATATCCTTGTTGTTGCTGATTGTTAGCTTACTAAATGTCGATTAGAGTGAATAAGATTGTAAAAATTTGTTATAAAATAAAGAAGGGATGTAGTATATGCGACAGGGCGAGATGCCCGGCACTGGTCGGTGAGCAGCCGACGAGAGCGGTCGTGCAGCGGACGCATTTACTATCTCCCTATAAAGTATCCTAAAGCGTGTTTTATTAGTGTGCAAACACTATAATCATCATCAGCCCATTTAAGTCCCCACTGCTGGGGCACGGGCCTCCCTCAATCACATGAGGGGTAATTGCCATACTCACCACGCTTGGCAGACGGGTTGGTGAGGGTTTTGATATAAGTGCAGAGTTTTCCTTCTCTGGGTGCTGATGATCATGCCAGCAGCTTTACCTTAGTCGCCTTTTACGACACCTCGGTAAGAATGAGGGTGGCCTATTCTACTCTGCCGGGATCACACGGCGTATTCCTTATAGGTATGAATATTGTATACTCAGGTACGTTAAAAAGTACTCTCCGGGTACGTAGGAAGACATTTACTAGGCTATCACATGTCACACAGTTATCACATTACCCGCACAACATCGGAAACATCCTAAAAAGTTGTTCTGCTACTGAACCCATTTAACACACATTTACAGCCAACTGCATGTTGCATATGCATCACTCTCGAAGCCTCGTGTCGTTGTATGTAAACGATCCATTTTGCTGTCTTAACACCTTGAGTTCTATAATAGTATTCTAAGCATTTTAATCAAGTATAAGAAATAAGTTCTTGTACTGTCACAATAAACAGATGTGTATGTAGGTATTTATAGACACATTTTTTGTAAGAAGTTAGTAGCGGTCTGATTACACCTACCAACTTATGACGTCATTATTTTTATAAAGCAAAGCCTCTAAACAAGCTAAATTTTAGAATATAGGTAGGTAAATATACCTACTTATCGTAGATAAAGAAAAGAGCGCGTTCATTGCATTTGCTTTTGTTTATTATTGCTCCCGTCGTAATACTTGATTCAATTCATTTATTACGGAATAGAAATAAATTACAAAAAATATTTCAGAATCTTTATTATTAATCCAATCTTGTATCACTATCCAAAAATCGTAAAAAAATCAACATAATAAATCTAATACAATTACACTATTGAACTTCATTTGTGTAAAGTTTAATCGACTTCTAGTTTTCTGAAGGAGCCTTCAACTCCAAAGAGGGCTGAAGTCGTCTTTGGAGTTCCTGGTCTCTTGCTTTCCTCTGAGCGAGCCTTCTCTTCTTCCAAGAACCAGTCCCGGTAGCTCTCCACTTTTGCCTTCCAGAACTCTGTAAAACAATATAAATATATTGTTTGTTTGTCTGATGTGATGTGATGTTGATCCGAACTGATGGACGATGGAGTTGCTACCTATGGATTGAGTGTTCGCTATGTGATAATGGACAACATTTCAAAATTGCTAAGCTCTGAAACAAAAAATACCAATTCTTTGTTTACTTTTCCGCTGCTCGTATATATATTTATTCATTTTTCATATTGCTTATTTACTGAGAAAAAAATTAAAAACTAAAAAACGTAAGATGACGTCATCGGACGGCAGAATGTAAAATATTTCTTTGCTTAGCACATTATAGTTTTAAATTTACGTAATGCCAAACTCATGACATGTAACTGTCAAAAAAAAAGACAACTTGTCAACGTTGAATGTATGAATGACGTTGACAATGTTGACACTAGTATTATTTACCTTTGACAGTAGTACCTTTTTTTATTAAAGCAATGATAAGCTAAAGAATATCGCTGTATTCAGCCGTCCGATGACGTCATTTGGCGCTTACGTCAATTTAGAATAAAAAGAATTTCAATAATTATTTTATGCATGAAAATGGACAAATTTTGAAAAAAGAAAAAATATGGGTCTGTTCATTTTATGTCTACTTTCATATAAAAAAACAATATGGACATGTTAAAAATTTGAAATGTTGTCCATTGATGCACTGCAATGATAATTTTGAGAAATGTTAGGTGCAGACTTCGCAGATTTTGAAGGCGTTCAGCAGTCGACGCCTATTGACTAATTAAATAAACGATGGCATATAATCTATAAAGCAAAGATACATACCTACATAGTTTATGCCTCTGATTATGTAAGCTTATATTTATTATATCGTAACCGCTTCCTTTGGATCAGATTTGATCTATCAAAATATGTCCGTCACATCCGCAAAGATAGTGACTACCTATAGTAGATAACGAAATATCATACTCAAGAAATTATCGTTTCCTAACAAAAGATTATACGATAAAAATACTTATTCTAATTTTTAAGCTAGTTATGAAGGTGACTAATAGTCGCAATGAAATTATTTGTAATTACGGTCACGGCTCAGGCAAGTAATCTTCGATTGTTAACCATCAGTACCTGATATCATTGAGGGGGTTTGGTACATTACTGCCATTGTCTTAGTTTCCAAGAACTCTTCTAAGTTTATAATTTGACCCTCGACCTTAAGTTCAATGAACCATTGCTATTCTTATAGCTTATTTCTAAAACGATTTAATTTTTTAAAGGCGACGGGTAGGGCACACTAGTAGCCAATCGACTTAAATTTCTCTCGGGGTTACAACCTCTGAGCAAACATTTATACTATTTATTAAATAACCATGCACAAATGTTGGGTCCGATTTTGTACGCGAAAAATTGTTTCACGCTATAAGTGGCCTTTTGGTGGTAATCAATTTTTCGCGTACACGTGGACCCAACATTTGTGCATGGTTATTTAATAAATAGTATATGTAAGTGTTCGCCCAGAGGTTGTAACGCTGAAATTGTTTAAAATAGATCCGGTTAAGTAGCTAAAAATTTAAATCGATTGGCATCGCTAGGGTGCCCTACCCGTTACCTTAATAAGGTTTGAATAAGTATTCGAACCATTACCCATCGAACCATAAGCAATCTTTTGATTTATTCTTCGTTTGAATGACCCCAATTTTTATAATCTGAATCATCGTATTAAAGAAACAAATGATCATGCAGTATGTCATCATTGTAACTACTTGGATATATGATACCAATGCAATATTTCATTATTAAATCTACATACATTCACACAAGACGCCTATATAAGCTTAACATTTATTTATTACTTGATAATATTGTGTTCTATTTATGTATTATTATTATAAATTTCAATATGTATACAGTTTACTTCTCCTCCTTTTTTCAATACTCCACCACCTACCCCTCCTCTACTGTCAAATGTCCTTAGCCTAAAGATTGTATGGCAGAAATCGACGTACGACGAAATACGACCGCCGAAATTGTTTTTTTTTTTTGTCAATAGGGCTACGCTTGACCACAATCGCACCTGATGGAAAGCGGCGATGAGGTCTAGGATGGTACGCGTTTGCCTAAAAAATGCCTGTTCACTCTTGTCTTAAAGATGTCCAGATTATAGTGGTCAGAAAAGACAGACCTCGGCAGGGAGTTCCATTCCTTAGCCGTCCGCATTATAAATGTGAAAGCGAATCGCTTCATGCGGATAAGGGGTAGTTCTACCACATAAGGATGAAAGCCCTCGCCGCGTCTTTTCGTCAGTTGATGAAATGGGCTGGGGGCGATCAAATTATGTAGAACCTCCGCACAATTGTACTTAAATATGACTGTAATGCCTAGTACTTACGTTGTGTTTTTGTGCAATCAAGAAAATCTATCTATTTACCTATATCTTCATTTAATGTGTCTGGTATCCACATTTACGTAACATATCGGATATGTCACTTAGAGGAACTCATTCAAAAAATTACGGCTTGGTACAGTCAGCCTCACAACCGTTAAAACCTACCAAAAAAGCATAGACAAAAGAAAACTGTAGTATACGCCAAGGTGCATTTAACGTTTTACAAGAACAAATGAAATTTACACCTTACGTCGCAGCTGACCGTAAGAAGATAGAGGTCTTTGAAATGTGGTGTTGGAGGAGAATGTTAATAATAATATCCTCCAACCGATTTCGGCTAAGGCGGCCAATCTTAACGGTCAGCCAATTACGCAGGATAAGTGCAAC
Organism: Marasmia exigua; assembly: GCA_019059595.1. Classification (NCBI taxonomy): domain Eukaryota; kingdom Metazoa; phylum Arthropoda; class Insecta; order Lepidoptera; family Crambidae; genus Marasmia; species Marasmia exigua. The sequence goes on from CM032467.1 coordinate 6,428,697, forward strand.
TGCGAAAACGAGGCAGTCAATGCAGGCAGGAGGAGAATGTAACGCATACCTTGGACCGCAAAAAGAACCAATAGATCAATTCTCGACCAACTGAAGATCAAAACCAGACTGTCGACTATCTGTTACCAAAAAGTACTAAGTTACTTTGGCCATATCGCCCGGAGACAGTCCGACAACTTGGATAAATTGGTTGTTGTGGGGAAGGTCAATGGTAAAATACGAAGAGGCCGGTCACCTCTTCGTTGGTCAGGCCAAATTAGGGATGTAACCGGACTCACTTCGCCGATTGCCCTAAGATAAGCCGAGAATGGGGAATAATGGAAAGACCTTGTAACCGCCTCGGTATAGGCATTTCAAGATTTTTAATTTTTTTGCCAAAAAAATTAAAAATCTTGCCAAACTGTGGAACAGTTTGTCGGCAGTGGTTCTCGTGGGCAACCTCGACATTCCACTTAATACTAACACAATTAAAAATATAGATTAAACAGGCAACAGGGTTTATTTATGTTACATATCAATTCAGTTATGTATTGTATATTGAAATTACATAAGAAAGGCACGAGCTTCAGCAATGAAGAAAACGATGAAGAACACCTTAAGTTATTGTGAAAAAAGTGATTTTTGTCAAATGCTCAGATATGCTAGGTGTGAACGCTAAAATATTTTTGAAGCTGACTGTACAGACATGTCATACAACTATCGACAGATTGGGGACTAGCGAGCAAAAGTGAAATTTTCGCACACTGCGCTGCTGGTCACCTCCTCGCGTTACATAACAAGTACAATTTCGACCGGCACCCATATTGCAATAACACTATTTCCTCTTCGCACTTGTGGATTGACGGAGTCACGTTGGTAAACATTGCTTATATCAAACAAGCGTGTTTACTTTACTTGTATAAACTAAAGTACCTAGAGTTGATGACATTATAATTGTTATCATCAGTATCAAAATGTTCAGGTAAACTTTCAAAATGTTCAATGTCTCATCTTAGCGTATGATTCCCGGTTACATCCAAAGCTTTCGCTCTGGAGCCCGGGGCACGCTTCCACCATGATTGAGGATTTGGATAGTATGGTAATTACAATGAAGCGACTGCCTTCTAACCTTCGCAACCCTTTTACAGCGGAACCAGACCTACTGAAAATGCCCAGTTGATCGTTATTCCTTATAGTTTTCTAGTTTAGTTAGGACACTAAGGCTAGATTTGACCAATCTTTAACCGTGGATAAATCTATGTTATAACTTCAGATTTGTATAGAATTAAAGCGCTATTCCATAGATTTAGTATTGGAATAAAATTGGGCGATCGGGTCTAAGACGTTAATTTCTTCATTTTAATAGTGGTAGTTATTCAACCACTTTATAAACCCTGTAGGCAGTTTGAAACTGGCACTAGGACAGAATCTGCAGGAATAGAATTAGAATTGGATGCGGGCGGAACAGGACCGATCTGTGTAGAGAACATTTAGGGAGGCCTATGTCCAGCAGAGGACGTCTATTGGCTGAAATTATGATGATGAAGACTAGGACAGAGTACACGATATGAAAGAAAGGTCTTTTGAAATGAATAGGATAAGTTTCTAGCCTAATATTTTTTTAGCTGAACTTTATAACCTTGCCTAAAATAAATTACCTAAATGTAGGTACCTAACTACATAGATTGTTCTTCTCTCTTCTTCAGCAGCATGTATTTGCCCACTGCACCGACCTAACTCAAAATTTTAATATAGATGCTAAGTGAAAATAGTATCGGCTAAAATCCAGGGATGAAAGGTCATCTAACAACAATTTTGAGTTAAGTAAATAGGTACACTCACATATGAACACGAGATGAAATTTGAAGTGCGTTATTTACTCAAGACTACTCAAGAATAAATTGCAAAGAATTGCTATAAAAATATCAACAATTTTGAGTTAGGTCGGTATTTTACTAAGGGTGCGATATGGCTCTCCAATTTCTCTCCCTTTCTTTTGTCGTCGGTTTTCCTTGACCACGCTACACAAGCTTGAGCATTGATGCTATCGGACCATCTGGCAGTTTGTCCGCCAACACTCCTCTTTCCATCTCTTGGTCTGCATTCAAGGGAACGAAGATTTCGCTGATGTTCATGGGCGGCGTTGATTACTTTCCATCAGGTGACTCGCTTGCTCGTTTGTCCGCCTGTAGCCTAAAAAAAGGACATCCTTGCTCCACCTCTCATCCCCCTTCTGTACACATGACCGGCCCACGCCCATTTCAGTTTTGCGGTTCGGTATCCTACGTCTATCACTTTGTGTATATTTATATTTTCAAACTTGTTTAGTTCTTCTGAATCGTCCATAGATAAGATGTTTGCAACTATAAAATTGCATTCACATTATATTCAATAGTCAAATATTCTTTATTTGCTTAGGCTTCTACACAGCTCTTACAAATCGTCATACATTGAAAAAGTCTTTATAACTATCATTAAGGTAGGTATGCATGTAATGACATATTATATCAATACCTACATACAATACACTAAGAAATTAATAAAAATAATGCGATTCTACCACCATTGCATTATTGAAAATGCTTAGCTGATGATAGGAAGGAAGCAATTTAGGAAGCTACTTAAAATGTACATTAAGTAATTATTTGCAGGTTCAATAGTAATTATAAAACAAATCTAACCAGTAATAATTGTATGAACAGTTATTAAAAAAAAACGAATGGATTAATGAAGGTATTATCCCTTAGATCACTTATGACGATGATTATTAACTTTTCATTGTTAATAAGGTTGAAGTTAATAAAAAAAATACTATTTATTATTATTAATGAAACGATTCTATTTACCAGTTAGTTCATCAATTGAACTTTCATCTCCTCCATATTCTTTAGGCAGGATTGACTTCGGTATGTCTTTGTACATGTTTTCGTAATTTTGGTTGTGAACTTGAATCTGAAATACAAAAATGTAGTTATTAATTCATACGTCCGATGATACAAGGGTACTTTATCATGGTGACTAATTGCTTGAAAAATTCTGCTGTATGAACGAAATCGAAGAGTGTAACACAAAAATCGTCGTTGTCATCGCTTTTATTAGCTATCTAGCCTTAAATACTTAAATGCTTCTTCAGCAAATCAAAATATAGGTATTTAACTTTTTTTAGTCAATGAACTAGTTTATAATGCACTAGTGGCCCGCTCACACTTCGTTATGTTAGTATAAGTTTCACTTTATACCAATAGATGGCGCTAGGTGTCGATTACATCTCGCAAGCGTTTCGTATAAGCGTTCCAGCTGTCTGTTAGATTTAACTTTTATATTTTGTAAATTTCTTAATTTTCATTACCGGCTATTTATTTAGGCCCTTACACTACCTATACATATAATATGTAGGAATACAACGCCGAAAAAACGCACAATTTCAGATATCGCGAAATATCTGGCAAAGGGCAATTAGAATTGAATCGTAAAATGTGCACTCGATTATGACGCAGAACCGTGATTTTTTTTTATCCTAGAGGCGGACAAACGAGCAAGCGAGTCACCTGATGGAAAGTAATCAACGCCGCCCAGGAACATCCGCGAAATGAGAGATATAGCTAATGTGTTGCCGGCCTTTTTAAAAAAGACTACGCTCTTTTCTTGAAGGTCCCTAAATCGTAGCTGTCGGGAAATACTCCTACAGCCAAACCGTTCCACAGAACTTGAGGTGCGTGGTAGAAAGTTCCGCGAGAAACGCACACTAATTAGACCGCCATCCATCGAGATGATGGGGATGGAATGGCAATCGCTTGCGAGTGGTTCGATGTAAAAATTCAGCTGCAGGGAGTGGATCAAACAATTCCTCAGAGCACTCCCCATGATAGATGCGGTATAGAATGCTGAGGGAGGGTATAGATACATAAAGTCGATTAGACTGAGTCAAGGCACCGACAACTCGAGCAGTCCTACGTTGTACGCGGTCAAACGGAAGAAGTTGGTACTGTGGTGTACCAGCCCAGAGATACGACTGTTGAAACTTACTCTTTTTTTTAATTTTTCTCCTAGGAACGTCTTAAGGATGGTGAAGGCTGTATCGAAACCAGTCGGCGGGTTCGTGATGTGGGTGCCCTTCACCCTGACGGGCAGCGCCTTCTCAAAGCACGAGATCGACTTCTTTGCCAACGCCGGAGTCCACTGACTGAGTACACTAATCCCCACGCCTTTCATGTCCACTATTACCTCCTGTAAGAAAAAAATCTTTTGCTTACTTTTTTTATAATATAGGGGCAGACGAGCAGACGTATCGCCTGATGGTAAGTGATTACCGCCACCCATGGACACCTGCGATGTCAAAGGAGTGCCGACCTTTTTAAAAAGGAGTACGCTGTTTTCTTGAAGGTTTGCGTCGTATCGGTCTTTACTTACTAGACTAAATTGGGTGCGAAACTGGAAAACGAATTCTTCTGAATATTGTCAATTCCATTTATTTGGCAAGATATCCTTGTTTATAAGTATTTATTAAATGTTATAAATAAACTATGTGATAAAAGGAAATGAAACATAAAGTACCTAAGTAAATTATTGGATTAAAAAAAAAACGATTTGTATACCTCACCAGACACAGTGAAATTGTCGTCTTCTAGAAGCAGGATCTCGGTGACCATCAGAGAAACTTTGAGCACATCTGACAGATGGTACTGAGACGGGTTAAACACGCCAATTCTTATAATATTTACTACAGGAGAATCTTCCCCCTTGCTGCCTTTCAGCGGTAAAAATACCCTGGAAAATACATAAAAATGTTGATATCACTTTTTCTATCCACGATAGACTTAAGGTGACGGGTAGGGCACAGTAGCGACCCCAATCAATTTTAATTTTTATCTACTAAACCGGATCTTTTTTAAACAATTTCGGGGTTACAATTTCAGGGTTAAACCTCTCGACAAACACTTATACTGTTTATTAAATAACCACGCACTAATGTTGGGTCCAATGCGGACGCGAAAAATTGATTCACGCCCAAAGCGGCCACTTTTTCAATTTTTCGCGTACAAAAACGGATCCAACATTTGTGCATGGTTATTTAATAAATAGTATAAGTGTTTGCCTAGAAGTCGTAACCCCGAAATTGTTTAAAATAGATCCGGTTTAGTAGCTAAAAATTAAAATCGATTGGCGTCGATATATATGTATCGTATAATGCAACGCGAAAGTTTAAAATCATTGAGAGTATTTTAATAAGCACAAATACGATACTAACGCTGCCTGTCTACAGAGGCGGAGCGAGGCTGCGGAAGCGGTGAGTGAGGCTCAAATCCACCAAAACTCCGCTCCTTGGCGACCAAGGTTCTTCTATTGGCGGATTTTTGCCTCTCTCACCACTCCGCAGCCTAACACAGCTTCGGTGGACAAGAAGTAACCATTGTATAGATACCCGATAATTTACTGGATACAAAATTATGAATCTAACAGACCAATAGAAGTGGTTCTCGTATCTCTTACCACAAGAAAACAGTATCATATTATGATAATACGACAATTTTGCTAAGAACTCGAAAATCCCAAACGCATCATCGTTTGAAAAAAAATCTAACTAAATCAAAATCGGTTCAAATCAAAGTCATAGAGAGACAAACGACACATACTCGTAGATTCTTATAATCCGTATATCTTATAAGAAACGTGGTATATGTTTTTTCTAAGCACCACTTTTCATTTTTGTATCCCCTACGATAAGGTCCATACTTACCCTAATTTCAATATTTCTTGAACCCTAGGATCTAAGGGATCTCTATTTGAGAAAAACTCTGGGACGAGAGTTCTTAAAGTGTAATACATGTCTAATTTTTCTTTACTTCTTTCAAGACTGAATTTGCTCCCTCGAAGAAATGCAATTAACCACTGATCCGCTGAAATCAAACAGAATAATGAATGTTATTAACTTTAAACTACAACTGCACTGTGTATAGAATTTTTGATACTTCCATGGGACATATCAGAAAAAAAATGCCTTATTAATTTCAATACTTTTACGACTTTTATTAATTATGTATTGCTTAACTACAATTATTTCACAGTGGCATCATTCAAATCAACAATAATATTACTTGATATGTTTACCGACTGAACAATATCAAGAAATATGTTTCAGCGCCATCTACAAAAGTATAGTGGCACTAAGTGGAAATCGTCCCCCGCCTGATGGAAAACAAAACACGACCGTGCTTATGGAAGGTATGCTTGAATACCAATGTGTAGTGATGATTTTAGTAATTAATAAAAGATGCCGCTAAATAGACTAAAAAAACTTATTTAACAAAACTATTTTGTCAATGTAATGAAAATCGGTAAAAACACTAACTCCTCCATAGAACTATTTACACCTACAAACCTTGAACTATCACTTCATTTGTATTTCTTTTTATTATCTTGCCTTTCATTCATAGTTAAAGCAGAAAAATAAGTAAGCTGTAGGCAAAGAGTAGTATTATATACTGTAGGTATCTACCATAATCAACCGACTAATTTTATTCAAACACAATATCTGTGATTCAAACCAATTATCCTACCCGTTAACGACATTCATGGCGTGTGCAAAATTTAATTTATCGCCAACAAATTTTGAGCACACAGAAACTAAAACCTTGGCTAAAACTTTTTTGTTTTCGTATTTAGCTAGGAACCGCTATGCAGGTAAAAATGAATATAATATGTAAAAACCCACATTTAGGTACCTATTACCGTCGCGACGCTTATGGAACATTCCAGAATAAACAAAATTGCCTAGATACAATGAACTCTGAAAAACTTAAGATAGAAATAATATGTTAAGTAGGGACTTTTCTTTTTTATTTTTCCAATTACAAACGTATTATATATACTTCTTGTACTCGTACAGTAGAAGAGAGTTTTAATTTGTGGTGTTGGTGGGTGGGTACCACATTATTTAGGAGTATTTAACTCATATTTATCTACTCTTACGTATAATTCTAGGCTTATGTACCTCTACCTATGATATAACATGATCCACTTTCGTCTGTGAAAGGGGTTTTTTCATGTGATAGATGGCAGACGATGACAGATGGGCAGACGAATCACCTGATGGTAAGCGATTACCGCCGCCCATGGACACCTGCAACATCAGAGGAGTCACAACTGCGCTGTTGACCTTTTAAAAGAAATACGCTTTTTTCTTGAAGGATTCCAGGTCGTATAGGGCCGGAAATACCGCAGGCAATAAGTAGTTCATTCCATAGTTTTGTCGTGATAGCCAGACTATACCAATCTTGGATCATCCAATCCAATGCAAGCGTACCTACCTAACCCGTGCCCATAATGTATAGCTTGCAGTTTGCGTCATAAATTTTGATGACTTTAAATTTTGACGACCCGATTAGCGCAGTGGCTTAGAGCGCCGGTGGAGACGCAAGGGTCGCGGGTTCGGTTCCCGCACCAGCACAAATGTTTGGTGATGAAACAGATGCTGGGTCTGGGTGTTTGTGGTACCTTCGTTGTTTCTAGAATGAAATCCAGCGTTCTTCATGTTTCGCGTCACTTCATACACTAAAAAGAGAGAGAAGTATACATATGTACTTACTTGGGTGCACTGATTGCAGATGTGGCTGCTTTTTTAGCCAAGTCTTGAGGGCTTCTATGTCGGCGCCTACTCTTTTAGGGTCCTCATTTATCTCCTTCTGGGCTTTCTTGAGTAGAACTGCTGAAAGCGGCCTCACTGTCATGATGATGATTTTTGACTAACTGAAATAGAAAATAAAAATTCTAAATTACTTTTAATTACAGGTACGTTATTTGCCCGTCTCGTAAATTACCACTATCGTTATTTAAGTTACCGGTCTCACTGAAAAACACTCAGCATCATCATCGTTTCAGGCAATATACGTCCACTGCTGGACATAGGCCTCCCCCAATGTTCTCCACACAGATCGGTTCTGTGTCGTCCGCAGCCAATGGATTCCCGCGATCTTCACCAGATCGTCCACCTTGTAGGGGCCCTGCCAGAAAGGTCGGGCGGTCGATCGACGAATCCAGCTCGGCTGGGCAGCGTTCGGGAAGCTACGCAGCATATTTTCGGCCCATCCACCGCAGTGTCGCAAGACGAAAGTCTTCAATGCGTGTGTCTTACCAGTGATGACATAAGGAACCGAAACGTGGCCGCTTACAATGTGCCGATTAAGGAGGCTTAAAGTCACCCAGAGAGCAATGGAGAGGGCTATGCTCGGAGTCTCCGTGCGTGATCGTATCAGAAATGAAAAACACTACCCTGATGTAAATAGAAATGATGTATTTTCAATAAATGTATGATGACTAATAGTCGTTTTAGACTAACTTTTTCTTTTATTGGATTCGGTGGTTAATATGAAATTGTAATGCCTGATGCGTTAAATATTTTTTATAACTTTTATCTAATATTGATACCTTATCTAAAAAAAATTGTGGAATCAATAATTTGGTAGGTGTAAAAAACAGTAATTTGAACCACATATCGAAGATGTTAGTTGCTAGTAACGTGCTGTCGCGATTACTATCATCTTAATATCACCCTTACTCAAATAAACGTAAAGATAAAAACGCTGCACAGTACCTACACGTAGTTACGACAGTTTACCGAATGAAATTACAATGAGGTTTCCAAGCGGAGAAACAAAAAAACATGTTAGAAAGAAAGTTAATGTTATTGAACGTGGGAGCTACGCTTCGGCATGAATGGGCCGGTTCGACCGGAGTGATATCACAGCCTCACAGAATACCGGCGTGAATCTGCACTGTGCTGTATTTCGTGAGTGAGGGTACCAGAGGCCCAATTCGGGGCTTACCATCACGTGATCCGTCTGCTCGTCTGCGACATAAAGAAGGCGGCAGTCGTAGAACTTGGAACCAAACAAAATAGGAAAAACGAACCATTGCTAAGTAATGAAATTCGGACATATAGGACAAAATATTGTGTACAAAATGTTTAGTAATAAGACATTACAAGTAGGCATCAAAACGTCCCAGGCTTTAAAATGATAGAAAGTATAAAAAAACATAAAAGAGCTATTCCATAAATTCTTAATCGAGGTCCCTCCACCAGCCCATGGTCCTTCCTACCATCTCGGCATACGGACCGAATCTTGGGAGACGCTCACCAGGTACTTGCTAAGGGCTCTTTCGTAATCGAGGCGTCGTAAAAGGCGACTAAGCTAAAGCTGCTGACATGATCATCAGCATCCAGAGAAGGAAAACTCTGCATTTATATCAAAACCCTCGCCAACCCGTCTGCCAAGCGTGGTGAGTATGGCAATTACCCCTCATGGGATTGAGGGAGGCCCGTGTCCCAGCAGTGGGGACTTAAATGGGCTGATGATGATGATGATTACAAAAAACAGTGTAGTCTGATTTACCCAATACCGAAATAATGAAGCCGAAAAGCTGTAGGAATTGCGAAAAAACTGTATACAGAGCTTCAAAATTCTAACGTGATGGCAATATTCACATTTTGTCTGTTGATATGCGCTGTTGCTTATGATATAGCACAAGGATTTTATATCTCTAATTTCTGACCACAGGGTTTCATTACTCTTATCTGTTACTAGAAGCTTGTTAAGTAACTGATAGGTGCACTGTATCTATACATATACTTGTAAATACCTATATCTATTAGTCACAAATGATAGTACATAGGGTTATGTATGTGATTTATTCAATCAAAGTAAAGCTGGTACTTTGCGGCATGGGCGAGTCCTTCGTGGAAATTGTCCCAGGGGTATAAGGATTAGTGCGCTTTTGAAATTTCCGCAGGTCAGTAAACGTACAGCCGCGGTATAATAGCGGTAAGTTTAAAGGCGCCCTTACTTTCGCTCAGCGCTGAGATAATACGAGTATATTTTGTTTTTCATGTTTTGACCTTGGCATATAGATAATAGCTAATAAGACCAATCTTATATTCTGTCCGCAGGGAGTCGTCTTTCCGAAGTTTCGAGGACGGCTACCAGCTGACTCCACATTCTTGCGGCATGTGAAGTCAGCTGGTAGCCGTAAAATTAATGTTAAGTGAATTTTATTATGTACGTATGTTAGACTGTAAGGAATTATTATATGGGCCAATAAAATATTTTTAATGCATCTTGTAGCCTGAAACAAAAGAACTATTATTATTAATTGTGTATCTCACACAAACACTCTTTTAGGTACTCAGTTACTAGAAGCTTGTTAAGTAACTGATAGGTACAGCGTTATATCTTTTCATATACTTGTAAGTACCTATATATATATTAGTCACAAATGATAGTACATAGGGTTATGTATCTGATTTATTCAATCAAAGTAAAGCTGGTACTTTGCGGCATGGGCGAGTCCTTCGTGGAAATTGGACCCGGGGTCATTAAGATAAGAGCGCTTTTGAAATTTCCTCAGTCAGAAACCGTACAGCCGCGGTATAATAGCGGTAAATTTAAAGGCGCCCTTACTTTCGCTCAGCGCTGAGATAATACGAGTATATTTTGTTTTTCATGTTTTGACCTTTGCATATAGGTAATAGCTAAGGAAGACCAATCTTATATTCTGTCCGCAGGGAGTCGTCTTTCCGAAGTTTCGAGGACGGCTACCAGCTGACTCCACATTCTTGCGGCATGTGAAGTCAGCTGGTAGCCGTAAAATTAATGTTAAGTGAATTTTATTATGTACGTATGTTAGACTGTAAGGAATTATTATATGGGCCAATAAAATATTTTTAATGCATCTTGTAGCCTGAAACAAAAGAACTATTATTATTAATTGTGTATCTCACACAAACACTCTTTTATGTACGCAGTTACTAGAAGCTTGTTAAGTAACTGATAGGTACAGCGTTATATCTTTTCATATACTTGTAAGTACCTATATATATATTAGTCACAAATGATAGTACATAGGGTTATGTATCTGATTTATTCAATCAAAGTTAAGCTGGTACTTTGCGGCATGGGCGAGTCCTTCGTGGAAATTGGACCCGAGGTCATTAAGATAAGAGCGCTTTTGAAATTTCCTCAGTCAGAAACCGTACAGCCGCGGTATAATAGCGGTAAATTTAAAGGCGCCCTTACTTTCGCTAAGCGCTGAGATACTATGAGTATAGTTTGTTTTTCATGTTTTGACCTTTGCATATAGGTAATAGCTAAGGAAGACCAATCTTATATTCTGGCCGCAGGGAGTCGTCTTTCCGAAGTTTCGAGGACGGCTACCAGCTGACTCACGCCGCACGTAAAATTAATGTTAAATGAATTTTATCATGCATGTATGTTAGACTTTAAGACTTATTAAAAAACATTAAAAATATTTCACTGGCCCATATAGCCAATGAAATATTTTTAATGTAGGTATCTTGTAGCCTGAAATAAACGAACTATTAGGTATTATTAATATGTATCTCACACAAACACTCTTTTAGGTACTAAGTTGATGTTTGTTTAAATAACAATGTTTTGAATTTAGAGCGCTTTAAATATTGACGTAATCAGTTCGGCGCAGCCGCTGTCCTTCAGTGGAAAATTTAAAGGCGCCCTTACTTATGCTCATCGCTGAGACACTAAATTTTGTCTGTCATGTTATTGCCTTTGCATATAGTGGCTAGGTAGGAAGACCGACATATTACATGTAACTCTTACAAACACCCGTTTCTTTTTAGGCACTAAAATATTATAAAAGTATTTGATACATTTACAATATTTGAAAAAAAAAAAGAAGTTCTATTATTACGTCGTCATAAAGATGCTTGATAAAGTAGTCATTACATATTGTCATCATTTTTTTTAACAGAAAGCATTGCAAAGTCTAAAAGTATTAGAGTATGAAAATAAGTCCTATACGTATTATACATTTTCCTGTCGTGTGGTCATACATTCGAGGTGTAGCATGATGTAATGCATTACATACATATCAAGTAGGTAGGTAGGTACTAGTATGATTCGCCTTGCATTGTAATTCCGCTAGTAAATAGGTAATCCCACCAAAAACATTCTGTAAAAAACTAGCCAAGTCTCGATGGAGCTGATTGTTTATTTCTAAAAAGTAATGAAATGGAGAACTATAAATATAACTTGGTAATCTCACATATTTGTATGGGAATACCAAGTCACTTATGCAGTTGGTTTAACTGAAAAACTGGGCCATTTCGCATAACATTTTAGTAAGGAGAACAGCAAATATAACTTGGTAATCTCACATATTTCTATGGGATTGCCCAGTCATTTATGCTGTTGGTTTAAACCAGGTACTCCGGATCTTCGATTATCCTAAATTTTATAGTTTTTCTTTTATGTGGCCATTAAACCCTAACTCTGTGCCAAATTTCAGCTGTCTCAGATTATGAGGTTCTCAAATAGGAGCCTAAAAATTCGGCGAAATGGTTCCAGTAAAGGATGGTACGGCAATGTTTGCTTTGCGCTCGACTTAGCGAGAGCACTGCCATGCCCCCAGATATCAATTTATCAAGCAGGGTGTGTGAACATGTAAAGTACCCATAGGTACATAGGTATTAATACTTACTCATCTGCCTTTCTGTCTATTCATCTACCCACATTCGTGATGGTGAAAATCAACTTTATATCCATTACAGTACTTATTTATTTACTCGTTAGTTATTTAACTTTCTGATGGGGCGATTCTGTTACGTTGTCATTAATTTTTTACCTTTTAAGTTAGTTTCTATTTTATACATTTCAAGTATCGTACCAACCAAATGATTAAGTACCTAAACCGTTTTACAACAAATATATAATTGGTAGATAGATATCCCTACTCGTAATTGTATAGATATTTGCTCACATGTTTAATAAATTGTATTAATTTGTAATTCTACTGACGGATTATTTAAATCACAAATACCTATTAAATATCTTTACAATGAAGTTGCTAAGAAAACTTATCATTTTACTGTTATAATTAATTACAGACCAAAATCCTCAAACCTTTTACAACTGAATTAGTACAATAGCAAATTTGGGAATTCCATCTCTTCCACAGATGAAAAAATCATTGTCATGGTCATAAAAATGTATACGACAATCAAAGTCAATTATGCAAGAACATTGTTATACATTCAATATCAAGTATATTTTCAAACTAATGAGAAAGAAAGAATCAATGTTACTTCATTTTGTTATTTATAAATACTAATAACAAAAATAACCTAATGATACCTACTTCTGAAATTAATCTTTCAATTATACAAGCAGTTACTTACAGAATAATTTAAGAATAATTTGAAGTCCGTTCTAAGTGCACAATCACAAGGTTATCCTATTAAATCTCAGCCATTAGTTCGATATTGTTTCGCATTCTCCAATCAAACGGAGACTAGTGAGTCGACGCGACCTTGCTCGCAGCAACCAAACGACGTACTAATTGCCGTAAATGACATTGGATGTACCTTGTTTTATCGCAAACATGCTCCACGCCGTTATCAACCTTATTGCCACTAACCAAAGTCAGTTTAATAAGATGTATCTGCACGCTATAAAAGACGAGACTTCTAGCTTAGTGTTTCAGTAAATGACCGCATAAAGACTAAATGCATGGATCTAATCTTTATGACCCCAACTATCTACTTTTGCGGTGAAAAACTAGATCGCTGGTCTCTTATATTACACTACTTCAGGGATGATTTTTTGATTCGTATTTAAACTAAACTAGTCGTTTCAAAAATGACAAAATATCGCTAACATTACGTTTTATGAGCAATAGTTAGCTCAACCAATAGTTATATATTACAAGGAATTATGTCACTTACTGTCACACTCAGAGTCGTTGATTATCTTAGTTGGCTACTTAAGAAAAAATATTGACCCTTAATTTGATACTCATAAAGACTACCGATACTAAAGTTAATGAATGACGTCTCTGAGTGCGGCCGTTTGACGCCGTCACTTTAACTATTGGACAGACAGTTAACAATAGTTAATTTAACCAAATATTGTGACGTCTTTGTGTATGTTTTGTTGTGTCTTGGTTTTAGATGGTGCTTGGTGAAAAACTCAATTAAAATAAACATCAAAAGATTTTAACTCGCCACACCGGTCAAGAACTATTAAATTAACGTGTCTCTTTATTCACTCGACATTGGCAGAGTTATTATGTGTTCGCCGTAGGCAACACAGTAGCAGCCATAAAAAAAATAACCTAAAGGTAACTACGGATCAATAAATCGGCCCTAGCTACGTTCAACCGCACCGCATGGTTTTTTTTTATGTGATAGGTAGGCAGACGAGCAGACGGTTCACCTGATGGTAAGCGATTGCCGCCGCCCATGGACACCTGCGACACCAGTGGAGTCACAAGTGCGGTAGCGCACTAAATCGCAATTTACCTTTAAGGTCCTCCGGTACCCTCACTCACGCAGCATGGTGATAGATTTATCGTTATTTTGTATAACACTAAGTTGGTTGATTTTTCATACAAAAACTACTGAATGGATTTTAATAAAACTTCCAATATTTTACCTTACATACCTATCAGAATAACACATATATATATATATATATATGAATGTTATGTTATGTTAACCTTTATGTTATTACACTTGTTAACCCTTGGCATTTTTACTGCGAGAATACTTCCTAAGGAAAACTATCTTTTAAACCGACTTCAAAAAAAGATGTTCTCAATTCGACATGCATATATTTTTTAGTCCATGCAGGCGACTCTGTGAGCGTATGGCTAGTATTTTATTAATTAAACCGTCGCAATCATAGACCGTTCCTTTATCCGATGTTATAAAGTTTTCATATAGATAACGAATGCAACTACTAGGAAAGGCCAATCAGGAAATAATATTCTCGGAATATAAATTGAAAACATGTAAAAGCGTTTATCTATAAGTACGTTTGAGGCTACTTGAATAGTTAGGTGAGTATACAGATTTGTAAATTATCAATGACTAATTTGATAATTTAATTTAGATCACGGTAATGATACACAAATATCATTGGGGCAACTTCAACGATATTTATGTAAAGATCAATGCCTAGATACGAATACATACTAACACATTATTTAAGGGCACATTTATGGTTCAGTGGCATTAAAATTATTGTAAAAAATTTAAGACATTAAATAAAAATTGTTACAGACAGTAGAAGAGAAGTAAAAGAGGATTAGTGATTTTTCCACTAAAAACTTTACACTAGGTACCTACATTTATCAAATGTCAATACATAGTACCTACGTACATAGCATATTGCAAAAAATACATACATTATACATGAATCTTTCTAAACAATTTCCTTCACTCAAGACACATAGTACTTTTTATATGACTTGGGACGACAATAACAACAACTATATTTTTTATAAACATTGAACGTTTCACATTATGTATCATAAGTATTTAAAAAAAATATGGCCCTTATGTGAAATACAAATTTAAAAATTGTGTATGAAGAATTTTTAACTCTGACGACATCTAATCGTAATTGCCTTTTAATCAAATTAGACCATTGTTCATTAACTTTTTATCTTTTATCTACCAGTAATTACCTATACGATTTTACTCTGAACGTAGAAATACAGGCGTTCAACCAGAAACGAGCTGTAGAAATAATAAAACTGAGCAGAGGACATATTAGGACACTCACTCGGACCCTCACGGGGCACTGCAAACTAAACAAGCACCTGCACAACATGGGCCTTTCAGACACCAAAATCTGCAGGTTCTGTCGCGAGGACGAGGAAACGATTATCCACGTCCTCGGCGAGTGCATAGCGCTGCACCACTGCAGAAGTTGGCACCTGGGAGCACACATTAGTTCGGCAGACGAGATCAAGAGCTCCCCTCAGCTCCATCCTCGGGTTTATCCTGGAGCTGGGGCTACATGAGGTGCTGTAATAAGTTTTGGGGCTGCCACAATAGATCTTCTACTGGTCGCAGTAGCTATGAGATGCAATGCTCACCCCATTTCATTCAAATATATATATATGAACATAGAATTTTCCTTTGGTTTCAATTTTATAGAAATCTTATCTACAGGTTTTTTTTATGTGATAAGTGACAGACGAGCAGACCAATCATCTGATGGTAAGAGATTGCCGCCGCCTATGGACACCCGCGACACCAGTGAAGTCACAAGTACGCTGCCAACCTTTAAACCCCCTTCCCCCGTATTGGCCGGGTTGAGCAAAGGTATGTTTCGAATTTTTCGAAGATAGCTCAGGTTTGTGATCATCAATCCGCATTTGTCAAGCATGGTGATTAAGCCTAACTCCATCATAGTAGCGATGACATGATTTCATTGATGGAGGCCTTTGCCCTGCAGTGGGACAATACATAGGATGATACTTCACTTACAATGATAGATAAGCACTTTCCCTTCATATCATTGAATGGGGTCATTGGTTTTTCTAGGTTGAATGGATAAGATGACGTGTTGGTAGAATAAATTAAGATTAAGCAGTTTGTCACTTACTTACTATTCATTTCAATAGGTACCTACTTGCCAATTATTTTCTAAGTATTTTGAAAACACAAAAATTTCCCCCTTGGTCGTCGTCGCTGGTACATCTTACCACTTTGCCAAGGTCCTAGGTAGTTAAAATACCGAGACACCAAGTCCACGAACGATTACTTACTCCGCTGACTCAGCGACCCAGTGGAGTCACCATGAAAGAGCCACGCTTCGACTTAAATGGGCCGGCTCGACCGGAGTGATACCACGGCCTCACAGAAAACCGGCGTGTAGCAGTGTCATTGCTGTATTTCGCTGCGTGAGTGTGGATACAATCCGGAGGAAAGGGAGGTTTTAAGGTTGGCAGCGCACTTGTAACTGCATTTGTGATCCGTCTGCTTGACTGCCATTTACCACATAAAAAAGTTCATTTTGACCTCCGCATTAAGGCGACGGGTAACTAGCGATTTTAATTGTTAGCTACTAAACCGGATCTATTCGAAACAATTTCGGGGTTACAACCTCTCGGTAAACACTCATACTATTAATTAAATAACCATGCACCAATGTTGGGTCCAACGCGTATGCGAAAAATTGATTACCGCCAAAAGCGGCCACTTTTAGCGTGAATCAATTTTTCGCGTTCAAAAACGGACCGAACATTTGTGCATGGTTATTTAATAAATAGTAAAAGTGTCTGCCAAGAGGTTGTAACCCCGAAATTTTTTAAAATAGATCCGGTTTAGTAGCAAAAAAATACAATCGATTGGCGTCGCTAATGTGCCCTACCCGTCACCTTAAATTAAAGTGCACCAAGCCGGTCTTGTGCTAGGCTTTATAAATCCTCCAACCGCTTACGGCTACGGCAGCCAATCTCAACGATCAGTCACGTACGCAGGAATAGTATAGCGCTCAAGTGTGTGCGCAAACACAATGTGCACTCCCTATTCCCTTACCCTCATATTCCGATGGGAGACCAGGTGACACGACCGGAGAGGGATCGAGCGCAGGACCAACATGCTTTCCGAGACACGGAGTTAGCCCGGAGTCTGGAAATTGGCGGTCTTGAACCCGGACGGCCAACTTCCAGACTCTGGGCCTAACACTAAAAATTTCTTACCGAAAACTTAGGTACAAATTTTGGGCCCGACCCGCTGATTGAAACCTGTTGCGCATCCGTCCTCTATGCCACTGAGGCAGTCAGGCTTGACTATGCTACCCGCAACTATTTGCGGGCAGACGGTAGAGTATTTCATTTATTTTCATTGCTAATTTTTTTTTAATATTTCACAACATCACATATATTGATCTGACTCGGAGATAGGTAGCTCAAGCACCTGTGTTACGGATATCAGAATTAACAACGGAATTACAAATATATACATATAATACTTTTCTTTTGTAAATACATACTTATAATAAGATACAAACACCCAGACCAATACAAACAGACATGTTCATGCACACAAATGTTTGTACTGTGCGGGGATCGAACCCGCAATCCTTGGACCAAAGGCAGCGTTCACTACCATTGTTCCAAACGGGTAGTGAACAATGAAAATTGATAATGAATGATAAATGACAGTTAAGTTGTTCAAAATGGTCAGTAGGTTTAAAGGAAAGTAACTGTTAGGACTCAGCCAAAAACGCGTGGCAGTCGGTGTCACATTTTATTTATTTAATATCAATGAATGAAATATTGGAAATACCTACTCTACCTCCTGTCGCGAGTCTTTGCGGGTGCTACAGCTTGACAGCTTTAACTATCTAGGCCACGTTTATAACACAAAAATACAAAGATGAAAAGCAACATTTTTATTGATATAATGTCCTTTATAAACTTGTTATATGTTTTATGTCTCATATTTTTAAGTAACTATAATTATTACGAGTACTTCCACCTACCGACTCCAGAAGTGACGATTCTACAATTGGTTAAACCTATATGGCATTCACGCATGTTAAACATTTGTCATCATTCATATCACATCAATTATATCAATACTCAATACTTTATTACGTATAACAACTAAAAGAGTAAATTGTTCGGGCTATTGCCATAGTTGGTTACCTACTTCTAGGTAGCTTTTTTATCATTATTAAAATCAAATTAATCAATCTGTAAAGTTCTGAAAGAGCCATTTATCTGGTCGCTGGTGTGCTCCCACTCTGATCTTTTTGACTCGTCGGTGCCAAGCTGCTCTTCCATTTGCATCCAACTTTTGTATTCCACAAACTTATTTTCCCAATATTCTGCGAAGAAAAAAATAATAAAATTGTGAGACCAGATGAAACTAACTGTATTTGCGATATCGCCATTTTTGTGTCCCTAGTTTATAGGATGAATTTTATCCTCTATGCTAAACTCTTCAGATTTAGATGTTAGTTTATTTAAGATTCATTATGTACAAAATTACTTAAATCTACATATTTCTATAATATAGTACAACAGTATAATTCTCTCAATTCTCTCAACATCTCATACGTTGACCTGATTCCGTAATAAGTAGCTTAAGCACTTGTGTTACAGATATCAGACAACAGAGGAACACAAATATATACTTAAATACATATATTACACCCAGACACTGAACAAACACAAGTGTTCATCGCACGAATGTTTGTCCAGGGTGGGGATCGAACCCACGACCTTTGGCGTAAGAGGCAGGGTCACTACCAATTGCGCCATCCGGTCAGTCGTAGTATATATAATATACTAATATAAAACCTATAGAAGCAAAATGAATAAATATTACTTTATTTAATCCATCTTTATCAAAATCCATCCTATGAAAACACCTGCGATTACCGCTAACCTACCTATGATTTCCGCTACGGTTCCGCCGCTACCTCCATATTCAAAAGGAATCATTTCCATAGGGAGAAAATCTAGCAATTCACTTGTAGTTTTGTGCACTTTTAACTGAAATAGATTTATCAAGTCGTTTAATTCTTTATTGCAGCAATATATATATTTGACCCTTTAAAGGCATTAACTGTAATTTATAAAATGCACTTACCCTTTGCTTTGCTTTTTCATTTAAAAATCCTGATATGAGGGTAAAAATTACTTCAATACCGATTGGCATATTTAAATGATGACTTCCTTTCAACCGCAGCGGCAAAGAATCCTGAAATCAAGAAAATAGTGACATCTTATTACCTACTACTCATATTTTTCCACACTGAAGATTTCTAATAGCGTATATAATCGAAATTAAATAGAAAAACCTAACAGGTATCGTAAGGTTCTAGACTGGATTATTCTGATAGCCAGTCTTATATTCTATAGGAGTACTTTTTAACTTAGACCCCCTTATTAAATACGTTTTAAAACTAGTTCCGGAACTTATCTCAGCCTCTTTTAACATTGCGTATTAGAACGGGATGGTATGACCTTTAGTTCGGTAATAAGTTAGGATCATGTTTTGTAATAACATGGAGAATGCTTCATCACTAGCCTATTGCAGTACACCGCTGTATTTAGGCCTCTCGAACTGTTCGGCACTTCGATCGATGCTTGAATTCTCGCATCTAGCTTCTGCCAGCCAAAACGAGGCTACACCTGGACTTAGAACGACCTACACTATATTTCGTTATAATTATATAAATGTCTTAGAAAAGCCATTTGCATACAATTCAGGGGCCTTCGGGGAATCGGAGTTGACAGGAGAGACAGCGCGTGTGAACGGGAGGGGAGCATGTTTCTCCTTTGTTTCGATGCGACAGGTATATTCTCGTTTATTATGGGACGTCTTCGTGCTAAGACCTCAGCTTACCCAGAGAAAAGCTCGTCTTGCATTAGGTGTCCAACGAGTTAGAGTGATTCCCGACGAGTGACTTTACACATATAGCATCTTCTTTTTCGTATAAGGTTAAAAATGTAGGGCGGGACTTTGCAGGCCTACGTTTTGTTTCAAGACTCATCAAGCCTTCTTAGGGATTAGTAACCGTAACCTCGATTCTCTCTGGCTCAATGAAAAAAGGGGGCATAGACGGGTACGATCAACCGAAGTAAAAATAGTCTCAATTTACAAACCTGACTAAGAGCCACCATCTTTTTCAGAATACTTGGATTAGCTTGTGTCAGATGGGTAACGGTGACGCCTTCGTAGTCCACAATTATTTTCGTGCCCAAAACTGTAGCTACATCATCCTCTATCACCAGAATCTGAAATACTTTTACAACTTGAGTTTAATTACTCACCCAATTATCAAAAAGTTGAAAAAAAATTGCGAGTTGTCATTATCATCAACGAAAACAGTCTACCTTTACTGGACAATGCCCAATAAAAAAAGTTTAGGCGACTTTAAGTAACTTACTGTCACTGTCATTACTTTGTCTTGTCATTTAATAATAAGAGATTTTACTTTTTTTAAAATTAACGCGAGGAAAAGCGTTATTAATTTGTAAAGCCGAGTGATGACGTCACAGGAGGATTTTACATTTTTTTTTTCTCCATAAATATCTGTTTAAAAAATCTGGAATTATTTTTCTTAAATTTCTATGAATCTAATCTAGAAATAATATGTTTCATTTCGGAAAAAGTGATTTTGTCGTATTGTCCATTATGTTTGCACGTATAATTTTTGAAGCGCGCCAATTTGGCTCCGCCTATTTGATTATTTTTTCATTCAAATTGGCAATTAATGTATTAAATTGGTAGCGACCAATATTATTTTGATAACTTTATTTTTGGAGCTTTGTCAACAATGACCATGTCGCTCATTTTGATAACTTAATGAAGTAAAATGTTACCACTGTATGATGACAAAATAACAAATTAAAGGGACTCACAGTCTAGGAACGAAAATTGATTTATTTGATTGAGATCTACCATTTTGAGTACAAACCTATTATATAAGTAACAAAACTATTATTACGAGAACGAAGTATAAATTCAATCAATGCACTACAATTAATTTGTTAATCCATCTTTTATTTTACACATTATACAACATTAATTTGGTGATTCATACCGGGGAACACATTTGTTTATCTGAGAACGAAAATATTTTGTAACGATAGATTTCATTATTTGGTGATACAACTAGATGACAAATATAAATGTTGGTGACACAAAATATAGTTCCTTTTATAAGTTTCGTTTCCTTTTTGAGGTTAGGAACCCAAAAAATGCTATTTGTATACCTACATGGTCATTTGCCATAACCATTTTGTTCGTACCAAGTCCAAATCTAGAAAATGTTCTATAGGTACTCCACCAACATTGAGATCGCCACCACGACTGTTACTGTCTCTATTGTGCTGCGTAGACAATTTTGCTTACATACGAGTATACTTTACTAGCGGCCACCCGCAATTTTGCTCGCGTGGAATTGGGTTTGCCATAGCCTATGTCACTCTCTATCCGTTCAACTGTCTCCACTTATATAAAATCACTTCAATTCGTCGCTCCGTTTTGCCGTTAAAGACGGACACATACACTTTCCCATTTATAAAATTAAGTAGTATGGATTAGAAGAAGGAACCTACCTGAACCATATAATACAATATACACATGATATCCGCAACGCTGTGCACTAATGGATCGTATGCTCCAGCCCTTATTAGAATAATTCTCGGGTGTAGACCGCTTTTAGCCTTCGGCAGTATGACGCATGTGCTGAAATAAGTTACATTTGATTATTTATATCAAAAAAATACTTTTTATATTGAAAAAATTACAATGAAAATGAAAAATATTTATTCAGTTCAGATACACACATGTACAAATAACATTACTGCTGTATTACATTCGGTAAATACAAAAACTTTTTTTGAATGACATTCAGATTCATAAGGCAGTATTCCTGGACTCCACACTAGGATTCCCTGTGTCGTGGAGGCCAGTCTTCCCATATAAATTATTGCCATATTATATTTTGTATTGTAGTGTATGTATATGTATTGTATATCTTTGTTTGTAGTGTATTTATTTATTATTTTGTTTAATTTTAGTATTATATTGCTTATGATGATAACGACGTATAGATAAATATTCTTTATTGCACAGAAACATGATACAGTACACACAACTGAAAACAGACAGTACAACAAGGCGGTCTTATCGCTTGTAGTATGTACCTGCTTCTTGATAAAAAATATTATTTTTATTTTATTTTAGACTATTTAGAAGATTTTCAGTTTCGATATAGTTTTTATCTTTTAACCATTGAAGTAATAGTGATTTGCATTCTTCTTTTTTCATAACTACGATACTATTGTTGCTGTACAAGAACTGTACAAGAACAATTTGCTGTACAGGTAAGGACCCATGTATCGACTGGATCTTCGTGCAAAATCAGTTCTGATATCGCGATGTTCTTATTTAAGAGTCTAGAGGAAGTTCTCGCATTTGTTTTTGCTTGTTTGTGGAAAATTATTATTATATAATGATTTACGAGTTTTAACTATTATTAATAAGGACGGGAATTAAAGCGACATTAATTTTCAAGTAGTAGACCAATTACATAATATTAATAATATCCTCCAACCGATGTCGGCTAGGGCGACCAATCTCAACGACCAGCCACTTACGCAGGATATATTATAGTGCACAAATGTGTACGCATACACAAGTTCACTCTCTATTCCCTTACCCTCATAATCCGATAGGACCTTATAATTAAGGCGACGGATACCCCTAACTAACGATGCCAATCGATTTAAATTGTTAGCTACTAAACCTGATTTTAAACAATTTTGGAGCTCCAGGCTCTAAGCAATTTATTTAATAAGTGTGCACTACTTTTTGATCTGTTTTTTCACTAGAAATTTGGATTAGCGCCATATGAGGCCGTTTCAAATTTCGAGTAGGAACAAAAGCAGACTAAAAATTTAAGTATAGTAGTATAAGTGCTTCCCGATGGGGTGGAGCTTCGAAATTGTTAAAAAGATATCCGGTTTAGTTGCTAACAGTTGAAATCATTCGTCGCTAGTGTGCCCTAGCCGTCACCTTAACATGATAAGGTAGTTGATCTACTATTTGATGTTTCAGCTACATTACGGCCATGGTTGATATAATTCGCGTATAAAATAAAATACAAAAAAAAATCATACATTCTCAAAATTTGAAACTACTACAGTGAACACCCGGTAGTCCGACAGTCATTTTGCAGAGCAGTGTCGAACTATCGAATTTGTCGGATTATAAAGTACTGCCTAAGACCCCTTAAAGTACGATTTTTTTTACCTTGTAATTCGACAAATTATAGATCCAATGATGATTCTTTATATTATATACTTATAATGTAATCTGAAGTACCAATCATACTTCATTATGTATGCCAAATTTAGTAAATTATACAACACAATAGAGAGCTAAATTTTATAATAAAATTTAACTGTAGGTGCTTTGTGCTTTCGCTTTTGAGGTTGTTATGATATTACTAGGTACGTATATCTGCGTATTACACAATGAATAAACAGTAAACAATGAACACACGCTAGGGCATGCGGCACTCCTCATCGGCTGTAGTCAAATTCATGCATTAGCGAATTATCAAAAAATTATCATCATCATATTAGCCCACATTCACCCACTGCTGAGTTTAGGCCTCTTCTTTATCACGCCATTCCCTTCGGTCCCTTGCCAGCCTTATCCATTGTTTCCCCACTGCCGTCACAATATCGTCGGACCATCGGGCAGGTGGTCTACCCACAGGACGTCGTCCCATTCTTGGCTGCCATTCGGTAAGCTTTATAGTCCACCTATCATCTTTACGCCTTGCCAGGTGTCCTGCCCATCTCCACTTTAGCTCACACACTCGCGTGCCAACGTTTACTACTCTGGTTCTCTTTCGAATCAAAAAATATTCAATAATAAATAATAGACCATATCGGATTACAGGGGGTGCCGGATTAGACAGTGTATAAGGAATAAGAATGTAAGAGCTGTGTACAGACACTCACACATTAAGTTACTACAACCTGTCAAAATTCCTCAATAGAAATTGAACCGAACGACAAACAAGCAGACGGCTCACCTGATGGGAAGTGATTACCACCGCTAAATCTAAGCTAATGGAGATCTGCAACACATGAGGCATCACAGATGCGTTGCCGGCTCTTAAGGGAGGAATAGGCTTTTTCTTGAAGATCATTATCTTATCAGTAACTTTGTGGTTGACATTAAGGTGAGAATCGAATGTACTTCGACAATTTTGTATACTCTAATGTATAGCTGTCTGTACGTGCTTATGCAGATAAAGAATGTTTTCAATTGAATACATACTCACCCTTTTTTCAAAAACTCTATGAAGGCAGGTTCCGTGGGTTTCATCCTCAGCGTCAGTTCAGGAGCTGTGCTCCTGAGTGTGTAATACAAATCTAATTTCTTTTTCAGTCTCTCCAAGCTGAATTTGCACCCTCTTAGCAACGCCACTAACCATTGGTCAGTCTGAAATTGTATAGGTAACTATTTTTGGTAAACAAAGGTAAGTGTAAATATCTGATCAATGAAATACAACTTGTAATTTATCTCATTTGTTATAGGGAAAACGTCTGTAAGGTATACAACAAATACCTTAAGAACGGCTGGACAGAGGTTAATGATCTTTGATTATTCGTATAAAACCTCCATCCTATTATGACTACGGCAGCCAATCTCAATAATCAGCCACGTACGCAGGATATATTCTAGTGCGCAAACACAAGTACACTCTCTATTCCCTTACAATCATATTCCGATGATACTCCATCGTGACACGACCGGAAAGGGATTGGGCGCAAGACCGAAGGCTTTAACGTGCTTTCCGAGCCACGGGAGTACATGACCGCCGACTTCCAGACTCCGGGCTGTGACTACTGAATTTCTTACCGAAAATTTAGGTACTAATTCTCAACCCAGGGATCGAACCCGGGACCTCTTGTGCAGCCGTCGCTTTAAAATGCGACCCACTAACCAATGCGCCACTGAGACAGTCGTATGTCATTATATAATGAAAAGCAGAATAATACAACATTTTGAAACAAAAAATTATATAGTTTCCTTTTGTTTAAAGTATAACGAATCATGATCATTTTTTCTACTGTTCAGATCTGATCTAATCCTATAAATTTCATATTAATGTAATCATATTACATAAAGTTTATTCCCATAAATGTAACATATTATATAAAGTTTATTCCCATTTCTGGTCTTTAGTAGCATTTCTTTTATGGTCTCATATCTTAATGCTTCATATTAATGTTTTGATACCTACCTATACATTTTTTAACGATAACAATAACCTTTGTGTTATTTTTAATCAATAAACATATCTTTCTTTGTTATATGTCCTTAAATGAGGACATTATTGGCACGTCAAAATTGGCACGTGCATTGGCATTAGTTATCTGGCACTTGGCGAAAGTCGGAAATAATGCTGTTTTGACATTAACGCTTAGAAAAAAACGTTGTACAACGCCGCCCTGTCAATGTTACTCAAGTGCCTTCTGATCGTAGTCTCACTGTATACTGAGCCACTGTTTGCTACAGATTACTGTACTGTACACTATACGCAGACTTTTTTTTTAAATATTTATTCAAGAATAATACAGTAATTTTAATAACATACTTTCTGCCAAACTGCGAAACAGTTTGTCGGCAGTAGGTACTTCTCGTGGATGCATTATTACAATAATCTTTCAAACACATTTTTATTATAATATGGTCTTAATTAACACGACTCGCTGCAGACGTAAAACTATTTTATTCATTTATAATCAATGATATATGACAGTTAGTATCTATTTTTTATTAGTGCTGAAACTAAATATTTTTAGACTAATTAAAGCTTAAAGAAAAAATATCCAATCATTTATTTTTTAGTGCTTCAGCATTGACATAGGAAGAACTTGTATTCGAATACGGCCTCAAATAAAAAAAAATAAAACCGTTTTTATAGCTGATTTAGTTTTTTAAACAAAAAAAATTAGTTCAAGAAGATTACCAACGCTTATTGTAATGCCAAACTTACTTACTGCTTTTTTGTACTCGTATAGTGGCGTGAAAGATTCTGTCGGTAGAGTTCAAACGCGTTTTTCATACATTCATGAAGGCCATGACCTCTAGAGCAAGACGACTCTAGCTAACGAAGTTTCTTTTTATTTCTATATAAATACGTACGTACACGTCACTTTTTTTCCTTACCTGTTCTTGCCTTCAAATGAGACTGTTTCGCAATCCACTCCTTAATTTGTTGCAAGTCGGCCTCTATTTGTTTTGGGTTCTCATTTAGTTCCTTCTTGGCAATTTTGGCCAACTCCGGTGTTAATTCTCGTATCATTTTGTATGCCTACCTGGAACATATAATATAGATAGATAGTATATCCAACCCGGTTCATTAACAAAACAAATACTTACAGAAAGCTCAATGCTCTTGTATACTGCGCTAACAGACTGTTAAAAAAGTTGTTGAATTCACCTACCTGGAGGGCGGGTCAATAGCATAGTAATTATTGTATAATTTGTCTTTTTCTGTATAAATACTTAGTCTTATTATTATTATTTGAAAGAAATGGGGTGAGCCTTGCGTCTCATTGCCACTTGCGACCAGTCGTTGATCTATTGTGGCAACCCCAGAACCTATTAAAGCACCTTATGTAGCTCCAGCTCCAGGAATAAACCCGAGAATGCAGCTGATGGGGGAGCTTTTGATCTCGTCTGCCGAAATCATGTGTGCTCCCACGGTGCCGGCTTCTGCAGCTGGTGCAGCGCTATGCACTCGCCGAGGACGTGGATAATCGTTTCCTCGTCCTCGTGACAGAACCTGCAGATTTTGGTTCCTGAACGGCAAATGTTGTGCAGGTGCTTGTTTAATTTGCAGTGCCCCATGAGGGTTCGAGTGAGTGCCCTAACGTGGCCTCTGCTCAGTTTTATTATTTCTACAGATCAGTTTCTGGTCTTAATAGGCGCCGCCATGTGACATGTTATCAAATCTAAATCAAAAGTCATCAAGTCAGAAAAATATGTATGTACATAATGCAAATTAGTGAAGACATGCAATCTTAGGGGTCAGGAGAGTAATTTTTTTATGACATAGGTGGCAGATGAGCAGACGGATCACCTGATGGTAAGCGATTGCCACCGCCCATGGACACCCGCAACACTAGTGGCGAATTTAAAATCAAGTCTGACTCAAAAATGGTCTTGTTTTGGTTTTATGTATGTACTTGCACACAAAAATAACAATTTAGAATACACTATAACTATTGGAATTGGCATAAAATCTTTAACAATGATATCTTTTAATAAAACCTCTATCTCAGACTATAATGTAGGTATATCGGTATATTCGGTGTGAAGCCAAGAGCAAGCCCATCATTGTCAAGACCTCATCAATGTCTTCCTTTGGCAAAATCTACGAATATCACTTACATAAAATGTTTTTGTAAACAAATTTGACTCACCAGAGTATTCGACACTTCGACAGAGCCGTCGCCGCGGTATTGACTCACTGATACGACCGATTAATCCTTATCTTCGCTATCACCTCACTTTAACTATTAGCAACAGGGGAATATAAATAAGCAAGTACCTATGTACCTATGAGAATCCTACGTAAATAAAAATATATTGAAGGTAAACTTGATTGATCGATATTTCATTGAAACATTTTTAATCATTACTTCAAAATCCCGAGTATATAGAACCTGGCGACCTCAAAGAAAAGATCTTCGCATCTGTGGTGCCTTGGGTGTTGCAGACGTTTGTAAGTGGCGATGATCACTTACCATCAGATGTGCCGTCTGCTCGTTAGTCCGCTAGGATGTAAAGAAACAATTATTCACAATTTTGAAAAACGATCTCAATTTTAAAGAAATCTGGAAACATGCAGGTTTCCTCCTCACGACATTTACTCTCCCCCATGTAATCATCATCATCAGCGACCCACACTCGTCCACTGCTGGACATAGGTCTCCCCTAATGCACGCCACTGCTCCCGATTTTCGGCCACTCTCATCCAGCCCACACCAGCCAGCCTTCGAATGTCATCATCCCATCTTGTCGCAGAGCGTCCTACACTACGCTTACCGAGTAATTTAGTCAGATTTTTATTTTTTAGGCAAAGTCGAGACTTTAGTCGAGATTACGAGTAACCACTTCTAGAACACATTATATAGGTGCGAGTATCTATCTGGTAATATATCATTCCAGTTCGATAAGGCTTAAAACTGCCAGAGTGTGATCAGATGCTGCTACTATTTGATATACGGTTTGACAACCTCATAAATACAGGTTGTACCTATCGGTAAATAGTTACAAAACATTTTGGACAACGTTTTTCTACGACTTTTGGAATTTGACGACTTTGTATGTAAAGTTGAAGTTTTTCATTCGAAGAATTAATAAGCATGGTTGTAGAAGACGTGACGAACCTGTTTACCGGTACACCCTGTATTCGTTTATTGATATTTTACCTGCTGATTTTGTTTACTCAAAAGTCTTTTTTTGCATCTAATCGTAAGTGAATGCCTGCCGCCCACAACACCAATTACGGGATTTCCTATTGTTGTAAATAATAAAACGAGAAAATCTGTGAAATACAAAAGATCTAATCACCCTACCTGTCACTATGGTTGAGTGATAAATTCATATACTGACTGAAATTCGGTACAAAGGAAATAACGCAATAGATAATAGACCATCGCTGCATCGACACAAATAGCTAGTGAACATAGGAACATTAGCCAATCCTCTTTAGCAACGTTTGCAGGCGTGTGTTACAATACAATACTTAGCCAATTACGTTCTTCGATCGAAAATCCAGAGTTTTTAAGGCATGAGCATATGTATATGAGGTATGAGGTAACCTGCTAAATTATGCTTAATACTTGGTGAAAGATAATGAAGCAGCTTAACATCCAATTCCTGAAGTTAACTTTAACTACGAGGTCCTACTGACTTACATTTAGGGATCTTTAAACGCTTAAAATAAAAATAAAATGTTGTTGTATATGCTAAGAAAAAAAAACAAAAAAACATACAATTTGAAATGGTTTACTTTTCAATTTAAAAGTTAATCGAATTCCAATTGCCTAAAGGAACCTTCCACGCCAAACATGTCAGCAGCAGTCATGGGCTTGCCAGGCCTCAGCTCCTCATCGGTGCCGTACTGCAGGTCTTCATCCAGCCACTCTCTATACTCTTCTATCTTTTTCACCCAGTACTCTAGAAAAAATAAATTTAAAATAGTTTAAGCTTTCGCCCCCGGCGGCGTTGCTAGCGAAGTGTTCGTTTTTGTTTAACCCACAAGAAAAAGATAAAAAGTATCCTACGTCCATCCCCGGATTCTAAGCTACCTCTCCAACAATCTTCAGCCAAATCGGTCGAGCTGTTCTTCAATTATAAATAGTGTAAGTGATACGACTTTCTTTGATAAATATAAGAAGATGTACAATCAACCAGTGTTTTCTTTAGGTGATTCATCCATGCGAGAGTTTTTATACGAATATTTTTCTGTCAACATTACAGTCAATTTAAGAATTATTTTAATTTTGACATGACATTTGAAAAGTTTTGTGCGGAATCCCTAGATGAATGTTATACCTACTCATAATATCATGAATTCAAGAATTCCTTTTGCTAGGGATTGACAAGGACTACAGGAATCCTTACTAGGTGCCACGCAATTACTACTTACCTACTTAAGAAGTAAAAATACGTGTATACTCAAGAATGTACAAACCTATAATTTCGTCGATCGTGCCTCCATCACCCCCCAGCTCTACGGGTAGAATCTCTTTAGGTATAAAATCAAACAGTTCTTCCTTGTTTTTGTGTATATGTATCTGCAAATTGACATTTATATAAGTAAGTAAAATTTTATTCAGCGAAACATACACGGTTACATACAAACAGAAATAAATAAATAATATAGTTATATTTATATACTAGAAATCCAATTGATAAAACATGATAATCTTACAATCAAGACATTTTAGGTACAGTAATTTTATCAGTAGTTGACACTTAATACATTTGTTTATGTCATAGGTGGCAGACGACATATAGAATAGTATTATATTTCATACATACTCTATTCTTGTGTTTTTCACTAAGTATTTTCTTTCCAATACTAAAAACAGTGTCAAAGCCAGGTGGAGATGCTCAAGTAATGCGCGCTCTTCACTCGCACTGGTGAGGCATCCTAAAACGAAAAAAAAAAATACGCTATATAATTTATATGGAATAGGTACACTTGGACCATGATCCAGCTAAGAACTCGGCTACTCCAGCAAGTCACTGCTATTAGCGTCTGATCTTCGTAACCCTTAGTCAGGGAAACCAGATCAATTACATCATGATTCAAAAGTAAAGTACCTAACTAACTCTATCAAAAGTAAGGAAAAATGTTTGCACTTAATTACTTGACGCATTCTTAATTATGTACAATTCCCGTCTTCATGATGTTTGAGACTAAGGTGGAAATCGGATAAATATTTTAACAGATTGCATAACACGTGTGGCTGACTGTAACATTAGTACTAATTACATAGCGTAATCAAACAAGACTTTATTTGATCACGGAAAAATCAAACTTAGTTACGTATTATGCAATGTGCACCATCGTACTCGTAATTATAATGTTATACCTGTCCAGTCACAACCATTTTCTTCATCTGCGCAGGAGTCATCTGTAGGAAATGCGCCATAGTGGCCCCTTCTAAGTCCACGATGTTTATAGCACCCGATACCACAAATGGGTCATCTTCTAAATACAAAATCTAAAAGAAAACTCACTTAAACTTTTAGTCAACTACTTATTCAACAAAACTAAAAATAAAAAATCTCTAAAATACAGTTTTTGTCCAAGACATTTGTCCTGGGACTTTTTACGTTCCAACCAAATTTGTACCAATAGATGCCTCGGGGTGTCGATTACATCGCGCAGAAGTTTTACCTTTTAAGATTAACTATAATCCATATGATTGTAGAAATTACCTCTTTATAGAATAGACAATCTCTAGATATATCCATATATAAATAAGTATTACAAACCTGTTGTATGATTAAAGTGACCGTCAAAAATTCAGTTATAAAGAATTTGTTGGGGTCGTACTGATTGGACCTGATCAGCACCACTCTAGGGCCTGTCGGCCCTACAGTCTTTGGTAGTACTAATGCCACCCTGAAATCCAAAAACATTAGTTAGGTACCATATATGTCACCAAAAATTATACCTAAAGAAGGTAAGAGATATGTATTAATATATGGCGAGTAATAGAAACGTGGCTGCATCCACCACTTGCATCAGTTTTCAAATAAAAAACATAAATACTTAAACTTGAAATGAGAAAGTTAGCTAGGTACGCTAAAAATGGCGTGTCGTAGTTAACTTCCGCTTAGAATTTTTGTAAAGAACTGAACTGGCTTCTTGAACAAAATCAGTTTTGTGCTTGGTGGAAATAAAGCGGTTTGGTTCTGATGCATAATTGTAACGACCCGTCTTGGCACAGATTTACAAAGGAGATTTTATCAGTGTTTTGAATCGTAGTGTTACGGATTGAACGCAATAAATTTCTTTAAATTACACATTTTTAAACTGAAAGTGTTTAGATTATAATTTGTCCCTTACTTAACTGACCTGACTGAAAAAGGGTGCACACTGCAAGCACGTCATGAAAAGTTAGAAACTCTTTACTAATTGTAGGTACCTGATAGTACTTGATATATCAAGTACAGGTATACCGTACTGTGGTATTTGCTACCTAAGTAATAAAGACACTCATATAACTCACCCTGCTCTGATTAATTCCATAAACTTTTGATCTGTGTGCCTGGGAATAAACAAATCCGGAGCCGTGCTCCTCAGTGAGTAGTAGAGGTCCATCTTCTCTTTGGTCCTCTCTAGACTATGTTTGCAACCTCTGAGAAATGCAGCTAGCCACTGATCATCTGAAATATCAAGAATCCCACTGACAAAACGTAGGGAGTATCATTTGACAATTGCAATCCTAACCGTAAATACACAGGATAAATTAGTTTTCTCCATACACTCCCTCATGTGCATTCTCTATTCCCCTATCCTCATATATCAATAGAACATGATGTGAAACGGCCGGAGAGGTATCCGGCAGGTCCAACGGTTTACCGTGGTTTCCAAGCCACGTGAATATAAGTCACAAATTTGCATGTACCTGTCCTAGCGCGTAGATGGGGTTGCTTAGCGATCCACTCTTTCAAGTGCTGGATGCCATCCCGCAGCCGTTTGGGATCTTCATTCAGCTCCAGCCGAGCCTTTTCTGCTAGCTCAGGAGGTAGAGGACGGACCGACATAGTAACTGCAATGAACTTGATATTACCATGAGCGTACCCAGCTTCTGGCCAAAGAAAGAAAAAGAGAGAGAAAGAAAATACATTTATTAATTTGGACACCACAACACAATCAAAAAGGGCTTAAATGTGGGGCAATTCAGATTTATGGCAATTGTACTTACTGTACATTTTGCCTACATCGACTTCCAGAAAAAGCTGCAAACGCACACGCATTTTTTTGTTTTTGTTTGTTTTCTCCTACATCTCATGATTGGCTTGATTCCATACTAAGTTACACTTGACTTACGGATATCAGACAACAGAAGAATCATAAATATAATACTTAGATACATAATACACCCAGACACAGAACAAACACAACCATTCATCATACGAATGTTTGTCCTGAATGGGAAATGAACACACGACCTTCATAGGGCAATCATTTCAATAGATGAGCCCGCTAGATACAATATTAATATTTTCCCAGCAGGAAGATACGACTTGTTACAAACTAATTAAAAAAAGAAAATGACTTACATGCAGACCGGAATAACAAACACGACTAAAACCAGCGCCCGCGCAACTGTCAGCCATGCACATGCAATCCAGCGGTTGCAACAACCTCACGAATGCACAAAACCACTGGATCGAAACGCGTCTACTGCAAATGATGTGATCAATCGTACATACATTATTCATATATATTATATATATTGTATGTATTAGTATATTCATATTTTCTTTATGTATTTGCATTTAAACTTTCTGTGTAAGTATATAAATATTTAAGATTGCACCGCCCTACACCGTCATCAAGTGTCCTTTATCCAAAGGTTGCCTGGAAGAGATCGCTCATAGTGATAAGGCCGCCTTCGTTGTACACATCCTGTAATATCTAGTTTTTAAGTTTTCATGCTTTATTTTGAGTGCAATAAAAGTATATTCATTCATTCATTCATTCATTCATACATTGCTCTTGGTGCAATTAATGATTTGATTGATTGACCACAAGAGAGTAGAAGCCAAGAACTGGAAAAGTGTATTCGTGATGCAAATAAAAATCAATAATAGTGTCAACTCAATAGATATTAGTAACTCGAGCCGCTCGAAACTCTTGAGTGATATTTGAAAAGAAATTACATTTCAATGAACTTTTCACTCGATTTGCGAGCGACTAGAGAGAAAATACAACTTAGTTAACAGTTGTTTGGACCCTAAAAATAGGCCAAATTTAAAATTTCCAGCCTCAGTATTTCCGACTCGAGAAATCCTTAAAACTAGTGACTGCGAAGTGCATATTATTATCATAAGGAAAAAAACCTAACAGCTGGATAATTTATTTCAATAATGTGTGAGATCTCAGACAAAAGATACGTAGGTTAAGATGATGAAATATAGTTTCACAAAATACGTACTAAATTCCAAGAAAAAAAAGTACTCAAAATAAGTTAAACACAATCTTTGATTCATATATTTAAGATAACACTTTCATACTAAGAAAAGAACATACGGTTTGCATACTATTACTAGAGATCCCGCAAAGGTACTATATTGAACCCGCAAAGACTCGCGGCAGACCGGAGAGCATTTTATTCATAAGTATATCATCTTTCATAAGTTTTTTTTTATGTAATACGTGGCAGACGAGCAGACGAATCACCTGATGGTAAGCGATTAGCCGCCGCCCATGGACACCCGTGACACCAGTCACAAGTGCGCTGCTCTGGCTCTTCCACGGTTAAATTAATGAAATACTCTACCGCCTGCCGCCAGTCTTTGCGGCTTCGATCATCGGTGCTTAGCGGGTAGTATTTAGGTAATAATGCGTAAATTTGCGTGCGTTTTTCTCACGTCTAAATAAAATAGACCTGGCCAAAGCGTATCTTTCAAGAGATTGAAACATTTGCATCTGGATCAGTGCAAAGATACGGAACAATGAAATAATCGGCTCATCCGTATCAGTGAGCGAGATTACTACCACGTACCGATCGACCACGAGATCCATTTGAGTCGAATGATACATTTTCGGAGCGAAAATTAGAGATTCGGAACAGTGTATCATTTGGTTGAGTCAGGATCACTGAGTCGTTACACACGTCTAAAATAAAACGCACTATTATCAACAAACATATTATACTTTTAGAAAATTCAATCGAAATCGAGCTGTCGGAAGGAGCCCTCCACCCCGAACATGTCTTCGGCCGTCATTGGCTTGCCGGGCCGCTTGTTCTCGTCCGTGCCGAACATCAGGTCCTCCTCCAGCCACTCCTTGTATTCTACGGCT
Source organism: Marasmia exigua (assembly GCA_019059595.1). Lineage (NCBI taxonomy): Eukaryota > Metazoa > Arthropoda > Insecta > Lepidoptera > Crambidae > Marasmia > Marasmia exigua. Next base: position 6,463,610 of record CM032467.1, read on the forward strand.
TTCTGCTTCCAGTACTCTGCAATAAGGTTTTGTTTAACACATATTCTAAAAATGTAAATAAAATAAATATAGCAGGATTGAAAGTATCTCTCCCTCTAATTTAAGAGCGACGCCCTTGTCGGTGGAGTAGTCTCCATTCCTCTCTCAACGCTGCCAGCAGCTTTAAACTTTAATCTCTCCAATTAAAGATGAAAAGTATATTTTACCATAGACTGATTTTTGTACATGACGGTATGTTGCCTTAAGTACATGAAAAAAATACTATTTATATTTACAGCACCATATGGAAATTACCTCGTTTAAGAAATTACGTGAAACAACTTCGAAAAATTACAAGATAGGTAAGTATAATAATGTTCTTATTTTAAATACATTAACTAAAATTCGGCATAAAAGATTAAGAATACTCAATACTTTATTTGCTCCACAATGTTACATAGGTACAGGGATGGTTAATTATTTCATTAAGGAACAAGATTGTGGGCCATGTAAGGCACTGCACGAAAAAGCTAAGATGACGCTTCTTAATTTTTAAACTTATTATCACATTACTTGTTTACATTATTTGTGACTGTTATTAATTTAATTTAATAAATTCATATATTTTTCCCTCCCTTCTTTAGTATAACCCATAAAGTAAGATAATAATAAGTAGCAAGTAGTTCTTTAGATTTTCGCGTTGCATTTTAACTATGGTTAATTATCAATTTTAGGAAGAAGCAAACCAACCGTTAATTTCTTTTATTGTACCAGCATTTCCGCCATATTCGGCTGGCAAAACTTCTTTAGGGATGTGCTTGTACAACTCTTCGTAATTTTTGCCATTATGGACAAATATCTAGAAAATATAAAAACATACAGATTTAGACAAAGATCAGTATCAGCAGAATAAAGAGAAAAGTCTTTACCTCTTATTGATACAGCAAATTGGTCCCAAAAAAATGCTTTATTATAATTACATACAAAAATAAAAATACCACATTATTATTACAATATGGGATTATAAAATAAAAACTTACCCTATTCCTGTTCTTTTCGTTAAGGAAAGTTTTCATTAGACTCATTAATTTTTCGAAGAAAGTTGGTGTATGCAAATAATGGAAACCCTTCATACGGATAGGCGCAGCTTCCTGTAAAACAAAATGAGATAGTTGTCAAATTAACTCAGCCTCGCCTATGGCCTGGCCTAAGTCATGTGAATCGTGGATACACCATTAAAAGACATCTTAATAATAGAAGTAGATATTGGTAAAAGAAAACTTTCAATTACCATACGTTTATCAGTTATATTACATTCAGTAATTATGAAAACTCTCTGATATTATTAAAATTTCAAACTCTCATTAAAATTTCTTAATGCTCCGTAGAAAAGGCTATACTATTATTTTTAAATATTAATTACTTTATTAATATTTAAAGCTAGGGTGAATAGGCTACTTCTCGATAAGCTCGCTCCATCATAAGTTTCTTCTCAACTCTAGAGTTCAGTGTGAAGTCAAGAGCAAACCCATCATCGATAAAAAGTATAAAAATCATGTTATAGTACATTAATATTTAATTTGCATATCCAATCCGAAAGAATTATAACAAAAAGATATGTGGTCAAAGCATATTTGTTTGGATCAGTAGTAGTGAACGCTGCGTCCAGACGCACCCGCAATCCTTGGACCAGTCCAAGGATTGCGGGTTCGATCCCCGTCATCATCATCATCATCAGCCTATCGCAGTCCACTGCTGGACGTAGGCCTCTCCAATTGTTCGCCACTGTGATCTATCCATGGCTTCTCGCATCCAGCTCTTGCCAGCCATCCTGCGCAGATCGTTCCCCCACCTAACCAGAGGGCGCCCTACATTACGTTTGCCAAGACGCGGTATTCACTCCAGAACTCGTTTACCCCATCGGTTGTCGGTTCTGCGATCCCCGTACAGTGTCCAATTCAATTCAATTTTATTTGCATAAAAACACGGTCTACACAAGATCTTATAAAATACATAAGTTTACATGTTTAGCCAAAATTTATAGCATGCAAATGTTTAACATAAGTCACCATTTTCGATCCAAAAAATCTTTTATGTCATAGAAGCTATATTTTCTTAGAAATTGCTAACATATTATGTTATTTTAAATTTATTTGTATTAAGAATCTTAATGTCGTTCGGGACCTTATTATAAATCTTAACGCACATATTGAGACAGTTTTTACTATATTTTGTGACCGAGAAATTTCATTTAAGTACAAATATGTATTTACAAAAAGTATTAAAATGTATATGTGTGTTACGATATCCGTACACAGGTGCACGAGCTACCTACTTATCTCGGAGTCAGGTTAACGTATCTGGTGTTGTGAAATATTATTAGTTATCACCTATATTGTATTTTGTTCCATGAATCAGCATATTTACAGCAGTAAGTATCAACTAGTTACTAGGAAAATAGTTCAAACCCCATTATTATACAAGTAATGGCCCGTCCTCGGGCATGCTAGTAGTTCCAATCTTCACCTATTGATGGCGCTAATTGTCGATTTCGGTTTACCTATAAGCTTGCCGTTTTCTATAGAATCAACCTCTTTATAAATAGTATATATGAAGATATTTACTTGGGAGAACATAATCATCTTTTTCATTTGTATCGGCGTCATTTGAAAGAAGTGGGCCATTGTAGTATTCTCCAGGTCCATTACAGACTTGATACCAGCCACTACAGCATTGTCACTTTCCATGAGAAATATCTGAAATGTAAAAAAGTATAGAACTAAGTTAAAGATACTTGCATATCATAATGTTTATTTTTTATATGGAAGGGGGTAGAAAAGTAGGCGGATCACCTGATGGTCAGCAATTGCCGCCGCTCATAGACACACCAGTAGAGTCTCAAGTAAGTGGCCAACCATTTCCCCTAATAGGGTATAACGGTAACCCAGCTTACTAGGCGAAACAGAGAGCGGTTCAACCACTTTGGCATGAATGGGCCGGTCCGACCTGAGTGATACCACGGTCTCACAGAAAACCAGCGTGAAATAGCACTGTGCTGAGTTTTGCTCCGTAAGTGAGGGTAACGGAGCCCCAATCCAGGGGACAGGGGGGTTTAAAGGTTGGCAGCGCACTTGTGACTCCACTTGTGTCGCGGGTGTCGATCAATGGCGGCAATCGCTTACCATCAGGCGATCCGTCTGATCGTCTGCCACCTATCGATTATTACCTATCGTATTAGTTTCGTAAAAAAAATTCAGTTTATTTACCACCAGGTGATACACGTGGTCAATCAATCAAATCATACGTGGGTGAGGAGAGAGACGACAAAATATTGTCGTCTCTCTCCTCTTCATCTTAGCGTGTGATTCCCGGTTTCATCCAGAGCTGTCTTTTTCGAGCCCGTACGCTTGGACCATGTTTCAGGATTTAGGGAGTCTGGTAATTACAATGAAGAGATTGCCACCTGTGCTTCGCAGCCCTTAGACAGCTCGTTTGTCGCCACTTGCATAAAAATATACATAAAATATACTAGTTACCTTCTGTACAGTATGTGCAGTACACAATATGTCCAGCATGGAGTATTTGCTAGGATCGTATACACCAGGACGAACCAGAGAGACCACCTCTTTGTCTGGTCCTATCGGTTTTGGCAGCATGACCATAACCCTGTAAAGAAATAACAACAAATTTACCTATTTATTATGACTTACAAATTGATATAATAAACAGTAGGTAGATATCTGAACAACAGTCACAAAATCAAAAACATTTTTTTATTTATTTAATTTTTTATTTTATTTATTCCTTTTTTTCCTTTTCTTAACTAAGTAATAAAGGCTACCTACCCAGAACATCGTTTGTGATATTTTACATCGTAACTAAAGTTATGAACCAAGCATATTTTTGATTTACTTTCTTATTTTTAATTTTTTCGTCTCTTTTCTTAATTGGGTCGGGTGAGGCCGAGACAACCTGCTGTGCCTACAATGCATAGAGTTACTTATATGCACTGAGATAGAGGCATCAGTCGACTAGCCAGTGCTAGCGCCATCTAGAGTAAAACGACCAATACCCAACGGCTATGTAGTACGGCCACCTTCGAAAATCAGTTAGTGTCAATAGAGTGGAGACGATTTCATAAATTTATCAGAAATAATTTTATTTTCTATATAACAAAATTCCCTATACCTTCTAGATCTAGGTTTATTTCCCGTATACTAATGTGGGCTGTTTCGGAAACACGCTTTACTAGTGCGATGTAAAAATGCATAGTACATTCATAGTGACTTCTACCGAAACAACGCCGAACTATCTGCTTGATTGTCTTTTAAAGCTACATCTGCTTATTACAAGCTCCATCTAACGAAAACCGCTGAACTATTTTTCCCATACTAAGGAAAAAAGTACTAAGTGAAATGATCCTGCTACAATGAAACCATCCCGTAACGAACGAGACTAATATACCTGAAAGGAACGGGGTTATCCCCGTAAGATGTGAGTCGTGAAGTCTGTTTCGTTGTAGGCTCTTAGGTATGGTATGAATGGGACGTTTTCCTCCAGACTATGGCACATCTCCTTGTTTATCCTGCGTGATTTATTTAGCTCTAATTACACTTTCACTCTGGCATGAGTGAGATCCATCTCATCTTATTTCCCGTTGCGTCCAAAAGGACATAAGTTCGTCGCTTCGAAGCCAGAGGTACGCACCATGATCCAGAATTCCGAAAGTCTGGTAAAAGAAGCGTCGCCGTCTGACCTTTACAACCCTTAGGGTGCATCCACATCTGACGAATACGCCACTCACAAGCTGCTTGCAAACAGCGCACTTTCATTGTAGGTTCGTGCGCCACTCCAGTGCCGCTTGCGCGCAAGCTACACGCCGTATGCGAGAGGCGCGTAAGCGACTCGCTGGCTGCATATTCGCAGCGCATTCGTCAGATGCGGACGCACCCTTTGACAGGGGAACCAAGCCAACTGGATCACGGTTAAAATGCAGCTGCAATGAGTGAGAATGACACACAGAAATAATTAGAAAACGAGAGACAAGGAAATGCTTATTTTACTTTTAGAGTCTGTAAAGAATTCTTACCCTAGGTCGAGGATTTCATTGAAGAGCGAATCACAAGGTTTTGTGTTGAAGAACTCTGGCACGGCCGTTCGCATGGTATAGTACAAGTCCAGTTTCTCCTTGACTCTCTCCAGGCTGTATTTACAGCCTCGGAGGAACATCGCCAGCCATTGGTCATCTATAGAGGTCATCAGACATCACAATGTGATATGGCATTAAAGTAGTACCTGAAGTAAGCCCTAATTTCTGTATCTGATCAGTACCGGGATAAAAAAAAGTACCAAAAATACACTTCTGTGCCGTGACTTTTTGAATACTTGAGAAACTTCTCGAAGGCATTATACTAATGATAACAATAATTTTCCTCCAAAGAACATAATATAATCTAATCCAGAAATCCAGCCTAATCTCGAACAGAAATTGGCCTTCCCATACTAATGCCATCAGCTGATCACTTTTGTATCGGAAGGTGATATTATTTATTAAGATTAGCTCCCATTTTCCACGGAGAAACATATTTGTTTTCGTCAGTATTATTCCCTTTGAGAAGATTATCGGGTATTCAAAAAATCTCGGTGCATACGTAGTATGACACCCAGGCACTAAAAATGCTCAAGTATTTTCATCACACGAATGTTTTACAGGCTGGGAAGCGAAGCGTGAATTAGAGTCTTCCATCAAGCCAATAAAAAAATCAATAAAAATATTGAACATAGTTATTGGAAAGATAGATGAAAAACTACGAAGAGACCGTAGTAACGTTTAGTAAAATAGGCATAATATCAGAGTATAAACCATGGTACATTATGTAGATGGGTAATTCTTCGATTTTCGTGGACTGGCACGAAAGTTTAATCTAATATCACTCCTAAAATGACATCAGAATCTTAAAATATTCAGAATACATAAAAAACCTCTTCTAAAAAGATATAAATTTTACGTGTATTATAAGATTGTGATGTCAATTTCGGAGTAATTAAATTTGAGGATGGCCACGAAGGTTACATCTTGAAGAATCACTCGACTACGTACAACCAGCTTAGCTCAAAGTTATTCAAAAGATATCTAGAAATTTGAAACTTCCAATTTACTTATCCTTGATTGACTTCCGAACCGTCTCTTATCAGAACTACGAGTCTTTATCTGCATGGACTAAATTGAAGGTAATACGCCGTATCTGTTTTATCAACTGGTATAGCTTACTACACATTTTACATATTTATTTGCAAAATCATATAGAATTTTGCTATTAAAAATGTCAAATGAAAAAAACACATTTCTTAACCATTAAATTACCTACAACAGAAAAATTGGAAAAAACAAAACACATGTTCAACAGCACAGTAAGTACCCTAACGCTGAGCAAAATCTTTATCCATATCGCACCTGTCCTTGCCCTTATATGTGGCTGCTTGGCTAACCAGTCCTTGAGATGCTGGATGTCCTCGTCGATCCTCTTTTGGTCCTCATTGAGTTCCACACGAGCCTTCTCCGCCAGCTCAGGGCTCAACGGACGCACTGGCATGTTTCGCAGGCGCTTTTTTAACCGACTTCAAAAAAGTAGGAGGTTCTCAATTCGTCGGAATCTTTTTCACTCGAATTATTTTCAGAATAACCTTCCCTCACTGGCACTAAAAGCTACGCTGACTGCACCGATAGCACTAATATCGTTGATTAACTATCTAGTAATCCATAAAGAATTATAAAAGACGAGTGAGATTAACTATTGTATAAGTAAGTAGGTATCGAATTACTGATAAATGTTTGAGTTGATTATTATTATTTTCTTTGCACTTAACTCGTTAATGCAAGGACGAACCGATACTTGTACCGTCGTGATAGAATCCGATATTTATACCTAAATTTAATGAATGCATAATCTAATCAAGAAGATTTTAATATTTAAGAAAGCTTGTAAGGTATGTTCTGACTTTTGAGTTTCAACATTAGATTTTTTTTTGTGCGCGGAGCAACATTATTTTTTAATTTGAAATCAGAAAACTAACTGTGTAACTAGCAAAAGAAGGCACGGACCTAGAGTCTGTGGTATTTAATTAGATCAATAAAAAAACCATTTGATTTTCAATAAAATCTTTGACTAACGAATTCGAAAAGTAAAAGTGATATTAATAAAATAAAAATAGAGTTTTCTTGAAAATATTTCTTAGAATTGGAATAAAAGTTTTTTTTATTATTACTTAAATTAATTTATTTGAATTACCTAAGGCACAGTATTTGACACATCGAAGAGCTTACCATTTTTATCCAAATGTATCATAATAACGAGTACAATCAAGACCGAATTGTACGCGTAGGTTGATTCATTACAAGTAGGTACATGATGCCACGGAGTTAAAAAGATATTAATTACGTATTGAAATTGAGAATTGTATTGGAGTGAAAACTCATACAATTTCTTCACTGCCATTAATTGTCAAACTATTTATTGTAAAATAAAATCGATCAATCGAATTCGAGCTGTCGGAAGGAGCCCTCCAATCCGAAAATGTCTTCCGCTGTCTTGGGCTTGCCGGGCCGCTTGCTCTCATCCGTGCAGAACTTCTGGTCCTCTTCAAGCCAGTCTTTGTACTGTATGGCTTTCTGCTTCCAGTAATCTGCGATGAAAACATGAAATATTTATTTTTCTCATCTGATAAAAAGTGAAAGGGGTTGCACTCCGTCACCAGTAAATATCCTCCTGGCCGTGTTACGGAGGCAGCAACTAATCAATCTTGACAGAGCTTGGAGCGAAAAGCTTGCACTGGGTTTCACTCAGTGAGTGAGGGTACCGAAGACTCAATTCGGGGGAAAGGGGAAGGATGATTGAGTACTAGTAACTTAACTGGTGTTGCGAGTATCCATGGCCGGCGGCAATCGCTTAACAGCAGATAATCCGTCTGCCCCTCCTGCCCCCTATGTATATTATGTCATCCTCCTGCAACTGTCACATTATTAAAAAATTGCGAAAAAAATACCTGGTGTGTAAATAATTCTCATAATTCTCACAACATCTCATACGTTGACCTGATTCCGTACTAAGTAGCTTAAGCACTTGTGTTACAGATATCAGACAACAGAGGAACACAAATATATACTTAAATACATATGTTACACCCAGACACTGAACAAACACAAATGTTCATCGCACGAATGTTTGTCCAGGGTGGGGATCGAACCCACGACCTTTGGCGTAAGAGGCAGGGTCACTACCAATTGCGCCATCCGGAATGTCTGTACTATTTTCATACTTAATTATTAAGAAAAAATAATTATAAAGAATGGTTCACTGGTCGAGAATGCTGTAAGGCATTACGTCCGCTCTATTGCACTTTTTACTTCGTGCAATAGAGACTAAATAAATCATCTACCAACCATTCACCTGACGTCTTGTTGGTCTAGTGATTTAAGTACCGGGCCGTGATCTCGGGGTCCTGGGTTCGGTTCCCGGGTCGAGCAAAGGTATGTTTCGAATTTTTGAACAAAGCTCGGGATTATGATCAGCAATCCACATTTGGCAAGCGTGGTGATTAAGCCTAATCCCCTGATAGTAGCGATGACTTGATTTCTATGATCTAGGCCTTGCCCTGCAGTGCATAGGCTGATACTTAAGTATTTTTTTTATTTTTACCAACCATTAATTTCTTTTATTGTGCCAGCGGTTCCTCCATATTCATTCGGTAGAACCTCTTTGGGTATATGTTTGTAAAGGTCCTCATAATTTTTGTTGTGGACAAAAATCTGTAAAATAATCAAATGCTTGGTTAAGATATTACTTACCTACTACATATTACTGTACCCAATTGTAGGCATATTGTCGTTGACGGTTTAAAATTTTTTATAAAATATAAATTCCTAAGCATAAAACTTACTCTGTTCCTATTCTTTTCGTTGAGGAAAGTTTTCGCCATGCTCAATATTTTTTCAAAGAAGGTTGGAGTATTCAAATAATGGAAGCCCTTCATACGTATAGGCGCAGCTTCCTGTAATTATGAGAGAACAGATGAACAACCATACATACATACATACAGGTCAAAATCATAACCCACCTTTTTGCTTCGCCGTAGTCGGGTAAAAAGAAACGATATCTTTTTACGTGTACGTGTTACGGTGTCAGTCCGTTTCAGAGTTTAATGCGATCTGATTATCCAAGGGCTTTGACTTCAGGTGGACACACACACACACACATCTCCTGATGTAAATAAATCTCACAAGAAATGTTCAATGGTAGAACTTGGGATCACTGGATCTTGATAATTTTATGTAAATCTAAATAGTTATGTTTACTTGGGAAGAGCGAGGCATTCCCTACACAAGTGTCGGACTACTTTTTGGGAAGCCCCGGCAACTTAATTGTAAAAGATTTACCTGAAATAAATACATTTTTTTTCAGGTGGTGATCGTATCCATAAAAGTATTACCTGTGAAAACATTATCATCTTTTTCATTTGTATCGGCGTCATTTGTAAGAAATGTGCCATCGTAGTGCCCTCCAAGTCCATGATGGACTTAAACCCGGCCACAGCAGCATTGTCGTTTTCCATAAGTACTATCTGAAACAGATACCTACCTATAATAATAATTAAGGTGACACCGCGACGATACTAGCGCCGCCAAGTGATTTATATTGATTGTGGCGAATCACCTATTCCTATTTTGAAAAAGTGACACCTATTTTTTTTTAAAGTGATCAATGGATTATTCAAGGATAGTATTTGGTAAATATTTGACCGGTTATTAATTTTTTTATTATACTCTGCTCTGCAAACGCCCCGTTGGTCTAGTGGTTTAAGTACCGGGCCGTGATCTTGGGGTCCTGGGTTCGATTCCCGGGTCGAGCAAAGGTATGTTTCGAATTTTTCGAACATAGCTCGGGTTTGTGACCACCAATCCGCATTAGGCAAGCGTGGTGATTAAGCCTAATCCCATCATAGTAGCGATGACTTGATTTCTATGATGATGAAGGCCTTTGCCCTGCAGTGGGACAGTATACAGGCTGATACTATTTACTATTACTCCTAGCCTCTGCTCTACTCTACGGTAGTTTGCTCTTTAAATTGTGTGATTATTTAAGGGCCGGTACGACCAATCTTATTCGGATACGAAGTCTATGGTAAAGCGACTATCACTACCTTACTTTATGGATATAGCTCTGTCATTCTCTCATTAATTTACTACAGTCCGATCACAATTATTTGGCTCATGGAAAAGGTCGGAACTAACGCTGTTTCCTTTACAAGTGTCAGTGCTTTTGACATTTTCCCATAGAAAAAATATTGTACAGCGCCCCCATGTCAATGTCATTAAAGTGCCTTCTGACCTTGGTCGGTCTGTACGTCGAAGCTTTCTATACAAATCTGACGTTATACCTACCATTGATTTATCCACGGATAAAGATTGATCGTACGATAGACGCCCACAAAAAAAAAGATTCATCAAATAGGGCCTTATATATGTAAGTTAACCAATCGTCATTTGTCAAACTTGTACAGACATCCCTCGTATCCAATTTGGTAGAAAACCCTAAGTGAAGTTTTTTAAGGTAGCTACATACCTTTTGAATAATACTTGAAGTGGACACAATGTCGACGATGGAGTATTTGCTGGGGTCATAGACACCTGGGCGAACTAAACTGACCACTTCCTTGTCCGGTCCTATGGGCTTTGGCAGTATAACTAAGGTACTGTAAAGGAAAATATGATTTAGATGAGGAAAATATGTTTTAGGGGTATGAAAAATCCGTTGGAGAAAGAATGAAAATTGTATCATTTTGGACATCACAGCACGATACAACATCAGTTTCAAAAGTACAAACAATTGGCAGAGTTGTCTCATAAGAGCAACAGCAAACCATAAAAAAAGAAGTACAAACAAAAAAAAATAAAACAGAAAATAAAAAAAAAACAAAGAAAAAACAAAATAATAATTGTACAAATAACCAGGCAACGCATATATACACGGTCTATCTGTGGACATTTACAACCCATTAACCATGTGTTCACCACCTCCAACCATTCTGAGCAACATTTGTTCTACGACTTTTCGAAATTCATCGAAAAAAATTTTGGACTCCCCATACAAAATTACCAAGTCACGTGACCGACGTTGTACGAAAAGTTGAATTTTTTTATGCGAATTTCCAAAAGTCGTAGAAAATTTTTTGTTCATAAAGGTTGATAGAACACGTGGTTAAAGAGATGTAAATGTTCACAGATACACCCTGTATTGTGTATTGTGACTTCCAAAATAAATGGCCTACACTCAGCTTATGTTATGGCCCTCAAAAAGGTCACGACGCAGATTTTCAGTAGGGCCAGCTAAGTGAATACCACGGACGTCAGCCTTGTGCACCAAGTGCTTGATACCATGTAGACTTCAAGTCAATATTAGATAAGTAAGTAAACTCTATAGTGCGAATTCAGAGAACTTCCGTTAAAAACGCGTTGTGCCGTACCGAGCTAAAAATTCAAGTGTGACCAGATGGTCCCCCATAACATAGATAACATATATTAACGATACCCCAACTGACCCGAACCGTCGACATACATCGAGATGCGCGCTTGCAATCAGACCTATGACCTATCCTGTCTAATAAATAAGCTTGTGCAATATTTATTAAACTTCTTTATTTCATACATATATATATTCTTCTTCTTTATTTTATTCGGGTGCGGGCCAGTCGGAACGGCATCCTGACTGCATTCGCCGAGCGCTACGACGGTCAGTACCTGAACCATTGCAGCATGGTTCATGTACGGACTGACGTAAGAATACTGTTCTGATGCTGTGTGCCTGTGTATGTATTTAATAACAACAAATATCTGTGTGTAATGTATTTTCATTTAATTTAAATTTGATTTGATGTTATTTTAATTGTATATGATCCGTGTTGGTCGAAATAAATGTTTTCATTCATTCATTCATTCATTATTTTTAAAAGAAACTAAACTGACATGAAGCTATCTAGGTAGATAACTGGTTCTGACACCTGCTGTGCCCGTGAAATAATTATTTTTATTTTTTAGCAGTCAGGTAGGTACTATCTTCGTGCTGATTCTGAACAGTTCAAGTCTTACCCAAGGTCGAGGATTTCGTTGAAAAGAGCATCCGTTGCTTTTGTGTTGAAGAACTCAGGCACAGCTGTGCGCATGGTGTAGTAAAAGTCCAGCTTCTCCTTGGCTCGTTCCAGGCTGTACTTGCAGCCTCGGAGGAAGACCACAAGCCATTGGTCATCTAGAAAGTAATGCCAAACGTATTCTCTTTAATCCTGTTATTATCTTTAATTCTGTTGCGGGAATACGTCATAATTTAGAAGGAACATTCAGTACAGATACTGAGTGTTCTTTCTAATTTATGACTTTGAGAGCGATAATTGATTATTTGAAAGAAATGGGGTGAGCCTTGCGTCTCATAGCCACTGGGACCAGTAGATGATCTATTGTCCCAGCCCCAGAACCTATTACAGCACCTCATGTAGCTCCAGTTCCAGGATAAACCCGAAAATGGAGCTGATGGGGGAGCTCTTGATCTCGTCTGCCGAGATCATGTGTACAGAAGCCGGCACCTGGGAGGTGCCGGCTTCTGTAGCGGTGCAGCGCTATGCACTCGCCGAGGATGTGGATAATCGTTACCTCGTCCTCGAGACAGAACCTTCAAATTTTGGTATCTGAAAGGCCCATGTTGTTCAGGTACTTGTTTATTTGCAGTGCCCCGTGAGGGTCCCAATGAGTGCCCTAATGTGTCCTCTACTTAGTTTTATTATTTCTACAGCCCGTTTCTGATCGAACGCCTGTATCAACACCTTGGCCTGTTCTAGTCGAGGTAGTCTTTTCCAAAATTCAGTGCATTGCTTATGCTCCCATTCTTTTAACTCGAACCTTACCATGCAGGCTTGAATGCCACTTATTGGTTCCGGTCCGCGTAGTGGGCTCTCTACCCCGGCCTTTGCTAGCATAAGTACCCAAATCAGCTTTACGATGTTGGCATTGCCAGGCTGGTTTAGGAGTAGGACACACTCGCTAATGAGTGAGCGATGATAGCTCAGTAGATAAAAACGTTTGCCTTCCACACGGAGTCGTAGGTTTGAGTCCCAATTGTGCACTACCGGGTTTTTCAAATATGTGCATCTACCGTTAGCTCGGCAAAGAGAAAACACGCACGTTTCAAATAGTTTCTCTAGGCAAACATGCAAACATAATCCAGTTGGTTTAGTTTCCCTGTCTAAGGGTTGCGAAGGTCAGGCCTCATCGCTTCATTATAATTACAAGACTTCCCGAATCCTGGATGATCTAGGTTAATCTGGATCATGGTCCAAGCTTACCGCAGGCTCCAGATTTGGATGCAACTGGGAATTATATGATGACATGGGGCAAACACAGTTGTTTGTTTGTTGGAAAAATTCCCGATTCAGTAATCGGGAACCTTTCCATTTTAAAATGTGTTTTGCTTAAATAAAAATATGTCCCAGTTTACTTATTTCCGTGTTTTTTATCGAACGTGCATATCAGATAGATGGCCTAATTTGAAGAACCAAGGTCTGACCTATCATTTTTATCAATTCCATCACTCTACGGTTTACACATCTCGCTACACTTATTTAAACTAAAATTTTTTTTTAATGAATGAATGAATAAATCTTTATTTGACACAATAAGTAAGAAAAACATACAGTTAATACAGGTAATAATATAACAAAACAATAACATAAATAGATACTAAATAAAATAATAAAAAAAGTGTCAAATAGGTGACCGCTCAGCTTATGTCGACACTGGCCGAGTATAGCCAGCGCCGACGCTGGTTTTCAGCGGCTAACCTAAAACATTGTTGCACCTCTGTTCCCCTCCGCCTCCATTATACAACCCGTAAGGGTGAAGCCAAATAGGGACAGAGAAAGAACAGAGGCGCAACTTGGGGACTCGATGGGACGGTTCTACATACTATTAGTACAAATAAACATATTCTACACAAACAGACATACACAGTAACAATCCCTTTTTGACACAACAGGTACAGAACTGAACACAGAAAATGATAACAATATAAATATCTCACTCATCTAGGTACTTATATTAATGTGTAACCACCACGAAGCCATAAATAGTGTAGCTAAACCAAACAAGTAGAAAAATGTTCATAGTATTCTCCTCCTTCAAATAGTAAAAAAAAAATAAAATTTTATAGGTTTTCGAACGTGTCGCATCAAAAAAGTGAAAGGCAGTAATAAAAAAAAGAAAAAGATTTGCAATTGTAATGGAAAATTTGGAAAACGTAGGATGATAAATGAATTGCTGTGTGTGATAATTTGTGGTGATGAAGACCAGACAAAGTGGACAAAGTGGATTTTGATCGATATATTTTAATATTACATATTTTAATCCAACATTAATACTGCTAATCTTAAAGATAACTTTATCTGTTCCTACCGAGTAATAATTGTTACTAACTATTTAAAAATTTGCTAGCAGGTGTACAGAAAAAGATCTGTTGGTATTTATGAAGTAAAAGGCCATACGAGGGAGAACAGTGGGAGAGCCACGCTTCGGCATGAATGGGCCGGCTCGACCGGAGTAATACCACGTCCTCACAGAAAACCGACGTGAAGCAGTGCATGCGCTGTGTTTCACTGCGTGAGTGAGGGTACAGGAGGCCCACCCAATCCAGGGGAAGGGGGTGGTAAGCAGCGCACTTGTGACATCACTGGTGTTGCAGGTGTCAATGGGCGGCGGTAATCGCTTACCATCAGGTGATCCGTCGGCTCGTCTGCCACCTATATCATTAAAAAAACGTACCATAATTATTGGCTCCAGTGTCTCCAGATATAAGGTAGGTACGACATCCGTCGACTTGCGGGATCGTTCTTAGCGTCAATGTAACAGCTTCTGATTAACCACTTTGTAGTAGTAAAATAATTATTATATTTAATTATTAATATTTAAAATAATTTATCGTGTAAGTGTCTGTACAGTTTTTAATGGGAAATGAATCATCTTTAAACCCAAAAGGCGCACAAAACAGACCAAAAAGTATTGAGAGCATGGAGCTCCGATTGTTAAAGATCTATTCTGGTTTACTCATCATCTAAGCGCTTGATGATTCGGTTTAGTAGCTAACAATTTGAACCAATTAGCGCCACTAATGCGCCTTACCAAAACCTTAACAAAAACAGGCACTTTTAACCGCCCGAAGCGTATTTTTATACTAAAGAGCTTAAATCACGGTTTCATAAATTACGAGGGACGAGTAAACAAAATAATGTTAAAAAAAATGTTGCAAAAGTACGTTTATACTTTTGCAACATTTTTTTTAACATTATTTTGTTTACTCGTCCCTAACGTTAGCATTTCAATCGACCAAGGAACCCTTCCAGTTTACCCAAAAAATAAAAACCAATCTTCTTGTCCCGTACAACTAAGTTCGCTGCGTGCAATATTCCATGGAGCTTGATAACCGAGTTACTAGTAATCCATAGATTAAGGTAATAATAACGTGAAAGGTAAAGTAAGGTTAAGGTTGAAATTCCACTGTTGGTTCTGATATCCGTAACACAGGTTCTTGAGCTACCTATCCCCGAGTCAGATCAATTTTGTGAAATATTTATTTAAAAAAAATAGAAATGGATATAATAATCCGGATGCAACTAGCGTATAATATTTCACAATATCACAAAAATTGACCTGACTCCGAGTTAGGTACTCAAGCACCTGTGTTACGGATATCAGATTCAACAGTCGGATTACAAATATTATTTTTTTTATTCTTTTATTTTAAATTAAGGACTTTTGTCTAACAGAGACATGTCAGTCCTATTGAACCTTATTTTAAATAATACAAAATAAAATTTTGCAGTAAAGCTGTAGTATGTAATTGAAGAAATAAGAGTCAGCGACTGTTCACCATCTCACACACTCTACCGGCCGACTCGGAGGCAGGTTCACCTAGAATACTTTGAAAAATACCTACCTCCAAACGATCCAAATGTAGTGCTGGCATAAGATCATGTCGCTGACTTTCATTTCTGACACATTCCGTCAACAAATGTTGAACGTCTTCTATGGTTCCACATGTAGCACAATTAGGTGAATCAACTTTTTCATTAGATATCCAAACTTGTTCGACGGGAAGTGTCCTGATTTGAATCTATGTAAAGTTATAATAATGTGCCTAGTATATTTACACAGGGATTACAAATATTTACATTGAATAGGTACTTTCTTTTGTAAATACATACTTATAATACATATAAAACACCCAGACCAATACAAACAGACATGTTCCAATGTTTGTACTGTCCGGGGATCGAACCCGCAACGTTCACTACCACTGTTCTAAACGGGTCGTCACGGTTGCGTATATCATACCTGTTCTTGCCTTTATATGTGGCTGCTTAGCCAACCAATCTTTGAGGTGCTGTATGTCCTCGTCGATCCTCTTCGGGTCCTCATTGAGCTCGACACGGGCCTTCTCCGCCAGCTCAGGGGTCAACGGACGCACAGGCATGTTCTGCTGGCGCTACTTGCACAAAGTCTCTCTCCAAACTTCAAAACCTCCTCTCGTCGCAAATACTAATTAATACTATTTTTTTCTGCTGATTGCACTGATATCGTTCATATCGTTGATTAGCTATCGAGTAATCTATAAGTTTATGAATTATAAGATATCTGCAACTATAATAAAGGCAAAGACTCGCGGCTGAATTCAAACTGTAATAATATTTCACAACATCACATACGTTGATTTGACTCCGAGATAGGTATAGCTCAGGCACCTGTGTTACGGATATCAGAATCAACATTGGGATTACCAATATATACATTTAATATGTATTTTTCTTTTATAAATACATACATAGATCAACACATCACACCCAGACCAATACAAACAGACATGCTCATGCACACGAATGTTTGTACTGTGCGGGGATCCAACCCGCGAAACTAGCACCAGAGGCAGCGTTCACTACTGCTGATCTAAACGGGATGTTATTTAATAACTGCCCACTACTTTTTGGTCTATTTTGTGTGCCTTTTACTTCATGAATGATATATTATATAAGAACAGTCATAACAGTCAAGTTGATCAAAATGTTCAGTGTGTTTAAAGGTACGTAACTGTTATATTCAAGGCAAAAAATCCTGGCAGTCGGTGTCATATTTCATTTAGGATTAATTAATAAAATACTCTATTATCTGTCACGAGTATTTGCTATTAGTACTCCTCATCTTAATCAATAATACTTGGTTGAGTGAAAAGCTGTCGCTCTGGAGCCCGAGGTACCTTAGACCATGATTCAGCATTTGGAGAGTCTAGTGATTACAATGAAGCGTAAGGCAGCTCCTATTTCTGACGTACCGTAAAGAAATGGAACTCGTTGCCGGCGCATGTACTTCTTTCTTCCAACAATCTGGATTCCTTCTAACGAAGCGTGAAGCAGCATCTCGCGGGCCAGTATGGCAGTGCCAACGGGAGTGATGCCTTAACATCGCGACAAGAAAAGACGAAATTACAGGGTGTCATGTGATCAGTGTTCTGTACCGATCATACCAACTGTAATAACCATGTGACTAGCATAAATAAATAAATAAATTACAACGTAATTGTTAGCCAATTATACTACGTCACTTTTAAAACAATATTCAAAACGTACTAACTGCGTTACAACGACGACATCTTTACTACATTTAAGAGTATAAATGATTGATCGGCAAAATAGTCATGATTCAATAATGGTCGACTGCACAAAGGGACATCTGTTCTGTCTACAAAATGTTGATACTAACTAAACGTGGTATTCTAATAATAACACTATGTAGGTACGTTTAAACTTTTATTGATTATATTTACATATTAAAATTAAATCACATATTTACAAGATTTAATACATCAAAATGCTATTACTACACACTTTCTAATTATAGGTTTCTATAGAGAAAGATTTGAAGAAGCATTGTGACAATGATTTCTAACAACGTTGTTATCTAAAATATTGATGCCGACAGTCACATACAAAATGCATAAAATTGCATGTCACACAGAAATAACCCTTTTTAAAGCCTTTTAAAAGCATTTATCCCTTAACGTTAAGCTCAGGATCTACTAAAGCACATTTTTCGTTTTTATATCTAAATCAATATAATCCTAGCCGGACTATGCGCCGACTTATTACCTACTCCGATTAGACTAGCATAAAAATTGTAGAATGAGAATATATTACATTTTGTTACTTAAACTAATTTAGGTACTAATGAGTAGCTCAGACCGCAGCTAGTCAAATTGGAGCTGCCTGAAAGATCCCTCCGTGCCGAACATTTGCTCGGCAGTCTGCGGGCGTCCCAGCCTCTTCGTCTCATCGGTGCCGTACTGTAAGTCTTCGTCGAGCCAGTCGCTGAATGCTTCTACCCTCTTCTTCCAATTTGCTGAAAAGAAATGAAAATGCATCTTAAGTACACTGAATTAGAAAACAAAATCTGACTTCTGGCCGCTGAGACATTAGTCTACACTTAAATCTTCAGTCCTAATCTACACTTAAGTCTATCTACTAGGTTTCTGTCACGATGTTTAACTACTTAAAAGAAAATAAACTATTAAAGTATATTATTCTTCTATGGCTCATGTTCGAAAGAGGTAATCCACTGTCAACCTATTAACTATGTATCTCTATAGTTATTTTTAGATTAGGAAAATTGCATGGCAAAAATTAAACTTTTGCCATGCAATTTTTTTAATCTTCTATTCATAGTATCTTATTTAAACCTACATATAATTTCCTGCGTTGTTCCGCCATGTCCACCGTATTCCTCTGGTAATATATCTTTTGGAATATATTTGTATATATCATTGTAATTTTTCCCGCTGTGTACAAATATCTGAAAATATAAAATAAATAGGTATAGTCTTAATCCTGAATTCTTAGATTACGTGTTTGTTGGTTTGTTTGTATGTAGGAGAGAAATTTTAATGACCGATACACGTCGGCGAAAAGGCAAGCCTAAAGGTGGACGTTACAATGTGAGCATCTTATGTTTCTCTGTAGAGTTGCGTTATTCATATTCCCGGTCTGTCCATTCTAATTAAGTCATCAACTTCTATTCATCAAGCATACAAAATACAGCCGGTACATCGGGTGATTCACGGTAAAACAGGAATTTTGTCATGTATTCTCTCATACAAAAAGGACCTATGTTTAATATTGACCTGATCTCCAAAGAAGCTTTAATAATATCCTCCAACCGATTACGGCTAAGGTGGCCAATCTCATATCTATCAGCCACTTATGCAGGATATAATATAGTGCTCAAGTGTTCCCTTACCCACATATTCCGATGGGACACCAGCGTGACACGACCGTAGAGGGATTGGGCGCAGATGCATCAGCTTATCATGCTTTCCGAGGCCCGGGGGTACAAGCCGCTAACTGCCAGACTCCGGGCTGACACTAAGAATTTCTTACCGAAAACTTAGGTACAAATTTTTGGCCCGACCCGTGGATCGAATTCGGGACCGCAAGCGCAGCCGTCGCTTTAAAGTGCGACCCACTACCCAGTTCACCACCGAGGCAGTCGAAGTAGCTTAAGATAGTGATGAAAGCTCCTGGCCTTTTATCAGCTATGATTGTAAACAAGATAAAAGTGTACTTTATTAATTAACTCACCCGACTCCTACTCTTTTCATTCAATAGAGCTTTGATAGCATTTAGGAACATTTCAAAACCAGGCGGCACATTTATATAGTGCGTGCCTTTTACTCGGAAGGGGTTTACGTCCTGTAAAAAGAAATACATATATCCATTCAATTAAATTATACTTTTAAAAGCCGTCCGGATGGGAGATAGGGAAGGTCACAAAAGACATTTCGCACGGCTCCAGATCTTCATAAACCGCTGCCGTCATCGTATCCTCGGGGTATACTGGCCCGAGAAAACTCATCCATCATAGAAATGTGGGAACGCTCTGGTGAGACTGACCAGTAGGTCAAACGCCACAAATGGATCTGTTTGGCCACACGCTCAGGGAACCAGTCCTCGAACTGAGATAAGCCCTAAACAGGAACCCTCAAGGATACTGGAAACGTGACTGCCCTTTACAACTAAATTGGTAGAGCCACTCGCCGGCTCGACCGGAATGATACCACGGCCTCACAGATAACCGGCGTGGAGCAGCGCGGTGCTGGGTTTCGCTGCGTGAATGAGGGTACCGGAGGCCCAGTTCGGGGGAAAGGGAAAAGGAACTTGTGACTCCACTGGAATTGCGGGCACCCTTGTGTCGCTTACCATCAGGTAAATAGTCTACTCGTCTGCCACCTATCACATAAAAAAAACTAAGTATAAGGAAGATAGGAAAAATAATACGTTTTAAAAGTTCAGTACCTGCAGAGAGACGACTAATTTCTTCATCTGAATAGGTGTCATTTGCATGAAGTGGCCCAGTGTCACTCCTTTTAAGTCAAGAACGGCTCTGATCCCCGCCACTATGCAATTGTCATCTTCCATGATGATAATCTGCAATAGAAAGAAGTAAGCATATATTTCTTCAAAAATACCGTTTAAAAACTATTAGAACAAGTTTAACTAGCATAGTAATTTGATACCAAATCCGGATTGATCTGAATTTGATACCAAATCCGATAACTGAGCTGAGGTATACATCTCAGCTCAGAATGAATGAATGATTGAATGAATGTATGAATATACTTAAATTGCACTCAAAATAAAGTATGAAACCATAAAAACTAACTATTACATTAGGTACTCAGAAGTACGCGAAAACGCAAGTGCACACGCCCGTCCTATCCCTGAGGGCCTAAAACAAAATGGAATTCATGAACGAATCTATATCTCCGTACATAATACGATATAACTAAATAGCTATAAGGAACTCATCGAAAACAAGATCAGCTGAAGCTGGCTTTCTGTGTCTACTTATTTAGTGTACTTAGGGCTCATTTACATTGGTCATTGGTAACCGTATTTGGTGTCTAGGCAACGCAAATAGCAATGCCTGCACAAGTAGAGTGCCTGCACCCGCAACACCCGTAGCCGTGGAGTCACAAGTACTCTACCTCGATATCAATAGGCTATTTGACAGTATGAAAAATTAAGATTTATTTATAGTCATCCGCGTAGTTTATAGCTTTGAATTAACAATAAAACACAAAAAATATTGAATATTTTCACCAAACAAACCAAAAAAATTATTTTGTTTTGTGATTGAAACCACGTGACCATATACGGTATCGATTGGCTTTCTTTAATGTGACGTCAGCCTTTTGTAAGCAAAACAAGTGACAGACTCGACGCCATTGTGTTTTGTCTATGCGGGACGCTGATCATCTATCAAATTTATCGCGTGCTATCGAATTTCCTACTTGTTTACAAAAGGTTGACGTCACTCGAATGATTCGACGCTATATTGCTGAATGAAGCGTTTTTGACAGATTAATAATCCTGATATTTTATAATATTTTCTAAACGAAAGATTCATAATAAATTAAAATAAAGATTATTTTTAGGGTTCCTATACACCAATAAATAATATGAGAAGGTTTTTCAAAACAAGTCAAATAGCCTATTGTGTCAATAGCAAGTATTGCAACGTAATCAAAATAACAATTCAGTTACAAAGGATGCTTGACCACAAGTCATATGTAGAGAAATATGAACTAACCTTTTGTAATATGTTAGATGCTGATATTATATCTGACACTGTGTATATGTTTGGGTCGTACCTCCCAGGCCTTACGATTGCGACCCTAGGCTCGGCAGGACCAGCTAATTTGGGCAGAAGGAGAACACTCCTGGAATTAGAACAGAAAAATATTATTCTGTAAGTAGATTACATGTTTACAAAAATAAAGTAGCATTAGTAAATGATTATTTTGGGTTAATTTAATAGACTGAAAAGTATCCTTACGTTGGAACTGTAACGATGGTGAACTCCTTCATTGCTGGCTGTCGGTTTAGTGGCAGTCGTTTTGAAGAAAATGTATGCTATTGAATATAGACTAGGTACTGAAGGGAGTGTCAAAGAGGGCTGAGAGAGGTTAATTGTTAAGGGCCGCCGGTGCGGGCGATGAGTTTTTATCCAGGAATTGCTTATTTTTACTCACTGTTTACGACCCTTACAATACCTACTAATAGCTAGCCATAGGTAGGTTGCGTACCGAACAGTAGTATATACGCAATACGAATATGATAGGCGTTGCTAATAAAATACATCGGTATGGAATAAAAGGATCAAAAAAATTGTGTTATCCAAGCCAGTTTATAGATAGATTAAATTATCATGTCAATATGGAATGCCAACAAAATACCTATTTTTTAAGTCTAAACAAAACAATACTATCTCGTACATCTCAACATAATCAAAAGATTATAATTTTATCTATATGGAACGTCTGAAAAAATTAACTCAAAATAATGCACATACCCTAAATCTAGGATTTCATAGAACAAAGGATCCCTATGTGTTATCCTGAAAAGGTCTCGAGCTGTTCCACGAACTGTGTAGTGGAAGTCCAACCTTTTCTTAACTCTTTCTAAGCTGTATTTAGATCCACGGAGAAATGCTGCCAGCCATTGATCATCTGCAATAGTTTAAGTTCTTATATTATATTAGGATCGTTAGCTAGTTTCATACTCAACTCAACACGTAAATTTAAGCAAAATGCGTCAACACTTCTAGAAAGATCCAACCGATGATGAAATAACTTGTTTGTTTCTACATATCCTATTTCATCTTTTAATGGAAATGTTTGTCACTTTCATTAACTACAAGGTGTATCGGTAAACTGTTACATATCTACTTTTAACAACTTTTTGGAATTGCCATAAAAATGTTTGTGCTCCCCATGACCGGACGGATCAGCGGCTTTGTATGAATAGAAGTAAAAATTTTTTTAGAATGAATTGCGAAAAATTGCTATAAAAATTATAAATATTTTTTTAGCAAATTTAAAACAAATCTGTTTTTTTTATCAAAAGGCCAACGCTTGACCATAATCGATGAAAACCGGCACCGACGACGTCTAGGATGATACGCGTTTGCCTAAAAATGCCTGTTCACTCTTGCCTTACAGATGCCATATATAAGGTATCGGATAAAAGGACCTAAGTATTTCGAAAAGTGGCTCAGGCAAACAAAGTGCCGCCTTATTGTTTTTTAGCTTTTTATCTATTAAAAATTCAATTTTTATTTTCTATTCTTATCAAATACTTGAGTTGTAAGTGGTGGTATGGCTGTGGTAACTAGTCCGATTTTGTTGTGTTAATGTTAAATTCTATCTTTTTACTGACCTGTTCTGGCGCGTAAATGCGGTTGTTTTGCGAGCCATTTCTTGATATTTTCTATATCGTCGTACATCTTAATGGGGTCTTCATTCAGTTCCTGACGGGCCTTCTCAGCTAATTCTGAGCTCAACTCTCGGACCGACATTTTTTAATTTTTATTTACTAATAAAATATTGAAAGCTTAGTATTCCAACCTGGTGTCAAACAGATATTGAGTGTATGGCAGCTCTACCGGCACCGGTATTCGGCCGTTATCAAGATTAGGCGTATCATATAGCACACTTCGTCTAACCACACGGATATCGATATAATTCTGACCGACGCACTTTGTAATGTTGTAGAATATTCTACTCATATATGACGCGGATAACTACTCTTAATCATTACATTCGAGGAAGTAATACGTGTACCTATACCTACTCTCACTTCAAGTAAGTAGTTAGTACCAAAATATATTCCAAAGGAAACTCATTTACTCATCATCATCAGCCCATTTAAGTCCCCACTGCTGGGGCACGGGCCTCCCTCAATCACATGAGGGGTAATTGCCATACTCACTACGCTTGGCAGACGGGTTGGCGAGGGTTTTGATGTAAATGCAGAGTTTTCCTTCTCTGGGTGCTGATGATCATGCCAGCAGCTTTACCTTAGTCGCCTTTTACGACACCTCGGTAAGAGTGAGGGTGGCCTATTCTACTCTGCCGGGACCACACGGCGTTTCATTTACTCATTAAATGTAAATGCTTTACTTATTCGACTACGACTTAGGGACCTTCAAAAGAAGAGCGTACTCTTTTTTAAGATTTCGCGGATGTTAATGGGCGGCGATGATTGCTTTCCATCAGGTGACTCGCTTGCTCGTTTGTCGCCTCTAGCTTAAAAAAAATAAAAAATAATAGCTTATTATAAGTTAGATGGGAGACTATTGACCGTGAGAGAGCCACGCTTCATCATGAATGGGCCGGCTCGGCCAAAGTGATACCACAGCCTCACAGAAAACCGGCGTGAAGCAGCACTGTGCTGTGTTTCGCTGTGCGAGTGAGGGTACCGGAGGCCTAATCCTGGGGAAGGGGGGGTTTAAAGGTTGGCAGCGTACTTGTGACTCCACTGGTGTTGCGGCACCATGTGTCCATGGGCGGCGGCAATCGCTTACCATCAGGTAATCCGTCTGCTCGTCTGCCACCTAGATTACATAAAAAAAGAGTAGTATACCTACGAGTGATTTTGAAAATTACTTCTTAAAACACAAAGGGTATTAATAGTGTCATCTGCTAAACGGCATCTAATATCCGTTGCGATGTACCCCACTGCGGAGATTGTCCTCTCCGATGTCCAAGGGCGGCGGCAATCGCTTACCATCAGGTGCTCCGTCTGCTCGTCTGCCATCTATCACATTATAAAAGACGAGCAGACGGATAGCCGATTGGCCGTGTGGTCCCCGGCAGAGTAGAATAGGCCACCCTCACTAAGGCGACTAAGGTAAAGCTGCTGGCATGATCATCAGCACCCAGAGAAGGAAAATTCTGCATTTATATCAAAACCCTCGCCAACCCGTCTGCCAAGCATGGTGAGTATGACAATTACCTCTCATGTGATTGAGGGAGGCCCGTGCCCCAGTAGTGGGGACTTAAATGGGCTGATGATGAATGAGACGGATAAGCCTGATGGTAAGCATTTTCTGCCGCCTATGGACACATGCAACAACATTTTAGTCACAAGCGCGCTTCCCTTGCACCCGAATTAGGCTGGTGGTACTTAGTCACTAGGTGAAACTACATATTTCGTAAGTTTTGGGGTGAAAAACGATTATAGACAATTCACAGGGCCCTTTTTAACCGACTTTAAAAATAAAAGGAGGACTTCGATAACACCTTTCTCGAGTGTAGTGTTATAAAATGTTATTTGAAGTGTTGAAAGTGTTAAAAATATTATTTTGCACTTTTTAGTTCGTGGTTTGTGAAGACGGTCTTTTTTCGCAGATTTTTTTTAAATTAAACATATTAGTTGTGTACCTACATACCCAAGTATCACAATGAATATGGAAAACTAGATTACGTAATTGCTACCATAGTGTACCTACTACCTTATTTGAGTTTTACACCGTGACCAACTTGCATTACCAAAATCATGGTAAAACTTATTCTAATGTTAGTGCGATTCGACAAATCTCTATCCGTGGATAAAACTTTTTTAATAGTGATAGGTACAGTATATTGGCTCTCCTCAGCCTGATGGTAAGCAAGAAAAGAGCCCACATCGTAATGGGGGCTATAGCATGCGAAAAATCCGCAAGATAGCGTAATATAGGTCTAAGGTCTATCTACAAGGTGATTGGGTATTTTTAGATGTAGTATGTCAAAATGTCAATTAACGAATAAATCAACCAATGACGTTGAAGTTGGAGATCGGTTCACAGGCACGCCATCTAGCAGATATTTCACACGCGAGACATCGCCTCCATTGGGACTGACGTAGGAAGGGGGAAATACATGCACCGGCAACTAGTTCCTTTCCATCCATTCCAGAAATATTAACTGCCAAAGTTTTGGTATAATTTATGGTATAAGCTCAGATTTGTATAGAATGACGACGTGGTCACGAGCGGTCCGCTCGTGACCACGGCTGCTGTTACGTAGCCGAAACGTCGAGCCAAATATGTGAATACACAATGTTCTTTCACATAATAAATATCGTGTTAATCCCCGTATTGATACATTATAGCTCTGTTTTAGCTTATACCGTAGAAAAAAGAAACCTATAAAGGTTATTTTAAAGTATATTATAGGTATACAATTAGGTGCTTTGTGCGATAAAGTATATCTATCTATAATGAAACACCGAACAACAAGAAACAATCATGGTACGAGAAATAAAAATATCATTGTTTTTAGGCAGAATTATAATATTATTAAGCTGAAGAAAACATTAACATAGTTTTTAAATATTTAGTGAAAATAAGCATGAGTATTTTAGATACGTAGCACAAGTAACAGTCAACTGTAATCGTAATTTCCTTAAACAATACTAAGGGCCGATTTCACCGCCGAAATTGAACGCGATCAACGCTTAAACGCGATCAATGCGAGCGAAAACAAAGGAACGGAACTCAGTTTAGCGCGTAAACGATCGCGTTCAATTTCAACGGTGAAATCGGCCCTAAGTCTTCAATTAAGCTTGCGGTACTGGAATTAAATTTTAATTCCAGCACCCCGTCTTATTAAGCAGGGACATACTTTATAGCTAAAAGTTACTACATATATAGCTTGCAAGTAGCATAGCTTCATCTTAAGTCTTAAGGTGACGGGTAGGGCATTTTAATTTTTAGCTACTAAATCGGATCTATTTTAAACAATTTCGGGGTTACAACCTCTCGGCAAACACTTGTACTATTTATTAAATAACCATGCACAAATGTTGGGTCCAACGCGTACGCGAAAAACTGATTCACGCCAAAAGCGGCCACTTTTGTCGGTAATAAATTTTTCCGCACAAAAACGGACCCAACATTTATGCATGGATATTTAATAAATAGTATAAGTGTTTGCCAAGTGGTTGTAATGCCGAAATTGTTTAAAATAAATCCGGTTTAGTAGGTAACAATTAAAAACGAATGGTGTCGCTAGTTAGGGCTACCCGTCGCCTTAATCAAACTCGAGCTGTCGGAAGGAGCCCTCCGCCCCGAACATGTCCTCGGCCGTCTTGGGTTTGCCGGGCCGCTTGCTCTCGTCCGTGCCGAACTTCAGGTCCTCCTCCAGCCAATCGCTGTACTCTTCTATCTTCTTCATCCAGTAATCTGTGCAATACACAATCTTTTTATATAAAAGAAGAACCTGAGTGACTAAGTCACTAGGAATGGACCCACAGCCCAAACTAGGTACTGACCCTAGAAACATAAAATTTGGGCAGGGGGTTCCTTTAATAGCGAAAGTGAGTGAGTTTTTAAATATCCCATCTTAGTGAAGGGATTTTAAAAATTCAACCCTTAAGGGGGTAAAAAGGGAGTTAGAAGTTTGTATGAAAGTCCGCCATCTTTGATGTTAGGAATGTGAAAATATGTAAACTTTCAACTCCTAAGGGATAGTTGCGCGGGTTTGAAGTTTAATATTGTTAATTCAATAATTCTAATAAGCTACTTTTTCCAGAAATCTCATTTGTACTTCAAAAGTGTTAAGCGTCATCTCAGATGACGTTGAAGTCTTTTTCTAATAAAAATATTTTTTAACATTTATATACATTTAGCATCAGTATTATTTTTTCTGTAAATTAGTAAGGAACATTTCCCTGTAGGTAAGTCACCCCAATCTACCTAGTCCACGGATGCCCAATCCCAGGCCCGCAAACCATGACGTGGCCCGCCAACAAAATTGTCTGACTCCAAAACCAAAACTGTGTTTGACCCAAAGACTTTGCACTTAGCACTAATTGTTGGTTTGATCCAGTTTGACCAGTGGCTCTTGTCATTATGACAATAAACTGATGTGTGGCCCACAGATGCAAAATTTAAGCCCATCACCATCAAAATATGAGCCCATAGGTGGAAACTGTTTGTGGGAACGGTTGGGCAGCCTACTTGTATGATAAGTTTTCTTACCAGTAATATCCTTGATAGTTCCCGCTTCTCCCCCATACTCCGCTGGTAAACATTCTTTAGGGATAACCTTGTACATTTCCTCGTAGTTTTTATTATGGACGTATAACTGTAAAAACAAAGACCATAAAATACGAAGGTACATGATTTCAATACGATATTTTTAAGATAAGAAACAATTTATTGTACATAGAACAAATTATAGACAACAAGGTACAGAGAAAAAAAGTTGCGGCCAACAAAGTTCAGCCTCAACTTATGCTGCAACTGCCACACACAGCAGCTGCAGCGCTGGTTTTCAGGATGGACCTTGGGTGACGCCTTTGCATTGAAGAAAATAATACCAAAGATTGACATGCAATAAAAACAAGTAAAAATAAAATTAAAAATTATATATACAAAACAAAGATATAATAACACAGAGGTACAGATCAATTTTAAAACATTAAAATTATATTTAAAAAAAACAACACAAAAACAACAAAAAAAAATACACAGATGGCATTCGCGGGTGCCAAACAATATTATGATAATATTGGTCTGGAACCCGATATTTGTAAGTTATATTCCTGAGTTTGTAACCAATTTACATAAGTAATATTATAAAATAAAACTATGTCAATTAGGTACACCACTCGATAACATAAGAATGGCTGCAACAATTTCAGTCGTCTTTGATTTTTTTTTGCCTGAACGGCTTTGTGGCTGAATCAAATATAATGGGCGGAATCCGCACTCTCCACACTAAGCAGAGCAATAAGTTCAATCCCAGAAGTGGTAGCGAAAAGGCTGCGACGGATGAGAGAGATTGCAGCGCTCCAATCTGCGATTGAAAATATGGCGACCCCCACAAAAAAGTTGGGACCAGAGCCATCAACACCGAAAGACCGCACCCGAGCAGACATGGGACAAGTGACACCACCCGAACTCCGACCTGCGGTAGAACCAGAAGACCACATGCTCAATGCTTTCATAGAATTTGTAGCAGTCACTAGAGCCACCCGGAAAGTCAATGAGGATATCTGCAAAGAGATCATCACGACCTACGGGAGAGGTTTAGTCGGCCTAAACGGCAGAATGTTGCAAATCAAACTGAGGGAAGCTGAGGCAGCTATATACGACAACGACACCTCTACAGTCCTACTGGGAGAGATGTCGGGGTCCTATATGGCAGGCTACAGCAAGTCGTGTGGTTTCGTGAATCTGGACGAAAACCAAAAGGAAGAGGATGGGAAGATTACTTTTAGAACACCTGCCGGAGACCCTTTAGTAGTGGTAGCTAAGTGCACCAAGGTGATGCTTGACGACAAAATTTTGGAAATGGCCAACACTATTTCTGGGGATTTGTCTGAAGGTAGAAAACCGGAGCACTGGATAAAACCTGCCATTGGGTCAACGGAGTCCCAGGGTGCGGCAAGACGACATGGGTCATGTCCCAAATAAACGTCGAAGAGGACATGATTGTCACCACCACCACAGAGGCAGCAAATGACCTCAGAGAGAAGCTGGAATTACGAATTGGAGATAAAGCGAAGAAAAGAGTGAGGACCATGGCATCCCTACTTGTAAATGGTATGAGTAAGTGTGAATCGTGTACACACCTAGTGGTGGACGAAGCCCTTATGAACCATTTCGGATCCATAGTCCTGGCCATCCAAATAGTAAAAGCCAGCAAGGTCACGCTGCTGGGTGACAACAACCAACTCCCTTATATTGACCGCTGCAATCTCTTTCCCCTACACTACAACAGACCAAACAAAATCACCAACATCACAAAGGAATTGTTGTGCACTTATCGCAACCCACAAGACGTAGCGTATGCCCTTAGAGAAATCTACAGTGGCATATACTCGGCTAACACCCGAACTAAGTCCCTACAGCTGAAACGATTTTCAGATGCGCAGATACCCAAGTCCGAAAGAACCCTGTATCTCGTTCACACTCAGGCCGAGAAAGCTCTCTTAATCAGCCAGGGGTACGGATCAGACGAAGGATCGCGCACTCTGACAATCCACGAAGCCCAGGGACAGACGTTCGAGAACGTTGCGATAGTCAGAACAACTCCCAAACAGTCCCATCTCCTGCAAAGTGTCCCACACGCGGTGGTAGCCATCTCCAGACACACAAGAACTTGTGTATATTATACAGATAACGCCACTAACGACGCCACAGCGCGCCTAATATCCATGGCATCGAAGGCTACCATCGAAAAAATAACCGAGTACAACCTCAAAATGGCGATCCGCCGGGGCGATGACGCGGTTAGGGACAAGCTTGCAAATAAAAGATAAATTACTAACATACCCCTAAACCCTCCTCTGAGGTCCTTAACTACATAAAATGACCATACCCCCTACCCCAAAAAATAATAATAATAATAATAATGACAGTACATTTTATTACAACCACATTAACCATGCACGACTGCCTAAACTTAAGATTGTTATTGTAATTTAATTTAGTTTAATTTTATCGCGGAGCAAATATCAAAAATAATTTGTAACACTTTAAAAACAAACACAATAAAGGCACGGAACCAGTGTCCGTGGAATTTCATTAGAATTAAAAAAATAAAATAAAAATATAATGGGCGAAACGAAGTCAGCGAGACATCGCTGGCTCGGCTACGTGGTGAGAATGGAGTCAGTTCGAGCTGCGTAAAGAGTATACCTGGGTCAACCAACTAGCAAGCGCCCGGTAGACCATGTCGAAAAAGATCTAGCCCACCACCTACAAAGGCCGAATTGGCGACAGGTGGCCGAAAACAGATCGGAATGGCTAAATCTGGTGTCGGAGGCCAAGACCCACTTCGGGTCGCTGAGCCAGAGTAGTTAGTAGTAGTAGGTAGTAAGTGATTTTTTTGGTTCATTTCAGTTTTGAATAGCAGAATAACTATAGCAGCATATTGAAAAGGCAAAAATATTCGCTGCAGACAAGTAGGTACTTTTCATACAGGCTGTATCTGTGAACATTTACATCCCTTTAACCACGTGTTCTACTAACCATCAAGAACAACATTTGTTCTATTACTTTTAGAAATTCGCATGAAAAAATTTAAACTTTTCATACAAAGTCCCTCCACATGCCCTCCCAGCTCATGTGTTTCCTCCTTCATACAATCCGGGGTCTTTTAGGCGGGGCGCGAAACGGTATCTCAGCAGGCCATGAGGTGGCAGACACAATGGGTACTTTGTTAGTTCTTTTGAGCCTGTCAGCCTCATATTTGGATTTCACGGCCGCTTACCATCAGGCGGAGTGAGGTCATCCTGATTGGCCTTTCTATAATAAAAAAGTCGGTCACGTGACTTCGTCATTTTGTATGGGGAGTCGAAATAATTTTCGATGAATTTCGAAAAGTCGTTGAACAAATGTTGTTCAGAATGGTTGGTAGAGCACGTGGTTAAAGGGATGTAAATGTTCACAGATACACCTTGTATAAAGTCACTACTCGTAAGTAGATAAAACCTACTTACGTACCCACAGTCTGTCTGTAAATACGGGGTAATATCGGTATAAAGCCATAACCTAACAATTTTATTGTAATGTAAGTAAAACTTATGGGAAAATTTACTTTAAGTGACGTATCGACGAAACTAGCGCCGCTAATAGATATGTATTAATTGTGGCGATTAAGAGACATTTAAAAAAAAGTACAACGGTGAATCCATAAAGGAAAGTATTAAGAATTTTTAAGATGCACTTGTACTAATTCAAGTCTGTAGGCTTTTTTTTTTATTTGATAAGTGGCAAACGAGCAGACAGATCATCTGATGGTAAGCAATTGCCGCCACCCATGGACACCCGCGACACCAGTGGAGTCACAAGTGCGCTGCCAACCTTTTAACCCCACTTTCCCCCGGAATGGGCCTCCGGTATTCTCACGCAGCGAAACACAGCACAGTGCTACTTCACCCGGCTTTCTGTGAGGCCGTGGTATCACTCCGGTCGAGCCGGCCCATTCATGCCGAAGCGGCTCTCCCATGATCAAATAAGTTAATAATATAAGATAATAAGTTTCATTTAATACAGGCAGACTAGTATATTTTTTTTGGTGATTTGAAATGGACAACAATGATTCACTTACTCTCGTTTTAGTTTTCTCGTTCAAGAAACCTTTGATAGTGTTGAATATCGTTTCAAAACCTGCCGGAGTATTGAGATAGTGTGCTCCTTTCATACGAAGTGGCAATGCATCCTGAAGGCAGAAGAGTGGCTATTCAAAACATGAACCCCACGACCCTACGCCAGGAAATACCGACATCTAGTGTGGCGAACTCACTTCCGGAACATGTACTGGCACTATTTTTAGCAACTTTTCTTTTATCTGATCGATGGCAGACTAGCAGACGGATCACCTGATGGTAAAGTGTTTGAGCCCCCCAAGGACAGCAGCTACACCAATCGGCGGCCAATCTTAACGATCAGCCACGCACGCAGTATATATTATACTGCTCAAGTCTGTGCGCAAACCAAAGTGCACTCTCTATTCCCTTACCCTCATATTCCGATGGGACACCAGCGTGACACGACTGGAGAGGGATTGGGTGCAGGATCAACGGATCACGGGGGTACAAGACCGCCAAATTCCAGATTCACGGCTGACACTACGAATTTCTTACGAAAAAATGTTGATACATCTTTTTGGCCAGACCAGGGGTTCGAACCCGGTACCTCAGCATCGCCGTCGCTTTATAGTGCGACCCACTAACCACTGCGCCACCGAGGCAGTTATACTACAGTTCTACATATAAAATGGATGAGTACCTGGCCGGACACCACCATTTTCTTCATTTGCATAGGAGTCATTTGTAAAAAATGTCCCATGGTAACGTGTTCCAAATCCAGAATGTTATGCATTCCCGAGACAATTGTGTTGTCATCTTCCCATAATAAAATCTGAAAATTTCATTCAACATTTTTTTTAATTTACACTTGTGACCACGACCGTTGTTTGTAAAGCGGTCGAAACGTCAAGCTGTGAGTATATGCTACTACGAGTATGTACTTACATATAAAAATAACCGCGTATTGTCCCATATATTTATTTATTTGTACAATTCAACGCAAAAGTTCAAAATCTTAATCAATAATTTATATTACACTTAAGGCTAGAGGGAATGGGTGTTATCTTAAACAAGCAATTTTAGCATGAAATAGAGCCTCTGGTAGTGAACATGGAATTTAGAATACGCGTTGGCACATCTTCTAGTACCTCAATATGCTCTGACTGCATGAGTACAAAGCTATATTTAAACATGTTTGAATAAATCCGTTCAATATTAAAACATAATACTTATACGTTCCTAGTGGCCCGTACTCACTTCATTTCGGGACATAAATAATTTCAAAAGCGGATAACTGCCACACTTAAAGTCATTGATTAACTTAGTTGGCTACTTAAGAAAATATATTGACACTTATTTTATACGCATAAAGACTACCGATACTAAAGTTAATGAAAATTAGATTACATGACGTCTCTGAGTGCGGCCATAGTTCATATTAACTTTGAACCCCCCGTTTTACGCCCCTTTACAAAAATCCCTTCTTGGTGCACCCCTATGTTATAAAATGAACCCCTATAAAGTTCAAGTTTCGAACCTTCACTCCCATATTTCAAATTGCGAACTTAGGATAGTCCCGGAAAAAAACTAGTGTCAGTCTGTTTTAACATTGCGTGTTGGAACGGGATGACTTTGAGATTTAGTAGGTATTAAATTATAGATCGCGATTTGTAATAAGGTGGTTATAGTTTAGGCCGTGCCTTGATAGATTGTTAGTCAGCTTTTGCGTATATAGATTTAGATAGATTATTATAGACTTTACCTTAATAAGGACATTTGAAACTGACAGTATGTCCGTTATATGATATTTATCTGGATTATACCTCCATGGACTTATAAGGCAAATCTTAAAAGATCCAGGTGCAATAGGTTTCGGCAACACTATGTAACTCCTGAAAAATAAAATTAGATATTGGATATAGTATCGTCATCGACATTGTACAAATCATTGCGTAAAGATACATACAAAAAGTGCAAGAGTGCCATTCGAGAGCAAACCAAACACAGTAGGATGCACAGAATTACAACCTTTAGATAACATCACAATAACGACCTGACTTCAAGTATAGCGTAAAGTATCCGAATCATAGATGGTACCAAAAATACATACTCAAATATACAAATGAGTACACATAGGCAAAGCAGGACTAAAGGTTGAACGGCTTAGATCATTTCCGCTTGTAATTAATTTCTCTTGATGTGTACAGGCTTTTTTAATAGTGAACTAACTAAACTGACCCCAACTCCAGAATCTCCTTAAACAGCGGGTCCTTATGATGCAGCCTGTACAACTCGGGAGCGGTCTTGCGAATGGCATAATAGAGATCTAGTTTCTCCTTCGTCCGTTCTAGGCTGTATTTGCATCCTCGTAGGAAGGCTATCAACCACTGGTCATCTAGAATTTATACGATAAGTATAATTTTAAACATTTATAAGAACATGAGAATTCTCTTGCTACTTTATATTATTACTTTATGTTATAATATAAAGTAGCTAGAGAATTCTTGTTTTTATATTATACCTATCCGCTCTAAAATGTATAAGAAAGATCAGTTTTCCGATTTTCATATTCGTTACTGTAGACAAACATAGGTAAGTACTCGTATGTTATTTTATATCTACGGATATAGACTTGGTTTAAGGACTTAGTTTGAAACTATCAGTTCGAATACAACATCTTTTAAACAAGGCTGGCCAAATCTCTCGTCTTTTTCAATCAGTCTAGAACTTCAGAACTAAATTTTAACATGTAGGGACTGAAACCCACCCTGATTCTGGGGACTAAACAGAATAAAAGATATATGTAGCACCAATGTGGCAGACCAATATTCACTAAATTTAATTACTCCAGTAAAAAAGGTATTAATTACCAACCTGTCCTAGCTGATAAATGAGGTTGCTTAGATAGCCAGTCTTTAATATGCTTCAGATCCTCAGCTATTCTCTTCGGGTCCTCATTCAGTTCAGACTGGGCCTTCTCTGCCAGTTCAGGAGTCAATTCTCGTAGAGACATTTTAAACTACCTACTTTGAATTAATGATAACCAGTATTGCGCCACTGTAACTATGCTACGAAATCTACTTCCACAATGAGATTTACTTTTCGATTTAATCAATGATAACGTATCGGCGCTAATTTTATAATATATAACGTAACAGACAGGTAAATTACACATTGGTCGCCTCGGTTGATAACTTGTGTAATGTATGTCTTTAATTAAATACCTACACTGACAAATAATACATTTATGGTCTTAAATTTCGTTGCGATATCGGAATCTCTTTTCAAAATATACATGGTAAAGAGATTCCGAATATGGTCATATGGTGTTAATATTTTCTATCTCCTCTCGTTTATAAGTTACAGATGTTTGAAATTAAGAAGCGATTTAAAAATATAATTATTACATTGTATTTTATATTAAGTACGCTCAAGATTACATTATAATTAGAACATACTTTTATCTAAGAACTATGCTGAAATCCTGTGAAAAATCCATTCAATACTTGGACTTACCTACTCATAGTTGTCTCAAAATCACAAAATGTACGTATGTAATGTAATAATGTATGTATAATGTACCTATATCTTTTATAAATCGTAAAATTATGATTTTTATTGGCAATTTACATGCTCAACTCGTTGAAATAATAGTAGAGTTGTATTTTAAATGTTTGGCGTATAATATAATAAAACTGACGTACTTTGACAGAAAACAAGTATTATTATTTAATATAAATCAAATTCGTTCCTGGAGCTGAGGCTGGCCATCGCTATTCAGCGTGGTAATGCGGCGAGTGTGATGGGATCTTTTGGTTTGGGGGCTTACGGGGGGAATTAATTTAATTTATTTAGGGGACTAGAAACATGTACTAACATAGTTTGTAAGGTAATATTGTTACTAACACCTATGTACTTTATTTAATTGTATTAGTTTAGATATTTGTAATTTAATTTGTAATCGAATATGTAAATGAGATAAAAATTAAATTGATAATGTACCGAATATGTTTGACATTAAGGCTTTATTTTGTAAATACATACTTAATATTACAAACAGATATAAATTATAGCATCATGCAAAATGTAAAAAATAAGTCTTAACAATTTATATAAGTTTAATAAATATAATATCACATAATATGCACACGACCATATTTAAATTTTGAGGTCTGGAAAATCATTTAAGGTGACGGGTAGGGCACACTAGCGACGCCAATTGATTTTTATTTTTAGCTACTAAACCGGATCTATTTTAAACAAATTCGGTGTTACAACTTCTCGGCAAACACTTATGCTATTTATTAAATAGCCATGTTGGGTCCAATGCGTACGCGAAAAATTGATTCACGCCAAAAGCGGATACTTTTAGCGTGAATCAATTTTTTGCGTACAAAAACGGATCCAACATTTGTGCATGGTTATTTAATAAATAGTATAAGTGTTTACCGAGAGGTTGTAACCCCGCAATTGTTTAAAATAGATCCGGTTTAGTAGCTAAAAATTAAAATCGATTGGCGTCGCTAGTGTGCCCTACCCGTCACCTTAAATGACTGTTGATTGGTAAGGTAAGTTGGCCCTAGTCGCTCGTCCAATAACAAACATGTTGCTATGAAATGCTATTTAAAGCGTCCAAGAAGCCGGTCAGTGGGTCCATCCCAAACATATCCCGGGCAGTCTTTGGCCCGCCTGGCCTCTTGGACTCATCAGCGTGATACTGGAGGTCATTCTCCAACCACTCGTCGTACTGTTCCAGTTTCGCTATCCAATGATCTAGAAGTATAAATTATATTCTTTCAGTTAACAATTTAAAGCACGCTCTGCCTGCTTCATCATCATCATCATTTCAGCCAATAGACGTCCACTGCTGGACATAGGACTCCCCCAAGTTCTCCACACAGATCGATCCTGTGCCGCCCGCATTCAATGGATTCCCGCAACCTTCACCAATCAATCAATCAAATAATTCTTTATTTGCATAGGCTTGTATACAGCACTTACAAATCGTCAAACATTTTAATGGCTTAAAACTATTTACCACCAGATCGTCGGTCCACCTTGTGGGGGGCGACTTCCTATACGTGTTTGTCTGCGACTTTGAAGTCTAGTGACTTTGAAGTGGTAGTCGTTACGACTCGGCAGCATACTGTATAGGTTAAACACTTTAGTCTTTAGGTATTGCTATATTTATTCTTTAGGTATTTAGGTTTCGCTATACTTTTCCTCTACCCTGAGGTTGTCTGGAAGAGATCGCTATTAGCGATAAGACCGCCTACATTGTTTTAGTATAATAACTTAGGCTAAGATCTGTAAATTTTGTGCAATAAAGTGTATCTATCTATCTATCTATCTATTGTGGTAATGATGGTGACTGCCTCGGTGGCGTAGTGGTTAGTGGGTCGCACTTTAAAGCGACGGCTGGCAAGAGGTCCCGGGTTCGATCCCCGGGTCGGGTCAAAAACTTGTACCTAACTTTTCAGTAAGAAATTCTTAGTGTCAGCCCGGAGTCTCGAAGTAGATGGTCTTGTACCCCCGTGCCACGGAAAACACGTTAAGCCGTTGGTCCTGCGCCCGATCCCTCTCCGGTCGTGTCACCCTGGTGTCCCATCGGAATATGAGGGTAAGGGAATAGAGAGTGCACTTGTGTTTGCGCATACAGTTGAGCACTATAATATATCCAGCGAACGTGGCTGATCGTTGAGGTTTCGATCGATTTCGATTCACTGATTAATGTACTCTTCATCTTAGCGAGTATTTCCAGGTTGTGTCCAAAATTGACGCCTTAGAGCCCGGGGCACGTCTAGACCATGATTCAGGATTTGGGGAGGCTGAATCCAGAGGTGCATGCTTGGATTCGAACCACGACCTCTCGTATGTAAGGCGCATTGTTATTATCATCATCATCATTTCAGCCAATAGACGTCCACTGCTGGACATAGGCCTCCCTCAATGTTCTCCACACAGTTCAGTCCTGTGCCGCCCGCATCCAATGGAATGAATCCGAAATGAATGGAATCCGAATGAATGGGCGCATTGTTATCCACTGAGCTAATTCACTGAATAATGTAAGTTATGTAGGGTGGTGTTTCTTAGCCAACTGCGACAACATAATTTGTAGTACAACTTCTATAGTACAACTGTTGTACTAAGTATCTTTCTGCCCACCGATGATTTCCTGCAACGTTCCTCCGGACCCTCCGTACTCTTCTGGCATTACTTCTTTTGGTACGAACTTGTCATATATTTCATCAAATTCTTCACCATAGTAATGCGTCTGAAAAGCAATGTAGATACTATAAATATTTAGTGTATGTTAGAATCTATAAGTATTTAATGAATAATAACTGCACGAATGATCACGAAAATACTAAAAAAGTAATACTAATTTATGGCTATGTAATAAATGTAAATGTAAAATCTTACATTTTTTTGGTTATTGTCATCAAATAACGGTTTCACAATGTTCGAAAATACAACAGCACCATGTGGTAAATTCATAAAAATTAAGTTTGAAGCTATGAATGGCACCGATTCCTGAAATCACAGCACAGAGTACTTTTAATACACTGAAAAATTACAGAGTCGATTTATTTACAATCCGGTCGCGGTTATTTGACACGTGGCAAAAGTCGGACCAATGCTGTTTTGACATTTTCATATAGAAAATGCGTTTTACAACGCCCCCTATCATCGTCACTGAAGTGTCTTTTGATCGTGGTAGCGCTGTACATTTGTAAAAAGTATCGCGGCACAGATTTATTTTATTTTTATTTTATTTATTTAGGTTTACTTACAGTTTACATATTAACTCTAACTTAAATAAAAGAAGATATGACATACTTGCTTAATATATAAACCTATTACAAGTAAACTCCACTTGTTTGTTTAAAACTATGTGTGCGGATAAAACATTAGACTTATGACTATTTTATAATTTAAGGTGAGAGCTATTTTGTGCTTAAAATTAATTTACGTACTTTATTTACTGTATCATGGAAGACGTCAACTTGGCTACTGTGGTGATTTAGAATTTTAGAAAGGCGAGGAATGGCAGAGTTGGCACCAAAGACTGTGCGGCGGAGGGGAGGGCAAAGGGGCGTTATAGGTTTTCGAGGGACTCTACGAGGTACTCTTAGGCTAAATAGTGAGAGTAGGGAAGGACAGTCTATTTTACTAGTGAGCACTTTATGCAGGAACGTTATATCTAAAAGGTCCCGTCTTTTCTCTAGTGTAATCATTTTAAAGTATTTGAGCCTATCCTCGTAAGCTGATCAAATAATAAGGGACATCTCATGGCTCGGTTCAGCAAAGACTAGGATATATCTGCTGTGGCAAAGACTTCTAGCCCAAACCGCTTGATTCACATCAAGCACAAATCAAAGTGGTGTCAAAATGTAAACTTTTCCAGTGGTTGTTACCATTTTATATTACTACAAGTGGCTCGCCCTCACTTCGCTACGGGACATTAGTTCCACTTTATACCAATAGATGGCGCTAGGTGTTGATTCATCTCGCAAGCGTTCCGTGTTTTCGGCGGCCGTGCTGTGTTGAGAGTCCGCGATCTCGCGATCGCGTCGATTCTCCACGCACCCCCGACAAGGAGCGCGACCCCGTCGAGTCAGTGTGTGAATAGTGCAATTGGATCATTAGGTGTAATTGTTAATACTGTGCGGGTACACCGAAAATCCAGTTTATGGACCACCCTCACTTATTCTGATAATAAGTTGAGGGTGCTCCTCACCAGAGGGAGCTTCTCCCCCATCAGCTGCCAACTACCCACCCGAGCACGAACATTTTCTGCGGAGCTATGGGCGGGCGGCGAAAGCCCCGCTCACTGCCGCAGCACCCCGAGGACTTGTTGAGTCCTCGCTCACCTGAGTCGGCCGACGAGGACGCAGACCCACGTCCGCCGACGACACTGACGGCGCCGACAGCGTCTGCGGCCGCGGATGTCGGGCTGATTCGTGAGGAATCACAGCCCACTGGCAGTCAGCGGCCGCGGGCGCGCACGGCGGCGACCCAGCCCAGACGACGAAGCCGAAACGGACAAGCGTCCGCGATACGACTCCCCGCCATATCTGCGGGTCGAGACATCGCGGACGCCCACACCACCAGCAGCGAATTCCCCGGTCGTGATGACGGAAGCCGACCTGGAGGGATTCGAGGAGTTCCTGAGGAGGCCATCCCCGACGATGACTGCGTCGACGTCGTACGCGACGTTTGGCGCGACTCGGACTGGAGGTATGAGTGCATCCTATGCGGCGAAAGCTGCCACCCCACCCCCATCTCCTCGTGCACACGGGCCGCAGCAGACGTCGAGTCCGCTGCCGACCCAACACAAATACACACAAGCCCAGCCACCCAACAACACACCCTCTCTGAAAGGTTACCCACCCATCGTGGTGGATAACCTGCCAGAGTGGCCGAAAGTCCTGCGCGAGTTAAAATCTCGCCTGGGCTTCACAGCCAACGCCAGGCCTTTCAAGTCCGGTATTCGGTTTCTGCCCCGGTCAGATACCGAATACCGGATTATACAGCGACTCTTGGTGGAGCTTTCGGAGGAGGATAGCAGTGTGCAGTGGCACTGCTATGCACCGGTCTCCGAGACGCCCATTAAGATTGCCATCATAGGCCTCCCAGCCTCCACGGAGGCTGGAGACATAAAACACAGCCTCACCACTCTAGGGTTTCCGGTCACCCACGTACGCCACATCCCAGCCCGGCGTGAGCGAGCCGGCTGCGTACACCACGCGTCGCTGTCCCATATGGACCAGCGGGAGCTGGCGCGGCTGTACGCGGTCGACGAGCTTCTACACATGCCGGGCATCCGTATCCAAGCGTGGCGGCCGCGGGCCGGACCGCCCCAGTGCCATCGCTGCCAAGCATTTGGCCACTCGTCGGTTAATTGCCGGCGGGAGACCAAATGTGTGCGATGCGCTGGAGGCCATCTGGTCCGGGACTGCCCACGCTCCCAACAGGAGCCGCCGACTTGCGCTAACTGCGGTAAAGCGCATGCGGCGAATGATCGCCGTTGCCCGCAGTTTCGGCGCGAGGCGCGCAAGCGGGGCTCCAAAGTCCCCCCCCCCCCCCCCAATCCCCGACAAGCCCCCCACCTCAGCCCCCGCCACCACCACTTCCGCCCCATCCCGTTCCGCCCACGCCCCCACTGTCCCCTCGGCAGAGATGCCAGAGAGGGCAATGGGTTCCACGCTGGCTCCGCCTGCCAACAACGCCATCGAGCGCGGCGCGGCCGCGACGAGCAGGCGCAGGCGCAGGCGACGCAGGCGCAACAACAAACCGAAGGCAGCGGAGCCAGTGGCCTCCGCCCCCACCTTCATCCCCGACCAGGCCGCCATGCCCCGCGTGGCACGCCAAACCCCACGGAGGAGACTAGAAATCTCCTCCCCCCCCCCACCTCCTCGGCCCCCACTGCACTTACCCCGGCCCCTCCTCCCCCATGCCCGCTTACCACGCATACACCCATCACACGGGCGAAGGAACATGTTCCCCGCCCAAGCATCACACAACAACATCACATGACATAACCACTCGCAGTACCGCGCGGGGACGGTGGGGCGTTCGCGGTAAGCATCCTCAATGCTTGTCGCGAGCACCTCACTGCGCTCCGCGACACATTATCCACCGTGGACACTCAAACACTCCGTGCGATTTACGCAGGAATTTTTGAGGCCACGGTGGAGATACTACTCGGTCCGCATCCCCAGACCTCGGACAGCCGCCACAGCGACGGCCCCGGTCCTCACCCACCGACCCTGACTACGACGACTATACCTGCCACCGACTTGTCACCGGTGGTAGGTGCGACGGTTAGGAACGACTGAGGTGACACGACCGAACCGACTCGACTGGTGGTCTTCAAAAAAAAAAAAGACAACTCAAAAACAAAAAAAAAAAATATTCAAAATTTAAAAAAAAAAAAAATAGACCACCGTTGACTTGACTCCCCCCCGACTTCAAACCCTGCCTCCCCGCATGAGGCCCGCACGGCTGAAGGAGCAAACTCCTCGCCGGGCCAGCTCCACAACACCCAGACCCGGGAGGGTCTGTGAGAAGATGCCCGGGTAAAGAGCCTAGGCTCGAGGCCCGTACTCTCGCACCACGGCGAGAAAGACCTTGACGACGACGTGTTTTCGGCATACCGCTGTCTGTAGGATATTTATGTTCCATTTAAGTGAGGTGAATTAGAGGTTGATGTTTCCAGTTATATAATGTATGTTTTAGTATTATTTTTTTTTGGTTCTCAAACGTTGTTATATACTTAGAATAAGGCATGTTACAGGTTATGTTTTTAGTAATAGTGTACTAATTAAATTATTACTGCAGGACACTTGGCTTACACTGTAAAGCATGTAAATAAGTAAATAAATAAAATTATGTTTTTCTTTAAAAATTATGTATGTCAGTAAATACATCTGTCTCTTGTTCTGTAATTGGTACGTACCTATATCACTTTTAGCGAGCATAAGTATAATTTTTGCTGTAGGTAGGTAAATACACAAAAATCCTTACCCTTAGATACAGCCATTTCTTCGTTTGAGTCGTTGACAATTGGAAAAGGGGTAACATACTGCTATCCTTAAAGTCTATGACA
Organism: Marasmia exigua; assembly: GCA_019059595.1. Lineage (NCBI taxonomy): Eukaryota > Metazoa > Arthropoda > Insecta > Lepidoptera > Crambidae > Marasmia > Marasmia exigua. Next base: position 6,506,202 of record CM032467.1, read on the forward strand.
CAGATACACCCCGCCACTATAGCATTGTCATCATCCATGATCATAACCTAAAATAAAAATTTAAACTAAATCTTAGTTGGTATCATATGGTTGGTATTTAGTTTTTGTGGCACTTTTAAAAACTGAACACAAACCGTTAAATCTCTATGTACCTACATTCAGGTAGTTATAATCGTTCATTGTTCAATGTTCCCATACCTTATCGATAATTTGTCCAACACAAAGTGCATCCAAAATGGTTTGTTGAGACAATTCAAGCACTCCAGTTCGTATCAAGCATATTCGAGGGCCCGCTGGATCCTTGAGTTTAGGTAACGGTAGGTAAATTCTGAAAAAAGAGTTCAATAGCTAGGTACTTCTTTTACTTAGGTACTCAATGGACAACACATCATATTTTTAACATGTCCATATTGTTTTTTTTATATGAAAAAAGACATAAAATTAACGGACCCTTATTTTTTCTTTTTTCAAAATTTGGCCATTTTCATACATAAAATAATTATTGAAATTCTTTATATTCTAAATAGACGTAAGCGCCAAATGACGTCATCGGACGGCTGAATACAGCGATATTCCTTTGCTTATCATTGTTTTAATAAAAAAAAGGTACTACTGTCAAAGGTAAATAATACTAGTGTCAACATTGTCAACGTCATTCATACATTCAACGTTGACAAGTTGTCTTTTTTTTTGACAGTTACATGTCATGAGTTTGGCATTACGTAAATTTAAAACTATAATGTGCTAAGCAAAGAAATATTTTACATTCTGCCGTCCGATGACGTCATCTTACGTTTTTTAGTTTTTAATTTTTTTCTCAGTAAATAAGCAATATAAAAAATGAATAAATATATATTCGAGCAGCGGAAAAGTAAACAAAGAATTGGTATTTTTTGTTTCAGAGCTTAGCAATTTTGAAATGTTGTCCATTGTTTTTCCGAAATCAATGGAAGGTATTATTTATGGTAAGTAATATTTATGGTAATGTTGACAAAATTTTCGTCAAAATGTAATAATATCAAAATACATCACAGGAATGTTTGCATATAAACATCATGAAAATCGTCTCGGGTATTTTCTCAAATAGGGATTACTTACATTATTTCAGATAATTATTCTGAACGAGTAACGGTGATCCAGTTGGTCTGGTCCCCTGGCTAAGGTTGCGATGGTAGACGGCATTCGCTTCATTGTAATTACCAGACTTCCCGAATCCTGGATCATGGTCCAAGCTTACCCCGGGCTCCGAAACGGCAGCTTTGGATGCAACTGGGAATTTCAAGCTAAGATGAGGGAAAGGAGATCACATGTACTGTCCGCTCATAGTTCTAAATTTTTTTTTCCAATTTGTAACGATATGAAAAATCCATAAACTCAATGCTTTGATAGTTGATATTTTTTATAGCAATCTATTGCAATTTATCCTTAAGTAAATAACATATTTAAAAAAATCATCTCGTGTTCAGGCGAATATACCTACAATATTAATGAGACTATCAACAGCTCATGTCGAATCAAGCACTTACAAATTTCGTCGGCTTAATAGTGCGTTCAGGGGTCTAATTGGTAAAACATTCACCCGGATTTTGGAAGGTGTGGGTTAGAGTCCCGCCTGAACATGAGATGAAATTTTTAAGTCTGTTATTTATTCATGCTTTGATTATTTTCATGTTATATCTTTTTTCAAATGGTCAATCTCACTCACCCTTTACTAAAAAGCTCCTTGAATCTGTCATCTTTGTGATGCAACTGGAATAATTCAGGAGCTGTACCACGAAACGTATAATATAAGTCTAATTCCTTTTTTACACCTTCCAAGTCGAACCCACTTCCTCGAACATAAGAAGCCAACCATTGGTCGTCTGCAATCAATGCGATGTTGTAAGAAATCCTACAGGTTGTGGTCTAATACCCTAGGCCCATGGGGTAGCCACGGTAGGGCAAGGCCACCTTACCATGCTTGCCCCACCCTGACTCTGACCTGTAAGGTACCTAATTAACAATGATCACAGTAGATACAGCTATTTGGGTTCATTGTCCGCAAACATAGATGTTAATATAGACATGCCCTGGGTCTGACTGACTATGATCTCAGTACTAAAATAAATAATTTTTTATTTTAGAGTTAACTATTTAACGCATTTTAATCATGAAAGGGCTTATTTATAAACGTTCGATACCACCATGTTTACTTACAGTTTGTTACTTTCTATCTAACATACGTATCTTGAATTTCGAATGATCAAATAGAACTTTTTTTAATTAACATGGTATCACAAAGCGTTTATGAATAAGTTCGTAAGGCTGATATTAATGATCTTAAACGAACATAACTATTAGTTAATAGTATAAAGTATATCTTCAATCCCGGATTCCAGGCATGTCCATTTTATTTGAAAAAATCGCAAGTAACGAAAATAGCTCCACCTACTCCGATCATTGCTAATTAATGATCCACGACGTCGACTAAATCCATTTCGTTCTATCATACACTAATGAAATCAAACATTTTTCGCCAAGGAACAAAGGGTCTACAAAAAATCGCTTACAAATTGCATCAATCGTACTAACTTCGAATACAAAACTACTTACTCGTAAAGTTCACACTCGAGGGTCATCAGTCGGCACAGAAAAATTGCGATCAAAACAAAAAGCACGCTAGTTACGCCCCACGCTGTGCACATGGCTGCCCTACCCTAAGCCTATGACTGCCTCACCCTGAACCCATGGCTGACTATGATGAAGATAAAGATAAAACATTCTTTGTTCAATTTAGGTCCATACAGAACACTTATGAATGTCAATATAGGTACATATATTATCATCTACCGCTGGTTCGGAATGTCGATTTCCACTGAGAAGACACCAGCAAGAAACTCGGTAGTTACTCTTTTCAAATATTGATGATGTTACCAAATTGAAAATAATCTTTAACAAGTGAGCATGAATTTAACACGAGAAAATTTCCGTGCAATGATTTTCTGACTTTCGATGTCAAATAAGTCAACAAGAAAGTTATGATAGACATTGATTGGCCTTTCAGGATGAAGCTCTGATGGTTGGATGGTTTAATGAGTTTAAACGTGATCGTACTAATCTCACCGATGATTTGCGTGAGGGACGGCCATGTACGGCGACTACCGAAGATAACATCAGTGTTGTGCGGATCATACGAATAGAGGCTGACAAAAGAGTGACCTATCAGCAGATTCGGACAAGTTTAGGCATTGGTATGAGTCAAGTACACAAAATCATTCATGAACATTTAGGGGCCAGGAAGCTTTGTGCTCGGTGGATACCTCATAATTTGACAGAGGCCCAAAAACTACGTCGTGTTGATTGGTGCCGCGAAATGGTTCAAAGATTTAACGGAGGTGACTCAAATGCTGTGTTTGACGTACTAACAGGTGACGAAAGCTGGATTTATTGTTATGATCCTGAAACTAAAAGACAATCTGCTGAATGGGTGTTTCCATTCGAGGAGTTGCCAACTAAAGTGAAGAGAGGTCGTAGCGTGGGAAAGAAGATGGACGCCTCGGTCTTCGGAATGACAGGACATATCGCAACAGTTTGTTTAGAGGATCGAAAAACAGTTACCACAGAGTGGTACACTAACAACTGTTTGCCACTTGTCTTGGAAAAAGTTCGGGAAAAACGACCTTGCAGTAGAATCCTCCTTCACCGCGACAACGCCTCGCCGCCCACAGGCCAAGCAAACACTCGAGTAATTGGCGACGTCAGACGTAGAATTACTGGTTCACCCGCCATATAGCCCAGACCTTGCGCCCTGCGATTTTTATTTATTTCCAAAAATAAAAGAAAAACTGAAAGGAAAACGTTTCACGGACGCCGAAGAAGCAGTGGCTGCGTATAAAAAGGCCGTCGAAGAGACCCCTAAAGAAGAGTGGGCCAAGTGCTTTTCTCAGTGGTTTTATCGAATACAGCGATGTATTGATGTGAAGGGACACTATTTTGAAAAGATATAGTAAAAGTTACAACTTGCTAAATTGTTCAGTTTTTGATTTTCAAAGAACTTTCAGTGTCGCCCTCGTACAAAGTTTCAATTGAGAAGAAAAAAAATACAGTTGTCAAAGTTAACAGACTACTATGAGTAACAACTCCCAAGACTAATCGATTAACCTGACCAAGAATCCTTATCATTTAAATACTCTTGTACACTATAGTAACCTTTCTTCATAAGGCAGGTTTTAATATGGGGCTTAAACTTATCCAGTGATAGGTTAATGACATTATTGAACATTATGGGAGCTTATTGAACATCGTAATACTTAAGCCAACAAAGGAAATACCGATTTTATTAAGTCTGAGGACTGGGACGGCAAGTCTATGTTTATTTCTGGTGTTAAGACTATGACTATCGGACTTTTTTGGAAAAGTGTGCAAGTTTTACGTACATACATAATGCAGTCGAGGATAAATAGGGAAGCCACGGTTAAAATATTTATTTCTTTAAATATTTCTCGAAGTGAGTCACGTGATCTAAGGCACGGATGGCCCTTTTCTGTAATACAAAAATAGTTTGTATGTCAGCAGCAGACCCCCACAACAGTAGACCATATGACATCACACTGTGGAAATAGCTGAAATAGATAGACCAGTCTTGCCGTCTCGATATCAGTCAGACTCCAAATTTTTTTTACTGCATATTCAGCGGAACTTAGTCTTCCTGCCAACGCGGCAATATAGGGACCCCACTGCAATTTTGCATCTATAGTGATACCAAGAAAAACCGTGGAATTAATGATTTGAATAGATTCGTTATTCATCCTAATACTAGTATTAACCTGCCTTACATTTAACATGGTGAATTTTACACATTTCGTTTTCTTTCAGTTAAGAAGTAAATTATTAGTCGTAAACCAGTGCAATACCTGTGAAAGAGTATCATTTACGTCGTCAATTGATTATCTATATCTATATATGTCCATGCCTAACCGTTAGAAAGTAGGTAGATTGATGATGGATGACATACTGTTGATTGCTTGTACGTACAAGATTGCATCTTAGGTATGATTACGAGTAAATTTTATACGTAGTCTTATGTGTCTGGCAGAGAATATGTTTATTTACTTTCAAAAAGGTCGTTACCTGTATTGGCATATAAGTGAGGTTGTTCCGATAACCAATCTTTGATGTGTTGCAATGCCTTTTCCATTTTCTCCGGATCTTCGTTCATTTTAATACGAGATGCTTCTGCCAGCTCCCGACCCAAAGGACGTACAGGCATTTTCTAAAACCCTTAGCTAAGCTAAAAACAGTAAACTACGAGTAACTAAGCTCACTCGGGTTTGTCGCGTTGCTTACTGAAACTATGTTCACTCGTATCTTTTATTATTTCCTTATCTTTTTTTCGTCATTATCTCTGAAGCATACGTAAAAACAAATATTCCGATAAGTAACTCGAGTTACTTTCCGACTTATTTACATAATATACGACTTAAGAATATATAGGACGTTGGCCGCTCAGTGGATAAGAACGCATCTTCCATACGAGGGATCGTGGTTCGAATCCGAGCATGCACCTCAGTATTTTTCAAATCTATGTGCATATTTCTACCACTAGCTCGATAGTGAGCTGGTATATTTTACATTTTTGGAAACATTTAAAAGCTAATGGATTTGAGGATAAAGGAGTTTCACAGATTATCATTTGGTGATTAATAAAATTTCGTGTAAATATCTAGTTAAAAAAAAAAACATTTATTCATAAGTGTAGGAATTATATGTATATTTTTGGTATGAAATCTCTTTAAATAATGGACCATCCGTCATCCCCTTACAAAGTCATAGTAGGTAGGCTAACAAGAGGGCCTAATTTAATTAAAGCAGACGTTACGACCGAATCGGAGTTTCTCTCTCTTTCAAACGCGCTGTGTGTCTTCTTTGTTTCGATGCGACAGGTATATTCTCGTTCGTTACGGGATGGCTTTAAATTTTATTTTATTTTAAGATTCTAAATCACCACAGTAGCCAAGTTGACGTCTTCCATGATACAGTAAATAAAGTACGTAAATTAATTTTAAGCACAAAATAGCTCTCACCTTAAATTATAAAATAGTCATAAGTCTAATGTTTTATCCGCACACATAGTTTTAAACAAACAAGTGGAGTTTACTTGTAATAGGTTTATATATTAAGCAAGTATGTCATATCTTCTTTTATTTAAGTTAGAGTTAATATGTAAACTGTAAGTAAACCTAAATAAATAAAATAAAATAAAATAAAAATTAATCCACCAGTACCCTTACCATGAGTTTGAAAAACTGTGCTCGCTATCGAAATCTATCGCGTTGTCCCTTTCATTGTGCATGTGAAAGAAACAGATCAATAGTTTTAGATAGCGAGGAAAGTATTTCAAACTCACGGTAAGGCCTCAGGTCTCTCAATTTTCTAACGCGACCATCTAATGACAAATTGAACTTGAAAATTTCAAACAACTTTAAAGTAATAAAAATATTTAGTTGTACACATAAAATTACAGGAGCGTACTAACTAACCCCACTTAAAATATTACAGTAAGCTTTATACAGGTGTACTTACAAATAAGTATATGTATATATATGTGTACAAGTAAGTATATGTTATTAAAATGTATCAATACGGGGATTAACACGATATTTATTATGTGAAACAACATTCTGTACTCACATATTTGGCTCGACGTTTCGGCTACGTTACAGCAGCCGTGGTCACGGGCGGACGAGCGGAGTGGTATGTGAGTACACAATGTTGTTTCTCATAATAAATATCGTGTTAATCCCCGTATTGGTACATTATAGTTATAATGCAACGCGAAAATCTAAAAAACTAAGTATATGTTTATGTTTTAAGCATATGTTTACTTAAAGATATCGAACAAGCCAGCCAGCGGATCCATCCCAAACATATCCTGTGCAGTCTTTGGCTTGCCTGGCCTCTGGGACTCATTGGCGTGATACTGGAGGTCATTCTCCAGCCATTCGTCGTACTCTTCAAACTTTTCCATCCAGTGATCTAGAAGTATAAGACATGAGCTGTGTCAGTGAAAAAGTACATTCTTCTAAAAGGGCTTTCGTTAAACTATGCGCAGGCGTCCGCCTCAAGCGTGAACAGCACGTAATAGATTATTTTGCTTAAGGTGACGGGTATGGCACACTAGTGACGCCAATCGATTTTACTTTTTGTACGTTTTGTAATAATGTATTCAAGCCAAAAGTGATGCTTTTAGCGTGAATCATTTTTTTGCGGACGCGTTGGACCCAACATTTGTGCATGGTTATTTGATTATAAATAATATAAGTGTTTGCCGAGAGGTTGTAACCATGAAATTGTTTGAAATAGATCCGGTTTAGTAGCTAAAAATTAAAATCGATTGGCGTCGCTAGTGTGCCCTACCCGTAACCTTAAGTAGGGCTTAGGTAGGGCACACTAGCGACACCATTTGATTTAAATTGTTAGCATCTAAACCGGATATCTTTTTTACAATTTCGAAGTTCGAGCATCTCGAAAAGAACTTATACTATTTATTCAATACTTATAATTAACTTTTTGGTCTGCTTCCTACTCGAAATATGCATTTCCGCCAAAAATTCGAGTGCAAAAACAGATCAAAAAGTTAGTTATAAGTATTAAATAAATAGTGTATATTCTTTCCGAGAGGCTCGAACTTCGAAATTGTTAAAAGGATATCCGGTTTAGTGTCTATCAATTTAAATCGATTGGCGTCGATAGTTAGGGCCACCCGTCGCCTTATTTAATTTGCATTTTCACCCAGCATATGAACCCAGCAGATGCCACCCTCACCGTGCACCATCAGTCCACTTGTGGCCACGGTTGCTGTAACGGAGCCGAAACGTCAAGCAACAAAAAGTGAGTTCATTTAATCATATACTGTTGAAGCAAATAAATGATTTCTGATTTCTGAACATTTCTACGTTAGATTCTTACAGATTGGTCTAGAGATTCCTCTGCTATCAGGATGCCGATCCTAGAAATTTATGGAAAAAATCTAAACTCGTCCAAAAATGTACTCTAAGCGAAATGTTATGGAACAAAAGTGAGTACATTTAATACTGTTGAAGCAAATAAATGATTTCTGATTTCTGAACATTTCTACGTTAGATTCTTACAGATTGGTCTAGAGATTCCTCTGCTATCAGGATGCCGATCCTAGAAATTTATGGAAAAAATCTAAACTCGTCCAAAAATGTACTCTAAGCGAAATGTTATGGAACAAAAGTGAGTACATTTAATACTGTTGAAGCAAATAAATGATTTCTGATTTCTGAACATTTCTACGTTAGATTCTTACAGATTGGTCTAGGGATTCCTCTGCTATCAGGATGCCGATCCTAGAAATTTATGGAAAAAATCTAAACTCGTCCAAAAATGTACTCTAAGCGAAATGTTATGGAACAAAATACTGAATGAAAATGTGTATTTCAGAAGTGCGAATGCATACCGATGATTTCCTGCAGTGTTCCTCCTGAACCTCCGTACTCTTCTGGCATGACCTCTTTTGGGATAATCGCTTCATATATTTCTTCAAATTCTTCACCATACAATTTAAACTGAAAATAGGCAGGTAAATTACAACAGTGATTAGTAATAACTAAAATAAAGAACCCTACCTACATATTCACCATTTTAGATATTTAATATAAAAAAAATATCTAAAACTGTATATGTAGGTAGGTAGATGATGAATATTCTTTTTGCCGTTTCTGGATTGTTATTTTTCACTTGAAAATGATCAAGAGAAAAATATCTATCAATCCAGAATATTATAGCGAAGTGGTGGGATAACTCACAATTCTTTTGTTTTTCTCGTCAAGTAACCCTTTTACAGCGTTCAGAATCATTTCAAAACCATTTGGTAAATTGATAAAAACTGAGTTCAAAGATAAGAATGGCACCGAATCCTGAAATAATAGTATTTCTGATATTTTATTAGTTTTAGCGAGCACCTTAGGACTATCACATGTTTGTAGAAAAATCTTATTCATATAAATCGAAATACCGTACTTGCTGGCACGCAATCACTTTCTTCATTTGAGTAGTTGACAGTTGAAAAACATCGAACCAATTGCTATCCTTAAAGTCCACGACGCAGCTACTCCCCGTTACTATAGAATTATCGTCGTCCATCATCATAACCTTAAATGAAATTTAAAACCAAACCCTTTTTATTACAATAACTTTGTGTGTCCAACTTTTTGAAATGCCTGTTTCATTTTGCAATTTAAAAACTAAATAATAGGTACATAATGACTATTGACTGCCTCAATGGCGCTGTAAGGTGTTGCGCTTGACGTCCCGGATTTGATCCCCCGGGAGGAGCAAATAGGACAATGGTGAACTTCCATATAACATTTTTGTTAGTATATATTTTTTTATTTCTAGGTATGAAAAATATTAAGCAGGCTCAAAGTCACCCAGAGAGCAATAGAGCTCTCTCTCTATTGCTATGCTCGGAGTCTCTTTGCGTGATCGTATCAGAAATGATGAGATCCGCAGGAGAACTAAGGTCACAGACATAGCCCAAAGGATTGCATGCTTCAAGTGGCAATGGGCAGGGCATAACTAGGAGAACATACGGCCCTTGGGGCGGAAACGTGTCCTCCACTCGAGGGCTTGGGGTCCTCGAGTGGAGGACACGTACAGGAAGTCGCAGCCGTGGCATGCCCCCCACAAGGTGGACCGACGATCTGGGGAAGATCGCGGGAATTCATTGGATGCGAGCGGCGCAGGACCGATCTGTGTGGAGATCATTGGAGGAGGCCTATGTCCAGCAGTGGATATCTATTGGCTGAAATGATGATGATGATGAAAAATATTCGTATTTCTAACTTTTAGCTACCAACGGTTCAATTTCTACCTTTATGTCATACTAATAACAAATAATTGTTTTGTTGCTCCATCCTTCTGATGATAATCTTCCATACCTTTTCGATGAGTTGGGCAACACAAAAAGCGTCCATAATGGTTTGTTGAGTCAATTCAAGCACTCCAGTTCGTATCAACCATATCCGAGGGCCTGCTGGATCCTTGAGTTTAGGCAACGGTAGGTAAAACCTAAAAAAATATAATTAAATACTCCTTTTACATCGTCAACAGCGAATACAGGTGTTTTATCATTTTCCTGCGTCAAGTGACAACAAATGAATCCTCCTTGGGTCTTTTATAATAAACTAAATGAAAATAATGAAATATGTTTATAATAGGCTTAGACCACAGCATTGTTAAATTGTCTAAGATAATAGGTATTTATTAGACATTTATTTGTGTCATGTAATAAAAGACCACAAATAGGTAGGTACAATCAGCCACTCATCCATCTGATTACTACAAACTGTCAAAATATTTGTTGTTGAACCAAACATGTTCGAAGTTAGAGTGCGAAACAATTGAAGGAATGAGGGCCTATTCTGGAGCTCTCGACATTGAAAGCAAATTGAAGATTTGCATGGACGAATGTATGAAATCTCCAAATCTGCCTTGAATGTCGATTGCACGGGAATTGCCTCTCAGATTTGTCTGCATTGATGAGTCCGTCCGTACCTATAGGTACCTTTGTCCATTATAGCTTGTTACCTGCGTGTTAATTTTATTTTTATAACAACAATGAATTTACTGTCGATTTTAATAGGTAGTATCTTTGGGAACCATTTTTGGAATAGCTTTTTAACACAAGTAAAACATTTTATTGCACTATCAACATTTTTGACTCTCAATATGGTAAAAGTCGCTAAAACTCGTACGTGTGAGAGCTGTCAATAAATATGAAATTCTATAAAGGAGACGAACTTCTTTTCATAGAAACTCTTAACTAATATCCAGCTGGTCTAAAATGAATGAAAATTAAAATAATGTAACATATTGAACTCGTATCAGTTTAAAGAAATCCAAGTCTTGCATCCAATTCATAGTATAATTTTGTAAAATATTATTTCCTAGGCCATCTACGGTAGGTACTTTCAAGCAAAACTAAAAGTAAAATGCATTTATACCTATTATTCAATATAAATGTAAATAATTGGGTGAGGATGCAACGTTTGATAAGCTCTATAGATTAGAACTCTCATTTAGCCGACTGCTTTTTAAGGGATATATATTCCGTCTCGTTTCTTTCATTTCCCTAGTATGTTTCCGTCCTGCTGTCCCGCATTTCAAGCTACGTAATATCATAGACTAATTATACATAATTAATTCCATGGTTATATTGAACAAACTATGCCTACGTTCACTAATTCATCTAAGTACTTATAATCTTAATCCTACGCTTTTGAGGATACGAAATGAATAACGTAAAGTTATAAATGTATTTTTTAATTTAGTAGTTAGAGGTGAACCTCACCCTTTTCTGAAAAGTTCCTTGAATCTGTCATCTTTGTGGTGCAACTGGAAAAATTCGGGAGCTGTTCCGCGACAGGTATAGTATAAGTCTATACTTTCTTTTACTTTTTCTAAGTTGAATCTATATCCGCGAATATAGGAAGCCAGCCATTGGTCGTCTGCAATCAAGGCAATTCAGAAGGCAAGGCAAAGAAGAAGTCCAGACTTCTCACAAAGTCTGGGGGCCTATTCTCGATCACTCGGCATTAAAGTTGAGTTAAAGATTTGTATAGACGAATGTATGAAATATCTATATTCTATTTCAATGTCGAGTGCACAAAAATTGCCCGCTGTAGTAAAGTACTGTAACTGAAACTACCTATATACTGGCCCACCGCAGGGCAAAGGCCTCCATCATATCATCGCTGATAGCAGCGATGATATGATGGAGCCTAATCCCATCATAGGATGGGATTAGGCTTAATCACCACGCTTGCCTAATGCGGATTGGTGATCACAATCTCGAGCTATGTTCCAAAAATTCAAAACATATCTTTGCTAGACCCGGGAATAGAATCCAGGACCCCAAGATCACGGCCTGGTACTTAAGGTGACGGGTAGGGCACACTAGCGACGCCAATCGATTTTAAGCTTTAGCTAACCGGCTTTTACTAAACCGGATCTATTTTAAACAATTTCAGAGTTACACTCTCTCGGCAAACACTTATATTTAATAAATAATCATGCACAAATGTTGGGTCCGTTTTTGTATGCCAAAAGTGGCCACTTTTGGCGTGAATCAATTTTCACGGTTGTAGATTGCAACCCCGAAATTATTTAAAATAGATCCGGTTTAGTAGCTAAAATTAAAATCGATTGGTCACCTTAACCAATAGACCAATGAACGGGGCGATGTAGTACGTAAAGTAATATGTCTAAACTTAAAAATATCTACATTACGTTTGATATAAAAATGTTGAAATAACGGATGCAACCAGGACTAAACGCGACGACCTATCCGTACGAGTATTTAATCAATCATCATCAGCCCACATCCACCCAATGCTGAGTATAGGCCTCTTCTTTATCACGCCACTCCCTTCTGTCCCCTGTCAGCCTTATCCATTGTCTCCCCACTGACACTGAGTGTGTAGGCTATAGTGGACATGGGCAGGACACCTGACAAGGTGTAAAGAAGATAGGTGGACTATTAAACTGACCGAATGGCAGCCGAGAATGGGGTGACATCCTGTGGATGGTCCGACGATATTGTAACGAGTATAATACAACATCAAAATTTTATGAAAATATTGGTTAATGAATATAAGTATCTAAGCACTGTCATTTCTATACCTTTATTATAATTAATAAATTTTACTAACACTGACTTTGAATGAAAGATGTTTATTTATTTTGACAGACGTCTAACTTTGAATGAAAGATGTTTATTTATTTTGACAGACGTCTAACTTACCTGTATTAGCATGTAAGTGAGGTTGCTCAGCTAACCACTCTTTAATATGTTGCAATCCGTCCTGCAACTTCTCCGGATCTTCCTTCATTTTTATACGAGATGCCTCTGCTAGCTCTGGGTTTAATGGTCGTATAGGCATTTTCTAAAAGAACTCGCGAAGCATAAAGTAGACGAACAAAAATGAATCTCAAATGTCACCGTGGTTTGTCGTGTCACTCAATGCCATAAACATTCAATCGTTATCTTTGATTAAGTCCCCCTATCTTGTATAGAGGCATCACTACTTCCAAGCGTAACATGTTTAATCATTTCGAAATATGTAGAATCGAATTTTAGAATAGTTGTTCATAAGGTATGTAATAATAAGTCTAACGAATAGAAAATATCATTTTGTCACCTATTTCTTATATAAGTTAAATGTTATAGTTATGAGAATAAAGAAAATTAAACCGTAATAAAAAAAAATATTTGTCTCTACCCTAAAATAATTTGCCAATGTCAAGTAACTTATGGAGAATAAGTAGGTAGTCAACAGCCGAAGTCAGTCAAAGTGACAGTCACTCAATGAAACGCCGGTGTTTCGTTTTATCGACCTACGGATTCAACGGATATCACTCTAATAGCAATCGCAGGTTTTAAGACTCCATTAGGTCCAAGCAAGTTGTCACTAGACAACTTGCGACACACAATAGCAGTGTTAAAAACAATACAATTCAACGATTCTAATTATTAGAATCACTTTTCGGCACTGCATTGGCACAAATAAACACCAAATTTGTCCACTAAAAACCACTAGACACTAATTTAAAACCTTTGAATTGCATCAGGCCACGCGGCGGAGCCATGAGTTGCACAGTTAGTAGGTTTTTTATGTCATAGGTGGCAGACGAACACCGGATCGTTTGATGGTAAGCACCGCCCATAGACACCCGAGAAACAGTGGAGTCACAAGAGCTCTGCCAACCTTTATACCCCCATTTCCCCCGGATTGGGCCTCCAGTACCCTCACTAACGCAGCGAAATACAGTAGAGCTTCACGCCGGTTTTCTGTGAGGCCGTGGTATCACTCCGGTCACCCTGGCCCACTAATGCCGAAGCGTGACCCCCATGGCAAAATTAGGTAACAGCTACACCCTAAATAATTCAAATCTATCAAATGTCAAACCCATTTGGTTCAATAAAAAATGAAAAAAAAATACAAATTGCAATAACCCGACGCATACCTGCATCTGTACTTTACTGTTATAAACACAATAAATAATGGTAAATAGAAAAAGAAAACTTGCCGTAATTTAAAACAAAACATTTATTCCAGTGTATTTACACATAGTATCACTAAATAAATTTTACATTTACAACCCTGTTATTTAGTTTAAGTTGGTACTGAATTAATAGTTATAAAGTATGACACTAAAATAATTTTATCATTTCCACATATTAATTTTGAAATTCATATATTTTACATAACTTGTCCAGACTAATAAGATCACAGAAGTTATAAATTATGGCTGACTAAAATAATACCTACATACATAACTACAACAATTTTATAATTATGATTTCATTTTATATTGTCTGTTCAAAAACATCAAGAAATACTAATTGGTATACAACCTGTGCGGATAAAGATGGGATCAGAAATGGCGGCGCATCTATTCACTTCTCGCTCGCACACTATTTGCGTCTATACTCGCTCGAGTATACCCCACGAGTGCGAGTATACACATTTCTCATCCCATTCTTTATCCGCACAGGTAGTAAAAGTATTATTTCTTCATTCAAAACTGATTCGTTTCTGATAATAACTAGATATATATTTAAATTAATAATATACTTATTTAAATACATTCCTGAAAATAAATAAAATAAAGTAATACAAAAATAAATAAAAAATTAGGCCTTACTGAACTTACCTACATGCGTTAGATGTGTTCTTCCTTAGGAATATTTAAATGAAAACCCATATGTTTGATCTCCTCAACGCAGTAACCGTATCCAGCCAGTGGTCGTTAAACCCAACATTACAAACACACTGATTTTCGTTTGGTTTCTTAAACTTACAAATGCTCATTCTTTTAGGGTTTCAACTGATTGCAAAACTGTCCTAAATATCATACAGACGTCATTCTGTTAAAAAATACTAAGGATTTCTACAGTTTAAATGTTTTATTATTTTGTCCCTGATTGGATTGCTGACGGCTAGCGGCTGAGAGGAAATTCTAGGATACTATGTTACGCAACAAGGTGGAATCCTATGTTCAGCAGTGGACAGATGCTAGATCTTGGTAGTACGAAAATGGTTAGATATCTGAATATGCTATGAGAGTATTCATTTGTGGTTTTATTAAATTCACTTTTTTAAACTGAAAATCAATGTCGAGTTATTAATAGCACAATATAACAAGAATTTGTTATACTGTGTTGATAGGTACCTATAAAGTTTGTAATATGATTCGACAATCTAACTCCCTATTTTTTTATTGATTTACTACATTACAATATAAACCCAACATCTATCATATATCATATACTTGTCCAAACAATAAATAAATAATTAGGTAAATTTTGTGTAAATCGGCATAAGAATCTGTAAACCGTTCGCATTTTTAATCCTCAACGTAGCTTATAAAATGTTGTTTTTTTATAGAACATCTATTTATACTCGTCTAGAATTGATTGTAAATGAAACATTTTAGGAAATTATTTTAGGAAAAATGTTGCATCTCCGATGCTTTGAGAAAACTACCTTCTAGATGTGAACTTATATAACTAATATTAACGTATTATAAATAAAATTAAATAAATCACAAACATCAGCTAATCAATTTAAGCCTAATTAAAATATTTTCTTACAGACTACACCGTTTGCACTAGGAAGCATTGGAATTATTATACTGCGTGACGTCACCGATACCTACTTATATTAATGGCGAATTGCAAAGGTTAAGTATTTTATTAACGCATTTAGTTAAACATCCAAAATTCATAAAAAAACTTATAAGTATGTAGCTTATAAAATGTTGTTTTTTTATAGAACATCTATTTATACTCTACAAATTATTCATGCCGAAGTACGTTTTCGTGACTTATAAATAAGAACAATAAGAATATGTATTTCGGATTTCCGTTCAGTAACTTCTATTACTGATACAATCATGGAACATTATTCAATATAAATATTTACTCTGACTTAAAATGATATGCCTATTCGGTATATATCAACGCATCACTTGTTTCGTTATTTTTTATTAAATCTACACTCGTATTAAACCTTCTACGTGTCCGAAAACATATTCTAATTCATTTGTTTAGTTGTTTACAAAAAATATCGAGTAGCGGACTGTTTCTTTTTTTTGCGTAATAATACGCAACAATTTATTACTGTGACGAACTAGTAAACATTTAAAGTACATAATACATTAATAAACAGGAACATGAATGTCCAAGTGACACACACATATACATATAAGCAAGCAATCGACCTATCTAAATTATTATCAAAGTGAGACCAAGTTACTGAAAACTATCTTAGGGCCGATTTGACCCATCTTATTCCGATACTAAATCTATGGTATAACGCTCATTCTATACAAATCTGACGTTATACCGTAGATTTATCCACGGATAAAGATTGGTTGTATCAGCCCGTAGAGTAGAAATATAAAAACTTTTCAATATTTATAGTATCGATTGCTAACCTGAGTGTGTTTTTGTTACAAAATATTTTAACATTAGTGACATCAAATAAGATCGACCTGAGGTCCACACACATCGAGGCGTGCTGCACCACTGCCATACCTGAGAAGACTATCAGGACCAATTACTCGATGTGGGCAAGAAGATAATTAAAAACAAACGAGTTGATGCCCATACGATGTAACATTATCTAATAGTTCCTATCTACAAATCCTCAAAACTGCGTCTATGATTTACATAAGAGAATTTATATTTAGAAAAGGAGATCGTTGCTTCAAACTCCTACTTTATATTATTTATCCCAGCTTAGTAGAACTCATCCGATTGTCACATCATTCGTCAAGGATGTAAAGTTTACTTGTATGATAGAGTTATTTATTTCAATTTTTTTTTAATTCTGACACCAAAACTTAATAGCTCACAGATGTAGAATTTTAGAGAATGGACTAAACTGAAACTCTTTCATATGAGTATGGAGAAGCTTTACATAGTTAATATTCGGACATCAAAACTTGACCGTTCACACCAGTATAGAATTTCCGAGGATGGACTAAAGTTGGCCGTCTATGATAAGAGTATGGCGTGGCTTCGTGTCCGCGTGGAGTGGCGTTTGGTTCCTGGGGGGGCGAGGGCGCCCGGGGCGCGGGGCGGCGGCGGCGATCAGAAGTTGGCGAACAGCTTGAGCTCGTCGGGGTCGAGGGAGCGGACCGCCTTCCAGTCTGTTTCGGGGTACTCGTCGAAGTTTGACGTGTCGCCTTCGTATGACACCGACGGAATGATGGGTGGCTGAAAAAACAATAAATGTTTCTTTAAAAAATATTTTAGGAAAAGCAACAGCTTAGGAGGAAATGCTTATCCACAATTAAGAAAGTTTTAGATTTCGCTTAATTTATTAAGGCACAGCGTGTCTCTTTATCTACAAGTACCTATACTTTACATGATTTATGACTATGCCTACAAACTCGATGATCCATTTGTTTAATAAAATCAATTATCATTTTGGGATCTAAAAATGGATCAAGTGCGTGTAGGACGCGAGCAAACTTCGATATAAATATTACGCTGATTACAAAAAAGAATTTTCATTTCATTTTATTCAAAATGCATGTAATTCATTTTATGGGTAGGTATTTTTAGGAAATAGGACTAAAGATCAATTTTCGAAAATGTTGTCTTTTCGCCAAATTTAAAATGACAACAGTTCCAAAAAATAACAGAGACGTCCCGTCCAATAAAATACACACATGGCATAAGTACATGCGCTGTTCATCTGCTAGTGTAAATAACCCATGCATCTTACGTCATTCACGCATATAAATCGGGCAATAGACTACACAATCTAATCCAAAACAACTGTCCCACGTTGATAGGTCCCGCCGAGCCGCCTCCCGTGCCAAACTCCTGACGGATGTGTTTTGGCAGACCCGAGATTGACACAACATTCGTACTTACTTACATTTTATCAACAGCAATAAAATGTTTTCTGTTGCAATAATGACCAATATTTCACAGCTCAAGTGATTCGCGATTTAATTCAGTAATTAGTCTAATTGCCCGGGACTTGGATCAAGGTCTCGGTTTCTTCGGAGGACATGGCATATCACACTATTGTGGTGTGCACAGATGGACTCTACAGCCGTAGCAGACCCATATTTCCCTTAGCGGTACACGTCTCGGGATGTACATACTACTCCCCTCTTCTATCTAATGTCCTTTAACTGAAGGTTGTCTGATAAGACCGCCTAAATTGTACATTGTATCTCTGTATACCTAGCTTTTAAGTTTTGTATGTTGTGCAATAAAGAGTATCTATCTATAGGTACGGCATAATAAATGGGTCTTTGACATAATGTCATATGAAAAGTTGTTATAAAATGAAATGAAAACCAACCTGTAACTTTTTCATGAAGACGTCTGCCCAGTCTATATGTTTGAACCACCTGTGCCTTTTAACATCCTCCGAGCCGCACTGTAACAAAGAAATGAAACCGTTAAAACGTAAATAAATAAGCATTCTGGAAAGGGCATGGCCGATTGTATCATTCATCGTAACACCAACAAAAAAAAATGTCCACACAGAACACTTATGAATGTCAAATATATGTAATCAAGCGCTTCTTTGGAATGTCGATCGGTAGAAACAGAGAAAAAGAACCACCAAGAAACTCAGTAGTCACTCTTTTCAAGTAGAATAATTACAGTCTATTACAATTTTCATTAGGATTTTTAATATTTAGATTACAAAACTTTACAATATCACCAAGAAGAAGTTGGTTGAAAAGTTATGTCTGTGGTTACTATCGACAACTGAAACTCGAGTCCCAAACGTCTCTGTATGTTATAACCAAATTTTTTTTATTAATAATAATTACGCTTAAATTTTTTTCTCCCCAAAGTCTGAAATTTTCAGTTTGCTCTTTAGATGTAAATAGCAGCACAGATCTAATAAACAGGAGATAAACTACTTGAGATTTCCTCAGAAACGACTGTTATTTTTATGTTATAAGTGGCAGACGAGAAGACGGACCACCCTATGGCAAGCGACTACCGCTGCCCATGGACACCCCCGACACCAGTGGACTCACACGTGCGCTGCCGACTTTTAACCCCCCTTTCCGCCGGATTGGACCTCCGGTACCCTCACTCACGCAGCGAGAAACCACAGTGCTGTTTCACGCCCGTTTTCTGTGACGCCGTGGTATCACTCCGGTCGAGCTGGCTCATTCATTCCGAAGCGTGGCTCTCCCACGGATTACGGTGATTAGTGTTACAGTGAAATTATGAATAAATAGCATAATGTGAACACTTAAAATCCGATTCGATCCACCTTTGTATACATAGAATGACAGTGCTATACCATAGATTTTGTATCGGAATAAGATTGGTCAAATCGGGCTTTAGCCCCATAATGATGTATGGCCTTAGTCACATAATGGTCGACAACGACAATGGTAAGTCTAACAATCGCCACATCCAGTCGAATGCGATCCGTGTGTAAGCGAATATAGAACAAGATTGTTATTATTGGCTTACGCGACGTTAGACATCGTAAACTTAGCTTTATATTGGCGTTTAATATATTATTATCCCTTTAGTCGATGCCAAACAGAGCATTTGGTTTATAGGCATTACGTATTGTGAATAGAAATCGCTCCATATTGTCAATCTATACGATATAAGGGGTAATATCACGCAATCGATGGAATTAGAGCATGGAAGTAGTAGGTACCGCATGTGTTACGGCTAATTAATTAAAACTCTGATCATCATGAACAAAATTTGTTCTATCACTTTTGGAAATTCGCATGAAAAAATGCTTGGTCATATTGTATGGGGAGTCGAAAAATTTTCGATGAATTTCGAAAAGTCGTTGAACAAATGTTGTTCCGAATGGTTGGTAAATAATGATTTTCGGCTTGATGGAAATTTAGGTAGCTTCACTCTGTCTTTCGGTCTAATTTGACCGGGCTATATAGGACTATATAGTTACTGTCGTTAGTTTATTTTGGTATGCATATGTAGGTAAACAAGTCCTTTATAAAGTCATTGGAGAAATCATATATAGGGGGGGGTTTATCATGCAATGTTCCACGGAACATACTTTTATTTATGCGACAACCTGAACAACAATATGTTATACCACACCTACTTACTAATGTCCGCAAAAAGGTAAATTTATAGATCTCCATCTACCTCAAATTACATATTATTGTTCTAATTAGCCGTTTTATAACTACAAATTATACAAATATTATTTTCTGTAGTTAATACTCCGTGTAGATACGAGTACACATGTAGGATATGTAAATAGTACCTAAATGAAAGTAAGTAAATGAGCCCTGTTACACAAGTAATGCACAGGCCGTGCGCCCGCGCCGCTGTGTAACGCAAGACGCGCTTCCACGGAAACCTAGTTTTCTATAAGATGCGTTGGGCTAGCGAGCTACAGATACAGGTTGAGTAAAATATGCATAATAGTAGGTACATACAGTTTAATAACATTCTGCAATTATTAACTAGATTTACTTATATAAAACAGTCTACACAGAATGACAGGGAGACAATTAACTAAAAATAAGAACTACCAATGTATTATAGTATTTACCCTATATAAATAATACTTTGTCAATACACTTCTCAAATATTATAAAATGATACGTATGTAACATTATAATTACGTACTCATTATTTCCCTATTCTACTAGTAAACTAGTAACTATCCGATAATCTAGATACACTTTATCCACGTATAAATATTGTGAGTTTATTTACACTTTTGTACTTAAAAAGCCGAAAGCTCAAATACCTCGACCATATTATACGAAAGCTCAAGTACGAGCTATTACAGTTCATCAATCAGGGGAAAATCCAGGGCAACATAAGTATGGGAAAATGAAGAATGTCGAGGCTGAATAATCTACGCCAATAGTTCAAAATCGCAGGAAGTCGCTTCATTGTAATTGCAAGACTCCTCAAATCAAGAATCATTGTCCAAGTGTACCCCGGGCTCCAGGTCTCCAGAGCTTTAGACGCAACTGGAAATCACACGTTAAAAAGATAGAGAGAATGGTTCAAAATCATAATCATCATTTATTGCATGCCACTCTGTCACTTTTTAGATCCGCTGTATCTCAAGTGCCCGTCGCCGATTTCATTGCCAAACTACAAGAGCGGATGGCACTCTTAGCAGAAGAAGAAGATTCACTTCACCAACAAATAACTATAGAAAACAAATATGTTCTATAATATCTGCCTTCAGCACTATCTTATCCCATAATAATAAGCATATATTATTTTTATCAAAAAAATCTCTCGTTAGAATCTTTAGATTCGATATATCTGTCAATTTTGTCATTTGGACGAAATTTATTTTTTGATACAAATTCTCTTTTTTTAACATTTGTTATTTTTTACTGTTGTTTAAAGACTTTAACTATTAATTAATAAATTATTTAACTAACGAAATGATTGGCTATTCCGCCTTAATGTACCTACTTATTAAACAGACATAAGCAATTAATAATACCTATAAAAAATTTAACACGAATTTCAATGTTATGCATAAAAAAAACCAAAAAAAATTGAATCGGTTTATACGTTCATGACTCACGATGCCACAGACTGAAACACACTCACACAGACACGTCAAACTTATATAAAACAACGTTTTTCCTTTGGGGGCAATGGCGTAAGGTTAACATTTGGTCGGAAGTTAGAAAACAAATACCTACATACACACATACCTATATTTATAACGGTCACCACTTCGATCGGTTTTACACTCGATATACTTACAAAATACATAAAGACTCATATCTATACCATACACACCCCAAGAACTAAATCGCATCATAAAGCTTGCCCACGCTATTATCACACAATGATTGCATGTGTGTTAGATTTCATCATTAGCCATATGGTATCAACAGGTTTGATTTAGAGCCCGTTTAGATCACGCTGTATAGTATATTTGCGAACACAAGTCAGCCGGGATCGCCCGTTTGATCTCGCCGCTCGGACACCTGACTGATGACTTTCTAAACGCAGCAGCGACATCGCGGCAAAAAGATCCGAGAAAATACACAACCACTAGAAACTGCAGTTTAAAAATACTCGCCAACTGTGCGGAGACATCGGACTTTTAAAATTCAGGTTAGAAACTCTTGAGACGGCACTAAAACCAGTCCAAAGTACGGACAGATACGAGTATGGAACAGAAACAAGATACGTTTAGCTTGGATCGATTCTTTCCGACGAAACTCTCATTAACTAAGTGTGAGTTTACGCGTGACATTATAACTATAATAAATACAAACGGGCATTTACGCGACGACATTTGATATATAGGTATACATATGTACTTACTGCTTGGCGTTTCGGATACGTTACAGCAACCATCGGGACATACGAAAGCGTGGTCTTACCGATTATAACTATGTATGGATATACATAATTATATAGTAATAATGATACAAGGACAAGTGTAAATTCAAGCAGGCACTTTCGCTGTTTCTACACATACGCAATACGCATGTGCGCAAATGCGCAAATGCGAATACAGGGAATATTCGCATATTATGAAATAAAATCATTTAAAACAACGCTAACTGTAGAGACATACGTTTGAAAACATAAAAATATTGCAGAAAAATCCTAAGCACCACTAATATTTTTTGATCATTAATTAAAGCCAAGTCCAAATTAAAACTTTGACTGAAGAAGATCCCCAGTAAATAATTAAGGAATATGGCGCAATTGATACTCTGGCATAGGCTTAGCCTTTAGATACGATCACTTTGATAAAAATAAATAGGTAATACAACGGTCGTGGTCACAAGCGGACTCTTGCTGTAACGCGGTCGAAACGTCAAGCTGTGAGTATATGCTACTAAGAGTATGTACTTACATATAATAATAACCGCGTTTTGTCCCGTGTACATTAATTATTTGTATAATACAACGCGAAAGTTTAATATCTTATATAAGGAACTGTAATGACGGAGAACTCCTTCAGTTCCTGCCCGCATTATGGCCAATTATTTGAAAAGAAGAAATTGATTCCATTTAGATCAGTTTCTGTAGCTTGCTACATATATTGATCTGTGAGTTTCTGTTAGCTTGCTACATATATAGTGATCTGTGGTTTCTGTTGCCAGCAGAGCTGGTGGTGGATCATTTCGTTGAGTAGACAGCAACGGGGCCACAGCCAGCCCGAACTCCGGAGGGCGTTTATCTAATAGCGGTTACTCTCGGAGGAGTCACGTCCGCTGTCTAATTCACAAAGGTGTTTTGTGTTAACCTTACATTTGATCCAGCTTTTTAGCTAAATAAACATATAAACCCATCACGATCCCATGCGCATAAAAAAGCCAAACAGTACCTACATTTTAGATATTTCCCTGCGTAGGTAATCAATATCTCGGACGCTCAAATGGCACTGCTTCGAAACTTCCAATCATAATCCAACCGATCGAAAGGAAATGTTAACTAAAAGTTAATTATGTAAGTAGAGCTGTTCTGTTCATTAATTGTATCGGACAAGTTCAGTTAATACAGGTTTTATCAGAGCAATACACGCCTCCACCGAGTGGTTTAAGGATTACGTAATCTGGAGACATAAACATTTTAGATTTGCAAAGCTGTTTGTTTCACTGTTATTTATTATAGATAAATACAGAGTTGTCAAATGACTGATGACTGAAATTAATCATACAGAAGAATCTATTCTCTTCTCTCCGTATTTTTCAGTGTCTAGAAATATTCATAACACCTTATGAAAATAATTGTAATGACAAGACTAAAATGTTTGACCGGTGGGAGAGCCACGCTTCCGATACTACGGCCTCATAGAAAACCTGCGTGAAGCATCACTGCGCTGTGTTTTTCTGCGTCAATGAGGGTACCGGAGGCCCAATCCAGGGAAAAGGGGGGTTTAAAGGTTGGCAGCGCACTTGTGACTCCACTGGTGTCGCGCGTGTACTATGAGCGGCGGCAGTCGCTTACCATCGGGCGATTCGTCTGCTCGTCTGCCACCTATCACATAAAAAAAATGTTTTTTTAATCTAGTTTGGCATTATACCTATAGGTATACTTAAAGAATTGAACTAATCACGAGTAGTGATTTTATACAATTGCACGCCTCTCGAGATATCGCGGCGTGATGACAGCCGCAACCACAAAGCATTCTCATTCGTTTATTATCAGATCTCTTATTTTTACCCAAATATTTATAGCGCATAAGTATCAACATTTTTATTGTAAACACAATCTGAAATTCGAATAAACCTTAATAATTTGCGTTTGATCTTTGTCGAGAGTAAAATAATTTATTTACCTAACTACCCAAGGGATTTTTGCTTGGAAAATATTGTATACCGTAAATAAGCATGTCTCAGCTTAGCGTGTAATTCCCTGTTGCGTCCAAAGCTGTCGCTCTGGAAGCACGGGGTACGCTTGGACCATGATTCTTGATTTGGGGAGTCTGGTAATTACAGTGAAGCGACTGCCCTCTGACCTTTGCAACTAGACAAACTGAATCGTGGTTATACGTTTCAGAAACAATCCGAAACGTGCAGGTTTTCTGAATAGTTTTCCCACACTCGCAGATGCTAATGGTAGCAATACGCATGCTCGGATTCGAATCCGGTCCACTCAAATGGAAGGCGCGTTCTGAACCACTGAGCTCCACCACCGCTCTCAACCATAAATAATATGTTTACATTGAACAATTGTTTGCTTGATGGCTCCGTCAGCCTGACGGGGGAATATTTTTTTTCCGTGGACTACCAGTATTAAAGTAAAGTATCAGCCTATAAACTGTCCCACTGCAGGGCAAAGGCCTCCATCATTAAATGTGGGAGAGCCACGGTGATACCACTGCCTCACAGAAGACCGGCATGAAGCAACGTCTGCGCTGTGTTTCGTCGTGTGAGTGAGGTTACCGGAGGCCCAATGGGGGAAAAGGGGAAAAGGTTGGCAGCGCACTTGTGACTCCACTGGTGTTGCGGGTGTCCATGGGCGGCGGAATTGCTTACCATCAGGTGATCCGTCTGCTCGTCTGCCACCTCTCATATAAAAAAAATCATAGAAATCAATTTATCGCTACTTTAATGGGATTAGGCTTAAACACCACGCTTGCCAAATGCAGATTGGTGATCACATACCCGAGCTATGTTCGAAAAATTCGAAACATACTTTCGCTCGACCCGGGAGACGAACCCAGGACCCCGAGATCACGGCCTAAAATAATTTATTGTTCATTATAAACTTTGTACTAGAAAAAACAATATAACGGCCATTCTAATAGAGGTACAGGTGGTTAATAGATAGCTCTATATTTAGGAGTGTGTGTTAAAATTATTTAATAGTCTATTATTTACTTGAAAATATTAAGATTTATTTTTACAATAGCAATTTAAAATACACCAAATTGAATATTTCGACATGTGTATAGTTGCTAGTTCAAAGGCGGGTCAGGCGCAAGGCTGATTATTTTAGTTTGGAAACTCTGCACGTTCGCTGTCTCCGGAGGCCGGGCGTTCAAAACATTCGACAAAATAAACAATTTATACTTAAAATACGATTTTCTACCATTAGCTCGGCGGTGAGGGACAACATCGTGAGGAAACCTCCACGTTTCGGATAGTTTCTGAAACGTGTAACCATGATCCAGTTGATCTGATACAGTCAACAGTAAAAGTTGATGCACACTTTTCGTAGGGACTAGACTAGGGACTCTTATGCTCTTCGGAATAAGAACTACAAACTACGAAATATGTCCAGCTACTTCTGCTGTTGACTGTACCTCTGTTAAAGGGTTGCGAAGGTCAGTCGGCAGACGCTTCATTGTAATTACCAGACTCCCTAAATCAAGAATCATGGTCCAAGCGTACATCGGGCTCCAAAGTGGCAGCTTTGGACGCAACTGGGATTTACACGTTAAATTATTTAAACTTAAATATAGAATATATCTTTTAAATGAACAAAAAGCCGAATAAGCATACGGTAATTTATCACACATAATAACATAAAACAAATAAATTACTAAAATTCATCTATTTATCACATACATACCTACACATCTTTATTACAAAATTACTTCGTATAAATAACATATACCTATATTATGCCGCCTTCATAATATTCGAAATTAATTTTTAATTTGTCTATACTTAATACATACTTTAACTCAATATATATACAAATATTAAATTTGTAAGAGTATTCGATCTAAATATGATGTATGGTGCATTCTGAAGCGATCTCTGTTTCTATTGTAAGTAACTTGTATGTCAAATATGTATTTTGTTAGGTATCCGCAGAATATCAGCGTCGAGGCTCTGTGTCTCGACAAATAGCTGAGCGGGGACCTTTTTGGCGCCACTTAGAATTTAGATATTATACTGCACCTAGATTATGATTAAATAAATAAGTAATGTATAGATCTATATTTTGTTATCTGTATTTTGGTGCCAAATAAACATTTTTCTATTTCTATTTCTACACGCTTAGATGAAGAAGAAGACATAAATTAAGATTATACATAGCGCCAATTTCCGCAGCTTAATATAGACATAGCCAAATAGCGGTAAATTAAATTTCAATAGATATCTAAAAAGATTTCGAAAGCTTTTTTAAATAAGCCTAAGGTCGTGTGCAAACATGACGGAAACGTCATCGTTGCCGATGAATCACGGATGAATCTACTCCGCGCCATAACTTGAGGTTATACGTAGGTGTGGTGCTAAGGCTCTCATAAAATGCCTGTGACAATAACTTTATCGGCAGTTCAAGATATAACTGCTTCACTAAATTCTATTTAAAAAGAATGACTAAAATCACAGCAAAACTTTCAAGAATTTGATTAACTTGCAAAGATCGTACGTCCTAAGTGACTTTTAAAGTTATTTTTCTTTACATCAATCAACAGAATATGTACTGAAAATTATCATAAACAATGAATAGTGACACCATTACTAACGTTTCCAAAACATAAGCTCGATATCAATTGTGGGAAGAAATTGTAGCAAGCCAACGTGAGGTTATCGGTACCACATACTATATAAGTACCCAAACCCAACACAAATATCTCTTTCATAGAAACTCTATTGCACACTACAATTAAAATAGTTTATATTCTCTCATCTCAGCGTGAGGTTATCAGTACCACATACCATATACCCAAACCCAACACAAATATATATTTCATCGACAAACTCTACAATTAAAATAGTTTATATTCTCTCTCATCTCAGCGTGAGGTTATCAGTGTCACATACCATATACCCAAACCCAACACAAATATCTCTTTCATCGACAAACTCTATTGCACACTACAATTAAAATAGTTTATATTCTCTCTCATCTCAGCGTGAGGTTATCAGTACCACATACCATATACCCAAACCCAACACAAATATCTCCTTCATCGACAAACTCTATTGCACACTACAATTAAAGTAGTTTATATTCTCTCTCATCTCAGCGTGAGGTTATCAGTACCACATACCATATACCCAAACCCAACACAAATATCTCCTTCATCGACAAACTCTATTGCACACTACAATTAAAGTAGTTTATATTCTCTCTCATCTCAGCGTGAGGTTATCAGTACTACATACCATATACCTAAACCCAACACAAATATCTCCTTCATCGACAAACTCTATTGCACACTAAAGTAGTTTATATTCTCTCTCATCTTAGCGTGAGGTTATCAGTACCGCATACCATATACCAAAACCCAACACAAATATCTCCTTCCTCGACAAACTCTATTGCACACTAAAGTAGTTTATATTCTCTCTCATCTTAGCGTGAGGTTATCAGTACCGCATACCATGGTATACCCAAACCCAACACAGATATCTCCTTCATCGACAAACTCTATTGCACACTATAATTAAAGTAGTTTATATTCTCTCTCATCATAGTGTGTAAGTCCCAGTTGAGTCCAAAGCTGTCGCTTCGGAGTCTAAGGTGATCTAGGATTTAGGGGTTCTGGTCACAATGACGCGACTGCCGTCTAACCTTCGTAAACCCTTTAAACAGGGGGGCCAGATCAATTGAATTATAGATAAGTACTCGTTCAAATATCGCCGCCAAACTAATGTCAGAAATGCGCACACAGATTAAAAAAATCAGAGGGGCTCGGATAAGAACCTAGGACCTCCCGTAGGAAAGGCGCACTTTATTTGCCACTGAGCTAATCCTATTATTGCTCCTAATCCTATGCTATACATAATATGACTTCTATGATATTTTTAATAACCCGTTTGGATCAGTGGTTGTGAACGCTGCCTCTGGCGCAAGGGTTGCGGGTTCGATCCCCGCACAGTACAAACATTTGTATGCATGAACATGTCTGTTTGTATTGATCTAGGTGTTTTCTTTTCTTTATGTAGGCACATATTTACAAAAGAAAAGTATTAAATGTATATATGTGTAATTCCGCTGTTGGTTCTGATATCCGTAACACAGGTTCTTGTGCTACCTATCTCGGAGTGAGATCAATGTATGTGATGTTGTAAAATATGTATGTATGTAATATGCCATATATAGCTTACCTTCATGTTTCCTAATCGTTTGGTCCTGTCCTGCACCAGTAGCTTCTTGACAATGTCCTTGGCGACAGGGTCGAGGTGCCGCGGCCACTCCACCCTGCCGTTCAGGATCTTCTCATATATTCCGAAGGGGTTGTCGTCGTAGAAGGGCGGGTACCCTACCAACATCTCGTATATCAGCACACCTGCAAAACAACATAACATTCTTTGAAAAAAGTATTTTTCAATAAATTACATACTAGTGGATCGCCCTCTAGTCTTTCGGGGACTTCATTTCTATCAAATAGATGGCGCTGGGTCTAGATTACATCGCGCCAGTGTTCTGTCCTTTTGGGTTACGTATGAACATTTATATAGGTAATTTATAGACAGATATGTCTGTATCTTTATCTTTACTATACAGACAGCGACAACTGCTTATTGAATGAATGTAATATACTTTTATTACACTTAAAATAAAGTATGAAAACTTAATAACTAGGTATTGGTAATCCGTAAACACGGAATGCTTGCGCGATTCAATCGACACCTACCGCTATCTATTGGTATAAAGTGGAACTAATATCCCTAAACGAAGTGGCAGCGGGCCACTAGTAAATAAATACTTGCGTCTGATAATTCACACCGATCTGCTTATCTTAAACTAGGACATTTCTAGTTCCATGAGTAGTAGTTTACGAAAGCCAGTGGTGTCTCCCAGCACTTCCTATGTACCTCAATTTAGAGAAGTTAATTTCCTAAATTGACCCGACCGGGTATCGCACCCGGGACCTTCCGCACCTTAGCTGCGGTACCATCGAGGTCGTCAAAAAATATATTTACACTTTTATTTTTGCCGAGCAACCGAATATCTATCAAAAACTCGTTAATCTTGATTATAGTACGTTTTATATCTTGACGTAAAACTACTTCAAAATTTGTTGATAGCCTATTTTTATTCACATTATCGTAAACTTTTGAATACAATGCAAAATGCTTTCATACTAGCTTAAAAGCTAAATCCTATGTAAACTGATCAAGCAGTAAATCAAAATAAACATTTATTACATCCACGTTCGATTTTGCGTAGATAATCTTATGTTTATAAGTGATAGGTGACAAACGAGCAGACGGATCACCTGATAGTAAAGTGATTGCCGCCTCCCATTCCGCAACACCATTAACCAACTCCCCTTCCTCCCTCCTCCTCCTTCCTCCCATTGGGCCTATACCCTCACTTACTCGACGAAAAACAGCACAGGAACCCAATTCTCCGGCTCGTGACATTTATCATCATACGACATATATCACTTAAACATGTTTTTTTTGTATGAATTTCAGGTGACATCCGCCATGTTTTTCTTTATCGGAAATCCCGAGAATTGAAGTCCTATTCTCGTGATTGTGATATTTATAAACAATCGCATCGATATAATTATGTCGCAAACATATCACTCCAGATGCAGACATGATGCTGACCACGGTCCTCAGACATGAGGGACCACGAAGTTATAATCTATAACCTTCTTGTGAGGGACCGACCCAAGAGAGAGAGAGATGTCGCAAAGACATGTTTTTTTTTGTGTAGCTTTTAGGCGACATCCGCCATATTTTTTCATACCGAAAGTCCCTAGAATTGGGCTCCATGCCTTTTATTTTACGGGATCATTGATGCAATAGACATCAAATCGCCAATGTAAGTATGGCATTACATGAATGATAGTAAATTCATACAACATTTCATACATTGGTCTGATTACGTACTAAGTAGCCTAAGCACTTGTATCACGGATATCAGACAACAGAGGGATTACAAATAAACATAAAAAATATTACACACAGACACTGAATAAACACAAGTGTTTATCACACGAATGTTTGTCCAGGGTGGGGATCGAACCCACGAGGCACGATCTTCGGCATATGAAGCAGGGTCACTACCAAATGTGCCATCCGACTAGTCAAATAATATTTTGTGGTTTAGATACGCAAGATCATAAACGTAGGATTATATGCGCAAGATATACCCACCTATTGAGCAGCTTGAGCAGAGCGCCAGGTAAAAGTGGCCTGTACCAAATTAGATGATTGTTGCCAACTTTTAAAAAGTGATTAATTAAAACTTACTATTATATTTTCCTAATTAGTATAATTAGATCACTAATAAACAACATCATTAGTGCAAACAGATTCACCTAGTAGTTCCTATTCAAACCTAACATAGGTATTTATAGTAAAGCTACTTACTCGTAGGTAGGTAATTAATATTCCATGTCCACTGCCACAGACACATCTAATAGTCATAATAATGATTCACAAAATTATAATATCTTCCAAACATAAACAGCAAAACGAATTATAAGGACATATACACGAGCTTTTGCCTACTTTTGCTATATAAATTATCTAAGCGCTCATGTTTGATTTGACACTGAGCTACCAGTGGTGGACGCTCTGCGCGATATATCACCAAAGTTGTATACGAGTATAACTACCAAGTAAACTTTGCATTAACGTGTCACTATCAGCCAGATAGTCATAAAATACCTACGTTGCTTCGAACAGATAAATGAAATGAATTTGATTGCGGATGTCTCCAAATTCACACAGACAAAACATATTGAAAAATATACCGGAATTTCCACAATCAAAAACACATTTCACATTTGGAACAATATATTAAACTAACTATGGAACCTTGCGCTTAGCCCGATACGCACTTGGCTGGTTTTAACTCTTTCTGCTGCGTGAAAAGGGAGACACATTTATTTTATTTCTTCAGATGATGACAGACCTTTTATTGAAAAGAATTGAAATTCATAACGAAATGCAAATTTCTTTCACATAACAAAAGGTAAAGATACGCTTTTACGATCTCTCTCTCTTGATATACATATGTCTCTATACACTAAATTAAGTAATTAAACATTATCTCCTACACAACTTCTCAAAAACTCATTGTGGTAGCTCATGTCTTGAAAGAAGACTAAGATGCAAGTAAAACGTTTTACAGCATAAACGCGAGTTTGCGCACCACGTATTTATGTAACCGTCAGTCAGGCGCGAGAAAAGCTGTGAAACCACTTGTTAAGTCGAACGTAATAGATATGGCATGCAAATACGGTTAGCATTCACCTTGGGATTATTCAACGGCTAATAGCAGACAGGTGAAATGGCGTGACTTACGTCCATCTTTCCATACAATAGGGCGTTTTATAATAAAATGTTGGAATTATTTGCACGAGGTGTTGGCGTTTACGCCGTAATAAATTTAAATCTGCAATGAGCTCATTATGCGCCACATAAATTAAGTTGCGTGTGTGCATTGTTGATGTGATAATAAAAAATTAAGTAAGTGTAAGTACTTTTGCAGCCTTAACTGTAAATGTGTCACACAGTAAAAAGCTCAATAAATATATGTAATGAAATGTGTACCTTCTATACCAACACTTCCACTCACCAACCCTCTACATAAAAACTAATTGTGTGTTTATTAATGACCGTCAGCGAAAACCGCAAAAATGTAAGGTTTCATTCCCGCTAATTAGAGGCCAAGCTTGCTAATGCACATTTTATGATATAATTTTTAATTATAGGTATTATTAACACATATTATTAGTTACAAGACAGTATGAGATATTTTATTGACTATAAAGAGCTATGCTCGGCAATATATAATATCGGATCAATAAAATAACGCATAGATAAAATTTATAAAACCATGGTTGCGGATGTACTCGTAAAGTAATAGCAGAGACAAAAGAAAGGCAAGGTAGGATAGGCCCTCCTATGAAGAAGCTTGAATGGGCAAAACAAGTTACCTACTCGAACACAATCCTTCGCTTTGGAAATAAGCAGGACATTGTGCGTCCGTCAAGAGTGGAGAAGAATAGAAAAGGCCGACGTCCAAAACGGACAAAGAAATAGCTTATATTAATGGACGGATAAAGAAGCTCACCTAAAGCCCACCAGTCCACGGCCTTATTATGTCCCTTGCTCTGAATGATCTCGGGCGCTAGGTATTCTGGGGTGCCGCAGAGTGTCCACGTGCGATCCGTCAGTTTCTTGGCGAAGCCGAAGTCCGTGATCTTCAAATGGCCGTCTCTCGCGAGCAGCAGGTTCTCTGGCTTCAAGTCTCGGTAGACGATGTTACGAGCGTGGAGGTATTCTAGAGCTGATACTATTTCTGCTGCGTAGAAATTTCCTGTGAACAAGATTTTGTAGGGTAAGTAATATTCGTACTTATATGATACCAATTATGAATGCTATATCTACTGCAATATTTAAAAAAAATCTGTCCCGCTTCAGCCCTGCAAGAAACAACTTTCGCATTTATGAGTGAAATGAAATAACTACTTACGACACTTTAGTTAATACAGACCAAGAAAAGTAAGTGTCATTTTGGTAAATTTCATTATGATACTTTTGACAGTAGCTTATACATTACACAAGGAAATAAATTGTAGCATGTTATTTATGCCACATAATCGTGTTATTTAATTGCCATTCATTTAAGGGAGTTCCATTGTTCCATCTTGGAAAAAGTCAACATTTGTATACATAAATACTATTATTTTTAAACATCCTAATCGATTTCCATTAGGACGTCCCTGATACGCTCGCTTTACCGCACGATCGTCTCCCATTCTTTCTAGGTGGACGAGCCAGCGAAGTCGATGCGCTTTAGTCTCGCCAATGATGTTGGGCTCGCCCACCTGGTCTTCCAGTTCCCTGTTCTTTAGCCTCCTCCAGGCGCCATCCGGAGTCTGTATAGGTCCCAGAATCTTCCTCCAGATCTTTCGTTCTGCCACGAGTAGTTTGGTCTCTTCTTTGCGGGTCAATGTCCAAGCTTCACAGCCGTACATCAAGATTGGACGTATTACTGTCTTGTAGATACGGATTTTTGTGCGGTTGCTAAGAAGCCTGGACACCAAAACCCTGTGTAAAGCTGCACTACAACGGAGGGCATTTTGGATCCTTGTATCTATTTCTTGCTCCCTGGTGTTAGTGTCCGTTATAATGCAGCCCAGATACTTAAATCTATCTACAGCCTTGTATGAGACCTCTCCAACTTTGAGGTTTCGCCTCGGGACTCGGACATTTTTATATCCACGAATATGCATGTATTCGGTTTTTTGGCCAACGCCAGTCGGCCGTCCGAGATATCGCTGGAAGGATGAGGTCGAAAAAGACTTGCGCGGACTCTCGGCAGATGACTGGCCAACTCCTGGCGCAGGATCGACCAAGATGGAGGCTCTTATTATCGGAGGCGAAGACTCACTATGGGTCGCTGCGCCAACCTAGTTAGTTAGTTAATCGATTTCCATATTTATGCATCATATAAAACATGTTACTTATAAAAGTTTACCAGTCTTATTTAGACTTTCTACCGCTATCTCAAGACGTTAATTAATGTATATTTTTATAACAATATTAATCAATTTAGTTCCATCCTAAAGCTACAAATTCTAAAACGTTTATTGAGGATAACGGATTGGCCATGAGCATTGGCCATAAATGCAAATATAACGTCAAAATAAAGGTTATTCTCCTAAAACTTTTTATTTCTTCACACATACCTAAAGTGGTACTATTTCAACTCAATGTTCCTAAATATTATTTATAAAAAAAAATGTTTTATTTAGGTTCCAATTTGTTACTTAACTATTTTATTTGTTTTCATTTCATTACTTTCCTTTCTTGACTACGAACTGGTGTCTGTAATACCTAAATGTTACTGTAAAACGATACGGTTTCCGCGATACAAGCCTCGTGCTTAGTGCAGAAACCAACGGCATTATTGTTATATGTACACATTTTACTGGTCAATAAATTTATTTCTATTTCTATTCTATTCTCATCTTAAAACTTTCTCACTTACGAAAAGCGTTGCATATAGAGCGTTCTTATTAATGTTAAACTAAATTATATTCAAATGTCTAAGAAACTAATAACTTTCCAAAACCTCCAATTATATAAGATATAACTATATTTTTATAGTAAATGCAAGCTGCTACAAACGTAGTATTACAAATGTATAGATTTTACTTTTATGCCAAAAAGTATTTCAAACTATCAAGACAAGATGAAGCGCATCTGTCTGTCTCAAAATTGATCAGAAACAGCAATACTCCAGCAAAATAAAAGCATCGGATGTTCAAAAATAATGGAATCATGTTTATTTTTGAGTCGTGAAAACCCATGCCAATTGCTAGAGCTGGGCTGGATGGGCGTCACTTGACGGTCGTATTATTAGTGGACGTCGTGCGCACGCGCCGATATACGGCCACCTGGCCTCTGTACGTACGCATTAATACAACGCACCCATTTAAATGTACTACAAGAATTAATTACAATCTTGACACCAACTATACTTACTATGTGTTGTTAATAATATGTTTAGGATTAATACGTCTAATTAATAAATAGGTCTTATGAAATTGCCTTTTTTTTTTCTAGACACAATAAGATGTATAACTCCTTTAATAAGCAAAAAGTCACCATACTATAATTTTATTTTGAATTAAAACTATATTTTAAAGTTTATGTTAAATAGAGATCAGATAATAAAAAAACGATCTTAAATATGATCCTTTTTTACTTGACAGAATTGAAGTTTTAATCAATAATAACTTTTTAATTTTAAAAAATCTGAAAAAGCACAGTTTCTTATGAAGTAGTAGCATTAATAGTTACTTTACAAATTAAAAAGTTCTTCTTTGGCCTCGCTTCTTCCCATTACACAGGGTCGACTTTCCTAATCATTCGGCGCCATTCATTTCGCTGGTAAGCATAGTCTTCGTTTAGGCTAAGCTTGCAAAAGCTTTCTTCCGGACATTTGGCATATTCATAGGTAAAGACCTAATATCTAGTAAAGTAAATATTCACATAGTAGATGGGTAGGTATCTACTACGTGAATATTTACTTTCCAGTCTGCTTCTTGCCTTATAAAATTCTTATTGTATAATTTATATTGTTGTATTCATGATAGATAGATTTTAATTCGAGCCGTTAGGTACGAACTTCTTGTAGGATACTATTAAGTATCCTAATTCGTAATGTGTTCGTCGTCAAACAATACTTTGTTTAAAAGCATTCGACGACGAATATCAGTGTCCAATAAAATCAACGCTGTTTTATGTTACCCTGATTATGGCATAAAAATACCCGTGTAATTGTAATATGTAACTCGTTTTAAATTAAAAAAAATAATAATAACTTTGATCAGCCTGCTTTGTGACTGTGGGATATATTCTATCCTATTTGATATACAAAATAAGCATTTTGAAAATTGAAAGCGATGGTAGCTCAATGGATAAAACCTTGCGCGTTGGTACTCCGGGCTCCTACGCGACTGCTTTAAGGCTAATATCACTCTGAGATGATGATGATAACAAGATTATGAAAAGTTTGAGATATCGCAATTAAAATTGCAATTAGCATTGTTTTAGATATCGCAATTAACTTGACGTCCCGTTTGGAACAGTGGTAGTGAACGCTGCCTTTGGTCCAAAGGTTGCGTGTTCGATCCCCGTACAGTACAAACATTTGTATGCATGAACATATCTGTTTATATTGGTCTGGGTGTTTCCTATGTATTACAGGTATGTATTTACAAAATAAAAGTATTACGTATATATTTGTAATCCCACTGTTGATTCTGATAACCATAACACAGGTGCTTGATTTATTTATTTATTAACATAAAAAATATTATTGTTCTCTTTGTATCATAAAGCAATAAACGATTTCAAAGTCACATTGTGTTGTAATGCCTAAGAGAACTTCGTAATTGGAAAACTAATACGCGACAGCAGTAATAAAGTTCAGTGAATGTTAAAGCATAGTGCAGACATTTTAAGTGCCTCCATCTTTCCCAAGTTTTACTGGTAGATATCTATGCGAAAAGAGAAAACCACGTCAAGCGTAACGTCAGTTTAAATAGAGAAGTCCAATCACGTAATTAAATATGGCCGACTTACATTAACATCGGATTGCATAGGTACAAGATACGTCAGCCGATGTCGGATTATTGTCAATGTTAAAATCATAGCATTATATTGAGAACTGCCTCGTTGGCGCAGTGGGTAGTGCGTCGCACTTTAAAGCGACGAATGCGCTTGAGGTCCCGGGTTCGATCCCCGGGTCGGGCCAAAATTTGTACATGAGTTTTTCTGTTAAGGAATTCTTCGTGTCAGCCCATAGTCTGGAAGTCGGCGGTCATGTACCACCGTGCCTCGGAAAGCGCGTTAAGCCAATGGTCCTGCGCCCAATCCCCTCTCCGGTCGTGCCACGCTGATGTCCCATCGGAATATGAGTGTAAGGGAATAGAGAATGCACTTGTGTTTGCGTACTCACTTGAGCACTATAATATGTCCTGCGTACGTGGCTGATCGTTGAAATTGGCCGCCGTAGCCGTATTCGATTGGAAGATATTATTATTATATCGAGGAACATTCAATTCAACGCCCTGGTGTTGCGGGTCCATGGGGCTGCGATAACTTACCATCAGGTGATCCATCTGCTACACTGACTCTTATCACATAAAACATTGAAAGTTATCTGAGGTTGAAAAGCATAAAATAAACTTCTTTAATAATAATACCTTTCAACAACTTCGCCAGAGTAGTTTTTAGACTGTCACATAACTTTTCTATAAAAACCGACTTTAGTCTAGAGGTCAATGGCAAGACGAGTTGTAAATTATGGAAAACAAATGAGTCGGTTACGACTGCGACACAGTGGGCGAGTGCGTCACACGGAACCGATGCTGGATTGTGCCCATCGCGATCGAGGCTGACATCACCGGCGCAGACGCCTCCGCCTAAGCCGATCGCACCTAACAAGGGCATCTAAAACTTAACAATTGTATTAGATATTCGATGTTCCAGATACCGAAATAAATAAAGCATTAAACAAATTTCGTTTGAAGTAAAATAAAACTAGGTTGCTTTTGAACAAATTACAATGATTTAAAACCGCCATAAATCAGGTTTCATTTCAAAAATTCAATATATAACACAATGTGATATGAATCGTAAGAATGTCAGTGTTGAGGCTGAACCTAAGCCATTCAGGGGCCGATTCTTAAAAAACAAGTTACAAGTTCTCTATGTGTTTTCCTTCACGCCGTGGAGCATCCTAAACGTGTTTTCCTTACATACAGGCAATGTACATTGTACAACATGTTTTGAAAACATGTGAAAGCTTTTGCATGATTTATTTCTAGATTGGTTGGTCAATTAGTGAGTTGAACGTTAAGTTTGTTCGACGAGAATTAAAAAATAATCTTATTCAAAACGATATTGCATAAAAATTCCCTTCGCGCAATGTTTTAGTATGTTACATCAAATTTAAAATATCAAAGTAAACATAATAATAAAATGTTAAAATTAGACGCAGACAAAGCGCACAGCAGCGTCGGCGTCGCGTCGTCTCCGCGAGTGGTCGCGCAGACACTCTTTGCGCAGCCGCGCGCCCGCGCCGCGCCCCGCCACCCTTGATAAAACCAATAAAAACACCAGAGACGTTGTTACTACTCCTACTATTGAATCTGTTCCCGAAGCCACTAGCCCGCGTCACACGGCTATTTTTGATCAGTTCAAACAGAAAGCTGATTGAATAAACGGGACTTCTCCGAGGCGTGTGAATGAAATGTACTGACTGATCCTTTCAAAAACCGCTCGAACCACATCGCTGACGTACGAAACATGTCCGCTAATTGCTGATTCTACTATTCTATACTATACTCACATTAAGTTATAATGAAAATTGTCCTACTTAGAACTTCATCATATCTGTTGCTACTCGTACATCAACCACAGACATCATCGACAGGAATCCACCCTTACTCTGTGCAAGTTCCACCAGCTCGTACTAAGCGTTTCGCTTCTTCTGTTTTGGTACGAACTGCTAAGGAATGGAATAACTTGCCAGCTTCTGTATTCCCAGAGAGCTACAATTTGGGTGTCTTTAAGTCGAGAGTGAATAGGCTTCTTCTGGGTAAGCACGGTACATCTTAGACCTTATTGTCACTTTCCATCAGGTGAAATGAGGTCAAGTGCAAACCCATTTATTATAAAAAAAAACCTTAAAATTATGTGTTTACAATAATAACTAAATCAGAACGTATTTATGTATACGAAGCATTGCCAACTCAACCTACTTTTCAGTAAGTACATTTTCCTCCTGTCGACCTCCTGCTATTTGGATACTAAGGTACCTTGAGGTACGTCTGAAATGTCATATTATGTCTTCGCTCTATATTTTTGTTATACATAGGTATAGCTCAAAAATGCAGTGTTAGCTTAATCTTCTAGAGGTCTTTGTTTGAGTTAAGATACATGACCAATTTTAAATAAAATTTAAAAAGTATGTACACCAACCTACTGATAGCAATTAATAACAGTTGTTAGCGATCTTCAAATATTTACATAACATTCTAGCAAAAGCTCGAAGTAAGGTGGCCGATCATAAAGTCTGTGTTTTTATTTTAGTGTATTTCAAACTTTATTTTAATAGATGTGTAAATTCAGTTTCTTATTAAAAGAAGTTTCGCAGCTGTCGTTAATTTGGGGACTGTAATTTTAGTGTTTACCTACATTCGCTAAGCTTTATTTCTGTCGAAGCAGGAAATGTGTCTAATTATTTGTTGAGTGTATTTTCGTATAAACGACACTGCAGAAGCACCAATTAAACTTGAAGAGGAAGAGTAAGTCCTGCCAAGTCCCAATCGCAGTGTTATCGGGGAATCGTGAGATATGGCGCGCTTGGCGCACCGACTCCGCGCCACTTCGCCACCGCGCACCAGTCGGCGTGGGCCAGACGGGATCCGGTAGAGTCTGTGCCAACTTTATTGTACCACCATTTTATAGTCGTTATGTGTGAAATGTATACATTAAACTTTCTGTTATATCACTTTGAAGATGAAATCATATTTTTCTATTTTACTAGTAACTTCCACTTTGGTAAACCTAATTAAATACATGTATTGACGTTCGAATAGAACATTTATTTCATTGCGTAATTAACGTAGGTACGGTCAGCATCAAAAGTAGCTTATCACTTTAGTACCATGTCAAAGTCTGCATATTATATTCAGTTTCGTAAGGGATACGTACAAAATGTTACTTCGACATGGTACTAATGTGTTAAGCGACTTTTGATGCTGACTGTACATAATGTTTGCATATCATGAATAATATTGAAATCAAAGAGGATATTTATAAAATTAAAGAACTCTACACGAATAAATATTAAAATTCTAATTATCATCTATATTTTTTTTATAAAACTAACTCTACCCATAAATATTTATATAGGTCGAATGTTGCAAGTAACCCCGGTGTTAGAGCGATAAGAATCCTCGGAACAGTGGACATCGGCGGTAGCCTGCGATTGCAAAAGCCCGCAGAACGCACGCTGGCGCGCCTCCAACTCATTTATTTATCCCGCTCCAGTTTATTTATTTACATCGCTTAATAAATAACAATATATATTACTTTTATGATTACCCTAAATTTCACAATCATGTCATCAAAGCAATAAGCGCCGACTACAGATTCACAGTTTTTACTACTGTTTATAATCATTAAGCTTGTATGAGCATGCGCATGTCACGCACATCAAAGCCGGGACCGCTGACCGCGCGCGAGCGTGAGCCCCAAGCCTCAAGGTCACGAAGCTCATGCTTACGAAGAATGAGGGTGGACCTAATCTGATTGCTTACACGCAACATTTGCAAAGTTATCGGGGACTTTTTAAGGAAGTTACAAAAACCTGCATAGAGCTTTTTTTTTACGACTCAAATATCAATTTCATTGCCACTCAATGTTACGTTCACAGCTATTATACAAGATCGAACAAATCAGCCATTTATCCACGAAAGAAAGAGTTTCTGTATAAACAGTTCGACATGACTTTTTATATTTCATTTCTTGGAAAGAATTTCAATTAAAAAGTTCAGTCAAAGTAAACTTGCCACCGCCTACCTCCCGATGAGTTTACCAGTTTCTTCCGTCGCATAAATCATTGTTTGCCATCTACCTCTCAAGCGAACCAAGTTCCATTCATAAAATAAGTTGGTAACCAAATGGGAAAGTGCGTTTGCTAACTCTCACGCGTCAATGGACAGATCTACATACAATTTCGTATGCATGAGGCTTTTGTCGTGGAAACTAGCAAACGATATATTTGTCTTCCAATGTCAGATAAAACGATTGTTATTTTATTAATAGCATCTAAGAAATCGCAAACCCCTGAAACAGTGTCAACTAGCTTGAAAGATACTATTTTATCGTTAATTGGATTAATGGTGAGATCTTCTCGATTAATGTCAGCACTATAATGCGTTGCTAACGTACGTATATATATAAAAATTGCAGATACTTCAAAGATCGATTGGGCAACTACATATATTCATCGACTTTACACAATTATCTTCCTTATATAACAAACGAACTATCAATAGATTTATATGTACCTACATATGCTAGTCATCATTACTCTTATCGTAAGTTATAAGTTTTATGTTCTCTGAAGATTACATCACTACTGTGATAATTCACTACACACATAACATACGAAATCAAACTGTGCTTCGTTTTACTATCCCATTTTTTCACATTTTAATGATAATTACGAAAGTTATCTTGTTCCTACGTTAAACTGGCTAACTTGACTGATTTTCTTTTTGACCCCGACGAAAAAACGACTGGGTGTTATAAATTTCACGTTTCTGTGTGTGTGTCACTCTGTGGCATCGTAGCTCCCGAACGGATGAACCGATTATGATTTTTTTTTAAAGGTGAATTGAACGGGAGTGATCTTAGCTATGTTAGATGGAAATTGATCCAAGATGGCAGCCGCCATAAAATGGCGAAAAAATAAATTACAATATATACTTGAGTGGGGTGCCTATTGAAAGCGGAACTGATATTTTGTAATTAAGAAAATAAAAAAAATTAAATAAAATAAATTTAAAATAGTGTCTTTAAAAAGCGAAAAAAAAATATTAAAATTTAAAAACCTCGACAAAAATTTAAAAAAATCCAATTAAATTGAAACTACTGTTGACTGTCCTACGTATGAACAATATTCTCGCGTCGGGGGACTTTTTCAATTTTTGTCAGGGGTTTTCAAATTTATAATTAACTTTTGTCATGAATATTCATCAGGACACTCGCGGACAATGTAATCGCAAAATTTACTGTGGGTCCGAGTCCGTACCCATTCAGACAGTATTTGTAACTACTAGAGTCTAGAATATTTAGAATGTATTCACTTACCGATACTATTGCTGAATCTGCCGGCGTTCCTTAAGTAGGAGAAGAGTTCCCCACCGCATACGTAGTCGAATAACATGTAGATGCAGGAGTCATCGTGCGTCCACCACCGTCTGCCAAACAAAAAGGCGTCCCAACATTACCACTTGACGATCCGGCAACAAACATCTCATTAACAACTATGCCAAAAAACAACGCGCTCTCAGAAAAAACAAAACCACAATTTATATTTTCTTTTACGTAGTAGATTTACGAATGACATTTTTATGGATTTGCTCTTTACGCGCATTAATTGATAGCTAGGAAATCCAATAATTCGTCGTAACACAAAGTAAACGTTAGCTATTCCTAGGGTTGCCATTCGTCCGGATTTGTCCTAGTTTGAAAGGCGTCCGGGGACCGTCCGGGAGGGTTTTTGAACGGTGTCCGGGACACTACAATTCATCTACAAATGCGGGTTCACATTAAAGAAGACTCGGCAAATATAATGCTGGCTCTACATTCTCGCGAGACCGTATGCCGAGCAATTTGTACGAGAGTGTACTTGGTAGCACTCGCCCCGCCTCGTGATGTCTCGGAATTTTTTCGCTTACTCTCGCTCCTGTGGCGATATTTTGAACTTCGAGAGCATTGCTGTACACTCTGGCCCGTTCCAGTTGCCAAACATTTCTGAAACTACTCCATGGTCTGAGGTCAAGAAACAGTCCTGTTTCTCAAAGAAACTAACATCAAAATCGATGACAAAATCAACAGGGTTGTCCGGGGGAAAAACCATATTTTGCCCAAATGTCCGGGATTTTTGCAGTGTTTTTCCTGCGTCGGCAATTTAGGTGATGGCCTATATATACACTTGTATTTTTTATCGTCTTAATTCCGAAGCCCTCATAATAGGTATCGTAAATAAAGCCCTTTGGGGAAATACGACAAAACTATGAAAACTATGGGATGAACTATTATAGCCTGCGGTATTTCAGGTCCGATACGACCAACCTACAAGAAAAGAGCGTATTCCTTTTTAAAAAGCTGGGGGCGCACTTGTGACTCTGGTGCTGCAGGTGTCGATGGGCGGCGCTTACCGTCAGGTGATTCGTCTGCTCGTCTGTCCCCTATCTCATAAAAATAGGTGTTTTATACAAGATAATATGCTCATAAAAATTGGTGTTTTATACAGAATAATGATGTACCTACTTACTTCCTGGCAATAATATATCGAACAGCTGATTTTTATTTCGCTTATATTGTTGATCTTACACGCTAAATGGGTTTGGCGTTAAAACGATAAAAACACAATGGTGTATTCAGTATTTACGTCTCTATAAGATTTAAACTCACGAGCATTCTAGAGTATGGACCTTTCTTTCTAGAGAATGGAGTATGGAATTGAATTTGAATCTACGACAATAACGTGGAGCGTTGCTGTCTCTGACATAGAGGCAGTGAAAACAAGTAAATAAAATATTATGCTAGGTATTTGAACAATCAACAAGTGCTAAATAATCCTAGGCAAATAGATCATAGAGCTGTCTGATAAAAAGTGACAGTGCGCCGGCTGCCAGACGCCGTTCAGCATCGGCAGCGTGGCGCACGCGCCGTGAAATGTGTACTGTTGACCAGCCTCATACTTGGCGCCTAAATGGATACTTCTTCAATGCGCATGACAGCGCTTGTACACAAAACATTATTTACTGTTATATGTTATTGACGCCAAATATAAGAGAAGACGTAATTAACCAGAATATTATAGTTGAGTGTTTATCACGATATGGCTGTATAGCAATTTATTTTGATTTATCAGAAAATTGAAAATAAATTTTACACTCCACTCATGTACCTCTTAACTTGAATTTCTTCTCATAATATTTGGTCGTAAAAGATTACGGTCATATAAGGTACAGCAATAATAACAATCAAATTGGCATTTCTTTTGTATGATAAATTATTGTTTTAAATACTGATACGTAATTTTTACGTTTCATAAACATTCGACTCATGACCAAGACGAAAAGCACATTAATTATTGTCATTTTTCGTTTTCCGTTTTCCCTGTTTTTACTATGATCGTGGATGACCATGAAAGCTCTACATAAGTTTGCAGACTAGCAAAGATGTCATACAAAAACCTTTGTCAATTTCTACGAGTATTAGAGTAACGTGCGTCATTTTCGAGTGTATGGATGTACATACTTTCCAAATTTAACTATTCCAAAATCCCAGTAGACAATATTGGCACCGGGCCGCGGCCTGTCGCGA
Source organism: Marasmia exigua (assembly GCA_019059595.1). Classification (NCBI taxonomy): domain Eukaryota; kingdom Metazoa; phylum Arthropoda; class Insecta; order Lepidoptera; family Crambidae; genus Marasmia; species Marasmia exigua. The sequence goes on from CM032467.1 coordinate 6,550,284, forward strand.
GCATAATTGGCATGCGTCATGTGCACCTATGCACATTTAATTACCGTCGTCCACTTTGTATCAACAAGAGCTTACCTTACCGAAATAACTGGCCATTAATATGAACCGCAATGAGTGGTCGCCGAGTCGAATCTATTAGTTATTCCTATCATAGTTAAATGACTATAAACGTCGCAAATGTTCAGCGGGAGTGTAAATCATTTCAAGACAGAACATACAATTAGGTTTCTAAAATTTCATGTTTCTGCTTTAACGTTACATTTTATTACAAACATTTAACTACCCCAATGTTTACTACCTGGTCTACACAGTGATGGACTAGTCTAGGTTTTATCGAAATAAAGAGCGTATTTAAGGTGACGGGCAGGGCACACTAGCGACGCCAATCGATTTTAATTTTTAGCTACTAAATCGGATCTATTTTAAACTACTTCGGGGTTACAACCTCTCGGCAAACACTTATTCTATTTATTAAATAACCATGCAAAAATGTTGTGTCCGTTTTTGTACGCAACAAATTTATTGACGCCAAAAGTCGCATTAAATGAGAGAACATTTTATGGAAATCACAGTAACTTGATGCTTCTCGTTGATACTAGTAAGAATTGATGACTCTTAATTTTGTCTCAGTATTACAAAACCCTCGCCAACCCGTCTGCCAAGCGTGGTGAGTATGGCAATTACCCCTCATGTGATTGAGGGAGGCCCGTGCCCCAGTAGTGGGGACTTAAAGGGGCTGACGATAGACGATAGATTACAAGGTTAAATATCACATCAACACTAAGAGTGTGTAGATTTAGGTACATACACAATAGAAGTGTGTAACTCTTTACTGATTCTTTAACGACTTACTGATACGACTCAGCCAAATGATACAATGATCCGAATCTCTAATGTTCGCTCCGAATGTATCATTTGACTTAAATGGATCTCGAGTTCGAGAGAATCGAATGATCCGAATGAGCTGAATGATCCGAGAGAGCCGAATGATCCGAATGGGCGGAATGAAACACGGATCTATCTGAGAGTCGATGTTCCAAATGAAGCGTTTCACTGTTCCGCATCTCTGCACTGATCCAGATGCAAATGTTCCAATCTTTTGAAAGATACTTTTGTGCCAGGACTAATACACAAACTAACTAAGAAGAAGATGCTACGTACGCTATACATAATTTTAATAGCTACGTCTATTGCGGGGTACTAGATTTATCTTGTCACCAAGGTTGCAGAGCAGTCATCCACTTAATAAAGATTCCAGCTCTTCAACTTTGTCAGTCTGTTTCCACATTGCCACGTGTTTCGGTACACGCTCGTTCAAACTTAATTGAACTTTCGACTCACACTTCGCCGCGTTATTTTTACGCTTCTTATTTCTGCGCGCGCGCACGTGCACATACATGCACGGGTTTTGATGTAAAAGTAGTTTATGATACAAAGCAATAAATTACATGGAATGGGAAATGAATACGTAACGAAATGGGTGCGGGTGTTGTTTACATTCCGGATTCGCGAATCAAGTCGCGTCTATTACAATTTTTTATAAATAAATTACTCTATATCCTAAACTAATTTATCCGCCGGGAACTATCAAATTTGTGTGTAATTGCTTTTCCTGTTGTGAATGTAAACATAATCAGATTTTATTTCATTGAGCATTTATTGCAGAAAATAAGTGTAGTTCGGTGAATAAATGCACCAGTCTAATCGTAATAGTCGCGGGTCCAACTGCCCACTAGGACCAGTGGCAGTTATAATAATAATTATTATAATAATAATAATTCTCACAACATCTCATAAGTTGACCTGATTCCGTACAAGTACCTTAAGCACTTGTGTTACAGATATCAGACAACAGAGGAACACAAATATATATTTAAATACATATATCACACCCAGACACCGAACAAACACAAGTGTTCATCGCACGAATGTTTGTCCAGGGTGGGGATCGAACCCACGACCTTTGGCGTAAGAGGCAGGGTTACTACCAATTGCGCCATCCGGTCAGTCTAAGTTATGCGTTGTACGTATGAGTCACTCAATTTAGGAACCAACACAAAATAAACATAGGTCATTTGTGTTCGCGCCATCCACGAAGACGCGTGCCTAATCGTTTACGAAGCAAATGTGAAGAAAATCGCCTGTCTGACAGTTCTTTAGTTTTTTTTATGAACTACTATAGTCCAAAGCAATTCATCACACACAAAGGACAGAAAGAGAGTCTAAGTGCGGAAAAGGGGTCCATCTTACATAGGCAATCAGTAGAATTATTATTTTATAAGAATTGGCTTTGTCAAAAATAAGTAAGTCACAACGCTAACACATATGTATTGTTAGGTACTTAGGTAAAACAGGTTAAGATTTTATGAGCAATCGTAGTTATTTTAAGGATTGGTGAAAAAAAAACGGATGGGACTAGAAAAGTATCTATAGCTGACATGGCTTTCGGTATCAAAATCACCACTTTTTTATATATACATGTACACCTATGTATGTATGTATACCTATTATGAATGATGTATACCTACCTAATATTACTTACAAAAAATTTTTAATCTAAAAATTGTATAAAACAAAATCGCTTTCGCTGTCTCTCCCTATGTTTGCATATATCTTCATAACTACGCAACGGATTTTTATACGATTCTTTTAAATATATAAAGGGGTAAATGTATATGTATAATAATATAACAACTAAAACAGACTGACTTTGACCTAAGCTTAGGGAGTTGCTACACTGGCGGATTGCAAGCGTTTTCAAAGCGGAGTGACGACGCAGCCAACACGTTGCGGCTGCGCAGCGCTCACGCCGCGGACGCGCAAGAGATGCGCCGCGATGATAAGTCTGAACGCTATATTGTTTGTCTGTGGCGGCCACGCAAAAACGCCGGAGAATCCGTTTTGCATCCACGACGTAAACGCTGCGCAGCCGCAACGTGTTCGCTGCGTCGGCGCTGCGCTTTGAAAACTGTGGCGACTCCCCGAGCTTAACATATTAATCCAAAGTTACTATCAGAAATCTAAAAATGTTAACCGTCTGAATCCTGCGGGAAAACTTGATTGGGCTACATAAACACGAGCAATGCTGCGAGCGACGAAGCTGGTTAGTTTTTTTTTTTACGTCAGTTCCTGTCAATCACTGTCTAGTGGAAATCCTTTTGAAAGTCCCCTCTAACCCCACAGGTGTTCGCACAAAATATAGTAAAGATACTTATTAAATACTGAGTTTATCAGAAAACAGTTTCGTATGTTTTCTGAATTGGAAATTCGCAAAAGAAAACCTTTCAACAGTTTGACGAAACCATTTTGTTTGGGGATTCCTAAATTTCGTATAGTTTCTAAAAAATACTGAACATAAATTGTAATAAACATAATGACAACCCACTACCCGCCTTTTACCAATAGGTACATAAGTACTATATTATAATCAGCACAAGGACGCACGGCAGACGATAGAGTATTTCATTAATTAATTATGACTAAGATAATGACATCGACTGCCACGAGAGTTTAGCTGAAGTATAACAGTTTTTTTTTTTTTTTTATGAGAGGTGGCAGACGAGCAGACGGATCACCTGATGGTAAGCAATTCCGCCGCCCATAGACACCCGCAACACCAGTGGAGTCACGAGTGCGCTGCCAACATTTTCCCCTTCCCCCCATTGGGCCTCCGGTAACCTCACTCACACGTTGCTTCTCTTTAAACCTACTGACCATTTTGAAGAACTTCACTATCATAATTATAATTGTATGCCTAAACAGGTAGAAAATTTTGAGAATTTATTACCTCATATTTTGTAAACCACAATTTCTACAATAAAGATTTTTTATTTATTTATTTATCATTCACTAGTGATAATGTTACTAATTACTTCGTTTCGGTTTTTTTTGCTACTTAGTACCAAACATTATTAAAAGATGCGGCTGGGTGTCGAATGCATCGCGCAAGTGTTTTGCCTTTTTGATTTGTAAACCATTTAGCATGTTAGATCAACGAAATAAGCGAAAAAAAAAACAGCTGTTCCATACAAAATTGAATGGCCACCCGGCGGTAATGTACGGAACAGCTGATTTTTTTTTCGCTTGTTTTGTTGATTTAACATGCTAAATGGACTTTATTGCCGATACCAATTATTCGGTTTTCGGAATGTTAACGAAAAAAAAAATAACGGTGTACCTATAAGCTTTGTCGATGTCTATGTCAAATAAACTCTTTAAATCAGTATAGATTATTAATTAATGAAATACTGCTTATTAATGAGTTCTAGCGTTGTAGGTAGGACAGGAAAACTTACAGGTTGACAATAAAAGGATGGTTAATCTCCGCTAAGATGCTTTTCTCGTTCATGACATGGTCGACCTGCTTGAGGCGGATGACGTCGGCCATTGACAGGATCTTCATGGCCAGGTACTCATCAGCTGCTTTATCTCGACATAGACATACTCGTCCAAATGTGCCGGTTCCTGTAAAAAAACATTTGATCAATTTTTGCTACACACTTACTGTCTCTTTGTTTAGACAAGGAGCGAAGGTAGCTCAGTGGATAAGAACGTGCACTTTTCACTTTAACGGGAGATTGTGCGTTTGAACTTAAGCATGCACTTCTAGATCGCCTAAAACCTAATGTAGAACATCACGTAAAAACCGACAGATCGATCCTTACTGCACAATTCTGACCCTTCAAAACGATTACCTACCTTTACCAGAAATTAATATTTAATACATTATGTCGAGAATACAGTGAGAAAAATTAGGTAGTTAGTACATAAATACAATTTTTTCCCTAAATCTGGTGCTCAATTTTACATCCGCAATATGTTTTGTTCATGAAAACATTTCAGCGAAAAGATGAGGGCGCAATAATGAGTCACCGAATGGAAGATTTAATTCTCATTTCATTTGTTTAATAAATATTCCGCGCAACCGTAATGTGGGGATTGGGTGCATGCTGCCAACATAGCACTTTTGGTGTTAGCTTTAGTACTATTTTCATAAGTCTCACACCCACATTGTACCTTCTACTAAACCTACCACCTCTTTTAGCATATTGAACTATGATGTCAAAGCTTTTGTAAGTTTAATAATAAATAAATAAAAAGTAAGTGAACAAGGTACTTCGAAAGTTAATTTTTCAGATGAAATTCAAACAAATGATTACTTTTCAAAAGAGCGTGTTTAGCATTTTCGCTTTGATTAAAAATATAGTTGCCAATGTGGCCAGAGAGTATTTTTTTAACAATCTATAGCACCTTTCCACATGGCACCCAACACCAATTGTGATATCGAGTTGGCCACACTGATGTGGGGTGTGTGCGGTAACGTAGGTGTTGGTTAGCATCGCCGCCGATGTGTAAACATGGTGAAAAATAAATTACAAGCAAACAGTCGTCACTCGCGATACACGGGGTTTTCTATCTCTCAATATTACGTCGATGAGTAAAGTTTGATAATAATGTTAAAAGCACATCTCCTACAGGGCTGTTTCAATGATAATTAATTTATAAAGTAACTAATCAATATTAGGTGTGAGATAAATGCGTTAAAAGGTTGAGATCTAAAATAAAATACCCTCGAGAGAAACCCATACTTTCGCCTACTTACGCGTTCGCGCACAGTTTATCTGAATAGTTATATTCCTGTGTGTTGGAATACCGTTTTCTTAAAATAAAAAGAGTATATATCTATCATAATAAGACAAATTTAGTTTCAGATTCTTAGGTAGGTACTTACATAATTTAAAGTAAGTAGGTAAATATGATGTAGAATGTTTTAATATCAAGAAGTAATTGCAAAAATAAGATAGGTACCGTATCTACCAACGCGCATTGCATTATACTACAGTGAAACAAGTAATCAATATGTCCAATAGAAATACTTAATATAATTCGTATTCTTCATTCGGTATGGCTAGAGGGAGAAGCCCCATACTTCGAGTATCATCAACCTACTAGCGTTTATAACATAAATTTGTAATAAATAAAATTGCGGTAAGAAACCTAAGAAAATATGGCAGAGGGCGTTTTGAATAGATTTAAAAATAACTTAATATTGATTTAGACTATTATGATTCGACTCTGACCGGTGCCGAGGCAAATTACTTAAAAAGAAACGTCAAAAATTATATATTTTCCTTTTTGTCCTGCTGAGCGTGGTGTATATTCTGAATGGAACACTTTTGATTCCTGTTTTTATTTACTTATATTAAATACATAAGTAATTTTTATTAATTTGCACATGGCCGACATTAAAAATGACAACCCTGTCTATAAGTAGCGTTATTTTGTGGCTAATATTGAAAGTTAATGGTAGTTTGTGGGATTGTGGAAGCAGTGCGGTGGCCACAAGATATTTTATGTGTAATAAAAACTTCGTCTTTTATTTAACAAAAAGATTTTAATTCTAAGCATTTAACGTATTTTATTTACCGCATTTTAAGCGGGCACACGAACCAATATTTAATGAGTAAAATTGGAGTCTAATAACGCCTTGACACGTTTTTCCACGCATTGTTAATCAGTTATATAATTTAAACCGTTTATTTATAAGTACACTGTTAAATTATAGTTCTTCAATGCCGAAATCTTATATTTCATTTTAGATCGGACATTATGACTTATATTTCTTGATCTAACTTGCTGAAAGGTCATTAGGTATGATTAACATTAAGCATAGAGCTCCGGCATTGAACCTAGCCAAATATTTAATGGTATTCACTGATTTACTCCAACACAAAGCAGTTAGACCACAAAACTTAACATGAAGGTAGTTAAAGATCTCTTGCTGACAAAAAAATAACTGATACTTAACTATCAGAGACTTATCTTACTTTTGAAAAGATTACATTTTTCATGTTTTTTTACCAAATATTCCTAGTTACGAGTATATGACGGATGAAAAGTAGGTGAATTCTTCTTACGAATAAGTTATATTACGACAGAATAATAGGCGAATCCTTCTAACGAGTATGTCATAATTATCATCTTGATTGTGATACGTGCACAGAGATGTCAATTGACCTCTTAATAGGCGTAAGTGACTGACTGCCAATTAATTCGTAGGTCACTCGGTATATCGACCACACCTATCTAGTCGTACAGTACAAATCCTTATCACAGAGGTATAGTAGACATTACAGAAATGTAGAATATGTAAACATCAGTTATCATCAATGGAACTAATACATTTTAATAAAATAGTAGTACTATAAAGGAACTAAATGTGTGCCATTTAGCTCCAAGCGGGTGAAAGCATCTGCCACCTATGTCATAAAAAAAGCAAGCGCCGAGGGTTGCTGGTTTGGGTCAACTTTGAAAACTAACTTTTCTTAATCTCAATTTCAGGTCTGCTCTACTGTCCTTTAGTACTAACGACGTAAAATGCCGTAATTTGAAACTAGTTGATCGGCAAACATTATCTAGCGCATAGATTTGTTAATTTAAATCGCTAAAATCGCATAATAAATTCTCTATTAGCGTTCTCTATTAGTTTTAAGCTTAGGTATAACTTACACACAATAATAATGTATCAATTTCGCACTGAATTATGCATATTTTTGTATGTAAAGATTATAATTGTGCCATCAAACATGTTTATTATAGTTCTAAAATTTTGTTTTAATGAAAGTAACACAGTGAAAAGTACTCCTCTCATCATGATAAAAAATATTTAATGCATTTATTAATTTTTTCTTCGCCTTGAATCCGCTTTACGATTATGTTGATACACTTTCAACATGTAAAAAAATAAGTTTTTAAAAATAAAAACAATCAAGGAGCAGCGCATTTAATTTTTAAGACGGTACATAAAAAAGGTTTTAACTGGAACGTATTAAAATGTGAATATTTATCGTTGTGACTTAAACATCACGCAACGTAAATGCGAATATGACACGACACAGTTAAATGAGTGTCCTCCTACATAAAAACACGCATTAGTCTTGATCAATTCTAATATCGTTATTTACAACACCACAAAAGTAAGGCCAAATGATTAATATTGAACTGACGAAACGCGACTAAACGTAAGACAATTATATGAAGCCTTACAACTGACGCAATAACATCGAATGACGACCGTCTCGACCTAACAGACCTATTACCTATCCACCTACCTAACACTGCTTATATATTTTAGCTAGGAATACGTATTTGGTAAGGAAGAGTAGATTCGAAATTGCACCTCGATATTACAAGAACGGACATAAGTTATAATAGTCTGCATGAATGATTTAGAACTTCGCTTCTACACTAGAACTGACGTTTCCAGTACGAAGCGTACACTAGAATCTTCGAGAGCGGTACGGCGCATCTCCTCATGACTTTCTCGCACCGTGGTCTAAGTATTGGCTTGGCTGGGTAATGAATATTGTCGAATCCTTGCCTCGGGCTGTGGGCGGTCAATAACAGTCAATTATCAGATTCGTTTGAAGTTGCGGTTTATAATGAGTTTTCTCTACGCTGTCACTCCACCAACCTATTTCAGTTACGCCGTTCGAGTGCAGAATGAAGCTCTATTTTGCGTATTATCTATGATTTTGACGACATGTCACATATTTTACGTTTAAATAGGGTCGTTATGAAATGGTAGATATTTATGCTTGTTTATTAAGGTCGAATAGAACGAGTAATCCACTACTCCTAACTGGAACAAATAAATGAACAAGTACAAGATACTTGTGAATCATTGCGTAGGTACCTACTTATTGAACAACTCGTATGTTTATTTAGGAATAGAGAATAGAGAACCAATAATCAATTAATTAATACTTATACTATAATTAACTGATTACTTTCCATCAGGTGACTCGCTTGCTCTTTTGTCCGCCTCTAGCATAAAAAAAATAAACACAATATTTTATGAGCACAGAATTGTCAAGTGGCTAAAAATGTTAATGTGACATGACAGAGGCCGTAAAATAAATTATGAAACAAATATTTTTATTTAGGACGGGCATAGACCCAGCCCTTATCTTGACCCAATATTTTTATTTTTAAGGTTTATTTATGCAACGCATGTTATATCCAGCTGCCAATGACATGAAACACGCTCAAGTTTCCTCATAGTGCGTTATTTTCTGTCCCTTACGCAAGGCTGCTTCAGCAGAAAGTGTTGATGTGATGCGAGCTGAGAAAACAATCTAACGTGTCTGTACCTTGCACAGTAGGAGGTACGTCTGGTACGTACGAACACGTTGCAACAGCTCTGTTAAAATAGTGTCGAGCTGAAGGTAGGAAGGACATGTAGATAGAAGGGCAGCGGGCGGCCACGAAGCGAGGCCAACAATCGAGACCTTGTTACGCAAACTTTATCCTCTAAAACCCGATAGAATTCCGCTCGAATAACTAAACATTATGGGTCCTTATTTTATCAAGTACTAGCTGCGCCAAGCGATTTCTCTCAGGTGGTAGAATTATCATTACATTTTGGATAATATACAATATCTTTATGAATGTAGAATTAATGTATTCATGTGATAAAGGTAGAGCAAATTATGTCCCACAACTGTAAAATCTAAACGGCCACACATAACCCTTAGGACCCAGTTGGTTAACGATTGGTTAAGGTACAACATACATGGACACGTAGTTACACTCGCTTTCAAACACAAACACACACACACTCACACACACACACACACACACACACACACACACGCACGCACGCACACGCACACGCACACACACACACACACACACACACACACACACACACACACTGTGTACTGATTACATTTAATTATAATATTTTCTAAAACTTGCTATAGTAATAAGCCGCACACCTGGTAAATCAATCTGATATGATTCCCACGAGACAGGCTTCGCCTAGTGTGGGAGTCAATGTATTACTGTAAGCTGTTTTAAACTTTTTTGGTAAATAAAGATTTTTTTTTTATTTTATTATGATGGAATAACAGAAAAACCGGAACTTACGATTAGGACCGAATTATGAAATTGACAAGAAAAAACCAATTAGACAAGAAATATTAAATAATATCGATGGTTAAGATCCAATACCACCTACCTTCAGGAAAGCACAAGGTCAAAATTGAACTTTAAACCTATGTTCAAATTTACGAACTTAAAAAAAAGTAGATAGATGTTATTGGTTCTTAAATGTCGATATGTGATTATTTAAGGAACATCTATAGTTTGATTGGGTAAGTGATCTGTTCATGCTCTCGTACATCATTTGCATTTACCTATATATACATTTAGACATATTTAGCATTTCAAGACAACATTGATTGTGGTATTTATATATGTTCTCTCCCTGGATCGGGCAAAAGGTGTCCACAGTTCTTACATCGCATCGGCTCCCGGTACTGTCTGCATTGTATTGCAGTAATGTTATGAATTAGTATATTGAATAAGCCCAGTTAAGCGTAGGTGCTAGGTTAAGAGGTATCCAGATGGTATAAATATGGATGAAGTAGTACGTATGTAAAAGTAGGTGTACCTACCTACATAAGAAGGATGTGTATAATAAATTATATTGTTTGCAATAACAACGAAAGGAAGCTAAGCTAATATTTGTGGATATTGCACACATCACAATAAACCCGGGTCAATGTTCGGGGCACTTCACCGGGTATTTTAGAGGATGAATGAAGGATTGAGTAACGTTTTGATATAGCTTTATACAATGTTACAAAACGGTTTATATAAATGATGAGAAATCATTAGCGCTTATCTTAATTGGTGGTATGCAAAGACATGGCCAAAGTCAGAGCTTTTCACTAGGAATTCTGAAACATCGAACACTATGAAATACACTCAGAGGCACATCCTTATAGCGTATTTTTCATACAAACGTGGTCAGTTCACGGTTTCATGTTCCTTCATTTTTTTAGGCACATTGAAAATTTGACTAAGTGCTTGATTATAAGACAAGCATATATATGTATCGTAAAAATGCAGTAACACGTTTTGTCAAGTGAGCACGCTTGTATAAAAAATAATATATTGAAGAATTTTACGGGAAGTGCAAGTGTAGGTAGAGTTAACGAAACAGTGTGCCAAATACACCCGAAGGTGTATTTGGCACACTGTTTCGTTAACTCTACATTAAGAAAATTTAATTCTCATTTAATTCTCAAGAAAATTTATGAATAAAGCCCTAAAGGCTTTATTCATAAATTTTCTTAAACCTTTATTAGCTAAAACGGTGTTTTAGAGTTTCGACGTTTGAAACCAAAATAAAAAACAAATAAAACTTTCGAATAAAGAATGAAAACTGCTTTATAATACCGTTTTAGTTAACAAAGGTATAAAAACATTTATGAATAAGACCCTTTGTTTATAAGGTAAGTAACTAGAGCGGTGCTCTGGTCGAAGCGGTTTACGTCCTGCGATTGGCTACTTTATTACCTGCCTTTAATTTTATGGGAATATGTTAGTTTGTGGTGCTTCATTTAATTGTAACGCCAACTACTCTTGTGGACTGTTAGCCCTTCTGACTTCGATTGTATGCAAAGTGCCCGGCGATAACCGCATTCCCATTTGAAGTAATTATGTACACAAACGAAGTAGATGCATTGAGTAAATGCACACTTACGTATGTACATCAAATTTTCATAAAACATAAGTTATTAGAAATCATTTTACTTAGGTTATCCTATCCTGAAATATATTTTTCGCGCTACAGACAATAGAAAAAATTAAACAATCATATAAAAAGGATAGATTGATAACGTTGTGTAATTTGCAATTTTTTATAGTGACACAGTATATTAGCTCTCCTCAGGCTGACGGTAAGCATGAGAAGAGCCCTCGTTGCAATTACGACGGAAGCGATGTCAGGCAGTACCTCCGTTGGGACTGCCAAACTGGCCCGCGAGATGCTTCTTCACGCGTCGTTTGAAGGAATCCATATTGTAGGAAGGAGGAAATACATGCGCCGGCAACGAGTTCCATTTTTTGATGGTGCGGCAGAAATTTGTTTATTTATTCAAGCGCTTCATCATCTCAACGTGCAATTCCCGGTTGTGTCCAAAGCTGGAGCTTTGGAAGTAGATACGCTACCATGATTCAGGATTAGGGGAGTCTGGTAGATAGAGAGATAGATATTATTTATTGCACAAAAACAAAAAACAAGTATAATACGACAACAACAGACGGTACAATAAGGAGGTCTTATCGCTTGTACCGATTTCTTCCAGGCAACCTTTGGGTAGAGGAAAGAAATAACGTATTCGCAATGGGGAAGGCAGTGCAAAGCGGTTTAATAAATGGAATTGAATATGGCAGAAATATACGACCCGTTTGGATCAGTGGTAGTGAATGCTGCCTCTAGTGCAAGGGTTACGGGTTCGATCCCCGCTTAGTACAAACATTTGTGTGCATGAACAATGTTCAGAACATGTATTTTGTATTGGTCTAGGTGTTTTCTATTCCAATATTATAAGTATGTATTTACAAAAGAAAAGTATTATATGTATATATTTGTAATTCCGCTGTTGGTTCAGATATCCGTAACACAGGTGCTTTTTTTTTTACATTATAGCGGACAAACGAGCAGACGGCACACCTGATAGAAAGTGATCACCGCCGCCCATGGACATCTGCAACACCTCAGGTATCACATATGCGTTGCCGGCTCTTAAGAAAGGAGTAAACCCTTTTGTTGAAGGTCACCAGGTCGTATCTGTTCAGAAACACCACGGATGCTTGAGCTACCTATCTCAGAGTCAGATCAATGTAGGTATGCGATGTTGTGAAATATTAAAAAAAAAGAACACAAATCAATACACACTTATAGGCAAATAATAATTTACTCGTACATAACATAAATAATAATAAACAATACGTACATACATTATTGACAATGTATAGATAATTACAATGAAATGACTGCCGTCTCACCTTTTTTTTTTTTTCTTTTCGCTGGGGAATGCCGCCGGGCCTGTAGTGCAATGGTCGACGTCGCCGCCTAGTGGCGGCGCCTTATGCATACCCTCCTGCTGGGGAGCAGGAGGGTTATGTCGGGCTCTCCTCTGGCGGGGGCTTCTCCTAACGAGAAGCCGGCCAGAGGCATACCGACTAAACCCCAGCGGTTTTCCCTCATCGCCCTTAAATGGGAAGGCATCGTGGGCTGTAGGGCGAACTTATTCGCAACCCATTAACAGGGGAACCAGACCATATTAATCATGGTTACACGATTCAGTGTGGTCCCCGGCAGAGTAGAATAAAGCCACCCTCACTCTTACCGAGGTGTCGTAAAAGGCGACTAAGGTAAAGCTGCTGGCATTTAACATCAGCACCCAGAGAAGGAAAACTCTGCATTCATATCAAAACCCTCGCCAACCCGTCTGCCAAGCGTGGTGAGTATGGCAATTACCCCTCATGTGATTGAGGGAGGCCCGTGCCCCAGCAGTGGGGACTTAAATGGGCTGATGATGATGATGACACGATTCAGAATCACAACGTTTTCCCTCACCGCCGACCTAATTGTAAAAATACGCACATAGATTGGAAAAATCCAGAGGCGCGTCCTCGCGGGTGGTAGTTGATTTGAACTACCTCCCGTATGGACGGCGCGTTCTTACCCACTGAGCTACCATCGCTCAGATGAGCGTGAAGGTATCTTGTTACCTTGGTCTATCTATCTATTAAGGTGACGGGCAAGGCACACTAGCGACGCCAATCGATTTTAATTTTTAGCTACTAAACCGGATCTATTTTAAACAATTTCGGGGTTACAACCTCACGGTAAACACTTACACAATTTATTAAATAACCATGCACAAATGTTGGGTCCAACGCGTACGGTAAAAAATGATTGACGCCAAAAGCGGCCACTTTTGGCGTGAATCAATTTTTCACGTACATAAACGGACCCAACATTTGTGCATGGTTATTTAATAATAGTATAAGTGTTTGCCGAGAAGTCGAGAAGAAGTAAAAAATTAAAATCGATTTGCGTCGCTAGTGTGCCTTACCCGTTACCTGAAAATACTTATTATTACCTACATATTTATTAAAATAGATTTGCACCGTCGGCTGTGCTAAGACTTGAAGACTTCCGTTCCCTAGATATTCATCATAATCAGCCCATTTAAGTCCCCATTGCTGGGGCACGGGCCTCTCTCAATCACATGAGCGGTAATTGCCATACTCACCACGCTTGGCAGACGGGTTGGCGAGGGTTTTGATATAAATGCAGAGTTTTCCTTCTCTGGGTGCTGATGATCATGCCAGCAGCTTTATCTTAGTCGCCTTTTACGACACCTCGGTAAGAGTGAGGGTGGCCTATTCTACTCTGCCAGGGACCACACGGCCCCTACGGCCTAGATATTTACTAGAGATTATTGCACTAGATGGATTATTAATAGTAATTACTAAGCTAAGTACTAACTTATTTACTGACACGTTAACGTTTCATTTTGATGCGATTACTCGCGCGTTATTTCTTCGCACTAATTGCTTGTTGAAGGGAGCTATTTATAATTAAAGAACTGGACCAAAGAGACGATCTGCTTTATTATGACTAATTCACTGTATACTATTAACTAATTTCTATTGTAAATTACGGATACAATTTACACCATTGAGAATGAGATTATTAAGAACTGATTACTGTAATTACCTACATACCTAAGGTAGGTATGTAGGTAATGTAATAACATTCAAATACTAGTTTAAGCCATGTCTTGTATTATAATATGGGTACTAATTAAACAAGCTTCTTTTTAATAGCATTATTCGCCTCAGAAAATATATGTTACCTTCTAAATTACTAAGTCGGCCACAACCAATGCGCGTCTGAATAATAGTATCTCAGACACTAGTTATCTTATATGTAAGCCACTGTTAATATAACTCAGCATAGTGATTATTTTTAAGCATATAAATTTGTGGTATGCATTCAAATAGCAAGCTTCTAAAGTATTAATATATGACACCAAAATAGTAAGTATATTAGCCTCTAATTGCATAATTTAGTATGAATAAAATGTAACTCATCCTACATTAATCGCTTGTTAAATGTACCTAAAATTGTCATCAAATAGTATAATTAAAGCCACTACATATTATTATTATGTATTACACATGAACTATTTAGGACAGTTAGCCAGAGCGATAGTAGCCTAGTGATTTAGAACGCGCCCTCCATGCGGAGGGTCGAATTCTCTAGGTTTTTCAAATCTATGTGCAAAATAGAAATTATTTTTACCTCGGCAGTGAAGGAAAACATCGTGAGGAAACCTGCTCGTTTGGGATAGTTTTAGAAGCGTGTAACCATGATTCAGTTGGTCTTGTTCCTCTGTTAAAGGGTTGCGAAGGTCAGACGGCAGTCGCTTCATTGTAATTACCAGGCTCCCCAAATCCTGAATCATGATCTAAGCGTACCCTGGGCTCCAAAGCCCAGCTTTGGACTCAACCGGGAATTATCATCGGTCGACCCGCCCGGCCCCCGCTGCCGATGACGTGTCAGCGGGCCCTTTTTTTGGCGCGTTTTTTGCCTTGAGCGGGTATATGAGGCAACAAAAGTGAATTCTATTGTGTGTTTCATGATAGTTTGATATTAAATCGTGTTATAAGTAGCTTGTGTTTTATTTTTGTTGTTAAATGGCGTTATAAAAAATCTGAATATTTTATCTGGTTTAATCTGGTATTGCTAATCATTCGTTCATTGAATGAACGAACAGCTGTATGACAATTGATTCAAATCTGTCAAAATCAATGCTGATTCCGTTCAGTCGTTCTAAAAATGGTCTAGTGGAGCACTATGGGACATTCTTGTCTGATACGTAGTATCTTCTACTTAGTTTGTGGGCTAATTTCACGATAAAGGAATATGAAGTATTATTTTACATGTTAAGTTATAATATATGATGTTGAGTATTGAAGCTTGAATACATATTTTTTGAGGAGCTTGTATTGAAGCTGTAAAACGTAATATGGTGATGAGTTACAAATTTCGTGGCTGAGTTAGTAAATTAGTTTGCAATGTATAAATCAGAAGGACAAGGAAAATTAATTGTTGATATTGACTTGACGCTTTCTTTAACATTTTTAGTTGCCGTTGTATAGAAGATGAATCAGTTAATCAAAGGCTATGTCAATTTCCCGGTGCTTAGTTAGTAAATTAGAAGTTTGCGCGCGTGGCCAAATAAAAATTCTGTGGCCTTGTTTATTATTTCTCTTATCTCTATGTCTATCTTATATCTACCTGTTATTATAGGAAACTTATATTTACGTTCTCAATTTCAATTGTTAAATTACTTTGCACTGCCTTCCCTTATTACGAATACGATATTTCTTTCCTCTACCCAAAGGTTGTCTGGGAGAAATCGCTACAAGCGATAAGACCGCCTTATTGTGTTATCTGTTGCTGTTGTATCATGCTTGTATTTTATTTTTGTGCAATAAAGAATATCTATCTATCTATCTATCTACGTTTATTCAGTTATGTAGGTACAAGAAGAAATCAAATGCTTCGATACACTACATTGCTTTTAATTAAGATTCTAAAAAATAGCCGCAATCATGGCTACGTTCACTTTTTTACATCTTGCTGAATATATTCAGCAAATGCTTCCTATCAAGTCAAATTGTCAAATATAAAGTTGTCGGGCTTAACGGATGTTAATGGATCCGGCTGTCTCGACCTGGAGCCCAATTCTCGGGACGTGCGATAAAATGTCGAATTTTCTGTAATGTCACTTTTCCAATGTCGTATGAAAATGTCACCAAAATGTCATAAAAGTAAAAAAACTCTATTCTCGAGCCCATGCGACAGTAAAAGTCACTTCCATAGAGAATATGGCCCATATCATTTCCGCTAATACGTTCCATTTTGTTGATTGACACAAATATACAATCGAGAAATATTAATGTTTACTGTTTAAGTATTAATTCAACATTTTCTAGCCTTTTTATATCAACAGTAAATTTTATGTTTGTGTAACATCATAATTATCATAACTGCTTTAAAATACGATAAAAAAAAACAAAAAGGAAAATTGATTTTAAGAAATTGTACTTCGTTACACCGACCGAAAGCCAAAAGATTTCTTTTCAGTCTGTGGCAAAAAGAGATGGCAACTGTGGCAAAAAGACGCGTTATAAGAAAAAAATGGAATAATGAATTTTCTTTACACTGATTTTATTACTGAAATAAAAAAGCTTAATGACGAATATTTAAAGGTATGTAGGTAATACTGGTGAAAATTTGTTCCAATTAAAGAAAATATGAGAAAATTTAAAATTCTCAGCTAAACAATCGTTCACACTGAGGATCAATTATCTTCTTATGTTTGTGCAGTTAATTTAAATTTGTTATGTGATTTGAACAACCAAACGTCAATAAACAACAAAACGCGAAACGGCTCAAATGTCACGTTGAATTGAAGAAATATCACCAAATTCACCGTGATACTTCATATCGTATGGTCAAGACCATACGATACGTGTCGCACGAAAACATGTGACATATGTCACCATTCGACATCGCGAGAATAAGCAAAAACGTTTTCATACGATAACCGCCATGTTTTGTTGATATATGTCGTATGATGATAAATGTCACGAGCCCGAGAATTGGGCTCCAGGAGCCCAATTCTGAGGATTTTCGATATGAAAAAACATGGCGGATATCACCAGAAAACCATACAAAAAAACTGTGTTTTGGTGATATATGTCGTATGAAAATAAATATCACGAGCACGAGAATTGGGCTCCTGGACTTTTATTTACGTAACTGGCTGGTCAGATTGTCAATGGGTCGGCGTGAGGCTGTGACATTTAGCCCGGGAGTGAAGGGCCTGCGCAGTCGCAGCCCCGGGCCGGCCCGGCCACTTTCACTGCCTATAGAGCTCCGTGACGTCGGAGCCACCTCAGGCCCACTTCCTCTGATTTATGGCAAACTCATAACAGCTTCCAACACATATAAAGCAAGTGTGACAAACCACTTTCTTAACTTTTCTCGTATGTTAATTGGTTCGGTTTCCGAAGCATTAGCAGTTTCATTATTTTAATGTGTCTCTACGTTTATTAACTTTATTGCCAGTTTAATTAGATTATTATACGTCTACTTTAAATAGCTGGTATTGAGAGGGTATCAGATTGTCATCAGAGTCTATAGTAATAAGTTAATTAAATATACATATATTTGTTTATATGCAAATAAATATACATAAATAGATTGCATACGTTTTTTAAACCTAAATAAAAGTTATGAAATGGCTATAAATTGATATTATAAAATAGTTTTCATATGATCCCACAAACAATGTAGCTGTTAATAATGTCATGAGATTTTGTTTTGGTATCTAAATATAAAGCAAAGCCGCTATCACATACAGCATCAAACACGAAGAAAGATTTATCAGCTATCACGATTGGCAACTGTCAATCAAAATTCTATCTCTATAAATTGTGATTTTGGCAGGACGCTGGTCTAAACTAAGACTTTAGGTACCAACCACGCGACTAGCGGTCTGTACCTAATGGACTTGCACGGGTCTGACTGTACGGGTTTCCGAAATATCACCTGGTTAGAAACTAAAAACTTGATACCCAAACCAAAAGTTAATCAAACAGATTTCTCCAAGGAAGTACTTCCGGAAATCTGGTTTTAGATGTAACTTGTAGTTATTAAACCATTTAACTAGTTCAGTGAAGAACTATGAGTCACAAGGAGTCAATTCCACGGAGATAACAAAAAGCCGGCGGTCGGCCTTGTCCCTGCGCGCGCGCACTCGACCGCGCTAACCTCATCCTAAACAATCATGTCCAAATGGTCTCATTATACATTGACATTGACAATCGCCGAAGGCAAAGCATATCGAACGTAGGTGACTAGTTGGGTACTATAATTAAATCACGTACTTTGTCCTCAAATTGGCCGTAATTGTCTACAATTGAAATCCATTTCACATAGAGGT
Organism: Marasmia exigua; assembly: GCA_019059595.1. NCBI lineage: Eukaryota > Metazoa > Arthropoda > Insecta > Lepidoptera > Crambidae > Marasmia > Marasmia exigua. The sequence continues at coordinate 6,569,171 of CM032467.1, forward strand.
ACAATGCGTTATGAGTGAGTTAAGATACAGTTATTCACGAATTTTGAAAGGTGAAGCGACATTCACTATTGTACGAAAGCATTGTTTAAGTACCGCTATTGTAGAAATCATTCTGAAATGTTAAAGATAATTCGATTCGCACACGTTTATAACCTAAGTGAGAGACGACGGAAAGCTCAACTTTCTTTCTATGTGGTTCTTTGACTGCCAATTTATACCCACGTACAAAACTCGCCCAAAACTGATTTATAGCTTGTTCAGTTTGATGACTAGAGAGAATTCCTTAAAAGTAAATATCTAATAAAATAAAAGTGTTTCTGTAGACTAAAGATCGAAATGAAGTAAAATAAAGTTTATAATTTTACTACGAAAATGATTGGTTATTGGTTAGTCTAACTAAATAAAATCATCAGTTGAGATTTTTGTACCTGTGTTTAGTAAGACTTTCCATTCCTGCTAAGGAATATGCTCTCCTAGACACAGGACTGTTTGCGTTGAGCGCAAGCGCATGTAAGGTGGAGTGGCAATGACGCAAATGCGGAGCACGAGTAAAACCCCGGCGACTGCCAACCATACCGCTTTCTCAATTTTCTAAACAAACCATTTAGAATACTATTTAGTCTATCAACTGCTAAATAAAACACATAAAAAGAAATATACAATCTGGTCTATTCGATAATTCTACAATTTTATAGTTATCTTCGTGACAAAAATTTTGCATTTAGGGCGGATTCAACCAACCTGAACCCGATACTTAATCTATGGTATAGATATTCCATACAAATCTGATGTTATTCCATAGATTTATCCACTGATAAAGATTTCTCAAATCGGGCCTTAGTAGGATAATACACACATACATTCGACTTACATATTATAGGTATTCACATTTCCGCATAGGTAATACCTAGTTTTACCATCCTATGTTGTGTACATTTAAAGTATGGGATCATTATTATGTATTTACGTGATTCTTCTATTACAATTTACGTTAAAGTGTATAACCTCATATTACCACGTAAGTCTTTTGAAATCTTAGTATTTCATTTAAAATTAAACTAATGTGTTTCCAATTGAAAAGAACGTAATGAATGAAAAAAAAATTAACTCACCTACTAACATTTACGTAGAGTTGATAATAATAATCGTTGAATCGATCGTTGAAAAGTTGTTTTAACCTAAAGTACTACAGCTTTAATTCGTGAAGGACTGTAATAAAGTTTTATGGATTTGCAAGAGTGTTCCTAAAGTTAAGACACTCAAACCCTCCATATCAACATTTACGTAGATAATCCTCATAGATTGCAAATACACCTGTCAAATACTTTTTACTTTCGGTTAAGGCACACACCCACTAGAATATACTTTTCAGTGATTCCAATAATAAATAAATCATCAAGATAGAGAACATGATATGTAGGCAAGTATTTTCGCGGACCGTGACGTCAGCCCACAGCTGTCCCCCGTGTCTGGGCGACGAGAAACTGACACGATATTATTTTTATTCCGAGAATTTATCATCATTAATGAACACAAATAACTCAAGTAGACACTCTATACCACAACAAAAGAACAACACTTCATGTCTGTACCTACGTCATCGTATTTATCTTCAAAATGTCATGGATATTATTTTCTTTTGTTTAATTAAACATTAGTGAATCCCAAACATTAAACTCTTATTATACTAAAAGTCATACCATTGGTTGGCATTAGGTACTAGATTTTCATTTACGGTGTGTGAATTTTAATAGCTCCGTCTTTTGTTGCGTATAAGTACATAGTCATGTTACAGACAAGAATACTAAATGTAACCATCCACCTCGTGTCAAGGATTCAAGTCAAAGATGTGATCTTTGGACGACGTCCAAAACTGCCACGCCAGTCCTATTTGCTTTAAAATATGAATGAACTCTGTTATCTTTTCTTCTACCATCACTTATTGAAACGTGTTGTGCCTACTATTAAAATACTAATTACGTTAGGCGACAGTTTATTTAATGGTTGATCGGTATTATAAGACACGCACCATGGTTGCCGGGCCGTGATTAATTGAGAGTGACCTAAGAATAGATCATTAGACTACACGAAGGTTAGCTGGAAGGAGTATCGTTCCAGTCGCCACTCTCTGAAGGCATTGCCGTAACATCATCGCTCTAAAATAGATCGTAGACAATGATTAATGTGTATTATGATGTTGGTAAGACCCTTAATAATTATGATTTGTTATGATTTCATACAGTGTGTACCGGCCAAAGATACATCTTCAAAGACAATGCATTCTGAAGCTTTTGTTTTATAATTTCTTAGAGTCTACAAAACCGTCAGTAGCAATTTTAACATCAACAATTTGATGTGCGGTTCTCAAATTAAAGTTGTAGCACGTTTAATGTCAATAAAGTGCTTAGATGAAGTAGTGGTCAAAAGGTCGTTTACCGACACACTTTCTTTATATCTTAGAACCTTTACTCAGTGATGGTGTAAACGGCTCTATTTGACCTGCATTCGATGAGCATTATACAGTATGACATAATATAATAACACTAGCACAACCGGTGCTCGTTTGAGTCTCGCCGATGGCTCGAGGCTACACTTACTCTCAATGCGTTGCACTACAAATCTAAATTGTGTAATTGTGAGTAACAAGTAGTAGTAACAAGGATTTTTATTAAATGGCACACAAACTTAGAGAGGTTCAGTTTTAATCAATTCCAACACGATAATTTATTTATTTATTTAAAAAACCAACAGCGTTTACAATAAAATATAATATGAGGAGGACTAATAGGAAAGCTCAAACTTGTTGTGAGTCACTTTAACTTTAGGTATAATAATAATCTCTGATTTGTAGCACCATCAAGTAGATACTATCTACACAGTTAACTGAGCAATGATGACCCTAAGATGCTTGGAATACATCATAATTTACTATTTGAAAAAAATCGGCAATTTTAATTTACGAAAATCTTTGTATCAAAATATAATAGTTGCATAATATAAACAATCGTTATGAATTGAAACACACAATGAGATAAAGGCTTCTTAAGTAGGACATATTTATTTGAAATTGTATTTGAGAACAATGCACAATGTTATAGAGAAAACGTGATCACGTTAAGTAATACACCGAGCTTTTTTAAACTTCTTACTTACTTTTCAGAGAGCAATGGAGAGGGCTATGCTCGGAGTGTCCCTGCGTGATCGTATCAGAAATGATGAGATCCGCAGGAGAACTAAGGTCACAGACATAGCCCAAAGGATTGCATGCCTCAAATGGCAATGGGCAGGGCACATAGCGAGGAGAACAGACGACCGTTGGGGCGAAAAGGTGCTCGAGTGGAGGCCACGTACAGGAAGTCGCAGCCGTGGCAGGCCCCCCACAAGGTGGACTGACGATCTGGTGAAGATCGCAGGAATCCATTAGATGCGGGCGGCACGGGATCGTTCTGTGTGGAGAGCATCGGGGGAGGCCTATGTCCAGCAGTGGACGTCTATTGACTGAAATGATGACTTACTTTTCGAGGACAATATAAACAATATTTTTCCCTGATGAATATATAAGGTTCGAATCTCAAAAAAAATCCCCTTCGATACAAATTGCACCAACCAGCTGATCACTTTTGTATGGGATGGTGATTTTTTTTCTGAGAATAGACCTTGTGTTCCTTAAGGAAAATTATTTGTTTTCATCATAATACCCTCGATATTAAGTAAGAAAGACGGTTAAAAAAGCACGGTGTATAGAAGAAACGAAAAAAACGTAGACCCGGCTCGATCACCAGTGGACGAAATTACATTTGGCATTTCTTCTTTGTTTAAAATTTGATTTAATATAGCGTTGGTTTTTTTTTTTGTAAAATAGCGTGTTTCGTGACAAAGTTGAAGGTTTTAATGCTTTCAACCCCCGCCCCCATCGCGTGCGGCAGGATCACGAGCCGCGACTAATTTACAAACACAACTAAGGCATACAGTATCAAAAACAGCTAAGCGCCACATATTTATTTGGCGCTTAGGCGGTATTAATTCTAGTGGTCAACTCACTACTCGCCCTAATCACGGCCCATTTTTTAACTGCAGATTTTCAAGCGATAAAGTAATGTTCTCTAGTTTAAAAAGGCTACGTCCAGAAGTACTTAGGTAAGTATACTATAGTCCATTTCAGTATGTGAAGGTGAATAGAACAGTTATATTATGACATTAAAGCTGAGACGCTTCCTTTAAACCTATCCGATATTTTTAAGAATCGAGAATATTTTCTTTAGAAATCTTATCGACTTTACCTATATTTGTTTGATTTTTAAACTTACATTTTATCTACGAATTTGAACTATCTGGATTTGGAATATAATATGTAAATATTCTTAGTGGTACACACGCCAATAATGAAATAATGTGCATCTTATTCATCTGAAAAATAACAACTCTCGATTGGCGTGTCGGAACCACCTTCGTCGCCAAGAGAAATTAGCAGTTAGTTAGTTAGTGGTCCCTAATGCAATCCATGCGGACAGATTTTGCACGAGACAATAATCGTGATTCGATGGTAAGATGGCTGACATACCGATTACTGATTTATTTCGATTGTTTGTGTCAATCCCTATGAGCAAAAATTCCGATTAGCGCATTATACAATTCGTGAGATATTTTTTACAAATATTATTGGTAATAATTATTTTAAGGTCTTATTCAGATTAATTGAGAAAGATAAATACTTATTGTTTTGGAAGAATGAGAACACAAAAAACGTTAATCATTTGAATTTTTTTTTTGTAGAAAGTTGGATGCATGGTACGAAACGTTTTAACTGTCCTATTCACCTTCACATACTGAATGGACTATAGGTAGACACTCATTTAGCGTATTGACGCTGTTCCCTTCAATACAAGGTTGTCTAAAAAAATCGCTATTAGCGATTAGATGGTCACATGTAGGTACCTGTATTACGTAATTTTCTTCCATTATTGTCCAAAAAGAGTAATTAGCCATCTTAACTATGTTGGTAGAAGTACATACATACAATCAGAATTACATACATATAAATTATGTACTTAAGTATACCAACATACCCAATTCGGGGGAAAGGAGGGTTAAAAATAATAAAGATTGGCAGCGCACTTGTGACTCCACTGGTGTCGCGGGTGTCCATGGGCGGCGGCAATCGCTTACCATCAGGTCTGCCCGTCTGCTCGTCTGCCACCTATCACAAATAAACGTATAAGTAATATGTAAGAAAGTAGACCTAGTCAATCTTGACAAAGTAATATTCAATTTAGGCATCAAAACTCGATAGGTATTCCAATGATCCACGTGATTATCTAGTACTCGAGACTGATATTATAATTAAAATAAAAGCGTAACGCTTTAGTTCATAATGTAACCGATCCTATGCTAATTTCTTGCAGGTAGGCAATGAATATTTAATGAGAGTGGACAGTAAATACAACGTTTTATATTCATGGGTTCAGCCAGTTCAACGGTCTTTGATCGCGCGGTGGCTTCAATGCGGTTAGCGTAAGCGCGAGTAGGTACATCGCAATCTGGCGAAAATAATTAGAAAAAAATATTATAAGAATCAGATAATATGATGGCTTATTATTCCAAACTCAAATATCAATTTTCGAACTTAACCTTTTTCTTTTCCAGTACCTATTCAATTATTTTATTGATGTTTTTTCTGTGTATATGGTTGCTTTATCTGAAATAAAAATATTCATTCATTCATTTCACCTCAAAGTATGCTTTTGACGGATGGTAACCGCATGCTGTTATCTTACCTACACAACATCTTGCGCCCGTATCTGTTACAAGTGCAAAAATAAATTATTACTAATCGAGATATGATGAGAAAAATCGTTATTTTTTTCTATATTTTTTTTATTAATAATCGAAAGAATATTAATATAATTATACAAAAACGTTCGTCGTTATTTTTTTTATTTGTTCAGTGTTTCATGCATCTGTTGTAAATTATTAACAAAGATCGAAAAAAATATTATTAATAAAATCTATTTTAAAGGTGAGAAAAATGGTTCAGCCCTACTTTTTACGCGATCGCATTGCGCTTGCGCTGTGTGCTACGCGCCGGAAGTGATTTCCCGTCCGGAAGTGCATCTTAGGCGACACGAGTCTTAGTAGACATTTTTTGCTTCATTATTCTTTACCAGATTGATATTACATGATGCTGATTTAACGTTCTGTTCCGATTTATTCCTTTTGCCGACGTGGAAGGTCTTAACTCAGACTAGTTTAATAATAAAAAAGAAAGATATCAATACTACAACATCACGTAGGTATTATAATCTGACCCTAACTAAAGTACTCGTAAGTAGCTTAAGAATAAGAATAATCTTTATTGCAAAAATTTAAGTACTCGTGTTAACACAAATAAACATAAAACCTACTTAGATACTCTAAGCCAGTATCTAAGCCAGACAGAGAGATATATTTGATTTTCGTGGAATAAATTCATGAGTAAACTTTATCAATACTCATGATTAAACATCTCGTTTTACTCATTAGAAACATATTCCTAGCCTTGTTTATTGATCTTAATTCCAGTTTATTTCAAACATTACTACCCTGCCTTTGAAAAAATCTCCTAAATCATAATGATGGGGCTTTATGATTGTTATGAGCTTGTTAAAAATAGCGATCACGAAACGTGTCTGCTAATAAAACACGTAGGCAAGATGATGGACGTACAGCTACTGAGTACTATACGTTTTAGAGAATATTAGAGATGAACCAGCGGGATACACGCGACATGCGTTAACTCGAGTGAAATTCGCGGAACTGGTGTTTATGGTCGTGCCACAGAAAAATAACTTTTACCCAAAAATGGGCGTTATAATTTTTACGGCTATCATTTGCTCGCCTTTCCAAATTCACTCGAGACTCTTTCACCTTTGCCTGCAGTTTTTTTCCATTTTTTCAACTCACTTACTCGTCGTTAAAAATATATAAATATTATTTCAAAACAGCCAAAGAAAATATTAAATAAAAGATGTAAGACGGTGAGTGACGGCCGAAAAAGAGATGGATGGATTGTGTGCAGAATGACAGGGACGTATGGAAAAGTAAGACATACCCCAGATAACCTGGGAAAAGGGCAGGAGGATGATGATGAGTATGATGGTGAGTTGATGAGTGATTAACTCAGTAGAGAGGTTATCACTAACTCACGAGTTACATGATTCTTGGCGTAACGTAACGTAGGTATGTACAGACGTAACTGTCTACTTAAAACTTCTCTAAAAATGCCTTTGATCAGTAAGTGTCGCTATCGATTAGTTCAATAGACTTCCAACTCGAGTCATAAGGAATCAATTCGAGTTGGCACATGCCTACTGCTGATCCTATGACGTTAGTGAAGGGTGCAAAATCCTATGATGTTGTTTTATTTCGAGTTCCGCCCGCTCGGCACGTTTTGGCAGTCAAAGATATACTAATCTTTCATAACATGTTCGATACACTGACTCCCTTTCAAACAGTATAAACTTCATGTCACACCTAAGGTACCTACTGTAAAGATAATGTCTATCAGTCGCCACATCAACGTTGTTCAGTATATTGAAAGCATAAACTTTGATTTTTATAAAAATAATTCTATTTTAAGGAGCAGCTAAATAAAGACATTGTACAATCTCGCTTGAAACCAGAATAAAGTAACAATAGGTACATTATCCCAGAGTAACATAGACTATATTTTACTAAGGGAAAACGTCACAATCCTACGGGAAAACATAAGCTAGGTTAACTTTAAACGCTACTAGCAGGAAACTAGATACTATTATAAGGGTATGGCACGGTAGATAATTAATGTACCTACCAAATTGTTGTTATTGTTTCAGAATCCTAATCCTATCATTAGATATTTATTGAATGCTTCTCATTAAACCCTTGAATAAAACCATTGACGTACATAACGAGTGATAGCGATATCATACTCACAAATAGGTACTCACACTACTTGGATCGATCCAAGAAAAACAACCACAGTTTGTGTGTTCCTGGCGTTTAGATGAAACGATCATTTTAAAAGTAACATAGGATATTTTCATTTGTATACGTCAAAAAGAACAAGAGACCAATCAATATGTTATTATGATTTTGTAAAAAAATAATTTTTAGGGATGTCAATACCCTCACAGAAAACCGGGGCGTGAAGCAGCACTGTGCTGTTTCGCTGCGTGAGTGAGGGTACCGGAGGCCCAACACGGGAAAAAGAGGGGTTTAAAGGTTGGCAGCGCACTTGTGACTCCACTGGTGTCGCGGGTGTCCATAGGCGGCGGGAATCGCTTACCATCAGGTGATCCGTCTGCTCGTCTCCCACATAAAAACAAATCTATTGAGCTGAAAGATATGTACAGCCACACATCAAAGTATACAAAACTGTCAAATTTCGATTTCATTCGATTCTCACCTTAATGTCAAATAAGTTCGGTTTAATATCAGTTGAGGAATTTCGACAGATTGTAGTAACCTGATGTGTGGCTGTGTGTACATACTTACGTGTCTATAGGGAAGCAATATATTTTGATATTTTTTTTTCATCTTTTTAATTATTTATTTATTTTGAAATCATAGCGACTGTCAAAATTCGTTGCGACATCATACCTGATTAATGGCACCTAATCAATATCATCTACAGGGTGTATCTGTAAACATTTACATCCCTGTAACCACTTGTTCTACCAACCATTCTAAACAACATTTGTTCCACGACTTTTCGAAATTCATCGAAATTTTTTTCGACTCCCCATACAAAATGACCAAGTCACGTGTCCGACTTTGTATGAAAAGTTGAAATTTTTTCATGCGAATTTCCAAAAGTGATAGCACAAATTATGTTCATAATGGGTAGTGGAACACGTGGTTAAAGAGATGTAAATGTTGACAGATACCTACAGCCTGTATAGTTTGTAGTAAAAATATTACTTTCTTTTTTCCAGTATCTCATTTCAGTGTTTGCTTTAATCTGATTGTGTTTTTATTTCTAATTGTATTGTTGTCAATAACCCCCTTATTACAAATGCCAAACAAAGGATAGTCCCAGAACACATAGTGACATGAGCTTTAGTACGGTAATGACTTTAAGGTGGCATATGTTCTACTCACTGTAAATATCATTAATCCGTGAACCACGGTGTTTCTAAGACTAGACCAGTGGTTACCAAATCGCAAAACGCGTTTAACGTTCAGTTATGCAATACCATTTATTTAATATAACTGCGCCTGGGGTCCCAGGTTCGATCGTTCCAAATTCGGGCCAGACCGGGCCAAAATTTGTACCTGAATTTTTCAGTTAAGAAATTCTCAGTGCCCGCCGAGTCTGGAAGTTGGCGGTCTTGTCACACTTGTGTGCATATCATAATATGAGGGCAAGAGAATAGAGAGTGCTCTTGTGTTTGCGTACACACTTGAGCACTATAATATATCCTGCGTAAGTGACTGATAGATATGAGATTGGCCGCCTTAGCCGAAATCGGTTGGAGGATCTCTTCTTCTTCATCTTAGCGTGTAATTCTCGGTTGCGTCTAAAGCTGTCGCTTTGGGAGCCCAGGGTACGCTTAGACCATGATTCAGGATTGGGGGGGGGGGGTCCTGGTAATTACAATGAAGCGACAGCCGTCTGACCTTCGCAACCTTTGAACAGTGGAACCAGAACAACTGAATCATGGTTACACGTTTCAGAAACTTTCCGAAGCGTGCAGGTTTCCTCACGATGTTTTCTCTCACCGCCGAGCAGCCGAAATCGGTTGGAGGATATTATTATTAAATGTAAAGTCGACAAATTTTCCGGTGAACCAGAGCACTAGGAGGTAATCCCTGCTCTCACGCATAGCGCAGTACAAGCGATTTGCTAGTTTACTGAAACACCTCTACGTTCGCTGTACTTTATTTATTTTACAAATGTACAGACAATGCGATATTTTGAACGTTCAAAGGCGAAAACTTAATGTTTTATTAACTTTAATGACGGCGGGTCGTATTCGACGCTTAATAAATTGTCACAACAATAACGAGCGTTTCCCAGAAGCGTGGGAGCGTGCGCGCGGGCACTCCGCCTCGAAGTAGGTCGGCGTTCACGGAAAATCACCCCAATTATACCAAACCACCTTTTTATGCCAGTAAAATGGATTATTGGGACACTGGGATCCATAGATCAGCGATCACCTGAATATTATCATTTGAAAAGCTATAATTTTAAGCGTTTGGAATATGAGATCATTTCTTTTAAAAATAAATTGATCCGGATTGTTTCGTCGATATCTATTCCGCGCATTAACCTAATTTGTGTAATAGAGAATAATTTTAAAAGGGTGATAAATATTAGCACAACTGGCTCGCGTGTACCGGATACATAAACGAGGCGTTAGGAGTGAGGACGGACAGATTGCAATGAGGCAGCAGTCGCCGGGGCAGCGGAGCATAATAACCGTGCTCCGAGGACAGGATGGTTGTGAAATCCGGCGACAATACGAGTCATATCAAGTTTCCGCTGCCGCCTCGCCTCGTCTTAACGCGCACTTTCGTGTTGACTCTCCAAAAACATTTCACTTTTTCGTTCCGACACAACAAGCTGCCGAGGTATATCGTCTTTCTGTCCGTGCGTTAAGTAACGTTGCGTAAGCGCATCGATCGCGTCGATCGATTTGTTTGAGTTTACTGAGTCTTACTTGTATTGAATTAGGCAGTGGTACACGGCGATCGGTGGAGAAATTCATTCCGTTTCTGATTTTGTAATTACACATCAGTTGGTAATAACGTGGTAATAACGTTACCAACGCACAAGGGTGGCGCAACTAATTTTATATGGTAAAGACTGCTAAGAGTACCTCTGCCCTAAATTTTATTTTAGATAAAAAACGGCACCGCCCCCTACTTTTGTGATTCAACAACAGATTCTCCACGCAGAAAATAAATCTCCTACTTTCCATGTTCAATGTACTTTAATCACCCAACATTGCGTAACTGAAAAAAGCATAATTCGTAAAAAAGCTAAGTACATAATGCACACCTGTGCAGCAATCAGCATTATTGTCAAAACATTTTAGTGCATTGTTTTATTCATCAAATCCGGTGGCGGGTGCGCGCGCGCAGTGGCCGATAAGAGCGCAATGTCACGGCTGCACTATACTCGTGTCGGAGAAAGTCGCGGGCGCACACACGCTAGAAAGGACGTCAGTGAACTCAGACTCAGCAATGGACCGGACACGTGTAAAATAAAAAATGAAATTCAAAATCACAGCAAAGTTTTCCTTTACAGCTGGGACAAATACATACATTAGATCATAATACCCAATACTATTAATGTCCTACAAACCGATATTTCAGTCATAGCGGCCAATCTTAACGATCAGCCATCGACGCAGGACATATTATAGTGCACAATAGTGTTTGCACAGACACAAGACAAGTGCACTCTTTATTCCAGTACCCTCATATTTCGATGGGACTCCAGTGTGACACGACCGAAGAGGGATTAGGCGCAGGACCAACGTCTTAACGTGCTTTCTGAGGCACGGGGGTACAAGACCACCAACTTCCAGACTCCGGGCTGACACTGAGAATTTCTTAACAGAAAAACTCATGTACAAATTTTGGTCCGACCCGGGGATCAAACCCCAAGTGCGGCCGTCGCAACCACTGCGCCACTGAGGCAGTCGGTGGCAATACTATTATATTAATAATATTGGTGTGTAATACCCAGGAGACGTCACTCGGAAGTGTTTCTTCTAGAATTGTCATCAAATCAGGACAGGTAGGCAGTCCATGCATTGAAGATCCACTTGGACTTGATACTACAGCTCTTCACCCAAGAGCGATGGTAGATCAGTGGTTAAGAATGCACCTTTCATGCGGGGGGTCGTTATTCGAATCCGAGCATGCCTCTGGATTTTTCAAGTCTATGTGCGTATTTATACCATTAGCACGGCGGTGAGGGAAAACATCGTGACGAAACATGCATGTTCGGATAGTATTTGAAACGTGTAACCGTGATTCAGTTGGTCTGGTTCCCCTGTAAAAGGTTGCGAAGGTCTGACGGTAATCCTTTCATTAATTACCAGAATCCGCAAATCCTGAATCATAGTCTAAGCGTACCTCGAGCTCCAGAGTGACAGCGTTGGACGCTATCGGGATTTCCTCACTAAGATAAGATGAAATGGAGACAGCTCTTCAGCCAAGGTTGAATCAGGTTTTTACTGCTGATAAAATGGTCAGCCCCTGTAGTACCCCCTATCATGATCTGGCACCCGGTTTTTTTAATGCTTAGTATACGCTGATGGATTCATAACCTTGATTTGAGAAATCAGTTTTCCTTGAAGTTTTTCTTGGAGGAAGTTTGAGTACCTCCACGAATGTCACGCTTTTAACAATACCTGTCGTTCGTTATCGGAACTATGACCTCATAAACGGTTCAAAGCATGGCTAAAATTCGTCACTGTAATTAAGATCGTAATGGTGGCACAAATCGCTTCAAGCGCACTCCGGCGCAACTGCCGCCGTTGCATAAGCGTTCGTCTGCGTTCATCAACGTCGCATATTTGTTTATTTACTCAACGTTCTCTATTGTTACATCAAATATTTGATAAGACAATGGCATGATTTTTGTCTTTGTACAACCGCAATGTTTCTTTTCTGTGTGGTAAAAGGCAATCACCTCTTTCTTTTAAATTGTAGGTCAGTTGTGAGTGAGTGTATTTTGTTTTTATAATAATTCCCTCTTTCTTTTGTGTGTGTTTAAAAAAACTCGAATCTATCATGTATGTACCAATATATATTGTATATCTGTCAAATAGTCCACAGGCGACTAAGGTGAAGCTGCTGGCATGATCATCAGCACCCAGAGAAGGAAAACTCTGCATTTATATCAAAACCCTCGCCAACCCGAAACCCAACCCTCGCCAACCCTGCCAAGAGTGGTGAGTATGGCAATTACCCCTCATGTGATTGAGGGAGGCCCGTGCCCCAGCAGTGGGGACATAAATGGGCTGATGATGATACGTGTATATACTTATAGCTATTTATTTACTTATACACTCACTCGCAACTAGGTCCCACCAGAATTCGAGCGCTGCTGCGGCACTGCAGATAATGCCGTAGCAGCAAATGCTGAGGTCGGGACCTGATTGACCACACACAACCACATCATCTTTTCTTTTATCGCCTCTCCTCTTTGTATCTGTGTCGTGTCGTCTTATGCCTACTGTATTTATTTTTTCTGTGTTGTGATGGTCAATAAACGTATTTTCTTTATTCTTTCTTTTTCTTCAAATATTAACATTGAGAAATACACGATCTCAATATCAAATATAGATACCTAAGTTCTTACGTATACCTATCCTTCAATGTTTGTAAAAGTGAACTTCAATCTAAGAAATTAAAAATCATCAAATGAACTGCTAACAAACAGTGAGATAAAATCAGAAGCTATACGGAAAATGTTACCTAAAAAGTTCATGGTGGATTTCCACACTCTTTTCCTGTACCAAAGAGTTGACAACTAATCATGTAAAGGTTTGAATATACATGTATTTTATTAGCGGGTCCGATCCCCGGGTCGGGCCAAAAATTTGTACCTAAGTTTTCGGTACCTAAGAAATTCTTAGTGGCAGCCTGGAGTCTGGAAGTTGGCGGTCTTGTACCTACCCCCCGTGCCTCGGAAAGCACGTTAAGCTGTTGGTCCTGCGCCCGATCCCTCTCCGGTCGTGTCATAGTGGTGTCCCATCGGAATATGAGGGTAAGGGAATATAGAGTGCACTTTTGCGCACACACTTGAGCACTATAATATATCCTGCGTACGTGGCTGATCGTTGAGATTGGCCGGCGTAGCCGTGATCGGTTGGAGGATATTATTATTGTATTAGCAAGATGTCACCTCACTCCATCGGTACCGTTATGTCGGTATTAGCATAAATGAAATCTCGTATAAGCTGAACGGTAATTAGTAACCTTCAACACCCGCATACGAGTTCGCGATTATAGCAAATATTAATAACAACAGAGTGAGGTTACTGAGGTAGTCTGCAACACGGCCAAGGGCAGTGCACCGATCAGTGCTGCAAACTTTGTATTTTGAGTGCCAATTATAGCACCACTTTCTTAAGTTAAAATCCAAATCAATTTTACACAGCTAACACTTGTTTTAGGACAATTTTGTTATAATGGTAGATGGCATAGATTTAATTTCTTTCGAGACAATTAAGCAAATAAGTAAAATTACTTACATTTCTTTCTCATTCTGTGTGTGTGTGATATCTAAAAACAGATACCTATCTATATTTTAGATTGTACGTTTGTTTTATAAAATCTGCCATATTTTTCTAGTAGATTTTTAGAGCACAGAGGCACCTACTTCTGTGTTTTAAGGATTATTTGATCGTTTCTTTATTAACTATAGGCCAAGTATTGGCCACAATCTAATGATGGAAAGTTATAATGCAAATCAGGGTCATTTGTTCGAAACGAAAAAGAAAATGTTATCTCATATTAAATAAAGGACATTTTTTAAAATACCCAACAATTTAGCACTTTTTGCCTTGCCACCTAGTCTAGCACCTCTTCTCGCTTTCGAGGTAGCAACCCTGGCACCGCTGCGCCTGCGCCTGGGTGCATGCTCGTACGCGCAGTGATGGCCTGCGAATTTTCAAACGGCTTCATGTCGACAATACGAGTGTTTGCTCAACACAAATGCCCTAAATACGTGTCAGCAACGTGTAATTAAGGAATTATGTACTACCAACATATTTATGTCAAATCCCAATCCAATCTTAATCGTTATACCTAATTTGTACGCAATAAACGCCTAAACTTAAAATAGAGTCCGCGCTACCAACTCAAACCATAGAACAATTTTCATTATGTTGTCATATGACGTAGGAAAACGTATTTGGTGACCATCTTTGACTTGGTCTACCAAGTACTTCCGGCCATTTCAGAGGTGGCAGACTTGGATAACTCTCCGAAATTTGACCTTCCGGTTTCTGTCTGATTTCTATGGGCTCAAAAATATTGTTCAAATTAGAAGTTTATATTGAAATCAGAAGAAGTTTAAATTGAAAGAAGGGTAGGTGTCTTTACGTGTTCTTATTTCAATTTAAAATTATTTTTTAGCCCATAGAAATCAGACACGAAGAAACCGGAAGATACATTTTTCGGAGAATAACCCATGTTTCCGGCTGCCACGTGTTTCGTAGTGTTGTCACATGACGTAAATACGACCCTAAAATTTTGGAAGGAAGTGAAGGATTTTTTCTCACTTCCGGCCAATTGTGGAGGCGATTATCTTTTGACTCTCGCTCAGCAGAACTTTTTCCACCGTCTGCTTAAATTTAATTTCATTAAATTTAACTTTTTAATTTTTCATTAATTTTAATTTTATTAAATTTATATCTTTCGATTGTTCCTGCAACAGAGTGTGATTTACTTATTGGGTATCAGGATCAACTAGGAACCCACAGCAATAATTATACCTATACATAGTCCCGGACATCTCATCATGTTTGTTTATTAAATCATACACGAATGGTTATGAAGCACAAGCTTTTTTTAAATTAATTAATTTGTTTTTATTTTTATAGAGTTGAACGTTACCAAACGGACACCTAGTTGGCAAAAAAACAAGCAATGAATTTAGCATTTTAGAGCTTTCGTTTTTTGTTTATCACAATTTTCTTTAAATCTTTACGTAACTTGTTTTTTTTAGATTGAAAATATTTTTTAAGAACATACATTGTTGTCTACACTGAGCGTGTTTATTCAATGGCAATTCCGTTCCCAATGACGCGTTTTCGGTAATCTCTGCAGTGGATTACCTAACTGCTTTTATTTCCACACAATTTCGCCCGTGGAGATAACCAACTCGTTATAAATGACGTCGAGACCGGTTCATCTCCGCGACCGCTACCGCTTTCCGACATCACATTGTTCTCCACTTTCTTTTCTTAATTCGACTCTCCCGGTACTGCAATAAACTTTAATGTGTGCGTGAACTATGTGAACCGAGAAAAAGTGTAAGTGGAGTGATAATGTTCACAATTAATTACCCGCGTAATGCCTACTTTACAGAACTAGAACATGCGCCGATTTCAGACGCCCGCATTTTCATTTTAGCAACTGACCTACAAATTAATTCCTGTGTTAACGAATCAGTCGCATGCATGGCGCTTATTCGTACCGCGGTCTTGCAAACAAATGAAATCGAGGTGAGTGAGAAGACTATACCATTTTATAATATTAAATAACTGATAAAACAGTATAATTATTTGTCAAGCATGCTTCCTAATGTACTCGCGGCACAGTGGCCTACATATCTGGCTAATCACGCGTGACAAAACAATCGGTCGCGTGCGCAGACCTCATAATATTTATATTGGCTATTCATTAAATGACATGTTTGCATTCCTCCCCGCAAAGAAAAGTCAACATTGTCTATCGGTAGTCACTGAAACGCAATAAGTAATACCATATACTATAATCGAGCGACGAGTTTCAAACTGGACATAATTTTTGTATATGTTCAGTAGACAAAAACTTGGCTAGATAATAAAAGGCCCCTGTGCAAATAAGGAACTGACAACCAAGTTTTTATATGTGGCCAAAGTTCGAGGATAGGCACTAAAATAGTCCGTTTGAGGATTTGTCAGATGCACTGTAATTACAGTCAATTTACTGTAGTTTTACTTCGTTTCTGTCTACTGTATTCCAAATATACATTGTATGGAAGACACTGCAATTTTAAAATAAATAAGCGTTTTGGATTTGCATAAGACGTGACGTTGTTAATCTACGGACTTGGTGGATTCTATTGAAAATATTTTACTGTAAAGGTGCTGTCTTCTGTATTTTTACTTTTAGAAAATCTGCCGCGCCCTCAGATAGCGCTAGCATGGACAGGCGTGCATGCACCTGTCAATGGCTTTAAATCAGCAATGTTTCCTTCAAATGTCATATAACAGCCAACGATACAGACATCGGTGAATCAGAACGATCACTCGAGGTAGTTGACACCGATTAAGTAATAGTTAACTAGCAGATACCTAGCGTAATCGTGTGCCTCCAGGCGTTCGCCGGCTTATCATGCGCATAAGCTTGTTTAAATATACGCTTTGACTTTAAGCTAAATGGGCGAATTTGTCAGCAACATTGACTATTGATAAGATAATTATCATAGTTTTTCATGTTTTAAATTTACTAGTTTTTAAGCTACATGTTTATGACTGGAATCATTACGTACTAATAACGTAACTAATTAAGTAAAGACTTATCAGGACTTTCCCTATACATATTAGGTTAAAGGTTGGGAAGGTACTATTAGTAGAAATGATTTATACCTATCATTATTCTAAACCAGATGATTAAAACCTTTGTGAAAAGAAGAACCGTATACTTGTAACTATACTTAACTGTCAAGAAGACGACAAAACAATTATAAAGAAACCTAATACAGCACAGTCAGAATCGAGTAACTGTTGTTAAAGTCTGAGCAGAACCGGGGCACAGGAGCATAATAGACGCAGGCGCAACCCGCATGAGATGGTTTGTGCTCTGTTTCGCCGCCACAAAACCTGCCAGCGAGGACAGTTACACCGGTGTCCTACTGAAATGTAATAACTGGTTCTACGTGTTGGTAGTTACAAATGCTGAAAGAAAATGTCTCATGTATACAATGATACCAATGTGCCTATACATATACATACAAATTCTATCAACTAAGTTATTTAACTATATGTTACTTGACTATAACTTAATTATAGCTGATCGAATTCGAAATAATTTTAACAACAAAATGTGCGTTTTGGTAGGTGTACCTCTACATAATTCACCTGAATTCGGGAAAATGGGACCACAAATCTAAAAAATTATATTTCGATAACTTTCGTTAATTAATACACCGTAGGAATATTTTTACTTTAACGGCAAATTAACCATTGTGTAAGTAATATTATTAGAACCGAAACCCAGCATATTTTTTTACATTGATTCTTCTGTTCTATCAATGGAGAAAAATGTCACCTTGTAATGATGGAAAAGTGCAGTCCATTGTGGGGCTGTGTGTTGCCCTAGTACCTACATATTTAAGTACTTACTAATACAACAAATTGACACAAATGTTATGATTGTTTAAAGATACTGTGTATGTATTGCAAGCTGCGCCGCGTGACCGCGGCAGCTGTCGTCGTAGGGTCGGCTGAATGTGGTTCGATCGACCTTGTCCCATTTATGCGCTAGAATCGGGTCGCACCAGATTACAACTCATCGTACTCACTCGCACAACCACTTTCGCTGATATCGTATCAATCTCTAATGCCCTTGTCTGACTGAGTTTCATAGATACAAGGGTAATTTACTAAATATTTCCCATATTCCATGGCGCTGATCTAATTTCCAGGCAGCGAGACCAATTCAATTGATTGAAGAATTCTTTCGTATGCTCGAAATGATGCTTATTATATTTTATTGCAAGAGTTTAATCATTTCATATGAATGTAATTTTATTCGACATCAATAATGCTACAAAGTAAGAGCACATTTTAGCAAATTAACAAATGTATAATCTGTAATTTGGTAGAGTTTTTATACTTATATGGGAAGTCCCGTTATTTATATTTTTCCAGTATTATTCTTTAAGAATATTTCGAGATAGTAAATTAAGTACCTACCTATATGAACGCTACAAATGCGATAGCGCTGGGACCGAAAAGTATTGTCAAGACCACAAATAGTTATACTTTTAACTTTATAGTCACTTCTAAGCAGATAGGTACTTACGAATATCTTGCTAAGACGTAGGCCAGATTATACAATAGTACCTACTTATGTAGATAAGATCTGTATTAAAACTTCTAGCCGTCGCACGCAAAAATGTTGAGATTATTTCGTCAGATTATGTACTTTTATTTTAATCTCGCATCTTTGAACCACAACTCTTATGGATTCAGGTATCATTATCTATTCCCACTCACACACACACACATTAATTTGCACAGTACTCACTCACTGTTCGAACTGTAATATTTTCAACGGTCTTTAAAATCAAGCTCTACATTATCTACATGCTTCAGATATTTAATTATAAGTTGATTAAATAACCTTTCCAGTAAGGTAGATAAATACTTGTGTATAACAAATTAAGTCTTCACCATAAAATAAAGTTTTCCTTTATTTTCACAGTAAAACCAGTTTTTTATTAATCCGCGCGCTGTTTGCATGTGTCTAGCTACGTGTACAACAAAGCGCCACTTCCTGAAACACTACGTTTTGTCTTTGTTTATTACATTCTATACCTACTACAGCACGCTAAATGTTATTATGAAGAGAACAGTCCTTGCAGGCAAAGCATTCCTGCATCTATTGTCAGGTTTCAAAAGGAAATGTTTAAGTAGATTTAGTACTGTTACTGTTGTATGAAAAAATATGAGCATACCACTATTTCGTAGTATGCTTTTTACGTTACGTTTTACATTTCACTTTAAAATTTATTTGCTTGAAGTAAATGTTGTAGTACCTAGTCTAATCAGTATAACCCTAATAAAAGGTAAGTAGATGGGGAACTCATACCCCCTTATTCCAAATCGCGAACTAAGGATAGTTCCCGGAACAAAATTCGTGGCAGCCCCTATTATCATTGAGTGTTGGAACGGGATGACATGACCTTTAGTACGGTAATAACTTTAGATCGCGATTTGTAATAAGGTGGATAGAGCCAGAGAAAACAGGATCATAATTACTTTGATTTACAATGATCGGCAAATTTAAAGAACGGCTCCTCGGAGGAAGCATTCGGAAAATTGTGGTCGCGGGATATTACCGCAATCATCTGCGTGCTTGCAAAAGTTAGAAAGAAGTTCAAGAAACTGACTGACTTCTTTATGTAGACTCTTTAATTTAAGATTGACCTAAATTAAAGAGTCACATAAAGAAGAATAAATATCTGCAGCTAAACCAAATCAATCTGAAACACTATAGAACTTCGAAATAGTATGAATCTTACCTACACAGGCGGCATCCTAAGTCTATGCCTACACACAACTCTAGCGGCCATGCAAGATACTACGAGATTTCTTTCTAATTTTTAACTTGCAAGCATGTAGAAAATAAAGACATTTACGAATATAAACGCCGAGAAATGATCAATGTGTGTGTTAAAAGGAAACCAACAGAAAACTCGTTTTTCATGTCAATAAATTGTGGACAGAGATGAGTGTGTAAACTCATTGTTTTTCCAGGGAAACGGCATTAGCCAACCTAAGTCGCATGTGGGATGCTGAGCCAGCAAATGATTTATGTTTTACAGTGCTGGCCTACCTTTTACTTGCCTGATGTCTTCTCAGAAATCCCTCATACTTGTAATTATCTTTTAATGACAGTTATACGCGGTATACGATCGCTGATATCAACATAAATAACAAAATTTAAATAACCGACACCATTTCTCCGTAAAGTTAACAGTAGGAAACATAAGTACACATAATTTGGTTTTATGTCTCATTTCTGGGCATACCTATGTTTTAAGGCCATTTTATTAAGGCTTAATTACCTAACTATAGCAGTTAAAATTATTTTAAACGTAGGTACCTATATACCTAGATATTTGTGAGACAAGGGCTAGACACCCAAAAATATTAAATACTTATTAATAGACATGGTTTTAAAAAAAATGCTTTGTATAATTTATAAGGACGCGATCTTACTCAATTAGTGAGCCTATATTAATCAAATGATACCGAGTTTTTTTTATTAGATATGCAGTTTAGATGATTTCAGAAATCGACGATACTAATTATTACATACCTAAGTGATCTATTAATTATGTTAACAAACTTTATTTTGTAAGACTTATAGAACAACTTCAATCAACAGCCTGTGTTAGTCCACTGCTGAAAGTCAACCACTTTCAAGCTGCGCCAAATTTCTATAGTTACCAGGCTCTCCTTGTCCAGTCACTGTCAGTCAGCAGTCCTCTTTGACATCAGTAGACAGAGCAGCAGAGCGTGCTATACTACGCATGCCTTACCACGGTCTCTACTTCAATAACAACAGAACATAACATAACACAAAAATTAGGTAAGTACTCACCAATGGTCTTCAATATTTGTAGGTCATCAAGCTCATACTCCTTCTCCTCCTCAGTGTATTCAGAGTCCGTGGTGGTGGACTCCTGCTCCTCCGTGGAGGACGCCACGGACAGCGACCGCACGTCCGAACTCAACTCTGAGCTGCACTCCCGCACCAGCTTCGCACTGGCCATCATCATTTTGCAAGTCTGCGTCACTTAAAAATTCACCAACGAAAAAGTCAGCGCTATTTTTAATTTTTAAAATAAAAGTTTTTGATGCATTATTCTACTGTTCCATAAACATTTTTGAAAATAGAACTCAGAATTGTGTTTTAAATTTTTTACACGATAAATAAAACAGTTAATTTACCTTTTTTTTAATTAAATGTTATTTGTTATTGGTAATCGCGATCGAGCGCGTGCGATAGTCAACGGACGGCGACGGGACGCGGGCTCGACGCTGAGGCGCGATTCTCACTGAGACCGACTCAAATAATACCGACTGCCGAAACGGCGCGTGACGTTCGGAACGCAGCCGTTAATAAAATACACCACTTGTCTTTCTCAATACACTGTAAATCATGATTAGATGAGTGGTACCTACACATAAAAATATATTCGATCCAGTATTAGACATAGATATAAAATCTTCTATAAATAACAGTTTTAACAAAAACTTTCAACGTTTTTAGGTTTTCCTTGTTGTCCTTATTTTTTTTTTCAGAGAAGTTTATAATAAGATAACTCTGCATTACTTAATCAAATCTCTTTAATCTACTTGAAAGGTTGCCTGAAATCACTAAGATAAATACAGTCAACAGCAGAAGTAGCTGCACATATTTCGTAGTTTGTAGTTCTTATCCCGAAGAGCATAAGAGTCACTAGCTGCGAAAAGTATGCATCAACCTTTGCTGTTGACTGTACTACAGTACCCGTAATACTAATCTAACTTGTTTTAAGTGAACGAAGAACATACAGGCGTACAAAAACGTAAGTATCAAAAGAGATTTTTATTCGGGATCTGAATATTGTTCAAGAACAATTTATCGTTATTAGCACCAACACATGGACAAATACCCTTTGAATTTATCTCCATACTGCTGACCACCACGACAGCACAACTGAAATACAGGTTGTATTGGTAAACATGTTTTTAAACACTCAACTCGTTCTATGAAACAAATTCGTGCGATGAACACTTGTGTTTGTTGAGTGTCTGGGTGTAACATATGTATTTAAGTATATATTTGTGTTCCTCTGTTGTCTGATATCTGTAAAACAAGTGCTTAAGCTACTTAGTACAGAATCAGGTCAACGTAAGAGATGTGAGAATTATTATTAATTATTTTTATTATTATAATTGTTTCAAAAAAAATCGAACGCAAAGTAAATTTTTTTGAGGACGTGGACAGCTGATATTTTTTTTTAGTTAGTGTTATCATACAATCAAGGGTCTGGGTATGGTGAGAAAAAAGAAGAAACCTGGGTATGCTGTTTGTTTATCACGATGACTGTCCGTACGAGAAAGCCTCTTTCATTTTATTAAAACTAAATGTAGATGAAATATAATAAAACAACTTATGCTAATTGTTTAACATTTATTTGATAACAAGCATCATCATCCATCACACTTAGAGTAAGAATATACAGAAGTTATTTAATATCACTGAGAAATCCGATATATACGTTCCATGTATAACCTAGGAATAAATATGCCGTCCTAATTATAAATACTTATTAACGTCTATAAATAATTTTGTTACAATGTGAAAAGTATCTCACTCATGTATTATTTTATATTACAACTTTCAAGTTAAATCTTGTATCTTATTGTTTTAAAATACAAGTATTTGAGCCCACCTACTTAAAATAGCTATAATATAATGATTTATTAACGGATTTAAACCTCAGACTTAGGGCTGTTTCCCATCGGAGCTTGCTAGGCAAAACAGCCAAGCCAAACGTTAGATAAAAACGTTCTAAATGGTTTCGCATCTTTAACATGCCCATAGCTAAGCTAGTGTCCGCGCCACGGAAAACTACCGCGGGAAAACACGGAACTCAAATTTAACAGCAAAGAATGTTGACGAGACAGTAGTAATGCCCATCACAGGACTTCCTTGGTAGCCCGAACATTACCTAGCTACCTACTCCAAACGCGAAGTCTACCTAACGATAGACTATATAGAATCTTACGCTTAAAGAAATAAATATCATTATTCAACTAATATAAATTCAGAATAACATCTGAATCCTGCCACTGTCAAAAAAGGAATCATACGGTACGACAAGTGAGTTATAGTCGATATGTCGCAGGCATATTGAAATACGCCATTCACATATGACGTCGTCAGTCAAGTTTAGAAATGCTCGGCATTATGTATTATGCCGGCGAAATGTAAATCAAATTGACTTGAATAGGTACATTATAAAATTCTATTGCACACCACGTGCAATGTGATCGGTATGTTCTAACCTAACCAACGTTGAAATTACAAAAGGGTCTAAGGGCCGAGTTCACCAACTTTTCAAACGGTAATCACGCTTTACCCGTCCTTCACCAATCTGTAGTTTAAGCATGGTTAAAGAAAAATTACCGTTGTTTTCAAGTTGGTGAACTCGGCCCTAATTCATTATCACATTAATGTTTGTTAAATCTTCGCTAACTAAAACGTTGTTATAAAGCAGTTTCATTCTCAAGTAAATAATGCACTTAAGAATAAATGGCAAAAAATTTCTATACCCAAAAAACACCATACTAGTTTTCAGTTTTTTTTTTTCAAAAATGTTGGATTTTTTTCTTTTTCAAATGTCAAAACTGCTCTATAACACATTTTTAGCTAACAAAGATTTATTGAACGTTTATGAATGAACGAATGAAAATTTAACGAATTGTCACTTGTCTTGGCCTTCGGCATTAACCATAAAAACGGGCGTTTCTAAACGACACGACGACGCTGAATAAACAGACTAATCTAATCTCACTTGTATTTAGAATGGATACAAACTTTGTCATTCATTAGGTGATAAAACTTTTTCAGTGACTTGTTTATAATGTTATCCTATAATGAATAATCCACCTCTCTTTCTCCCAAGTCAATATTATTCATTAGGCCAACATTAAAATCAAAAGATCAGGACTAGGCCCCATACATTATGTGATAAGGGGCAGACGAGCAGACTGATAGCCTAATGGTACTGGATTCTTTTCTAAGACCGCTTAATTATTTAATCGTCAATGATTGGAGTAGGCATATTGACTTTTCTGAAGTGTCAGAAAAGTTCATAAAATTTAAATAAAATTACTAACATAATTTTTAAATAAGTACCGTAAAAAACACGTAATATGGCGCTAATATACTCCGATACTGTTAATCCATTAAATCATACATAAAGTTAAAATATCGTATTTCTATGAGTTTAATCAAACGTTTACAAAGTCGCTCAAGCTCAAGAAAGACGTTAAGTATATTTTATTAAATGAAATCAATATACCTGATGGCAAGCTACTATAACAGCAAAAAACTTAGAACGAACATTTTAAAAGCATTTTAGGATGAATAATATTAACAGTTATTATGTACAAGTATGAATTAATAACAATGTTGCCAACAGATGTTTACAATAATTCACAACGTAAATTAAAATAATACACAATTATGTAACTATGTACACATAAAAATAAAAAATAACATCTACGGCAAATAAGTAAATAATCAACACTTTCGTGATGCAAATCTGGTCCTTAATGAATAAATAAAGCTTTACTACGTTATTCAATATTTTCAGTTCTAAATATAACCTACATTTTAAATTAGTCAGTTTGTGACACCGGTTTTGTTGTAATTATGTTTATTCCACTTGACCGTTGATTAGTACTAATGTAACTAAAGTCATTCAAAACTCACTTATGTCTTTGGTCACTTATGTCTTTGTCACTGAACCCTCCCCTCACTCCCCACACACACACACACTTATACCGCACACACACGGGGGCGACTCTTCGTCCGCGTTTTTAGTTTTGTTTTTAATTTTCTATCTCGGCGCTTTGAAGAGTCATGTCAGATGGTGACGAGGAGAATAAAGCCCGCGTGAATGGCCACTGCCGCTCTGTGGTGGTGCGCCTCCGACGGACAGAAAGCCATCGAAGTCACATCAGCCAGCGGGAAACGTTCAGACCACTGTTCTTTCATTGTGTTTATCGAGGTGTTCTGGAAAATATTTAAATTGCCTATAGTTTTTTTACTTGTGTTAGAATATTTATATATCTGTGTGGACTTATAAGTGATTTCTCTGTAACTATACTGATTTAAACATACATAAGAAATGTTAATACTGGTCTACCGTTTATAAATAAATAAATATCTCCGTCGCCTGTGTCTGTTATTTTTTTCTGAACAAAATCTTGGAAAAATCATCTTAGTCAAACTTCTGTTGTACCTATACATATAATTTAATTTAATGTTTATTGGGCTGAAAATAAGTTTATTTCTTCAAGAAAAGAGCTTTTTTTTCAAAAGTACGGCAACATATTAGCGATCTCTTTGATTTCGCGTATGTTCATGATTTTGATCATGGCGGCGTAGATTACTTTCAATCAAGTGACCCGCTTGCATAAAAAAAATCATCATAGCAAAAAGGATTAGCATCTTTAAATACAGACATATACCAAGTACAGTTTTATTTAAAAAGCTTTGTAAGGAGTTTGTATATGTTAGGCAAGTTGAACGTGACATGTGATACTGACCTTATCACATGGTTCCACCAGATATATCTCGATGCCATACTGCTCCACAACTTTCTCGTAAGTTAACGGTTCCAACAACATGGAAATTTCGTCGTTGTCTCTCTTCCTCTTATTTGTCAGCGACACAGTTTTGATTCCCATATAGTTCTGCAAAAAGTGATATTTATTTATTTCTTAATGGAAAACAAAACAAACTGCATTTAATTTACAATAATTATTGAGGTACTTAAGAACAAATATGCCTTAAACGGTTTTCACGAATAACAATCAGAGATAAAATGCTTTTACATGCATTACAAAGAAGAGATACAAATAAGGAGTATAATAGTTTCATACAAAGTTGATAATACATATTAGAAGAGTAAT
The DNA here is from genome assembly GCA_019059595.1 of Marasmia exigua. NCBI lineage: Eukaryota > Metazoa > Arthropoda > Insecta > Lepidoptera > Crambidae > Marasmia > Marasmia exigua. The sequence continues at coordinate 6,595,345 of CM032467.1, forward strand.
TACAGATAAAAAGTGTACAGATTCAAAATAACCCTATAGCTATACAGAAAGTCGATCGACTTTTAACTTTAAAAAAGTTGTAAAACATATCATTTTAGCGGAATATGGAATTTGGGAAGATGGTACAAACTGGATCTAGCAACACTGCGAATGTTTCCGATGACCGGGTCGTGTAGAGCTACACGTGTCGCTCATGCGCGTAAAGCAGAACGCGGCGCGTACAGTCGGCGCGTGGCTCACCTGCTTGCTGACGGCGGCGTAGGGCGGCAGCGCGCGCAGCGTGCGCAGCATGGGCGGCGCGTACAGCAGCACGCGGCCGCAGCGCGCGCAGCCGCAGCAAACGCGCATGGGCCCGAGCTTGCGTCCGCATCCGTACCAATCCATCTCTGTCATTACCTGGCTCGCTGTTAACGAAACAATCGACGAATACATTATGGTAAACAATAATTCTTGTAAGAAATAAAAGTGCAGGGATCAGCTTCGCCCTCCCCGCTACGTGTGCAAGCGATAATTAACAAGTTAAAAAATCGTCGACTGTACCCACGGTGCACGTTCGCTGATAAGTGACTACCCTACCCAACGCAAAACCAGAGTAAGGGCCAAGATCGCCAATTTTAAAACAACGTTAATCACACTTTAACCACTGATTAGTATTGGTAAAGAACAGTTAAGTTTAATTACACGTTTGAAAAGTTGGTGAACTCGGCCCTAAAAACTCGGCGAAGGGCTTTAGTTAAACTGCTGTATATTTTTTTTCATGTTCCATTTGTCGCGATTTGATACGACGGGAACTTGGGAAATTTTTGGAAAATTGTTTTTGCGAAAAGTCAGAATAGAACTTGCAGGAAATCAGTTGGAAGGAAAAGGAGAAGGAAGAGAAATGATGTAAATTTAATTTTATTTTATTTGGAACACCAACAGCTTAATTTACATAATACATGGTTACAAAGTATCTATAACTAATAAACTATTCATAGGTATTCGCATATGGATAGAAATGATGTAAACCATACTAAAATACAAAAGGAAGGGAAGAAGATGGCGATTGTGATGTGACAAGGGAATTCGCGGTATACTTACATCATCATCATCATCAGCCCATTTAAGTCCCCACTGCTGGGGAACGGGCCTCCCTCAATCATATGAGGGGTAATTGCCATACTTCACCACGCTTGGCAGGCGGGTTGGCGTGGGTTTTGATATAAATGCAGAGATTTCCTTCTCTGGGTGCTGATGATTATGCCAGCAGCTTTACCTTAGTCGCCTTTTACGACACCTCGATAAGAGTGAGGGTGGCCTATTCTACTCTGCCGGGGACCACACGGCTGAATGTGATATAAATTTAATATGATGTAAATTTAATTTTATTTTATTTTATTTGGAACACCAACAGCTTAATGGACAACATTTCATATTTTTAACATGTCCATATTGTTTTTTTATATGAAAGTAGACATAAAATGAACAGACCCATATTTTTTCTTTTTTCAAAATTTGTCCATTTTCATGCATAAAATAATTATTGAAATTCTTTTTATTCTAAATAGACGTAAGCGCCAAATGACGTCATCGGACGGCTGAATACAGCGATATTTCTTTGCTTATCATTGTTTTAATAAAAAAAAGGTACTACTGTCAAAGGTAAATAATACTAGTGTCAACAATGTCAACGTCATTCATACATTCAACGTTGACAAGTTGTCTTTTTTTTGACAGTTAGTTGTCATGAGTTTGGCATTACGAAAATTTGAAACTATAATGTGCTAAGCAAAGAAATATTTTACATTCTGCCGTCCGATGACGTCATCTTACGTTTTTTAGTTTTTATTTTTTTTCTCAGTAAATAAGCAATATAAAAAATGAATAAATATATATTCGAGCAGCGGAAAAGTAAACAAAGAATTGGTATTTTTTGTTTCAGAGCTTAGCAATTTTGAAATGTTGTCCATTTACATAATACATGGTTACAAAGTTTCTATAACTAATAAACAATTCATAGGTATTCGCATATGGATAGTAATGATGTAAACCATACTAAAATACAAAAGGTAGGGAAGAAGATGGCGATTGTGATGTGACAAGGGAATTCGCGGTATACTTACATCATCATCATCATCATCAGCCCATTTAAGTCCCCACTGCTGGGGAACGGGCCTCCCTCAATCATATGAGGGGTAATTGCCATACTTGACCACGCTTGCGCAGCTGCTTTGGCAGGCGGGTTGGCGTGGGTTTAGATATAAATGCAGAGTTTTCCTTCTCTGGGTGCTGATGATCATGCCAGCAGCTTTACCTTAGTCGCCTTTTACGACACCTCGGTAAGAGTGAGGGTGGCCTATTCTACTTCTACTCTGCCGGGGACCACACGGCACGCTATACTTACATATACTGCGATAATACCTTCAAAGCGACAGGAGCGAATCTGTAATCGTGCAATACCTGAGCACTCGTCCACAGCGATCATGGCGGCGGGCAGGCCGGGCGCGAAGCGGCAGCGCAGCGTGCAGTAGTGCGAGGTGAGGCGCGCCAGCGGCGCCGCCGGCCGCAGCGCCGCGGCGGCGCCGCCCAGCGACGCGCTGCACACCGCGCCCGACCCTGTCTCGTCCGCGCCCAGCGCCAGCGTGTCTATATCTACAAATAACAATAACTAAATTCTACATTTTTATTAAAGGTGACGGGTAGGGCACACTAGCGACGCCAATCGATTTTAATTTTTAGCTACTAAACCGGATCTATTTTAAACAATTTCGGGGTTACAACCTCTCGGTAGAGGACATGTTAGGGCACTCACTCGGACCCTCACAGGGCACTGCAAATTAAACAAGCACCTGCACAACATGGGCCTTACAGATACCAAAATCTGCAGGTTCTGTCGCGAGGACGAGGAAACGATTATCCACGTCCTCGGCGAGTGCATGGCGCTGCACCGCTGCAGAAGCCGGCACCTGGGAGCACACATGATCTCGGCTGACGAGATCAAGAGCTCCCCCATCAGCTCCATTCTCGGGTTTATCCTGGAACTGGAGCTGCATGAGGTGCTGTAATAGGTTACGGGGCTGCCACAATAGATCATCTACTGGTCGCAGTGGCTATGAGACGCAGGGCTCACCCCATTTCTATCAAATAATAATAAAAATACAACCTCTCGGCTGTAAGGGGGTGTAAGGGGTCCCGCCCAATATCTAACGGGGCCTAAGTCAACCTCACCTGCACGTGGCGCACCCTGCTGCACAACAGACGAGGCTCTGGCGTTCCCCACCAACCCGCACTGGGCCAGCGTGGTGGGTGTAGGCCCAAAACCCCCCTATGATTTATAAAACCAACAAAAGGCCCCAAGTGGAGATCATTGGGGGAGGCCTACGTCCAGCAGTGGACGTCTATTGGCTGAAATGATGATGATGATGATGAACATCTCGGCTATGGAAAGGGCTATGCTTGGAGTATCTCTGAAGGACCGCATCAGAAATGATGTAATCCGACAGAGAACCAGATTCACCGACATAGCCCACCGAATTAGCAAACTGAAGTGGCAGTGGGCTGGTCATATTAGCCGCAGAACTGACAGCCGTTGGAGCCGTAAAGTCCTTGAGTGGAGACCGCGACTCGGTAAGCGTAGTGTAGGACGCCCTGCGACAAGATGGGATGATGACATTCGAAGGCTGGCTGGTGTGGGCTGGATGAGAGTGGCCGAAAATCGGGAGCAGTGGCGTGCATTAGGGGAGACCTATGTCCAGCAGTGGACGAGTGTGGGTTGCTGATGATGATGATGATGAACCTCTCGGCAAACACTTATACTATTTATTTAATAACCTTGCAAAAATGTTGGGTCCAACGCGTACGCGAAAAATTGATTTACGCCAAAAGGGGCCACTTTTGGCTTAAATAAATTTTTCGCGTAGAATATTTGTGCATGGTTATTTATTAAATAGTATAAGTGTTTGCCGGGAAGTTGTAACCCCGAAAATGTTTAAAATAGATCTGGTTAAGTAGTCAAAAATTAAAATTGATTGGCGTCGCTAGTGTGCCCTACCCGTCACCTTGACAGATATGAGTTTTCATAGTAATACTGGCTTAGGATTTTCAGGCAATTTTGCTGGCCTATTTTTCTCAATACAGCAATCTCGAAGGTTTTCAAACTAATGTTCGGATTTCCGCGCATGTTTGAGAGAAACCTATTAGTGTTTTACGTACGAAAATTTAAAAGTAATGAACTGTTTCAAAATTATTATAAACATAGGCATTTTGGTCTGTTTTATCAAATTGTGGGGAGGAGGATTACGAACGAATCTCAGAATAAGTAGTTTGATTTATTTTCATGAACATCAACTACAACATCCTATATTTTCTATTCTATTCTATTCTATTCTATTCAACAGCCTGTGTCCGTCCCCTGCTGAACGTAGGCCTCTATCAGTTCAGTCAGTCTTTCCCCTCATGCTCAGTCCTAATAAGTAATAAACTTCATCAAAAATATTTAACTAAGAATTTAAAATGATACTGAACATACCTGTGACACAAACGTTGTGTTCTCGAACATCGTGGTATGGATAAAACACAGTCATTTTGCTTTCTGTGCACTGCAACAGGGGCGAACTATTCTTCAAGTCGTAGAATGCGGTGGTACCATCAGAATAGCCCACCGCCACGAATGCATGACCTTTTTGCTACGAAAATATCAATAATCTGTTAATAGGGTATTCTACTTTGTTTGCAAAAGTACCCACCCACACAAAAAACCCAAAAAACAAAATATATCGGCCAAATTCAAGACATTCTTATCATACCCTATTTGAGACAGTATGAAAAACCATTATTTATTAAATGACATTAAACACTAAAAACATTCAATACTAGCGACATAAACCTTCCTCTTAAATTACTTTATTAAAAAAACGCATCAAAATCCATTGCGTAGTTTAAAGATCTAAGCATACATAGGGATATAGGGACATAACTAGCAGCAGCTTCCCGTAGCTTTTGTTTAATATGAATTCTGATTGTATCTAAAGCATATTGTATATTTAGCTGTTAGGCATCCTAAAAATAAATAAAATAGGAACGGAAAGCGAAATCGATTTTGTTTTATACTATGTAGTGAATACAGTCACGTTTTCATGAGTAAAAATCATGATAGATTTTAATTTTCATCATTTTTTTACTTCCGAAAGTACCCTATTGCTGAGTAAGATAAAGGAAACATCAGTATTTGTTGATTTTTACTAACCTTAGACCATGAGACGGCAGTAGCTTGGTAGACTTTTCTGTCTGATTCCATTGCAGATATCCGTAGCTCTGCAACTGCTTTCAATTTTACATAGGGCAAACTAAAATTAAAAAGAAATGTTGAATATTGAGAACAGAGGTGTAGTAGGTATAGTATGTACAGTCGACGAATTTTTCGGCGTGCCAGCAGCGCTAGGCCATAATCGCTTTCATACGAAACGGAGTAGGTGAAGCAAACCCCTGCGCTCACGCATAGTGCAAGCGATTTTGCCGGCTTACTGGAACACCGCTACGTTCGCTAACCGTACATCATAACACTCAAATCTGGTTTGTGAAATATTTACCTTTCTGCTATTGTGGATGGATACGGGACAGAAAGTATGTAAACAATTCCATTGGAGCACGCCAATGCAAGAAGGCCTAATCTGGCCCATTTTTTATCTTCATCTGTCGGAATATCTCGCGCACCCGACGGACACCAGTCCATAGCCCAAACCGTGCCATAATCGTGAGCTATGCCCATCATTAATTTGGGGTTCCTGGGGGAAATTATATTTAAAATTTAAAGGTATTTAAACAATTAAACTTATGTTGTTCTTGCAATTTAGGAATGCTGGTAGCTCTAGCTACACAACAAGCTCGTATGTGTGTAATGATCCATAAAGAATGGGGTAGTGTGTCGGGGATTTCAAAATAAGGAAACAACAAAGAACATTATTTTACTGCTACAAACCTTGTAATTTATAATAATTAATAAAAACGAGGACGAATGGGACTCACACGTAAATAGTATAAATACAATAACATTTATACAGCTGAACACAAAAAAAAACCTTTGGTCAGGAATAAAATATCTTTGGATGGCATAATGTAGAAGTGAAACACACTTCAATAGTACTGGTTTTTTTAGTTAACGTTTACATACTTGTAGTTCCCACAATTAAGAATAACAATAAAATTATTTATTCAGTGCTTATACAGGTTACAAATCATATAACAATAATAAAAAACACAATTTAAACAAATCAAGCACTAAAAGGGCTTCCACTCAGCATGATGCCGAACCAAATAAACGAAATGAATGCCAATTAAACGTTAAGGGAGCTAATATTTTTTGGTAGAAGGCAGCATCGAGGTGGTTTATTGTTATATGATTCTCCAAATTTACTTACGTGCGAAAGTCGTTGAAGTCCCAGAGCTGTATAAGACCAGGATGAGCACCGAGCTCATCGAAATTGTACCGCGGGAGGTCGTTGCCGCGGTGGCACACCACCGATAAGTAATTATTGTTTTCGCCGCTGTCGTCCGCATGCGGAGGAACCCATGATATACATTGTATACTGGCACCCACAAATGCACAGTACCCTAAAAAATTATTAATTCATAATAAAACTCATTTCACTTTATTCATATCCATAAACAATTATGCACTTCAAAATTTTAAATTTAACATACCCCGAAAAATCTGTTTGGCTTCAAATCGACTGTATGTCCCCCACTCTTCGTTTGTTTTTATTTTACAAGACGTCTCCATTGCCGGCAGATATTCACTTATCTCCACATCAGACAAAAGCTCATAATCGCTACTAAACCACTGTGGGAACAACGTCTCGCTTGTGAAATGTATGTTGAAACTGTAAACATGTTAAGATATTGTTTTTAAGAATGAAATAGAGTTCATTGGAATTAGATTCCCGGCGAAAGTCAGACAGCAGTCGTTTCATTAAACCGGGCTTAAAGTGTTTGGACTCAACCGTGAATAATACAACGAACTGATGACGGAGTATTCATTGGAAAAAACGTTAACCTTATCATAGTAAAAACTTACAAGTCTTCTTTAGATTGAGCTGCATAAGAGCTGGGTTCGTGAAACATGAAAGGCACGCTTGGTATTTTGGGTTGCACAACTGAAAAAAAAAATTACTATAAATTTCTATATTTTGTTAATATAGCGCAGCTAAGCGTATTAAAAATACTAACTGCATTCTTTATGCTTCCTTCTTCTATTTGTATCCTGGTTATCTTCGTCCTCGGAGTATACAAGATCTTTGGAATCATCGGTATCCTCTGACTCCTCAGATGATTCGGAATGTTGCTCGAAGGTCGCGGGGGCACACTTGTGCCGCTCTAGTTTCCTCTCACAGTCAGTATCGAATCCGCAAACATCACAGGTGTGTTTGAACTATAAAATATGCATTTTTTTTAGTTTCCACTCATGAGTGAGACATCTTGCATAACATCGTTCTTAGGACTAACTATTAACTTTAATGTAACTATAATTTTTCGGTACAAGTTTACTACCGTTGAATTTTTATAATAATTTTAGTTAATAAACTTACATCGTCACTGATCTTCAATTTTTCGATAACATCATTGGCCCTGAAAACAATTTGAATACATTAGTTATGGTGAATACAGTGATCCCGTGTAAACATTAAGTTATCTTGTCGCTGGGAGCGATCTCTACCAGACAACCTTCAGGTAAAGAACATTAGATAGAAGAGAGGAGGGCGACGGCGGAGGCAATCCTCCAGGTTTATTTACATTTAAAGAAAATATTACGATAATATAGATTGCTTCCATAGACGAGACAGGTTTTTTTTTATTTTACTGACTGAATTGTAATTATTACCCAACATTTAGAGTACAATTAAGGCGGCTAAAAAGTTTTAGTGAGTGACTTGTACAATAAAGATACTATCTATTTATGGGAAAATAAAAAAAAACTCACTTCACAGCGGCTCTCCGGCGGCCAAGAGGAACTTCATCAGGCTTTGGTTCATTTTCTTTCTGAGCAAGTAGTTTACGCTCTTTTACGTATTCTTGTTCCCTGTGATATGCTAGGTGTTGATTTTTGTATATGCACAAATATTTATTGTTGCATATTTCACAAACATTTTGGAATTCTTCCAGTTCCTGTAGGTAGAGCAATATTAAGGTTTCCTGAGACATTGTAAGAACAATCACATCTAGTTCGTAATTCAAAACACTGCGAAAATCCACGTGAGCGATCTGAATAAATTGATGTTAATTAATGCAACATCACATATATGTATATCTATGACAAATAATAATTTAACAATCTACCTAAACATTGATATACAACCCCGGCAAATGTTTCAATAGAAGGTCATCTATGTTACTGATCGATGCCCACGAACCGCAGAGCATTGGCAAAACTCAGTAGCACGGTCTCATAAATCAGTAAAAAAAATATTGCAATAATATTTCGTAACATGATTTGTACCATATGCTCGTTTAAACTGCTAGTTTTAATCAAGCAATTCATTCAACCAAGGAAATCTTCGAATTTGTCCAAGAAAATAAAAAATAATAATCAATCTTCCTTCTTACCCCATACAACATTCTATGGAGCCTAAAAGTCGATTTAGTTTTTTATTTTTTTAATAAACTGGAAAGTTTCCTTGGTTTATTAAAATGCTTGATTAAAAAACGAGCATAAACTGATCATATGACGTAAAAATGTTGCAATAAAACGTTATGCAACAATACTTTATTTTATACAACGTTTGTATAAAAAATCGTTATGGGCGGTTATATCTCCCCCATATGACTCTGTCAGGAAGCTCATTGGATGCCGCCTAGTTTTACAGTTTCGTGCAATACGTACCTCCTCGGTTTTTCCACAAGCTAATATATGGGCATAGAAACCAAGACAGGATGCCCTATAGGTCTTACATATTTTACAGACTAACTTGCCATATTTCTGTTTATATTCTTTCAAGTACCTTTCAGTTATGTTTGGTGACTTTAAATCCTGAAAAAAAAATACCTTTAATACTTATTACTATTATAATTTGGTGTGACCAATTATGAAACTCCTTAAAGTCACGCGGCCGTAAATAACTGCTACCTCGAGGTGTTTTAGTCATTTGAGCCTTCTAAACTTAAAAAAACTACGGCTCTAATTCGTCGCCAGTCTTATTAATCCTTCAAAAACGACGTGCGAAGCTATCAGAATCAACTTTAAATCGATGAAACAATACAAATACATTATATAGAAAGTAAATTACTACATGTAACGTTTACTTACGATAGGGTCATCGCCTACTTTCCAGGCTAGATTGTAATGTTTAGCCATGGCATGATCTCTCCAAGCTTTAACTTTCATTGTCTCAGAGCACAAAGCACACTCACAAAAATCTGTAATCAAGTTAATCATTACATTATGTAAATCTAACAGTTTACTAAGTAGTAACAATTTTTATCTACACTCATGTCATAATCTTCAAATTAAGAAATCTTAAAGTAAACATATTTTGACAGGCTTTATAATAGGTACTTTTAGTTTTAAAGAAAATAAAAAGTGTTGCACAATGTTTTTTTTGCACTTTATGCAACAGCCAAATTTCCTAAATGACAATAATTTTAGGATAAGTTATCTTCATTTATACTGCCAAAAAAGTTAGAAATTGATGTCCCACTAAACACCTACAATGAGCGAGCAACAATATACCCGTAGTTATATGTCACACGATAAGTGGATTTCGCGCCATTTTGTTTGGTTTATTTATTAATTAGACAATAATTTATCCATAGAATTATTACAAGAACAGAATCCGACAATTTGAAGCAACTTGAAAGGAGCCGTACGGCTCCAAACGCCAGTACCGCTCTATAGTTGTCAATGCCTGCCGAAAAATTAATAGACTCTTAAATGGCGCAACCAATCGCTGTAATTTTTATACATATACGGGTAGCGCCATCTGTTATCACTTTAGAGAAACCGGCTGACTAATGTTAATGTCATTGGAAAACTTCTCATTGAAGAAATTTAACAGTTTTGTAAACTTTGACGTGTGGCTGTACGTAGTACATACGATGTGTTTTGACAGAACAATACATACATCAACATTTTACAAATTGATTCGTTTGATATGCTATGAACACTTATTACCTTTCGTAAGTTTAGTCAGAGTAATACCTGTTGCACAGAAAATTATGCTTAACTGTTAGATCAGAGAGTTCAGATTTGCTTGTAGCAACATTGATTCCTTTTGATGTAAAGAAAATTTAAAAAAGATTGGCAGATCTTTTTAAGACGGTATGTTGGTATAACTGATTCTTCCCGTGCAAGCGGAAATTTACCTTAAGGTGACGAACCTTTTTATTCTCTGTACCGTACTTCGAAGTAGGTATTGTTCTAGGTGTGCACGTACATTTACAAATCAAAGTATACAAAATGCAAATTTCTTCAGTCGGTTCTCACCTTAATGTCGAACACGATAGGTTTCAAATCAATTGAGGAATTTTGAGAGAATGTAGTAACCTGATGCGTCTGTACTACAAACAGTAGTTAATACATAACTATCTCCCATCTTTTAAGGGAAATATGATTTGACTGTTAACATCAATTAGGATTTTTATTATGATACTATGTACGTACCAACTTTAAACTATCATTCTAGTCTTGTAATAATTCTATGAATTTATCAATTTTATTTAGAGACTAAAAGTGAGCAAATAGTAGAACAGTCAGGATTTCACTCCACCAGATATTTTAGCAAAAACATTTTTTTATGTGATAGGTGGCAGACGAGCAAACGTATCGCCTAATGGTAAACATCGAGAGTTAGATATAGTATTTTGCCAGGATGTATAGGTATGTGTATAAACCTTTTTCTAGTTTTCCTATGATCTTACTTTGAAAATTACAATATAAATGTAGATAAAGTAGTTTATGACGGCACTATAATTCGAATTAAAATACTCGCGAATACCTATCAAAAATTCGCCAAGGCTCGTTTTTTTAAACTTGTCTCGTGATTTAATAACCCTAATTATGTGACAGTCAAATAAACTACTATTAAATATGATACTGTACCTTCATTGTTCAATCTAAGCATACCATCTGTTGAATTACAATTTTCTATGTGTGTAATAAAACTTTTAGGATATTTTTTCTGAATACCGCATTTAGAACATTTCAACGCTTTTATTTCATCTATTATCGTAAATAAATATAATCTGATAGATTCCTTGTCCTCCAAATCCTGAAAAAATATAAAAGAACATATGTGAATGTACAATCTATCAACATAATTTTGGTTAAATATTTCAGTGCACATCTGATGAAGCGCCGCGAATGTGCAGCTCGCGAGCCGCTTGCGCGTCGCTCGCATAAGGCTCAGGACAATACGGTATACGACTACTTTTTTTTTAATTTTGCAATCAAAAGACCTCTCAATGATAGAAACATCGTTGAAAGAATCACTTGATTCTCATTTAAACTACCTGAGATATCACATCTTTAAAATCACATTATTTTGGGCAAACCCAAAACGCTCCATACAAATGGCTACTTAGATGTGACGTCACACTTAAGTATTTTGTATGCATTTCATTTTAATTTTGTATGGTAGCTATTACAAATGTTTCGTTTATGTCAATGGTTCTATTATAATAATTGGTGCAAATTGTATGGGTTATTCAATGGTATAATTATTTTTTATTAATTTCATACTTTTAAAATGGACTTGCCCATGAATCTTTGAATGACCATAAAACCGGCTAGACGTTATATTTTTAATTGAGAATTTTTGCCTTTGACACATATTGACCTATATTTTGACAAAATATTTATATTTAGTAAAATCTTGAACTTAGTCGTATACCCTAATACAAGACGCGTAGAAGCGTGGGCGTGGCGCGGGCGTGGCCCGGCGCGCTAAAGGTGTCGGAAAGGCGAGTTGCGGTCGACCAGAGTGTCATTTTTTTGGGGCAGTATTATATTAGACTTGAAGATTGTTCTCTTTTTCCTATAGTAAAAAGTACTCTGTGGTGCTAACCGCGTGAGCGTCGCGGGCGAGGAAGCGCCTTGCCCGCACCCCGCCTACTCAGTATGTCTTACGTCTCACCGCTTCTATACATTTTGTATGAGATATCATTGACACGGCGCCATGTCCGCGCCGCGCCTGTGCCTCACCTTCGCCCGATGCTGCTTGTATTAGTCCTGCGCCTATATTGTAGATAAATACGGGTATGACTACTTACTAATGGAGTTTCTTCATCTTTCCAAGCTAAATAGTTATGTTCACTTTCAATGTGTTGAATCCAGAGCTTTTTATCAATATCTTCGTCACAAACTCTACATTTCACAACTTTTCTATCAGAAGATAATTCTTGGCTTTCATCGCCTTCTGGGATCTACCGAGAATGTTTTAGTTATTAGCAAAAACTTTGATTATACAATAAACCAATAGGTATTTACAAAGTTATTATAAACTCACCGCCATCTCGGTACAGATGTCGACATGTGACCGATACGATTTTACTGAAGAAACTTCATACTTGTGATCCAAACCACATTTTGGACAAGACAAACGTCCATATTTCTTCATAGTGCTATGTAAATGGTCTTCAACCATACCTTCATCTTAAGTTCCTGGAATAAAATATATAGTGAAAAAAAGAGTCACCCCACTTAATCAAAATAGGGCATGGAGTAGTATCATTTAGTTTTAATAATTAGAGAAACACTTACTAATGGTTGTTCACCATCTTTCCAAGCGATATAATTGTGCTGCTTTCGAATGTGATTAAACCAATTGCAGGCTTTAACATGTTTTAGACATATGCCACATTTTAGTCCTTCGTTCGCATTTGAAGTTTCGGTGGTAGCAGACGGACGATTCTCATTCATTGACACTGTTATTTCATTACCCTGAAATGAACAATCAAACATGGAAAATTTAACTTCAATTTTAAAACAGACATTCTTGTTTATAACGTCACATAAATCGTTTTCGTTGATATAATACAGTTGAGTCATATAACCTTTATATTTTTCAAATCATCAACTAGCATATGTACACATGGAGTTACCCTTGTTGGAATCTGGATCGTCCATAAGTCTGAAGATGCACGTCTATTTTTGCACTGCGGGAGGGTAACTCGATCTCACGCCGTCTGTAGATTTTATTAATTCAATATAAAAATAATATCAATTTCCCTTACCGTTCCGTCACATTCCTGAATGTGATCTAAATATTTTTTGACGTATTTACGTTTTAAGCCACATTTGGAACAGATCAGCCCATCATATTCCTTACTTAAGTGTATATAAATGCTTCCATACTTTATCATCGTCTTTAGCATCCTGAAATTAAAAAAGATATATTATAGGAACACATGATAGGAAATAGGATATGAAAATAGCATAGTCTAATAGCCCGTGGGCCGAGATAAGTGCATACTCTCAAGGGTCAACAACGCTGTCGCGGCGGGGCCACGTTACCAAAAAATAATTAGGACAGAAGTACAGCAGGCGCAAACACATATAGGCGCACTAACAGTAGTCCCAGATAGTTTCGGCAGTAATGACAGAGACATATGTGCGAGTGACGATACGATATACTCCTATGACTATAGCTAACTTATCTAAATCAAGATCAGCTCAATTCGACATTCTGTGTCCACTTTTTTTGTGACGTTACGCCGCATCGCGCATTCGCTATACTCTAGTGCTGATTATGGTTTACAGTTACCGGAGCGCCGATCGTCCCACCACAGTCAAAACTTTCCATGACTTAGGTATTAACTAAACAGTGTAATTAGATATCCTGTCTGTGTTTCTATCAATGATAGCGAGCTTGCTTTCACAGAAAATGATTGGAGAAATATACCCACCAATGGCTCTTCGCCCTCCTTCCATGCAATATAATTATGCTGCTTTCCAATATGATCAAACCAATCACAGGTTTTAACAGTTTCAGAACAATTCCCGCATATTATATCTTCATCGTCTATTTCTTCAACAGTCGTTTGTGAAGTGTGGACGGGAGAAGGGCAATACAGACACTTCGTTAGAAACCTGAAACATAATCTAAATTATTTCCTTGCACAAAAATTCATAATAGAATTTCAAAAAAAATGGCCAACTTCTCAAGAGTGTCTTTTTATCAAAATTTATTTAATCATTTTCTCAAATAGGTGGTATTGTGAATCAGCAAAAAATGCTGATTCACAATACCACCTATTTGATTAAATTTATACATACCGTGCCATCGCATTCTTCTAAGTGATTTAAGTATTTTTTGACGTATTTTCGTTTTACACCACATTTAGGCACATAGTCAGCCCGTTGAGTTCCTTACTTAAATCATATAAGTGTTTCCAAACTTGTTCTTCATCTTCAAGATCCTACGAAAAACAGTATTCAATGATAATATCCATCATTTTTGAAGGTCTGACCTTTCAATGACTTGACTACCTTTAAATTGTATAATTGTTAGACAACCCGTGGTAGAGATGTCTATCAAATATAGCGAAATTACGTTTTCAGAAAACGTTTGGAGAAATACCCACCAACGGCTCTTCGCCTTCCTTCCATGCCATATAATTATGCTGCTTTCCAATATGCTCAAACCAATCACAGGTTTTAACAGATTCAGAACAGTTCCCACATATTACATCTTCGTCGACTATTTCTTTAACAGCCCTTTGTGAAGTGTGGACGGGAGATGATAATAAAGACTCTTCGTTAGAAACCTGAAACATAATCGAAATTATTTACTTGCAAAAAGATTCATAATGATATGTTTCAAAAACGGCCTAGTGTCTCAAGAGTTTGTATTTATCTATTTATTTTAATCACTTTACAAATATTTTAGTAATAAGTGGTTTTTGCTGATTTCAATAAGCCAGTTATTACTTATTTTATTTAATGTATACAAATACATACCGCGCCGTCGCATTCTTCTATATGATTTAAGTATTTTTTGACGTATTTACGTTTTACACCACATTTGGCACAAATCAGGCCGTTGAGTTCCTTGCTTAAATCATATAAGTGTTTCCAAACTTGTTCTTCATCTTCAAGATCCTACGACAAAAACAGTATTCAATGATAATATCCATCATTTTTGAAGGTCTGACCTTTCAATGACTTTACTACCTTTAAATTGTATAATTGTTAGACAACCCGTGGTAGAGATGTCTATCAAATACAGCGAAATTACGTTTACAGAAAACAATTGGAGAAATACCCACCAACGGCTCTTCGCCTTCCTTCCATGCCATATAATTATGCTGCTTTCCAATATGCTCAAACCAATCACAGGCTTTAACAGATTCAGAACAGTTCCCGCATATAACATCCTCGTCGACTATTTCTTTAACAGCCCTTTGTGAAGTGTGGACGGGAGATGATAATAAAGACTCTTCGTTAGAAACCTGAAACATATCTAAATTATTTACTTGCACAAAGATTCATAATGATGTGTTTAAAAACAGCCTAGTCTCTCTAGAGTTTCTTTTTATCTATTTATCACATTACAATTATTTTAGTTATATTTTTTGCTGATTTCAATAAGCCAGTTATTACTTATACAAATACATACCGAGCCGTCGCATCCTTTTATATGATGTAAGTATTTTTTGACGTATTTACGTTTTACACCACATTTGGCACACGTCAGCCCGTTGAGTTCCTTGCTTAAATCATGTAAGTGTTTCCAAACTTGTTCTTCATCTTCAAGATCCTACACCAAGAACAGTATTTCAATAATAATATCCATCATTTATGGAGGTCCGACCTTTCAGTGACTTTACTACCTTTAAATTGTATAATTGTTAGACCACCTGTGGTAGCGTTTTCTATCAAAGGTAGCGAACTTACGTTTACAGAAAATAATCGGAGAAATACCCACCAACGGCTCTTCGCCTTCCTTCCATGCCATATAATTATGCTGCTTTCCAATATGCTCAAACCAATCACAGGTTTTAACAGATTCAGAACAGTTCCCGCAGATTACATCTTTGTGGATTATTTCTGTAACAGCCGTTTGTGAAGTGTGGACGGGAGAGCATAATAAAGACTCTTCGTTAGAAACCTGAAACATAATCTAAATTATTTATTCACTTACATAAAGATTCACAATAAAATGTCGATAAAATGCCAGATCTCTCAATACTTTCTTGTTATCTACTTATTTTATCCACTTTACAATTATTTGGGGTACAATTTTTCCTGATTTCATTATGCCTGTTAACACCTATTTGATTAAATTTATACGTACCGAGCCGTCGCATTCTTCTATATGACTTATATATTTCTTGGCGTATCTACGTTTTACACCACATTTGGCACATGTCAGCCCGTCGAGTAACTTACTTAAATCATATAAGTGTTTCCAAACTTGTTCTTTATCTTCAAGATTCTAGGGAAAACAGAATTTCAATAAATTACCGATAATTTCGAAAATCCCATCGAACAGCTACTACTATGTTGTTAATCAAAGTGAAAAGCCATAAAAAACATACCAGAGATTCTTCTCCTTCTTTCCAAGCCAAATAGTGATGCTCCTTCGCAATATGATCAATCCAAGTAACATCTGTAACGTTTTCCGTGCAAACGCCGCACTTGTAACTTTCAATTTTGCCTTTTGATAAATCTTCTTCTACCGAAACTTCAATAGTTTTAGTAGAATCTTCTACCTAAAAACGATTTAATACATACTTAGTACGATTTGGTATACTACTTTTAAGTTAATTTATTAGAATGGGCAACAATAACTAATTACCTTTACGGAAATATCATCAACTTTGTTGCAGGTCTTAATATGTTTCAGAAATATTTTTATAGACTTATAATTATATTTACGATCAGCACACTTGGAACAAATGATTGGACCATGGTTTTTAATAATATTATACAAATGTTTTTCGATGACATCTTCATCGTCCAGGTTCTGAAAAAATAAAGCTTTGTTGTTGTCAATTTAGCACGAACGAATAGTATGGTTAGTACCTACCTGCATAAGATACCTACTACTTTCCCTGACTTTCTATTCAAATGCATCCCTTCTTACCACTCTGACGTAGCCAAAGGACTCTTTAATGAAAAAAGACCCAACCCAAACTCGGAAGATTCCAAGTTCGATTCCCGTTCGGCACAACTTTATAGAACTTTTCTAGATTTTAATCGGGTCTGTGGTCAGACGCCTCATCATCATCATTTTAGCCAATAGACGTCCACTGCTGGACATAGGCCTCCGCCAATGCTCCTCTCCACACAGATCGCTCCTGTCCCGCCCGCATCCAGTGGATTGCCGCGACCTTCACCAGATCGTCGGTCCACCTTGTAGGCTCTACCACGCCTTGTGGCAGACGCATCAGGCTAGCGTCATATAGTACCTCCTCGTTGTACTTTGGGGTACAAAACGGAACGTTATATGTAAACTATTATTATTCTGTACTCGAGTATTTTTTACCAATATGTTATGTAAATGTACACTATTATTTTTAACCAATGTTATGTAAATGGGCAAAAAAGTACCAAGAGTGACGAGAGCGCCATCTGTTTTTGCTTTTAGAAACCAACTACGGAAAAACTGTTTACTAAAATGTATTTCGCTAAAATAAAAGCTTACCAAAGTAGGTTCTCCACTTTTCCAAGCTAGATAATTATGATTTTGGCTAATATGGAAAATCCAATCTGTTTCATTCATATCTTGCCTGCAAACTCCACAATTTACTAAATTGTTTGAGTTTATGTTAGATTTCTTGTGAGTGAGTGACCTCCTTGACTTTAATTTTCTATTATCAGATCCAAGTGATAGCTGAAATCAAAACAATAATATGTTCACTTGAATCCATCCCAGAAATAGGTTTGTACCTACCGTCCTAATAGACAGACAGTCTCTTTATTTGGGAGCTACCTCGAATGAACAAAATCCACAGGTGGCGTCATGTAGGGGAAAGTGCTGTACCTTGAGACCCTTTATACTCTATATTTTTTTAACATCAAATTATGACACTAACTGCCGCACTCAGAGACGTCAATTAAGCTAACCTTTCACTTACTTAATTATGGAAAGTCTTTATGCGTATTGAAATAAGTGGCAATATTTTTTCTCAAGTACCAATTAAAGTTAATTTGACGTCTCTGAGTGCGGCAGTTAAGCAATGAAACATCTTACACCTAATAGATAAACAAAATGAAGCCTATCTCCCTGCGCTCTGTAATACACGCAGGCTCTATAATAATAATCTATCTAATGTCCTTTACCTGAAGGTTGTCTGGTAGAGATCGCTCCCAGCGATAAGACCGCCTAAATTGTACATTGTATCTCTGTATACCTAGCTTTTAAGTTTTGTATGTTGTGCAATAAAGAGTACCTATCTATCTATCTATCTATACACGCAGGCTCTCAGCCTAGTACAGATTCCAGTCTCTTACAATCCATGATTCCACTGTGTACATTTTATTTAATTTCTACTGTATTGTATACCTTTGCAATGATTGTCGAGAAAATAAAGATTATTATTATAAAACTGTATTTTGGCAAATTTTTTGCTTTTCAAAAAAATCAGGAATATGGCTCAAGATACAACACAGATATTGTATTGTACCTTGACTTCACGATAGCCCATGGTACTTTGATCCATGGAGGAGTAGAAGCACATTTTAACCATAAACGATATGATTCTGAAAAAATAACGACTCTACAAAATCTAAATTAAGTACCGTCCCTTTGTCGGTAGTTACATTATAAAATGGTTATAATAACAAGCATACAATAGTTGATATTTTTATAAGCATTTTTTGGAATTTATTCTTAAGAAAATAACACACTTAAACATTTCCCGATTCGATTCCCGCCTGAACGCGAGATGAAATTTGCATTTAATTTTTACATGGATACTTAGGGCGGGGAGGATAGGGCGAGGCGGAAACGCTCCTAAGGTGACGGGTAGGGCACACTAGCGACGCCAATCGATTCAAAAATTTAGCTACTAAACCGGATCAATTTTAAACAATTTCAGGGTTACAACCTCTCGGCAAACACTTATACTATTTATTAAATAACCATGCACAAATGTTGAGTCCGTTTTTGTATTCGAAAATTTGATTCACGCTAAAAGTGACCGCTTTTGGCGATAATCAATTTTTCGCGTACAAAAACGGACCCAACACATCGTTTGATTTAGATCCGGTTTAGTAGCTAAAAATTCAAATCTTTTGGCGTCGCTAGTGTGCCCTACCCGTCACCTTAATGCGAGTGGTGAAATACAAATATTATGAAAAATGATTTACCTCGGATTTTAAACATTCTTGTACGTGTTTTATGTATTTCTTACACTTTTTTATTTCAATATTACAAAATCCACAGTTTAAAACTCCGTCTTTCTTCAACTTTTGTTTGAGTTTTTTAAACAAATCATTATTTTGAAAGTCCTACAAAAAACGGTGCCATTTAGTATTTGTAGTTGAAATTACAGGATTCAAAAATTACAGAAGTCAATTGGGAACTTTATTGGCTGTACGAATGATGGTAACTTGGTCCTAATAATGTTATTTAAGGTGACGGGTAGGGCACACTAGCAACGCCAATCGATTTTAATTTTTAGCTACTAAACCGGATCTATTGTAAACAATTTCGGGGTTACAACGTCTCGGCAAACACTTATACTATTTATTAAATATCCATGAAAAAATGTTGGGTCCAACGCGTACGCGAAAAATTAATTACCGCCAAAAGCATCCACTTTAGCGTGAATCAATTTTTCGCGTACAAAAACGGACTCAACATTTGTGCATGATTATTTAATAAATAGTATAAGTGTTTGCCGAGAGGTTGTAACCCCGAAATTGTTTACAATAGATCCGGCTTAGTAGCTAAAAATTAAAATCGATTGGCGTTGCTAGTGTGCCCTACCCGTCACCTTAAGAAATTTGGCTGTTGCGTAAAGTGGCAGCTGTTGCATAAAGTGCAAAAAATCATTATGCAACACCCAAACTTCAAAGCTATAAATATTATAAAGCCTGTCAAAATGTGTTTACTTTTGTCTAAGGACATGAGTGTAGATAAAATAGTTTTACATTATAATACTCACGAATGTATTACCAGCCTTCCACGCAATGAGGCCATGCTCTTTGGAAGAATGCAGTTCCCATTCCACCTCAGCTAATATTTCATGGCATACTCCACATTTGACTTCTTTTTTACACTGTGGCTCTTTGATATCCGTGGAACATTCTCCTATTTCCACACTATACTTCCGCTTCTGCTAAAAATAAAGTTATTAGAAGGGAAAATATTATTTGATCCTCTAATAATTAATAATCATATCCTCCAACCGATTACGGCTACGGCGGCCAATCTCAACGAGCAGCCACGTACGCAGGATATATTATAGTGCTTAAGTGTGTGCGCAAACACATGTGCACTCTCTATTCCCTTACTCTCATATTCCGATGGGACACTACTGTGACAGGACCAACAGCTTAACGTGCTTTCCGAGGCACGGGGGTACAAGACCGCCAACTTCCAGACTCCAGGGCTGCCACTAAAAATTTCTTACCTAAAACTTAGGTACAATGTTTTGGCTCGACCCGGGGATCGAACCCCGGACCTCTTGCGCAGCCGTCGCTTTAAAGTGCGACCCACTAACCACTAGGCCACCTAGGCAGTCTAAAACTAATTGATTTATTAAATAACGCACTTAAACATTTCATCTCGTGTTCAGGCGGGTGAATCTAACGAATCCTCATCATCCACATTGTAGATGGCTGTTCTACCAATTGAACTAAATTTTCTTAGTAACAAACCTTTCCTCCGTTAGAAGTCATGTCAGCACTTGGAATCTCGCCCATGTCTTTTAATTCAGTTTCACCTTGAACATCTTTTTTATTTAGTTCCCGACTTTGTGTGTCCTGTAAAATGTAAGTAAACAGATAAATACACCGTATGTTGATAAATAAGTTAAAAAAAATAAAAATATAAATAATATAAAATAATCAATAAATTGGATATTATTATCTACCCACACTAGTCCAAAGTGCCTGATCTTGGCGTTCTATACTTACAGTATTTTTTAAACAAGTTTTATAAATGTTATCACTTTTTTCTTTGATTTCTTTATTTTTTTCAACATTATCTCCTGTTGGCTTACAACTATCAACATTCAACTGATCGACGTTAGATACATTGATAGCCTGCGATTCTGAATTACAATTTATAACATTTGCCTCAATATCATCATTTTTAGTTGTCATCTCCATAGGTTCTGACGGTATTGCGATATTGCCTTGGTTTGCATTACTAAAATTTTTTTCTGTAATTATTGATATTACGATTGCAATTCACATCTCCATATATTTCATTCCAGCAAATTTTATCAGCCCGATCATCAGAACTATCTGTTATTGATTCCACCAATGTTTTATCATAATTATATACAGTATCAACATTATAAATGCTAAAAACTAAATCACGGTCAGAAGTGACATCTCTATGTTTCCAAAAATGTATATGCTCATATGAGCCATCATAATCGTAATATTTGAGCTGACCAAAGTCATTACATAAACAAAAATCATTAGATTTACTAGCAACATCTAAATTAATAGAGGGGCTTTTGCATTGATATGATTCGTTTATATCTTTATTCAGTTGAACATGGTCATTGAAATCGGAAATAATTTTGATCGGAGACGTCTTTTTTCTGGTATAAGTTCTCATAGCTTCACATTTTTTTACAGTAAATTCGCTAGAGGCAGCCAGTTCATTTGGAGATTGTTTCTGATCTTTAATAGAATTTTTACTATTTGGTTCGTTTACTCTTTTACTTCCGTAGGTTTTTAAATTTTGTATATTATATGGTAAGTTATGATTTTCAATCTCTCCACCAGGTTTTTCTACACCTTGTATACATAATTTGGATTTTCTTTTTTCAGTTTTTGATTTATTTATTTCCTTTTCGTTGTTTTCGCACGATGATGTTCTAGGCAGACACTTATTTTTGTTAACTTGTTCAGTTACAAACACGTTTTCATTTTTATCAGTATTGCACAACTCATTTTTATCACTCAAATATATTTTTGATTTTCCTTTTGGAGAAGTGATCTCCACAGACAGTCCTAAGTCCAGAGATTCGCTTGAATACACCTTAGAACATATATCAATTTCAGTAGGATTTTCCGATCCATAGTTAGGCTTAGACATTATTAAATCATCATCACGCTTTTTACAACCGGTATCAGCTGATATTTGGATATAATTTTCATTATCTATAGTAACATCAGTATTCGCCACGACGGTATTGACAGATAAGTCATGTAGATTTTCCAATATTTCGCTCTCTGTTATAAGGTTTAAAGAATCATCTACTATAACATTGTCTATTCTATTAGCTTTAGAAAAATCTGTACCTATTAAATTACTGGCATTCGTTATTTCATCTATTATGTTTATCTCATTAAACATGTTACCCTCATTATCAACACACAATACATTTACATGCTCAACAACATCAAATTGTCTAACATCTGTATCAGATATGCCAAGATTATTTAATGAGTTTTCATTACTGTTCAATTCTTGTACATTATTTGCCTCATATTTACTATTATTTATTGTTGCAATTGGTAAAAGCATATCTACTGATACTGATGTTAAAACGTTATTATTAAGAATTGGGTTCAACAACTTTCGTTTATAAAGTTTGGAGACATCAAGCACTTCTTCATTAATAACTTTAATTTTCTTTGCTTTAGGAATAACTTCATGATCAAATTTAGAACTAGAATTTGAAATTTCAGAATTTTCATTACTAATGACCACAAGCGAGTTAGGTGATTTTTTCACCATTTCTTTGACATATTTACTCTTGTTTGCACTTTCTAAAGGTAACAATTTGTCGACTGTCTTTTTTATTAAAGTTTCGGGAATAGCACAATCATTCTCTGTAGTTACATCTTTACATTTGCTAATGATATTTACATTTTGTTTTTCAAGAATACTACTTTGGAATCGATTTATTGTATCAAAATTATTACAGGATATGCCATTATATTTCGGGCTTGCCTGAGTAGGAAAACTCATTGAATTTTCTGTATGGTTCTGAGGATATGCTTCACGTCTTATAGAGTGTTCATAAGGACGAGCAATTTCTACCTCACCAGGAATTACATTGGCTACAGTAGGCACAAATGTTGGGCTTAAAAAAACCGATTCCTTCATTAGAGATGCAGTTTCCAAAATAGATGATTCATACTTCTTATTTACAGATTTTGTTGTTTCTGCATACTGCTCCACATTAGATTCTTTGCTTGATACATTTTTTCCACCCCAATCTGTAAATAAATAAAATGTTTATTTAGATATTTTATTCTAAAGGACAAATAGCAAGTTTTTTGTCTGATATATATACTTTTGCATTCTCACATTATTATCATATCATTATTATCATTCCATTCTTTTCATACTGTTTATGAAGTATTTATTTAACTACACTCAAAACAGGTACCTGTGGTTAGATTCAATTCTGTAGGGCAATTTTCATTCGAAGCAAAATTTTCTAACTTAATACCCAATTTCTCCAATAGATTTGGAGGTAAAACAAAAACCTCAGCTTCTCCATTGTCAGGTTTAGTATCAGGATAGACAGCACTTTTGGGCTTAACCTTCCTTTTAGTATTCATCAGAAAAGTTAGTTAAATTGAATGCTAATTAAAAAAAAACTGCTTCTGTTTGATATCACCAACCTGTGAATAACATAAAAACATACATTCCATTAAGAAAACAATAACAAGAACTAATACCACATCAACATTTTTTGCTAAGGAAAGAAATCTAATTTAATCTATAAAAGTAAGTTCTGTAAAATTATGTGCATTATAGAGTATACATATATGTACTTATCTATCTATCTATCTATCTTTCTTTTTGTTGTTGAAGCTGTTTAAGTTCTCACTTTGTACAATATTACAAAAAATAAAAATCACTCCTGTCTGTTGAGTTAAAAGCTGAATAAATAATAAATTTAAAATTTTATTAAACCTAAATAATTATTTATGAATCACTATATACCTACGTAGTATAAAAATAAAGTTAATTACGCTGTCTACATTGCCTAATTACAGTCCGTCAGATGTAAGGAATGTGAAAATTGGTATTTAGTATCACCCTTATAGGGGACTAAATAGGGGGAGAAACGCGTTATGGGGGTTTAGCAATTTTAATGTAAGAAAGAATCTTGAAAATCATAATTTGGGCTCCTAATATTGAATCAAAACCAATTTGCTTTAACATTTTTGTAAATTCAACCCTTAAAGGGGTAAAAAAGGGATAGAAGTTCGTTTGATAGTCGGTTGTCTTTGATGTTAGGTATGTGAAAACTTGTACTTATACATATAATTTGAAATAAACAGAAATTCACTTCAACATTTTTGGAAAATCACCCTTTGAAGGGGTGAAATGCAGTATGGAGGTTAGCTACTTAGATTACATTTCAGCATAGGTTTAGAATAAAAAAAGTGTTTTTTTAACTTTCAACCCCTATGTAGTAGTTGCGCGGTTTGAATTTTAAATGAAGACTTGTAATAGAGAATAAAACTATTACAATAACACTGCGGGCACAGTCTAGTGAATTATTATGAATGCAATTAAATTGTAGGAATAATTAATTTTATAAAATTTTACAATATTAAATTAATAACTAAATTATTAAATTAAGATAAATTTATATTGTGAATCAAGATTTGAATGCTAGATAATTTTGCAATATTTTAGTGAGACTAATTTAAGACTAATGTACTCACTACATAAAATTGTGCTAATAAATATAAATTACATTTCTTTTCATTCACATGCGTAAGTAAGCTCAAGTACCTAACCTAGTGACTATTTCTTTTATTGATGAACACTTTAAACAATAATAAAACCCTATATAATGATGATCATGAATATATTCTCAGTTTTCATTTATTATTTAATTATTCAAATCAAATTATGTAGGCACATACTTGTTTTACTGCAGATGATTTAATTTTCTGGTTCTTGTTAATTAATTTTATTATAATTAATTGCATTATTGCTACAAAGGAATTTCTAATAATAAATTGATAAAGGTTTCTCTAGCAACCAATTTCTTAAAATTGCGCCATCACTTCAGTGATCATATTTATACTTTTGAATTTCCTGATTCATTCAAAAAAGCATAAATAAAAGCATAAACAAAATAAGTAAATCCATTACAAAAATTTAAAATATTTTACCAAGAAATCTCCGGATTTGAACCCACATTATTTGATATCGCGACCTCACGTGGTACCAATCGGACCAAAGATCCAAAATTATTTCATCTGTAAATTCGAATAGGTATGTAGTTTTTACAATTTTTAAACAAAAAAAATAACTATTGCACAAACTTTAAATTGTACAATAAAAAAATTGTAAGATAATAAAAAACTTACATACATAAAACACGCAGTCAGGGCGTCATTACGCCAAAAGCAAATTGTGTTAGACTAAAATTCACAATAACACCATATAATAGAATTAAGAAATTCATAAGATATAGGTATACCGAGAAAGAATTACATTTGAACTGACAAATATTCGTACAACTTTTCTATTACTTTACTATTAATCTAAATAATTATATCCAGAATACGTTGAGGTTAGGTTATCTCTCCTCTCTTTTTTCACGACAACTTTGACATGTAAGTAAGTACAGTGCGACCACGATCAGAAGGCACTTCAGTGACATTGACATAAGGGCGTTGTACAACATTTTTTCAATGGGAAAATGTCAAAACAGCATTAGTTCCGAATTTTGCCCCGTGCCAAATAACCGTGGGTTGCTGTAGTTTGTGCCTTTGACAATGAATGGACAGCTAGTTTACCACAGAGTACTTTGTAATAGTTTACTTAGGTTCACAGAGTACCTGCTTAGGTTGGAACTATAAGCCGTTTACTTTTAGATCACGCATGTACATACTCCTGTTTTTCTAAATAAAATTCACGTGAAGGACAGCTCAATATGTGAATGTGGCTTATACGTAGGTACACCTAACCACATATTTTCCAACTGTCCAAGATACCCTATTTCCCTATCATCGTCGTCAGCCCATTTAAGTCCCCACTGCTGGGGCACGGGCCTCCCTCAATCACATGAGGGGTAATTGCCATACTCACCACGCTTGGCAGACGGGTTGGCGAGGATTTTGATATAAATGTAGAGTTTTCCTTCTCTGGGCGCTGATAATCATGCCAGCAGCTTTACCTTAGTCGCCTTTTACGACACCTCGGTAAGAGGGAGGGTGGCCTATTCTACTCTGCCGGGACCACACGGCTAGCTTTAACAGCTATAGCTATTTCCCTATATGATCTAGGTATTACCCCCCAATATCCCCCGCCCTCTTAATTTCCAATATTTATTATCTCTCCCTTTCTCCCTTTACCTAAAATATCTATGTAAATATATTAAATATATTTGCCTTATTGTACTGTCTGTTGCTGTTGTATCATGCTTGTATTTTATTTTTGTGCAATAAAGAATATCTATCTATCTATCTAAATATGATATCAGACTGTGATTAACCCGTCCTTGTGTGTTGTCTACATTGTGTCGTCCTTTTTATTTGTTTTAGATGCTGGGCGATACTAACACAGAAGACCTCAAAATTGATCGATTTTTTTATTGTTTGTTTTGTAATATCCTTTTTACCGGTCAAAATATTTTAAGCTGAGTGTCTCTTTAAACACTTGACATTGGCGGAATCATTGCGTCACTGAACGTGTGATTGAGTCATTGACGGTCTATTATATGTACAGTGGCGGACACATCAAGCTATACAAAACTGTCAAATTTCTTCATTCGATTATAAACCTTATATTGTTACATATTGAGTTCGAAATCGATTGAGGAAATTTGACAGTTTTGTATAGCTTGACCTGTCCGCCACTGTACATAATGGAACGTCAATGGATAGAGTCCACAAAGGAAAAAATAATACAAGAAGTTACCAGTGGATAGGAGGCAGTGGATCGGAGGACGCCTGTTGACGTAAGTCTACACCGATTTTAGTAAGGCCTTCGACCTTCGACCGGGTAGACCATAAGATTCTGGTTGATAAGTTGGCTCAGGCCGGTATCGCGGGCACATTGCTAAGTTGGTGCTCATCCTACCTGGAGGGTCGGTCTTCAAAGGTTGTTTAGGATGGCTTCGCTTCAGATCAGTTTAATGCTCCGTCTGGGGTTCCCCAAGGATCTCATCTTGGGCCCCTTTTCTTCAATATTTTTGTAAATGATGTAGCGAATTGTTTTCAACTATTCACAAGTCTACCTTTACGTCGATGATCTTAAGATAGTTGCACGTTTGGATCATCCAGAGGATTCTTGTCGTCTTCAGGATGACCTTGATCGTTTCTCTCAATGGTGTTTGACCAACAAAATGTATCTTAATGCTAAAAAATGTAATTTTATCCATTTTACTCGTAAAAAGTCTACTTACTTTAACAGATACAAATTAAACGACCATATAATCGGTGAGGTTGAGGTAATAAGAGATCTCGGTGTTCACATAGACAATAAACTTCGTTTTAATATACATATACAGCGTGTGTATTTTATACGGGCGAATAATTAATCCAGCTATAATATCTGATCCTACGAATCGTATAAGATAATCATTTCATTAAATTTTGTGGTTAATTAGGTGTAATGATTTTTCTAAAGTGCAACCCAGCAGCAATGTATGCCGTCCAACTTTGTTTGACATGACAAGTGACATGAGTGTCATGACACTCGTATGACGTTTAGATACTTATGTCTACGTTAATTGATGTTATTAACGTTAACTACCAGTGGATGCAATACATTGCGTGCTCAATTATTTTGTATGAAAAAAAAAGTACCTACCTTAATTTCCTAAAGAAATGTATGTAAACAGGTTCCCTAGGTCCGATAGTAATCGCCATTAAAATATTCGCCCGTATCAAATAAACACGCTGTAGATAAGCTAGCTAAAAAAAGTTTTAAAATGTTGGGTTTTGTGCTACGCAATCGCAAAGAGTTAAGGGAGTCTCTAGTAAAATACCAGTTTATTATTCATTGGTGCGATCTGGGCTTGAATATTGCAGCGTGGTATGGAATCCATATTATAAAGTCCATAAAAGCCGTTTAGAAGCGATTCAGAAAATATTTCTATCACACCTGTCTTACCGTTGTAATATGTTGAAACGTCTTCCGTCATACAATTCACGTCTAAAATATTTTAAAATGATAAGTGAATAGAATAATAAGTGTAAAGAATCGCCGTAGTATATCTGATCATTTGTTCTTGTTTAAACTAGCTAATAATCTTATTGATTGCGCCAATTTATTAAGCAAGGTTAATTTCAATGTACCGTACAAACTAGCCCGCGTCTCAAGATATCTGCCATTCAAGGACAGGGGGTTCAGGACAAGACTAGGCCATTTTTTTTCCGTTGATAGGGTTCAATCACAGTTCAGTAAACTAATACGGTCATCTCAAATTGATATTAATTTGTCGTATTCACAACGTAGATTCAAATCAGCATTGCATAAACACATGTCTTCCATATTATTAGAAGAGTAAATCTTTAAAATGTTGTTCTTATAATTGAAACAGTGGAGCCATATGTTCCATTGCACATTTTGTAATGGAACATATGGTTTTACACGATGTCACTTTCTTGCTGGAAAGAGATGAGTCTGCTTCTGACTTTTCCTACTCTTCTTTTTGTGTTTCCTATTTAAAATTGATTATATTATAAGCATGTCGTGGTAGCCTTTAATTAAGACAGCATCTTGGAATGTATATGTAAGTTTTTCCTTCTACCGTGTAATGATGTATGTTTTGTTGGCTATTCTTAAATAAATAAATACCTTACACATTGCCGTACCTTCACAATCAGACAACGTCTCTCTCACCCAGTATATATAGACAAATCAAACGAGACAATACCTACTAACTTACTTTATGATACAAACCTAAACAGTCTGTTAAGGTGACGGGTAGGGCACACTAGCGATGCCAATCGATTTTAATTTTCAGCTACTAAACCAGATCTATTTTAAACAATTTCGGGGTTGGACCCAACATTTGTGCATGATTATTTAATAAATAGTATAAGTGTTTGCCGAGAGGTTGTAACCCCAAAATTGTTAAAAATAGATCCGGTTTACTATTTAAAAATTAAAATCGATTGGCGTCGCTAGTATGCCCTACCCGTCACCTATTGTTTTTCATGACACGAGCTGTTAATATTGAAAATGTGTTGAAAATTACAAATGGATGCTGATTGATATCTAAACTTCTAACTAAATGTAGGAAGTGTGTTAAAACGTAGTCAATAACATAAATTTTAAGTATATACAAATAAAAAAAATCGAAGCCAAAAATTTGGTATTATAAGGTTTTTTATTTTCAAAGGAGCTTAAAAATATTAAAAATTAAAGCTAACCCTAAAAATAGTTTCATGTTCATTAAAATCAGCTTTATGCATTACGTATTAAATATAGCTGAACAGTATGTAATGTTTATCATATTAAGTATCGTAAATGAAATGAATTTAAAGCTTATGAGTAAAATCATAACATCTTAAATGTTCAGCAAAAGCTCAATGGACAACATATCAAAATTGCTGAGCTATGAAACAAAAAATACCAATTCTTCATTTACTTTTCTGCTTCTCGAATATATATTTATTTATATTTTATATTGCATACTTTCCGAGAAAAAAATTAAAAACTAAAAAACGTAAGATGACGTCATTGGACGGCAGAATGTGAAATATTTCTTTGCTTAGCACATTCATCATCATCATAATCCTGCTGCCCTTTTCCCAGTTTCCAGTATTACAAAGTACTCTGTGTCCCAGGTTATCTGGGGTTATCCTTTTCCATACGTCCCTGTCATTCGTCATATAGTTCTAAATTTACGAAATGTCAAACCCATGACATGCAACTGTCACTTACGTCTATTAAGAATGTAAAGAATTTCAAAAATTATTTTATGTATGAAAATGGCAAAATATTGAAAAAATAATAAATAAGGGTCTGTTCATTTTATGTGTATGTTCATATAAAAAAACAATATGGACATGTTAAAAATATGAAATGTTGTCCATTGTTCGCTCACTATTCAATTATAACAGCACTAGTGCACTTCGGTGGCAACATTAAAAAAAAAAACCAAAGGTCGATCGATTGTTGCTACTCTTTGGATTGTTGGAGCCCAATTCTCGGGCTCGTGACATTTATTTTCATACGACATATATCACTAAAACATAGTTTTTTTGTATGGTTTTCGGGTGATATCCGCCATGTTCTTAAAATGTCACAAACCCGAGAATTGGGCTCTTGGTTGTAGCTGTCAGTTTACTCCACATGATTAAAAATATTGAGTACCTATAAACTAAAATCAGAAATGTATCTTTATTCAAAACATATTATGATGAACCTTAGAAATAATTAATTACTTAAATTTATCGCAATATGGGGTCAAAATCATTGGCACTTTCCTTTCAAGTTCAAGCAGAATGTAATACTTCCAGAGCACGGACGGGACTTATGAAATTGCCGCATTATGATGTTAAAACACCGGTTTTCATGCCTGTGGGAACTCAGGTAGGTATCTATAACAATGAAATAAGTCCATGTTTTATAATATTTTAATCAGGTAATAAGAAATAAGACAGTTTGAATTGATTTTACTTGAACATTTTAGGGTACAATGAAAGGGTTATTACCTGATCAACTTGAACGTTTGGATTGTGAAATCATACTAGGTAATACCTATCACTTGGGAAATCGCCCTGGAACAGAAGTATTGGAGAAGGCAGGAGGCCTTCACAAGTTTATGTCTTGGAATAGAGCTCTTTTAACTGATTCAGGAGGTTTCCAAATGGTGTCTTTGTTGAAGCTAGCTGAAATAACTGAAGAAGGAGTAAAATTTAAATCACCTTATGATAATTCTGAAATTATGCTGACTCCTGAAAAGTCTATTGAAATCCAGAATTGCATAGGTAGGTAATCGATTTTGGCTTCTTACTTACCTATTTGTAATAAATGATTTCATGAATGTATTTTAAAAACAGGTGCTGATATAATTATGCAGTTAGATGATGTTGTGCAAACTACTTTTCAAGACTATGATCGCATAAAAGAAGCTACAGAACGAACCAGTAGATGGTTGGACCGTTGTTTAAAAGCACACAAAAGGCCATCTGAACAAAGTATATTTCCTATAGTACAAGGTCTACTGAGTAAAGAATTAAGGGAAAAAAGTGCGAAAGACCACATGTCTAAAGATGTTAATGGGTTTGCTATTGGTGGATTAAGGTATCTGAAATCAGAATGAACAGTAGATAATACTATATTTGAAATTCAAACTAATTCATATTATTCTCTTGTTTCAGTGGAGGTGAAGCCAAAGATGAGTTTTGGCCAATGGTCAGTCTAAGCACAGGAATTTTAGATAAAAATAGACCCAGATATTTGATGGGAGTAGGATTAGCTATTGATCTTGTCATGTGTGTAGCAATGGGAGTAGATATGTTTGACTGTGTCTTTCCCACTCGTACGGCTGTAAGTTGAAAAGAAATTTGTTTTAAACCTTTATGTGAGCAGCTTTCATAAAATTAGGGTGACCAGATCTCTTTTCACGCTCTTATAGTATAAAATTCATGTAATTACAACAATTATGTCATTGAATTAGATATTCAATACGAGATTATAATGAGTTCTAAAGTGCTTAGATGGTGTGCACATTTACATATGTCTCCTGTAATACCTGTAATTTTGATGCAGGAAACAGCATTAGTCGAAGAGACACCTGGTCACCATTGGGTTTTATGCATGTGCATCGGCACATGCATAAAAATGTTATGTAACTAATATTATAATTAGAATAAGCCAGGAGTTATATTTAATAATTTCCATAAATGAGTTGATTCTAAAGTAACGTTAATAGTAACACATGTAATATGTATAGATGTATTATGGTTTCAGAGATTTGGATGTGCTTTAGTCAATACAGGACAATTGAATTTGAAACAGAAACAGTATGAAACAGACTTGAACCCAATTGACAAAGATTGTTCTTGTTCCACTTGTAAAAACTATACAAGAGCATACCTTCATTGCATTGTTACTGTGGAAACAGTAGCTTGTCATCTTATTTCTGTTCACAATATTGCATTTCAGGTAAAGTTTGTAAAAAAAACCATTCCAGTTATCGTCAGATAAGTTAAAATACTTTAATGAGAGAGTAAATATATTCTTAACATATTTTTACTTTTGCAGATGAGACTAATGAGCACTATGAGGGAAAATATAGAAAATGGCACATTCCCAAATTTTGTAAATAAGTTTGTAAATGAACTGTATAGTGATGGTAATTACCCTCCCTGGGTAGTAAGTTGTTTGAACTCTGTTGGAATAAATATTTGTAATCAATAATATGTAGGTAATGCAGTTTGTTATTTCTTAAGAATACCTAGGTACTATTACCTACTAAGCTACAATGATTTTTTTATACTGATACAGACAAGGACTATACCTAATCGGTGTTAAATAAATATATATACTTATGTACATACATTTCTTTAAATGTAGATCATGCTCTTTATTCTTTTAATATACATTCGGCATCAAAAAAAATCGCACCTCTAAGAAAATCACGTTCAAAAGTCATTAACTCTTGATATGCACATGCAGTCGTATTAATTATAATTTTATTTATAAGGTACTTAATTAACTTAATAAAAAAAACATTACTTTTCATTATCATATAAAACGTAATGCAACAAATAAAGTGTCACAAAAATTCTAAGGAAATTTTGCTGCTCGGGAGAGTCGCGAGTTGCGCTACCTTTGTAAGAGCCTCGACTTCGTCGGCCGTTTGAGTGCCAGGATGTTTGCCCGCGCGGGGCAGGCCTTTGGCCACTTGCGTGAGATTGCGCCGTATCATCAACGCCCACCCGACAGACTGTATCCGCGGGACCTAGTCGGCGGATACTTAGACGGACAATAAGGCCGGTGGGTCGTCAGCGGGGCGAAGCCCACCACCAGAGTGACACCCCGGTCATGACCCCAAGGCCTAATAAAGGCCGCGCCAACGCCCCGTGTATTGTAATACACGGTGAACGCCAGCACTGTAATGGACACCAGCTCCAGACCAGTCTCTCCCGACCCTTTGCGGGGCCGTGAGCAAACCAAGGAATGTGGGTCATTCGCTATTAAACCGTTGAAGAGGACACACGCACTGATTACTGAAGAAAGAACATCTGGAAAATAGGTGCTTCAGCTGATGAGGCGGCTTAAGTGGTTGCACTACTGCAAGCAGAGGTGCGGCAGTGTGTTGTCGCCCGGCAACTGAATCTGAGCCTTTTTTCGATTGAGTGTACCACCGCTTTTTAGATATCCGGCGACATGGGTCCGGTAGACGTCGCTGCACTTCGTAAAGAGACGACCGGTTCGTTGTGTCATACTCTTTGAGAAATCGCTTCTCAAACATTGTTCATTTGCAACAGGAGCTCCAGGCAGTTCGCAGATGCACCGTGTCTCCACGCTGCTACAGGTCCAACTAGATTTTAGTTAATTTTAAAACTGTACATGTTTTTTGGAAATTCTCGATTTTTATTATTTTTAAAATTTTATTGTTTTTTGTATAATTTTAATTGAAAGCAATTTACACTTAATTGTTTTTGATAAAAAAATTTTTGTTACCTTTCTAATGATACGTAACACTATCCTCTACATAAGATTTAAGTATTTTTGAATAAGATTTTTAAAAGGTGCTATTTTTTTTTTCAAAAATCAATTTAAATTTCGTGTTTAAAAAGAGATCTAGGGTAAGGTGGTCCGTGACGGAGATGACAGTAATATCAGTGTGGGGGGGTATGGCGTAATTTTAAAAATATCTGCGATTTATTGTCCTACTTAATAATAACATCAAAACCATAATCCTTAAAAAAAGCTGTAAATTTGTCCAACTTGTATAAGTTAGGCCGATATACCGTTATAATAAACCTGGCTTGTCAACACACACCACGGTCGGGCACCTTTTCACACGTCTGTCCTGCTAAATCAGTCTGAGTCAACTGACATTACTGTATGGAGCAGTGTTGCCAACTCGCACCATGTGCGCTCGAGATAGGTAATACGCTACAAGGGGTAAACACTGGGTGTAAAAACTCCATTGTGACTTAAGAGTTCAATAATATTGCATTTGCTGTAAACAACCATATTTTATTGCCAATCTCATTTATCGCTTATGATGGGTTGTTGGTGTGCAATAAACAAATTTGTCCCCTACATAAAGTCATCGGAATCATTGCCATCATAGTTAGTAGTCATATTTTCTGATTTCATTAAGGTGGAATAACTTCTTAGTTCAGCTTCTTCTTTCTTTCTCTTCTCTTCCTCCTTCTCTTTTTCTTTCTTTTCCCTCAAGACCTGCTTTTTGTCTTCTCTTTCCAAACGGTCCCTAGTCTCTCTTTCTAGTCTTAGGTCTGGAAAAGCTTCTTTCTTTGTTTTATTCAATCTATTAACAATTTCATTGTTTCTTTTTGCCACCCTTACTTTTCTTACATCTTTGTCTTTATGGAAAGCTACTTGCCCAGCCTGAAATTAGAGATGAATGTAATTTTAAAAAAGATAAAAAATATAGATGCCAGTTCTTTTATAAATTACTTTTTATTTAGGCAGGCATACACATACTATACAATATAACATGTGAATACCTAATAAATAATATCATTTTACTTCCCAGTATAGTAATAATAAAATATAGACAATATAAAGGCCACTAAGGGCCATATTTGTTTCATATTGATGCATAACAGCAAACAAAAATATAACCAATAAACAATGAGTACATAAATACTTTGAAAGCTAAAATAATATGAATGCTGGTTTTAAGTACCTACCTCCATTGAAGGAGTTTTCTTTAAATTTGACCACATAGTGTAAACTATGTCAATATCATTCATTTTGTTGCCCATTATGGAATTTGCTTTAACTAATTGACATGCATCATCGAGAACGGAATTTGGTATGTCATCAATTGTTTGATCCTGAAATAACAGAATAATAATTTCATGGATATTATTAGAAAATTCTGCAAAGAAACATGAATATGACTAAACTTACTGCAGCTAATCGAAGATATACGTGGGCTGAAGACACCTTATCCACATGAAACCAAACATCTTCTGGCCAACCCCATTTGATGAGATCTTCATCTGAAAATCAATCCCATTTATAGAAGTAACGTCACACAAGATAAGGTATTGCTCCATTTTTGTTTCTTTATTAAATAACTATGTTAACTTACTTTCGTGTTTGTCTGCTCCCATAAATAACGTTACTGGTGGAGAAACAATGCTACTTGTAAAATAGAACACCATAATTAAATATTGGTATTATACACAAATAACATCCAAAAAGCAATTGTATTATTCAATTAGTTTATTGGTGGATCTGATTTTTAATTAATTAAATTTCAGCACCATGCAAGAAAAGTAGGACGAAATTAAGAATGATAAAAAATACAAAATTGAAAACACGCAGGCAGACCAAGAAAAAATTGAAAACACAAACGACATTGACAGCTGGCTGACAGACAGACATTTAAGGTACTGTTAGACATGCTCATAGAGCACAATATCACTGATTGTTTGAGTAAGTGCTATGTAGCATGTGTGGATAGATCACGAAGTTAACCTTCTTGGTAGCAGCCATTTTTTTTTTATAACTCGGATGAATTAGAATCAGTGTTAAAATATTCTAATCATGATTCGAGTTGACATTTTATTCGTATTTAATATTGAGTCGAATCAATACGAAGATTTGAATCGGTATGAAACGATTACATAAATATGAACGTTGGTGAAATGAAGTAGGTATAACATTTAATAAATGTATAACAGGTATCATCATCATCATTTCTAATATTTGTATGTAACACTTAGCAAGCAAATAAATATTTCATTTCATTTCATTGGTATTTCAAATGCTTTTAATAAATAATATTAAAGAAAGTGACA
The DNA here is from genome assembly GCA_019059595.1 of Marasmia exigua. Lineage (NCBI taxonomy): Eukaryota > Metazoa > Arthropoda > Insecta > Lepidoptera > Crambidae > Marasmia > Marasmia exigua. The sequence continues at coordinate 6,631,394 of CM032467.1, forward strand.
TAAATATCAAGTGTACGTTTTCGAAAGGGTAAATAATCTTTGTAAAGTCACCATGGTATGTTCACATTATAAACGTATTTGATCATCAATTTTTGTTACTTTCTAAAACACAAATAGGTGACAAAATTCAAATAATATTTACTTAAATATTCATCTATAATAACTACCTAAATACTTTTCTAAACAAGTTAAATTTAATTTTAAGAACAACACTGATTAAGTCCTACTCGTCTCTTATTAATAAGGTAAGCTTTCCGCGCAACCAAGATTTGAATCAATGAAAATGATTTAAATCGACGAAAATGATTCGAATCATTCACCGGATTCGAATCAGACTCTATTCAAATTAACATAAAATCTCATTCGAGTCGAGCTCTAACTGTTATGACTGACCGAATTATTCGAATAAAATGTGCTTCGTGTCCCATCACTAATGTCAGTGTTTTTTCTGTCTTCTTTCTTTTTGTTGAGTTTACCTTGTATTTGTATCTAAGTACGTGAAAAATAAATATTTATTTTGAATTATTGAAATAATTTTGGATACGTTCAAATTATTGTAAGTACAATATTAGTTTCTTCATTTTAATATTTACTTACTAAAATATTAGTAATAAAAGCCAAAAGAAAATAGGATTAATAAATAATTGCCAATAGAAATTGTCTGGCCCGCTGCTGTTGCCTCTTTGAATGACCAACTGTGAATGTCAAAGCTTAGTCCAGCATTCCTGTGACCAGAGCAAACAATTCATAGAAGAGGGGCTTCTGGTCCCTACGGCTACAATGTCTCAACGCCCCAATGCAATGGGGCAAAAAATCGTTAGCAGCTGTCTATGGCGCGGTATATGTTCCGTTTCAAAGCCTCCGCCGAGGCAGCTCCAGCGCCAGCACCCCGTGGCATGGAAATTGGACAGAGCCATTGTGTCCGCACAGTTCGCCTCCCACATTAATGCCTACCCCTTACTCGGATGATAGTTATCCCATATGCAAGATGCGATCATTGAGGTTGCATGTGCTTTGGGCACAAAACATCTTTGTAAATTTTCATGTGCCCAAGAGAGCTGATAAACTCTCTGAACCTTTAGGTAAAATTAGGTATATGTGTTGATAGTGAACAAATAAAATTTCATTTATTATTAGCCCTGATGTGTTAGACACTATTTGTTCTGGGGTCCTGTGCTTAAATTAGATTATTTAATTACAGTTTGTTCCAGATTTGGTTTGTGCATGCACAGTTTACTGCTTCCTGTCTATAAAATCTAGGGAGTTAAGAAGTCAGCTGAAATTATTAACAACACTATTGTCTTTATTGCACAATAATGGGTAGCCCAGAACGTGAATTATGTCCTCCTCCTTCAGAAGAAGATGAATTAACATTGCCACGTGCAAGCATTAATAAAATGATCAAAGAATTGGTCCCTTCTGTGAGAGTTGCATTCGAATCTAGAGAATTAATACTCAATTGCTGTACAGAATTCATACATTTGCTGAGTTCTGAAGCAAATGAAGTTTGCAATCAAAGTAATAAGAAAACAATAAATGCTGATCATGTTCTAACAGGTTAGTTGACTGTTAATTCTTATTTAATAAAGACTCATTCATTACCTGGTTTTCTATAAATTGTAAAATATTAATATCTTATTATTCAATTTCAGCTTTAGACAGATTAGGCTTCAATGACTACACCCTAGAAGCAGAAGCTGTTCTCAAAGACTGTAAAGCAGTTGCAGCAAAAAGAAGAAGACAGAGTACAAGACTTGAGAACTTAGGAATACCAGAAGAAGAACTGTTGAGGCAGCAACAAGAATTATTTGCAAAGGTAATTAAATGATATTAGTTATCTGACTATAATCTTAACTAAATGGGTCCCGTACGTAGTTTCGAATGACATCGTAGTAACAGGTCATTGGGGCGAAAAACTTTTAGCGTGGGACCCTAACTAAATTATGTGATTAATTTGTTTAAATGATAAACAGGATGTCTATAAGTACTACAAACAGGAATACCAGAACACATGGAAATATGTTTTGTTAACAAACATTTTAACTGGTAGAGCAATATAATCAGCACCCAATGGTCTCAACGGAGACTGTAAACCACTCTCTAAACAGATTGGCAGTAATGAAATCTGTAGTTTTAGAGCGTTCCTTAGTGCATAGCGACGTCGCAAAGCATCGACCCATGTCTCCCTCCATTACTCCATTTCCATTGCATCACATTTCATTGCAATTATGTGTTTTGTTCTCTCTAGTGAATGAAACTAATCTCTTCATATACAACAACAGATCACATAGATATGGCATGTCATAATAACATGGTAACCAATGCGACACGTCCTACGCAAAAGTCGTCAACTGTCAATTGACGACAAATACAATTATTACATTTTTGTCATCTCCGACGTCGGTTTTATATATAAGAAGTTTAAAAACTTTGAATAAGTTATTGGAAGTTGTACTTTTACAATTGCATAACTATATAATTAAGAAACACGTCCAGCGCAAATCTATCTTACTGTTATTTTGGTACATTTGCGCGGGAATTTGCGCGGGAGGCGGAAGGGGCACCTGCCACTTGCATAGTTTGGCGGCGGAGACTTTGGAGTACGGGTGCGTGCATGTTATTCTGCGCGAATTGTTCAAATAATACTTAAATAGTAGGTCATAACTATGACCTCTAAACGACTACAGTTTAAAGAAAGTTTAAAAAAAGCTTGCGTGAAAAAAACATCACACAGTAATGATGTGCAATGTTCGGATGATATTGGTAACCCAGGTATGTACTTTCAAGGATACTTGCAAGTTGTGTTATTCAATTAATTTTACGTCAATATAACTACTACTTAAAGAAACCGTGTCTCGTTTTTGGTATTCACAACTTATTGTGATTTATTTTATTTCATTTTATAAATCCAGCGCAAAAGTATCTAACTGGAAAAGTTAGATACTTATGCTTTGGAGTTTGTCTATCACTTATTACTTAACTAATTATGCTTCGGACTAGCATTTATTATTTTCATTCTAACTGTCACTTAAACACTTATGCTTCGGATTGTCTTTTCAATAATATTACTTAACAACCATTTAGTGACTTATGCGCCGGATCGTTAATTCAGAAATATTATCTAACAGCCATTTACCAATTTTTGCGCTGGATCTATACGTTAGTATTTTTTTTCTATCTACCATATAAAAAGTTTTACAACTCAAAAAATAACAATTCAAAGAAAAAGGGGGTATCTCTAACTAAATGTTCTGGCCAAAGATTGTCTTATAGGAATCTCTACAAGTGATAAGTCCACCTTATTGCGCTGTCTGTTTTGTTTGTGTACAATAAAGGATATTTATATATCTATCTATCAAATGCTAATTACATTTCTTGATTCCAGAATCACCTGTACCACATTTCACAGAGGAAGAAAAAATATACTGGGCTAATAATAATATATTTGAAAGTAGTGATGCCGATAAGACTATGGAAACTACATTGATAGAGGATCAAAATCATAATTTAGTTTGTAAAAGCAAGTCTCGGATAACTTAAATAGAGATGGAGAACTTGACCAGGATCCTCACTTAAACAACCATAATACGCATGAACTGAATAAAACTTTGGCTGAAAATCTACATCAAAACCCTTCATTGCAAAATAACGCAGATCAGATTCAAACTTCTACTTTGACGGGCTTCCACGATCCATTGCTTTCATCTAGTGGACCAGTCTTGTTTGGAATCGTTGATCATAAGTGATTCTATCCCACCTTCACCTTTACTTTTATCAAATACTTGCCTTGTACCAATCATCTCACCTTTGCCAGACATTGAAGAAATTCGTTCTGTTCCACCACCGCTATTAGACGCAAGTACTCCTTTATGTTCTGTGTTGTCAACACCTAACCAGTCATTTATTTATTTATTTATTTATTCTTACAAAATCCACAGCTCTTAAATATAATAGTTACAGTAAACATATTTTTCTTACAGCCAATAACGGACTTACATTTTATCAACATAACTTTTGTGAACGGTCTACAGCAAACATCACGATATAAACAATATAATCATACAACAACAAAAATTAATTCCTTAATAAAAATAGCTGCATGCAGTGTGTGAGCATGTGTTTGTGTGTGTGTGTGTGTAGGTGTGTGTGTATATGTGGTCGTGTGTGTGTGTGTGTGTATGTGTCTGTGTTCTCTTATTATAAATCATCTTCCGTAACCTCCAGAATCTGCCGTTTAAATAATCGCTTTGTACTACAGAAAATATCAACAGAACTAAACCTCTTATTGTAGCAGCTATGTAGTCTATTCACAAGCGAATTTTGTGCATAATTTGTAGTCACATGTGGTACCGAAAACAGCTTGGTATGTCTCGTACGGGTCTTTGGACAGCAGAAGCATAAGACCTTCGTAGAGAGATCAGAGCAATCTATATCTCCGTTGCAAATGCCATGCAGGAAAACCATGTCTGCAACATCCCGGCGACTTACCAAAGTCGTAAGACGAAAATGTTGACATGACTTCTTATAATCATGACTGAGGCCAGCACGAAAAGTGCGAAAGTTCAAGCTGTTTACAAATTTAACCTGGAGGCGCTCTATTTCTTCTTTATATGTAATATAGTGTGGGTTCCAGACAATGCTACAGTACTCTAATATGCTCCTAACGTAAGCAAAGTATAAAATCTTTAGACATCCAATTATCCATTCTCTTTTCATATCCATTCTCTATTCATTCATCTTTAGATATCCATTTAGTCATCTACAGAGTTTACTCCATCGAGCTCAAGAACTAGAAGAAGTAATGAAACAACGAATGCATATAAAGGGAAAGGGCGAAAAACAAATAAGGATCAATGGAAAGATAATCAAAGAAAAAAAATAGAAATTCCGGAAAACCTTACGTTAGTAGAAACAGTATTGAGAGACCAGCACGAACCTTGAAGCCATTTTGTCATAAATGTAGTTTCAAGTGTCCAAGTAAGTTCAACGATAATTACAGAAAAGGCATTTTTGATAACTTTTGGAATCTTTCCAGTAATGTGCGACAGTGGGATTTCATCGCCAAATATTGCAGGAAAATAACAATACACAGTTGCACTACAGAAACTGATTCAAAAAGACAAAATACCATAGTTTATAGCTTGCCCTTAGCTGGTGCCGATGATCCAGTGTGTGTGTGTAAAATCATGTTCCTCAATACTTTAGGTATTGGTACTAGAATGATTGTAACAGCTTTGAAAAATTTGGAGGTTGGTAATGGTCTTATTGCCCCTGATGGTAGAGGTGGTTGGGTAAATCGTAAGCAAATGCTAGATGCAGAAATGGTCAAAAGTGTATGTGATCACGTCAGAAGTTTTCAACCAGTCGAGTCTCACTACGTACGAAATCGCACTTCAAAACTTTATCTGGACGAATCAATATCCTATAGACGCATGTTTGTTCTTTATAAAGAGTGGTTAGCAGAATCTGATTCAAACTATAGTAATCCAGCAAAAACTTTACGACAGTATCAGGATGGTCACAAATTCGACAACTCCTTTTATTACCTCATGAGACTGATAGAATATATCATAAGACTATTTTTGTAGCCACGAATATGATTGCATTCTCCTTTATACAAACCGGCAAATGAACACTAGGCGTAGCCGAAAAGAAGTTAGCTCTGAATGTAAGAATAACTTAACTAAAGCTTATTTAACTAAGTTTGCTGTACCTAAGAGCAAATTTGAACAATATGTGAACATCAGATAATTCCAGCTAAATACCGTAGTTTTTATGAGGCTTTGGTACCTGGAGATGATGATGTAATCGAAACAAATGAAGACTAATGATGTTATGAAAGTATTTTGTCATTATGATATTTGATTTATAGTATACAGGGTATATTACTATAAATCAAATATCTCTCATAAGTAAGTCTGATTTCTTTAACGTAAGGACAATTGTATCTAGATAATTTAGGTTTTTGTCTTACAAAAGCTTATTTTTCAGTAGTACCTGATCATATTACTTAAGTACATGACTTATTTTTATTTCTGATGAACAGATCATTATTTTGAAAGCTTATATATTTATAGGATATTTAGTCAATGTTCTATTGTGTCATAATTTAAGCGTAATACGCTATACATACATTGATTTAGTAATGTTTATTCTGAGAGAGATATTTGTTTTTTTTAAAGAATTTAAGAAGATTTGATTGCTTTTTTCTACTGTTTTGATTATATGCAAATTTTGTTTGAATATTTTATCCTAAAAATATATGATGTTTTATATAAAAATTGTTTTACTACATTATAATTTCAATATAATACATACAAGCAAAACTATCTAACTGAAAGGTTTAATATCTTCTAATCCCATGCATAACTCTTTATATACCATTTGCATTATAAAATATACCTTTGGTTCCATAGCAAACCTTCTTATTTACCATTTATCGACTTTGTCTGGTATTTTTTTCCCAAGCATAACTATGTAAGTGGCATTTAAACCTAAAAATATCCGATAAGTTCCGATGCATAACTTTCTAAATAGTATATCGTAATAATTATAATAATTATAGAATAAATATTTATTGATTTTGAAAAAAGAATATTAAAAACGTCTATTTGCCAAATTTCATTACGATAGCTGCAGTATTACGAGAGCTACACGCTTTTGAAACTTGAAACGGCTCTCCTGGAAAATTTGCTTTTTCGAGTTATCGACTTATGCGTAGGACGTGTCGATTATGCATCCCTACATAATTATCTATTATAATTTCTAGCATCACATATTATATCATAGCATATATCGCGATAATATTTTATCGGTACTATACATATTTTCACATTCGTGTCTTCACTCATTGACTCCCTTTATAATAGAAGTTGACTGGGTGTCGATTACGCATTGCTTGTGGTTCACTTTTTCTGTTGACCTTATAGTCTAATCTATATGTAGGTTTATAGAATAATTGTTGTCCATAGATTTACGTCTTAACAATCAGCACAGATTAATAGAGAATGTCGGTTACTATTTCTTGCATCTTGATTCTTTCAGGCTCGTGAAGAACAAGCCAAACAAGACCAACAGCAGTGGCTTCTTCTTCAGCAGCAAGGTCTAGTCGGAGCCGATGGTGCCGCGCAGCCATACGTGCCTCCACCCGCTGCTCCAAGGAACGACGATGACGAGGATGATGATTATTCTTAGACAGCTAATCGAAATAATCATAGAATAGGCAATGTAAGTGTATACTGGGAATGTCTATTGTCTACCTATAAAAATATTTTGTTTGTTTCTTGTATTTTGAAATGAGAAGAAAAATACTCTAATGATTATTGAATTACTTTACAAACTGCAGGATAAATTTGAGACCAGAGGAAAACGTGCGCGAATACGAACGAAGTCTGAAGTTAACCTTTATGGACTTATATTAAAAAAAAAATACTTGACTTGACTTGATGGCGCAGTGGGTATTGGATCGCACTTTAAAGCGACGACAGCGCAAGAAAATGAAATAGTGCGCAAAGGAAAAAAAATGTTCTCTTATACTTACGAATTTATGAAATCTTATACTCACGATTTAGCGATTACTCGATAGTTAGAGAATATTATTAGCCTTAATAATTAATAATCAAGTCAACGAACCGTCGTGGCCGTGTGGTCCCCGGCAGAGTAGAATAGGCCACCTTCACTCTTATCGAGGTGTCGTAAAAGGCGACTAAGGTAAAGCTGCTAGCATGATCATCAGCACCCAGAGAAGGAAAACTCTGCATTTATATCAAAACCCTCGCCAACCCGTCTGCCAAGCGTGGTGAGTATGGCAATTACCCCTCACGTGATTGAGGGAGGCCCGTGCCCCAGCAGTGGGGACGTTAATGGTGATGATGATGATGATAAAGTCAACGAAGTCGCGTGCGCAACTATTTAGTATGAAACACAGAGTACCTACTTTTGGTTTGAAATGTATTCAAGCAAATGATTTAAGGGCCCCATATTGTAGGGTATGATCCATCGTTAAGGTCGATCTGATGCGATATCGTAAATGATTGATCGTATATTAATGCCATACACGAAACCAATCAAAGGTCGTACACGCGGCAGAGTGAAACAAAATCGAATCGTTTTGATAGTAAAGAAAGAGTCAATGTCAATCACACTGTAAACCAATATCGTCTATCGCTGAAGTAAATCGTGGACTTTACAAACTAAGTAGAAGATACTACATGTAAATCGTTAATGATATTAACATACACTATCTAATTCTATTCGTCGTTTCGAATCGATATTATTTACTGCGTATGTACGTTAAAACTCGCGCGTGTTGCACGCACGCGTCTCTGAGGGCCTAATTTAAAGCAGACGTTACGAACGAATCGGAGTTTCCCTCTCTTTCACACGCCCTCTTTTGTTTGGACGCGACAGATATATTCTCGTTCGTTACGGAACGGCTTCAAAGGCACCCGTATGGGCGAATAGTGCAGAGTGCAGGCTACGTTAGCGCGGATGCTCGGAGCCGGTGCCTAACTGTTTTTGGACGCAGTCGCGCGTGTGTCTCTCGCGCGATTTTTATTTCATGTTGATCATTATGACCATACATCCTCTGTACCTATATTATTTGCCTAATTTCCTTAAGATAGTGTCCGTATGAACACGCGTTCCTCTAGCCTCTAAAGTCTCGTGTTAACATTTAATATGTTTAGTTATACAAAATGTAAGATAAAATAAGATTAAATCCAATAATGTAATAATACCTTCGTAGGTGATAGCTAGCTACACAAAATAAAACCATTTCGTATATGTAATCTTTTTGTTTTATTCATTGCCTCAAGAATGTAATGGTATCTTTATGTACATAATAGTTAACTTCATCTGTTCACCCGGGTGACATAATATAATCTGCTTAGGGAAATCCCGTTCATTTTTCGAGAACACGGTTAGATAGTTTTGGAAGCTTGTTTAAAAATATAGTAATGCAATGTATTTAAACTACCCAACAGTACCATCATGTTAGAGGTATGATTAAAACATTGGCCATGACGCATTTGGTTGTACCTACGCCAAATGTCGTGTCGTGTCCACCCTGGCCCTGGACAAGCATTCGTTTATGGTGAACAATTTTATATATTTGTGATTCTGCTGTTTTCTGACATGCTTACGCTACTCAATTAATAGGTACGGAATCATAAGGTTAATTTAGGAAAGAAAAGAAAAATATTTTAGGAGCCCATACATAAACTTAACACATTTAATTTACATTATTATTTATTTATTGCTTTATTACCCGACTACTGCGAAGAAAAAGAAGGGTTATGATTTTGACCTGTACTTATGTATGTATGTATCTATTCCACCCTCATAACTTATAAACTATAAAAAATGAGGTGTTAGAAGCGTCTTGAGTCTTCTGGTTACAGGCGACCATGACGTCACGTTAAATTGACAACAGCGCCATCTAGGGGACTTAGAGTAAGAACCAAAAAAAAATTGCTTGACGTTATGTATCGTGTGGGGTATCAAATGAAAGAGCTTTTTAGCACATTTCAAACATGTAATTTTATACATTACTAAAAATATGTTAAATGAAAATAAAGTTTAAAAACTAAAACCTAACTACCAAAAAAAAAAACACGCTCTAAAAAGTACTAAACAAGAAGATTGTCTGCTGAAATTATTATGCCGTATCGCCGCGCCGCTTACTGTAGTAAGTAAAACAGATTCAAATAAAATAAATGTGGCGTACGACCACGGCGATACGCCATAATAATTTCTTCTTGTTTCGTACTTTTTATAGCGCGTTTTTTTCCTCGGGTGTATTCTTTGATTAGGGCATAGAGGGTATGTTTCTCTACTCAAAGGGTGTATTAATAGCACGAAAATAGGACATATATTCTGTGGCTTTATTAGATTAAATCATAGACTTAAATTAGGATGCCGCCAATGGATTAACTCAAGGAGGTTATAGATAAGAATACTTGCCTTCAACTTGAAAGACTGAGATGGGTCTCCATTCTTATTATAACTTCGTGGATTAAATAAACCAATCAAGTAATCAAGTGCCATACTTTTGTCAATTAGACACCAGTCAGACATGATTTAGACTTAATTTTTGAAATTACATTATTAATTACGGTTTTTTATTAAAATTAATCACAACAATCAAAGACAATGTTTTCTAAAAAATGAGCAGCAATAGTACCAACAAAAAGTTCAAAAGACCAAAACAGAAAACGCAGCTCACCACAAATCCTGAATCCTCTGTAACTTCAGCAAAATTATTTTATGGAATGTTTCAATGTTTCTACATAATTAATAAATATAATAATATACAGTTATTTCAGAGAAGTAGTTCTAAAAGAGCAGAAGTTAACAAATGCCCAGAGACAACATGCCCCCTAGCGGCGAAAGACTCGGAATGGGTAGATATTTTGCAGACCCCCTCGGCGGGCCAGGAATACGAGACGCCTACCAACGTGTATGATGAGGAGGAAGTACTACAACTCGTAATTTTTGTTTACATGCCTCATGCCACACTTACGTTAAGGCCACGAATTCAGCAGCTGCGGCGCCCGACGGACAATTTACTAACGGAATAAAGCGTCGCGCGCCGCTGCCCTAGGACACAGTTCCAACATTTCTATACGACCCGTTTAGCGTCGGCTGAGCTTGAGGCTGCGTTTCCACTGAAACGAAAGCGGGGCGGAACGTTGCATAAATTGACCAATCACTACGCTCGAAATATCCGCTCCGCTTTAATAGAAACAGGACGAGCGTAGCGAGCTGAACGGATTTCCATAGAAAATGGCGAGGTGATACCGACGGAGGCCGGCGGAGAGCAGCAGAGGGGTGCAGAGCGGAGAACAGCGGAACGGAGGATAGCGGAGAACAGCGGAACGGAGGATAGCGGAGAACAGCGGGGTGGTGCGGCGCGTGAAATTGTGTACCTATATGTAGTCGCAGTATATCCAGTAAGGCAAGGCTGGCCAAACCAAGGCCGCTCCTCTCCGCTCCGCTCCAGTAGAAACACTTACCACTTTTCGCCGCTATGTTTGGCCCCGCTCTGTTTCAGTGGAAACGCATCCTGAGACAAAAGGTTCGATTAGATTTCCGCACCAACACATACTTACCTATGTTTGTTGATAAAAGAGATAGGTATTCAGTGTGGTAGGGACTGACGGCCACATAATTTTTGTACCTTCGTAGTTTCTGGTTTCCACATTACAAGGGAAAACTTCGGTTTGGGATCAAGATAAATAAATACTGATCTGGTGCAAGCTTAAATGAATTTATGCTCTCCTCGCCGCGCCCTATGCTCGCTGTCTTCGTATCCGTCCTTACACTTTATGTAGGCATAATAGGTAGCACTATGTTACTTTCGTATAACCTCTTAGGTAATGCCTCCGATTGTAATCAATCACCTTACAGGTAGAATGTGAGGATGGTCCCCAAATGAAACCTTTGGCCATCATGTTCCCTGGTCTATTAGAAAAAGATCCGAACACTTTAGAAGGAGTGTTGAATAAGGTGATGTCAACTACGGAGGTGACAAAGCACTTGGTTGATCTTGGACAAAAAGCGAATTTTACTTTTATGAAAAAAGCAGACCGATTGATACCAAAAGATAAGGTAGGTACCAACCTAACATGTCATTGTACCTAGAAGCACAAAATGAAATCGGATAGATGTTAAGTTCTCTAACTTAGTAAGTAGGGTAGGTAAAGTATCTCCCTAGTTGTACCTAATTATAGTTCTTTTATCTCATATCAATTTTATTAAGTAGGTACAGGCCGCGGCTAATAAATTATAGCGGTGTCCTTGAGTGCGCAGAAATAATTTTAAGTACCTACAACCCGTGCGGATAAAGAATGGGATCAGAAATGACGGCGCATCTATTCACTTATCGCTCGCACACTATTTGCGTCTATACTCGCACCCCACGAGTGCGAGTATAGACGCAAATAGTGTGCGAGCGAGAAGTGAATAGATGCGCCGCCATTTCTGATCCCATTCTTTATCCGCACGGGTTGTAAGTATTTTACAAGTGCGTAAACATCCCTATAACTAACACAGAGAGTGGTACACTTTTTTTTTTTTATTCTTTATTTATTTGGGGGCTTTTGATTGAACATACATGCCATCCCCATCGTAACTTAAAATACATACATGTTTGCGTCCTGATATGATAGTTGCGCGAGCGGGAAAATTCAGTGATTCAAAGAGTGGTACGCTTGCGTGCGCGGCCTGTAACTAATAATAATAAGGTTTACAGTTTTAAATAGGTTTTCTTATGTTTTTACAGCAATGGTTGGAGAGGCTTACAGAAAACAATAATTCTGTAACATCTCTCGCGTCGGTGCTTTTTAATGGAAGCAGTAAGTTATTTTAGTTCCGTTGACGTAGGTTAGGTTATCTATTATACGATTTGTGACATTCACTTCATTTGTATGGTATCCTAAAATAGATACATACTATGCTAATTTAAAAAGGTGTTTCAAGTGGTTATGATGCAGATAACGAAGTCACCCTGACCTCAGCTGAAGACAATCCGGTCGGTAAAACTGAATGATGGAAGTTGCTGGCACAGACAGCCAATCCGAAAGTAACAATACGAATGTAGCTAGCTTGGAACAAGTTATGTCGGATATAAGTAAGTATGTGGTTTAAATACGGTCAGCATCAGTAGCTTAACACTAGTACCATGTCGTAGTAACCGTTCTGCCTATATTATAGTCAGTTTCTAAGGGGTACCTACGTTCAAAATGTTACTTCGACATGGTACTAATGTCTTAAGCTACTTTTGATGTTGACCGTACCTACCTGCCTATATGGTATACTTGTCTCTAGTTATGTGGGTAGACCTGGCAAAAACGTATCTTTCAAAAGATTGGAACATTTGCATCTGGATCAGTGCAGAGATGCGGAACAGTGAAACGCTTTGGAACATCAACTCTCAGATTGATCCGTGATTCATTCCGCTCATTCGGCTCATCTGATCATTCAGCTCATTCGGTTTACTCGGACTCGACATCCATTTGAGTCGAATGATACATTCGGAGCGAACATTAGATATTCGGAGCAGTGTATCATTAGGCTGAATCGGATCACTGAGTCGTTCAGTAAAGAGTTACACACGTCTATGTGGTTATTTGAGTAGACTAAGCTGATGATGATGGGGCGTGGTAACTTTCAAGATAGACGAACTCGCCGTAAAAGTAAAAGTGACTTAGTTAGGTAGGTACGTACAGTCACACATAAAAGTATACAGCTGTTAAATTTCTTCAGTCGATTCTCACCATAATGATGTCGTTTGGTAAAATATCACTTTGTGGTAACCTGATGTGTGGCTGTCTGTACACACTTAGAAATGGACACATTTATCTCTGTGGCTATCTAGTCCATAAGGGGAACGCTCATAGGTAGGTTATGCAGTAGATAGTTAATGTATCTAAGTAGTACCTATTTTCCTTAGACAATTGTCTAAGCTATTTTCTTAATATTTATGTAACCAACTAACTACTTAAGGTGACGGGTAGGGCACACTAGCGACGCCAATTGATTTTAATTTTTAGCTACTAAATCGGATCTAGTTCTAGTAGCTAAAAATTAAAATCGATTGGCGTCGCTAGTGTGCCCTACCCGTCACCTTAACTAACTAACCAGTTGGTTAGTTAGTTAAGTGCCCAACACCTTAAATAATTACTAGTAAGTAGTTACTTACTAGTAATTATTTAAGGTGACGGGTGGGGCTCACTAGCGACGCCAATCGAATTATTTTAAACAACCTTTTTTTGTGATATAGGTGGCAGACGAGCTGACGAATCACCTGATGGTAAGCGACTACCGCCACCCACTGGACGGGTGTCCATGGGAGACCAGTGGTGTCACAAGTGCGCTGCTTACCATTTTACCCCCTTTCCCCTGGATTGGGCCTCTGGTACCCTCACTCACGCAGCGAAACACAGCGCATGCACTGCTTCACGCTGGTTTTCTGTGAGGACGTGGTATTACTCCGGACGAGCCGGCCTATTCGGCTCTCGGCAAACACTTCTATTATTTATTAAATAACCATGCACTAATCTTGGGTCCGTTTTTGTACGCGAAAAATTGATTCACGCTAAAAGTGTCCGCTTTTGGCGGAAATCAATTTTTCGCGTACAAAAACGGACCCAACATTTGTGCGTGGTTATTCAAAAAATAGTATGTGTTTGCCGAGAGGTTGTAATGTAGGTAACCCTGAAATGAGGGTTTTCGCCACAAACCAAGAAAAAAGTTTTCGCGTGTGAAAAATCCGCTAGATGGAGTACTATAGAACTCACTCCAATAGTACTCCATCTAGCGGATCCATATACAATGAGATTGGTTATTTTTAAACTTGATCTATCAAAATGTCAATTTGACGCCATCCAACAGTACGCCATCTAGCGGATTTTTCACACGCGAAAACCCTCATTGTTTTAAATAGATCCGGTTTAGTAGCTAAAAATTAAAATCGATTAGCGTGGCTAGTGTGGGCACATTAATGTAAAAATTTTCTGTATGATACCTTATCTACGGTTTCAGGCAAATAGAATGATCTCTCAATCGCAAGTATCTTCCGACAAAGTTTAAGTTGATGAAACACAACGCGGAAGAGAAACTTTACTATATTTTATTGAAAATGTATTGACTTAATTAAAAAAAGCACGCGTTTCACTATTTGTTTGTGTTTATAACCAAAACTAGAGGCCCGCCCTTACTTCGATTCGGGACTTTATTAGTTCCAAATTGTACCCATAGGAGGCGCTAGGTGTCGATTACATCGCGTATATGTATTGTCTTTTTCGGATCTACATAAGTTCTATTTCGATTTACATAAGTCTTGTCATGGTGTATAGATAGAATTTACATCTCACAAACTTAGAAGAAAATACTATACGTTTTCTTATAAAAGAGCTCAACTTTTACCTACTTAACTATGATCCACTTCAAGTAACGTGCTAAATAAATCAAGAACTTCCATCACATATGGAGTGCTACGAGGAATGCATCATTGGTCTAACACTGTTAATGCTGTAAATAAATGAAGAATGTGACGCATGCAGGTGCGTTCATTACCGTAAGATGCTGTAACTTTGCCGTTTAAAGTGACGAGTAGGGCAGACTAGCGACGACAATCGATTTTAATTTTTAGCCACTAAACCGTCTATTTTAAACAATTTCGGGGTTACAATCTCTCGGCAAACACTTATACTATTTCTTAAATGACATGTCCCTGCACAAACGCGAAAAATTTATTCACGCCACAAAAGTGGCCGGTTTTGGCGTGAATCAATTTTTCGCGTACAAAAACGGACAGTGTGTACAGTAATGTGTTGTCATGGATTGGGGCTATATTTTATTAATAACAAAAAGATTTCAAATAGAAGTGCCCTGATTGCTCCTTCATTTTTATGTAAGTACACGTTTTCATTTACTTCGTATTTCTCCACTGCCGAGTGCCGTGCAAAGACCTGTCGGACGAAAGACCTTAACCTCCGATACGCTGTGCCTAAGGTGTGTGCCCTAAGCGCGAATGGTGCAGGGTTTGATTCCCGGTTGGAACAATTTAGGAAAGAACTTTCTTGAATCTATGTGTTCTGGGATGTCGCCCCCCGTTAGTTATTGTCGTCAGGTACTCGTAGAATTATGTGCCTATTTCATTTTGTTAATTAGCATTCTAATATGACAAATATTACTTCAAGAATCCTCTATATTTTATGCAGTCATATTAAATAAAAATAGAAAGAATAAAATGACGCAGAAGAAAAACAAGCTCGTAAATACGCTTACATACTAAACGTTTTATAATTTTATTTAAAACAGATTGTACCTATTTGATATTCTTTTTTCGAAATAAAACCATGAGATTGATTGTTGTTTCTTTTAATTTGGTACCTACCTTTTTTTAAATAACAACATAAAAGAATAATATGTAGGTACGTCCGTAGGCAATTATTATATTTTGGCGCAACCCTAAAGTCAACGGTATTTTTGTATGGAAAGTCTGTAAACCTTAGATTAAATCAAAATAGGCTACAACTTTGCCTTTAAAAAAACTGGATGTCTTCATGACAATAATTTAACTGTTTGAAACAAGCATGAAGTCTCACGTAAACGATAAAAAGATTCGGCGGGTAGCGCTAAAACAAGCCGCATGGGCTGATGCAATTCAAAGGTTTTAAATTAGTGTCAAGTGGTTTTTAGTGTTCAAATTTGGTGTTTATTTGTGCAGTGAAGTGCCGCAAAGTGATCCTAATAATAAGAATCGTTGGATTGTATCGTTTTTAACACTGCTATTGTGTGTCGAGTGCGTTGTCTCGTGACAACTTGCTTGGACCTAATAGTCTTTAAACCCGAGATTGCATTTAGAGTGATATCCGCTGAATCCGTAGGTCGATAAAACGTAAAACACCGGCGTTTTATTGAGTGACTGTGACTTTGACTGACTTCGACTGTTGACTACCTACCTACTTATTCTCAATAAGTTACTTGACATTGGCGAATTATCTTCGGGTAGAGCCATAAAAAAAATAACAAGCTGTATGTAACATATATAAGTTAATTGAGATATTTTTCTAGGCAAAATTGTGTCTTTTATGTACATCTTTGCCTACGACTTCGTTTGCTTATATTTCTGGAATACTACAAGATTGATGAGATTTTGAGAGCTATGTGATTAGATATAAGGTCTGTTTTCTGACTGTAACTCATTAAACGCCATAATATAGGTTCAGAGATATTATCAAAATAAGTCAAAATCCAGGCAAAGTTGCAGCATTTTACGGTACCAGAAGTACCCATACAAAGTCAACACAAACATTTGGTTCATCAAGAAATATTCATGTTATTGCAGGAATCGAACCCGCGACCCTTGCGTCTTAACCATTGCAGTCGAATAGTTATTTTGTAAGTATCTATAAAACACGCGTGAATCACAGCACAGCCCACAGTAATTTTAATTGGTTGGCGATAGGATTTACGATCGCGTCTCGGTATACGTAGTGTAGGGTAGGAAGGAAGTACTCAGAGGGCCTAAATTAAAGAAGACGTTACGATCGAAGTCGGGGTTTCCCTCTCTTTCACACACGCTGTGTGTCTCCTTTGGCTGCAACAGGTATATTCTCATTCGTTACGGGACGGTTTCGAAATATGCCACCAGGTCAGATGGATTTAAGCAGGATGGTTGGCATGAACTAGATGCTAGCTACCTTATTATAAATCGCGATCTAAAGTTATTACTGTACTAAAGCTCCTGTCAACCCGTACCAACACGCAATGTTAAAAGGCGCTGGCACGAGTTTTATTCCGGGATTATCCTTAGTTCGCGATTTCTAATAAGGGGGTAGTAAGTAGTTATTGATGGACATACTAACGTACTACTAATTATTCTAAGCATAGATAGATATAACCATGGGCGACGTATAATTAGTTAATTCCATTATTGCATTGTTAACAACGAATTAAATAATAAAGCAGTACCCACACATTGGGTAACTATACTCTGTTAAAAGTCAGCATGCAATGGAGAGGGCTATGCTCGGAGTCTCCTTGCGTGATCGTATCAGAAATGATGAGATCCGAAAATAGCACAAAGGATTGCATGCATCAAATGGCAATGTGCAGGGCACATAGCGAGGAGAACAGACGGCCGTTGAGACGGAAAGTTCCTCGAGTTGTGGCCCCCCACAAGGTGGACCTCTGGTGAAGGTCGCGGGAATCCGTGCGGGCGGCACAGGACCGATCTTTGTCGAGAACATTGGAGGAGGCCTATGTCCAGCAGTGGACGTCTATTGACTGAAAAGATGATGATCATCATCATCATCATCAATGATGATGATGACTCTGTTACAATATTCAACAAAAGGGGGTTGACATTTTTTCTATAGAGCCTGGCTCATCCTGGCTCATCGAAACATCTAAAATAGGCGACCATGAATGAAATCTTAAAAAATCAATAGATCACATCAAAATACATCGAAAATGTCCAGAGGCAAACTTTCTAAAAATAAAGCGTCAGGTTTTAAGTATTATTATTTTGAGAACATATCAAACAGTAGGGAGCAAAGTACCAAACCCCATTGTTTCGTATTAAGGTGAGAATAGGATGAAGAAATTAGACAAAAATTATAGTGACTCAATGTTGTCGTTGTCTGTTTGTACCCACATTATAATGTACTCCAAACCGATCTTTCGGTCATGGCGGGCAATCTCAGCGATCAGCCATCGACGCAGGACATATTATAGTGCACAAGTATATGCGCAGACACAAGTGCACTCTCTATTCCTGTACCCTCTTATTTCGATGGGACACTAGTGTGACACGACCGAAGAGGGATTAGGCGCAGGACCAACGGCTTAACGTGCTTTCCGGGGCACGGGGGTACATTATCGCCAACTTCCAGACTCCGGGCTAACACTAAGAATTTCTTAACAGAAAAACTCGGGTACAAATTTTGGCCCGACCCGTGGATCGTACCCGGGACCGTCGCTTTAAAGTGCGATCCCACTAACCATTGCGCCACCGACCGAGGCAGTCAGCCAGTCAAGTCAGTAACCACATAGTAGGTATCCTAGTTATATCGGGAGATGATAAAACTTAAGTCCCAGCTTAAAAAAAAATCCTTCCGCGTCCTTTTCGAAATGGTGATGATTCGAAGTTACAAAAAATCTTTATTTGTACAAATAAGGTATTTTTTTATTTGTTTCATTTCATACATTGCTTAAACATAAGGCTTTAGGATCTTACTTACATATACATATTAATCATTGAAGCTGTTTTAGAGGGAAGCGCGGGCGGCGTGGCGTGTTGAAAGTGTCGAATAGAAAATAACGAGGATACTATCTACCTTTATGTTTGCTTTAGTGCATTATTAAGGGTGAAAATGGGAATATGTTTTTTAAAAAAAAATAGACGCTGCCTGCGTTTCCTCTCATAATAAATACTTACTTATTATATATTACATATATAGAAAAAGACATAGGTACCTATATTTTATTCTCATAGACTAGCAACCACCAGTTCCTTTGTTGGCATTCATCTACTCTAAATGCAATAAATTAATATCGTTTCATTTATGAAGAATGTAAATTAACTGAGTATGTTGAACTATGTACAGTGATAAAATGACGGTCTTTAACTATCTTCGGTATAGGTATTTTTATATGATCACAAACTGTCATAGTACTAAGTCATTATTATTATAGGTAACCTGTAATATACACGAGTTTGTAGATAAAGCGTATTTTATAATATTGGTAGGAATTTACTACATGATTGTTATTGTACTTATAATCAGTATAAGGAAGAGGAAATTAGGGAAATAATAAGACAATACAACCTTTACCATTAAACTAAACTAAAGAGCGAAAGATGAAGATGAAATATTAGACTTTAAGACAGATTATTTTGAATATATTCACATGTCGAAGATTGTGTGTAGATGATACAGTAATTACCGATATTTAATTACATAAATATATTAATAAATAATTATAATTATAAAATTGGAAGTCACTTTAAAATGATGACCTTTGAATGTGAATGGCTAATATGCCTGACATAAGCTGCATACTTGCTGGTTCATTGATGTTTTGTTAAAATTTTATGACAAATATACACAAACAAGATAAAGAGGTATATTCAAAACATTATAAATTCAGGCATACATGTGTCAATAACCTTCAGCTCACCGGTTTCAATGTAGCCTGTTATATACATGTGACGATGATGAAATTACTTCTACAGTAAATTTATATCAATACACAGTCAATATCATTATTTTAAAGAATTTTTACTAATCTATTATTGCATTATATAATATACAACAGGATATAAAATATAAACTAGAAGTCTTTATACTTACAATTTATTATGTGCAATCATAATGAACAAGGATTAAAATGGTTAATCCAGTCATTATGGAAGTAATGAAGGAACAAGTTCTGTCTTCATTAGTAATATGCCACCAAGCAGTGCAATGACTGAGGTGGCAAGCAGGCGTCACGTGCGTGGTTTCAGCTCCACAGTAGGGACCTGTATGGATGCCAACTGTCATTGGGTTGGTTTCAGAGCTGCCATCTTGCGTCCCCGTGTTCGAGCTTCTTGTCTAGATGTGGTGTACTCAAACCATAATACATTAGGTATTAGTGTAGTATCTCTTATCATCAGCATCTCACAAAACTTTCTGTAATTGAAAGAATTCAAGATTATTATTACTCCATATTAACAAGCTACATAATATGAAGTTCATATAACTTAAATAATGGTATAGTGATTCTCAAAATATAAATTAATTTACAATGGTAAATAGGACAAATTTTGCAAATAAATAATCATCAGTTTTAACTAGGGCATTAACTAGCTAGGCTGTTAAGAATAGCACACCTTTAGTGTTTTACAAACTTTATTCTGCAAATGCCCAATAATTTTCAGACTAACCATTCATGACTCACTCAGTAATTTTACCCTGAGAACTGGTTCCATGTTAACATCGATTATATGCTGCAATTGGGTATTATTTTTTTATGTTAACATTTAACCAGGCAATGGATATAAAAGACCACCAGATTTTGAACTTTGTGCAGTTAAGATAAGGTTGAAAACCAATGAAATAAATGATATCTAGTTGCCCGGTAAAGGGGATGGGAATACCAGTTAGTTACCCATGGTTTGGAAAGGTCTGATCTAGAGTTGACACTGCTGAATAAATAGTGCCCCATAACTAGTACATTTCAATCCCTAATGGTAAATGTTACTATGGAGCACCTAGCTTGTAAGATTAAGTAATAAGAGAATTTTGGTTCAGGTAAAAGTAAAAAGAAAATTATACTTACAATGAAACTAACTGAGGGAAAAGAGGTGTAAATATTCGGTGCACAATTATAAACCAGATGGTGGCAAATAGAAAGCCCACAAAGCCTCCGACCACTACTTGGTAGGTGGTGTGGTAATGCAGATACACTCGCGCCACACACACCAGCAGGGACAACATCATGCACCCACTGACTATAATTACTCTCCATAATGCAGATATTATGCTATTATTGTTTATGTGATGTAACCTGAAATTAAATGTTTTTAAGGAAGTTCATTATGTTAATCTTAGTTAACCTTTAAACCTGTTTCACAATCATTATTTGTTTTAAAACATGTGACAATTAAATCTAAAGTTTGTATCTTAATGTGACCTCATTGGCCACATCATATTATTATGAAAACATACTTTTTTGTGAATAATTTAATTTAACATATTTATCAAGTATATTGGTGTTATATATTACAGAAACATCTATCAAAAACTGGCTTTGTTAAAAGCACAGTACCAGTATTTTGAACATAGCTCAAGTTTGTGATCACCTATCATTTGTCAAATGTGGTGATTAAGCCTAATCCCATCATAGTAGTGATAACTTGATTTGTATGATGGAGGCATTTGAACTGCAGTGGGACAGTTAAATGGGCTGATACCTACTTTACTACCAGTATTTTAGAACATTTACTCAAACTTTGTCATCATGAAACCTTCTCTGGAACTGGGTATTAGTGTCATACTTAGAACAGGTTATCAGCAAAGGATATTAATCCTTTAAGACAAGCTTCTTAATAAACTTACCTAATTACAACAAAATAGAGAACATATATACTGAAAAACCAGATAAATTGTGCATGTGAAGATGGCATCCCATACTCATTATATAAGTTACCTCTAGCTAGAGGTCTATCTTCACAAAAAGTGTGCTTTAGAACTATATTCAGAAGCTCATTTAGTAATGTTCCACAAAAGAAGGCTATCTGGAAAAAGAAATACAAATTTAAGATGTAAGTAACATTGACTAATATTATAATTGATGTAAACTCACAAAAGCATAAAACATAAATACTTACAGTGTGTAGATCTCTTCGAAATAAAATGAGTGCTAAGAAACCAGCACCAATTCCAAACGGGGATAAACTTAATAAAGCCAAAAATTTACCCAACCAATCTCCTGCAATAAAAGTGTGTGTTAGAACAGGGCACGTATTGAATAAAGTTGAAAATATTGAGACATAACAAATATACCTTTTGGATATTCCACTAGAGTAAGAGCCAGTGGTTGCCACTCAATATCACCATTATGGCAATCTTCGCTTATAGGCAAAACGTTGTCCTCCATGTTGACTGTTAGGAATATGCTAGCTCATTATTTAATACCCACAGCTTCTTTGGCTTATAATAAAAATAGAAATCTCGATTTATTTTAGTCAATAAATCAAGCAAGACAAAATCGGTCGCGAAAGCCAAAAATGACGGAGATGTCTTGACAGTTGACTGAATATTGACATTGACATCGTGTGTTACCATTTTCCATTTCACGCTTTGAGTAGAGAAAGTTAATTCAGAGATTTCACGACATTCCATGCACGCCAGTGGCACCATACTCAATTACAGCCTTGCGTTGCCCACCCAGGGAAAAAAAAACTAGCGAAAGGAATAGTGTTGTAATGTATCAATCAATACCAAATTAATTGAACTTTCTTTCAATCCGTTTTATTCACTCACATATTCGTTACATTCTTACATAACTCCCCATATTTTTTCCATGGAAAAAAGTCAACACAGCATTATTTAGTTATTAAGTTCCGACTTTTGCCAGTTGCCAAATAACCTTGGGGCGACTATACTTTTTGAGTTTTATGAAGCTAGAAATCACAAATTAAGAAGAAGATAATATAACATAAAAATAACATGATATCTTCTACGATTTTTATTCTGTGGTTCCCATCTAGTACACTTCATTCTTTTCTTGATTCTTCATTCATTCGTTCTTTTACGAATCAGTCTTCAAAATAAAGGGATCATATTTTTTTCATAATTTCATTAAATAATTGCAATTATTATAAATCATTAAGATGGCAGACTCAGACGTTGCAGATTTGGATCTTACAATTGATGATTTAGTTCCAAAAAGTCCAGAAAGGTAAGGAAACATTTATCCAACAGTTAAATTCACAGAAGATTGATCCTTGAACACCAACGTGAACTCTTCCAGACAATACCTATTTGTTTTTAATTTTATTTCAGGAAGTTTTATAAAACCTCTCATTTAAGTTTAAAGTGCGCTTAGTGTTTTTCATAAAACTACGAGACGTCTTGACTTTTGACCTACTTATAGTGCAGCTACCTTGGTCTTTGTGTAGGTTGGCTACCTTCGACTAGCCAAAGAATATTAGGTCGCACATTTACCAAGTAAAACACTGTATAATTATATGGTAATATTATGTACAATATTGATATAACCTCTATTTCCAAATAAAATGTCTGTGACAGGTTTCCTGTGACTGTTTATAATTTATTTAATTTTCGCTTTCAGACTGGCCGAAGAAAAAAAAGAAAGTGGAAATCATTTGTACAAATTCAAAAATTACAAAGGGGCCCTAGCTATGTATGATGAAGCAATAAAATTGTGCCCTGAGAATGCAGCTTACTATGGCAACAGATCGGCTTGCTGCATGATGCTGGGCTTATACAAGAAAGCATTGGAGGATGCCCAGAAAGCTGTTGCCCTCGACCCCACATTCACTAAGGGCTACATTCGCATTGCAAAATGTTGTATGCTTTAGGTATGTAATTTAAATAATTGCAATTATTATAAATCATTAAGATGGCAGACTCAGACGTTGCAGATTTGGATCTTACAATTGATGATTTAGTTCCAAAAAGTCCAGAAAGGTAAGGAAACATTTATCCAACAGTTAAATTCACAGAAGGTTGATCCTTGAACACCAACGTGAACTCTTCCAGACAATACCTATTTGTTTTTAATTTTATTCCAGGAAGTTTTATAAAACCTCTCATTCAAGTTTAAAGTGCGTTTAGTGTTTTTCATAAAACTACGAGACGTCTTGACTTTTGACCTACTTATAGTGCAGCTACCTTGGTCTTTGTGTAGGTTGGCTACCTTCGACTAGCCAAAGAATATTAGGTCGCACATTTACCAAGTAAAACACTGTATAATTATATGGTAATATTATGTACAATATTGATATAACCTCTATTTCCAAATAAAAATGTCTGTGACAGGGTTCCTGTGACTGTTTATAATTTATTTAATTTTCGCTTTCAGACTGGCCGAAGAAAAAAAAGAAAGTGGAAATCATTTGTACAAATTCAAAAATTACAAAGGGGCCCTAGCTATGTATGATGAAGCAATAAAATTGTGCCCTGAGAATGCAGCTTACTATGGCAACAGATCCGCTTGCTGCATGATGCTGGGCTTATACAAGAAAGCATTGGAGGATGCCCAGAAAGCTGTTGCCCTCGACCCCACATTCACTAAGGGCTACATTCGCATTGCAAAATGTTGTATTGCTTTAGGTATGTAATTTAAATAATTGCAATTATGTGTATTTAAAAAAATCTAGGGGTGCTGTTTTTAGCTTAAAAATGCAGACAATGTGTTATAATTAGCGAGAAGCTCTAAAAATATGTATTTAAGACAGTAAAAAACCAGAGAAGGAAAACTGCATTCATATCAAAACCCTCGCCAACCCGTCTGCCAAGTGTGGTGAGTATGGCAATTACCCCTCATGTGATTGAGGGAGGCCCGTGCCCCAGCAGTGGGGACTTAAATGGGCTAATGATGATGAAGACAATAAATAAGATACTGTTAGTTTTTCTAAAATACTGAGTAATAATCTTCACAGACCTGAATATAATTTATATCTTGTAAAAAAAGTTGTCAACCCTAACAACATCTCACACATTGAACTGATTGATTCCATACTAAGTAGCTTAAGCACTTGTGTTGTGGACGATTGAAGTTCTACTTCAGCACTTCAATTCATATTTTACCAACGTCGCCCACAGCTTCATTCCATTCCTTTAACTATCTCTACTTAATAAATCATGTCAATCCATCACTCTGATTTGCCTTGTAAGACCGACAAATAAAAGCAGAGTCACACTTTATTAGTATGGATTTATTACATAGCTTAAGTCTTAGTGGCATGTAACATCCACATCCACATACTCTTATATATAGGTGATAGTTGTGTCAAATCTACATTTGAACCAGGAAAATATGCTTTAAATGCTTAAGGTGATTTATTGTTTTATCATACTTAAGGTGACGGGCAGGGCACACTAGCGACGCCAATCGATTTTAATTTTTAACTACTAAACTGGATTTATTTTAAACAATATCAGGGTTACAACCTCTCGGCAAACACTTATACTATGCGTGAATCAATTTTTCGCGTACAAAAACGGACCCAAAATTTGTGCATGGTTATTTAATAAATAGTATAAGTGTTTGCCGAGAGGTTGTAACCCCGAAATTGTTTCAAATGGATCCAGTTTAGTAGCTAAAAATTAAAATAGATTGGCGTAGCTAGTGTGTCCTACCCTTCACCTTAAGTAAATCATAAGATAATGTTGTTGTATGCACATAGTATTCCAGTGTTGTTTCTATTTGTGACTAAATGTAATGTGCCCTGAATCCTGTAATAAGCCTTGCCTGCCTAAAGTTTTTTATACCTCACTTAAATTTTTAACTTGTATGTATATACTAAATTATAATCATACATAATGCATTATATCAAGACAAACGCAGTCTGCAGCCTGCTCATATGATGTTTACAATAAATGTATTAGTATCTGTTATTCAGATTATGTCTGTAGGTTATACTTGTTTTCAATGTAGGCTGTCTGTCTAAGGTAGGTTACTAAGAATGTCTATGGATGTGTTAGTTATATAGTATTATGTATGGGTTTAAGGTGACCTGTCGGGTGGGGAGCAGGCGGTGGCGCGCGCGAGCGAGCTCGGCGGCGCGGACTGCGCGACGAGCGAGCGCCGCGCGCTGGACTCCCTGCGCCGGCTGCACGAGGAAGGGCAGCGCGCCATGGACGCTGGCGACTACCGCCGCGTCGTCTTCTGCATGGACCGGTGTCTTGATTACAGCCCCTCATGTTCCAAGTTAGTATCACATTATTATTAATGCTATAAAGGGGAAAGTTTGTATGTTTGTTACTTCTTCATGCACTCAATTTCCATAAAGTTTGGTATTCAGGAAGCTGACACCCTGTATAACACATGTGTTATCTAGGGTACTCTAAGTCATTCATAAATATTACAGTTTTGGTGCTTTATAATGACAGTCTAATATTAATTATGTTCATTTCAAATGAAATAAAATATATGATTCTGATAAACTGTTTATCACAGTGGATTTGTTTGAGGTGCAGAGGCGTTCTTAGGTGCAATTCCTGCACCAACACAAGTAGATAAATCACGTTTATCTGTTTCTTCACTACATTACCCAAAATCAAATTAATCAAATATCGTTACTAAAATTTTTTAACTTATTGCATAAATAAGTTGCTTAATTGTTCTGTCTTATTAACCGAGGAGGAGTGAAAGAGGATTTTTAATAAAATATAGAGTTTGTTTCTTACTTATATGTATGTATAGATAATCGTTATGATTTGTTTATTTCTCTGCAAATGTGTACTTATTACTACATTTCTATTGTAACAGTTTCATGAGCATAAATTCTTTACTTCTTTTGCCATTAATTTCCGGATTGGTTATCTATTTCTCAATGATACTTTATATTCAATTTCACTGTTTGTTGTTTATAGGACATTTACATGAACTCAAGGTTCATTATAAGTTTAAACACATTTGTTATCAGTGGGTAGGTCTGTAAGTACTTAGGCTAATGTTTGATGTTTAGGCTTTCGCTGTAACAGCTGATCTATAAAGCAGGTTATAGTTTTTTCTATAAAAATCACGTTCACGTAATTTGTAATAATGTTTACAGATAACGGTCAAACAGGCTCATATCATTATATTAATTGTTGGGTAGTATACACTGCTTTTAAAGTGTGTGACTGCCAAGACCTACAGAGTTGTCGTGTTTAGAAATCTCGAAGTAAGCATGTATTTGTATGACGCCCCTTATGCACTTTTGCGTGTAATGCTCTGTTGATACCTACCTGAGGCACGACGTATTATTGTTTAAGATATAGATTTATTGTTAGATATCTTTTTGTGATTTTTCTTGGCGTCAATGTCTCGTGAGACAATGTAATTTAGATAGTGGAACTCTATTATTGCCTTAGTGTCTAATTGTAGTTGGAATGATCATCATCATCATCATCAGCCCATTTAAGTCCCCACTGCTGGGGCACGGGCCTCCCTCAATCACATGAGGGGTAATTGCCATACTCACCACGCTTGGCAGACGGGTTGGCGAGGGTTTTGATATAAATGCAGAGTTTTCCTTCTCTGGGTGCTGATGATCATGCCAGCAGCTTTACCTTAGTCGTCTTTTACGACACCTCGGTAAGAGTGAGGGTGGCCTTTTCTACTCTGCCGGGGTTGGAATGATCATTGTAAATAAATATGCTGTTGAGTTTCCTTAATCAATAAAAAGCAATATTATTGCGCCTTTCGCGCATTTAACGTCAACGCATTCTAACTAATCTAACCAAATCATGATAATATTGATTACTTGATATTGCATCATAATAAAACTACTGAATCATGCTTTCAAATAGTATCTATCTAAACATACATATAATAGAAAACGACCACCCTGTTAAGAGCGTAACGATTGATAAGAAGACATTGAATATATTACTTTGACATTAAATAAAATAACTTGGGCTGATAAAAAATACTGAATAAATAAAATTAAGTAGTACAATAATTCGATAGTACAACAATCTATTTACTACTCATAAATAGTAGGTACAGCTGGAAGCTACAAAAATAGCTGTTTTGTGAACATAAGATTCATATTTATCAATTATCATAAAAACATTATTATTGCCTATTGTTCGATAGTACAAATTCACATTGACATTGTTTTGTGTTTCAGGGCCAAATTGAAAAAAGCCGAATGTCTGGCGTTGATCGGGCGTTGCCAGGAAGCACAGGAAATCGCAAATGACTCATTACGATTTGATAGTTTGGATGCCGAAGCAATTTATGTCCGAGGACTCTGCCTTTATTTTGAGGTTGGTACACGAACATAAACCTTAAAACATTCAATTGCATTTATGAATGTTTTAGTAACGAATAATGTAACGGATTCTAAGTATATTCTTTTGTTGCAGGACAAAGATGAACAAGCCTTCAAACACTTCCAGCAAGTACTACGACTGGCCCCTGATCACAAAAAAGCGATGGAAGCTTACAAAAGGGCTAAGCTCCTTAAACAGAAGAAAGAAGAAGGTACCTTGAAAAATATGAAAGACTAAAAATGTATAATTATCTCTTTTCAATTGTATTCATATTATGTAATATTACATTTTTTGTTTTGAACAGGTAACGAAGCATTTAAAATGGGCAGATGGCAGCAAGCCTTGACTCTCTATAACGAAGCATTAACTGTAGATAAAAATAATAAAACTGTAAACGCCAAACTGTACTTCAACAAAGCGACGGTGTGCGCAAAGCTGAATCAGACCAAGGAAGGCGGCGGAGGCCTGCACGGCCGCGCTGGCGCTGGACGAGCACTACGTCAAGGCGCTGCTGCGCCGCGCCAGGTGCTACACCGAGCTCGGCGAGTACGAAGACGCCGTCAAAGACTACGAAAAATTGTACAAAATAGACAAAAGCAAAGAGAACAAACAACTCCTCCATGAGGCCAAAATAGCACTTAAGAAGTCAAAACGTAAGGATTACTACAAGATTCTCGGAGTGGAGAAGAGTGCCTCGGAGGACGATATCAAAAAAGCTTACAGGTACAGTAACAAATTTTTTTGTATAGTAACATAATATCCTCCAACCGATTACGACTACGGCAGCCAATCTCAAAGATCAGCCACGTACGCAGGATATAATATAGTGCTCAAATGTGTACGCAAACACTAGTGCACTCTCTATCCCCTTACCCTCATATTCCGATGGGACACCAGGGTGACACGTCCGGAGAGGGATTGGGCGCAGGACCAACGGCATAACATGCATTCCGAGACACGAGGGTACAAGACCCCCAACTTCCATACTCTGGGTGGACACTAAGAATTTCTTACAGAAAACTTAGGTACAGATTTTTGGTCCGACCCGAGGATCGAACCCGGGACCTCTTGCCTAACCACTACGCCACCGAGGCAATCTGTGTATTATATACAAGTTTAGTTTGGGTGCGGTCGCATAAGTGTTCAGACAACAATAGCGAGGCGCGTCCCGAACCTGCTGTCTTCCATACAACATTTATAATCCGTAAAATGTAGCTTGATTAGAATCACAGCAATAATTGGTGTCACAGAAATTTTTTCTTTAGGAATGAGACATGTTTAAAATGATAAACCTTATTTATATTTAAGGTGACGGGTAGTGCACACTAGCGACGCCAATCGATTTTAATTTTTAGCTACTAAACCGAATCTATTTTAAACAATTTCGGGGTTACAACCTCTCGGCAAACACTAATACTATTTATTAAATAACCATGCACAAATGTTGGGTCCAAGGCGTACGCGAAAAATTGATTCACGCTAAAAGTTTTATTCAGCATAGTGCTGCCACGGCATTTCTGTCGTGGCAGCACTATGCTGAGGCCAGGACCTGATTGACCTCACACTTCACACACGCCTACTTATTTAGAATATTTTCATTATATAACTGTGTATTTACCTACCTATCGTCTGTTCTCGTACTCACCTTTGTCTGTAGTTTTAATGTGTCAACGTTACGTTATCTATGTTTACTAATGAATGTTCATTGTTAAATTATGTATTTATTGTGATGGTCAATAAAATGTTTCTTTCTTTCTTTCTTTCTTGGGTCGTTCTTCTTTTTTATCGATAATGAGCCAAACTTACAAATCAACATTTAACTTTTATATAACAGACTACAAATGATAAATAGTATGTCCTAAATATTCGTTAATGTACTACTTTACATATGGACTAATACATGATGTAAAATCTAATTGATAAAGAATACTTTTTGATTGAAATGAACACCTCCGTCACGTCCCCCGAAATTAGTGCCATTTACACCTCTGTCACGCTTTACATATTTTTTTACAAAGTTAAATCATGCTAAAGTATCTACGAGGTGATAAAACAATGTCATTATTTCATGGTAAATTAGGAATATCTTGATGCTGTAACTTATATTTTTTATATAATTAATTACTTCATAGGTTACTAAGGACGGGCTCATTGTCGATAAAAAAGAAGAACGACCCTCTTTCTTTATTGATTACTGCCGCTTTTGGCAGTAATCAATAAAGGTGGTTTTTGCTTCTCTTTCATCGTTGCAAAGTAAGTCATCGGTAGGTTGGTGTTTGCAGGAAGCGCGCGCTGGTGCACCACCCGGACCGGCACGCGGGCGCGTCGGACACGGAGCGGCGCGAGCAGGAGAAGCGCTTCAAGGAGGTGGGCGAGGCCTACGGCGTGCTCAGCGACCCCAAGAAGCGCGCGCGCTACGACCACGGCCAGGACCTCGACGACGACGGCTCCGGCATGGCTGGTCAGTCACCACTCATTTTCATGGCAATCCCTACCTCATTTTTTTTTCCATCATCATCCCCTGGTGTTGCTTACCATTAGTGTGGTATATGAACGCAACTAAAAAAGCTACGTCTCGCTCGCGCCATCCCATCCTCGTCGCCAAATTGTCGTATCTTCTAATAAAGCATCCATTAATTATTAAAACCAAAAAAAAATCTATGTACACTTTTTTATGTGATAGGTGGCAGACGAGCAGACGGATCACCTGGTGGTAAGCGATTGCCGCCGCCCATAGACATTCGCGACGCCCAGTGGAGTCACAAATGCGCTGCCAACCAAAGGGCTTTTAAAAAAAACCCTTTCCCACCGGATTGGGCTGCCCGGAACCCTCACTCACAAGCGAAACAACAGCACAGTGCTGATTCAACGGTTTTATTAGACCGCCCGTTGGGCTAGTGGGTTAAGTCTCGGGTCCGGGAGTCGATTCCAGGGTCGAGCCAATGTTTGTTTTCGAATTTTTCGAATTGGCAGAGCCGCACTTGTGCCGCCCCTGGTGTTGCGGGGTGTCCATTGGCAGCGGCAATCGCGTACCATAAAATGATCCTGTCTGCTCGCCTGTCACCTAGCTCTTGAAAAAGTGCGTGTCATTCCCATTTGTGCCCGAAGGTTCTTCAGAGCTCAGGGAACGTAGATCACTTTACAAATAAAACATTTTGAACTTTTCAACGCACGCTTAAGGCGGGAAAAAAAGTAATTTCTTTATAGAATTTTGTCTTAAATAAATTAGAAAGGTTTTATTTTTTTTCCTTACACACTTTGGGGGCCCCGTATAATTGATACGGCAGATACGGCGGTAGCTACGCCCCTGGTTCCTCACGATGTTATCCATCACCCCCGAGCTAGTGATAGATTTACGCATTAGATTTAAAATATCCAGAGGTGCGTGTGCTTTATAAAACTATATTACGTGTTCCTTTTTCTTTGGCAATAGGCTTGTGTACTAGGTCAGAGATTGGCTGATTTTTTAAATAGCATTGGGAAATAACGGTCAAAAGGAGCTATGTACAAAATTTCAGCTTGAAACCTTTCCAATACTTTGTACTATTTTTATTATGAGCCCTCAAAGACAAAGACAGGCAAATTTTAAGTCTTAAATTTACGAAATATTTATATAGCAATCGATATTTAAATCAATTTATAGCAACTTTTGTTAAGAAACCATTTTCATAAACGCACTATTTCATATAGCTATCGAACAAAGCTATCTCGCGATGCGCACAAACTAGTGAGGGCTGACGTCACGCCTCGCGTCGCTGTTTGTATGGAGCGTTTTGGGCAAGTCCATTTTGAGTGATTTTCAAATTGTCTTATCTCGAAGAGTTTCCAAGCTAACAAATCCATTCTTTCACCGATGTTTTCACTTTTGAGGGGTTCTTATATTATCAACAAGAGAAAAAATAGGACACAAGCCTATTTACTTGCGGTTAGGGAGTTAGCATCTCTGAAGGTCCGTCAGCATTACAGCGTCGCGGCGCTGCACGGCACGATTCTTAGCATCAAAATATAGTTGATATGAAATTGGATAGTACATTTCGCATTAGACACATTCGCATTATATGTATTTTTACATTGGCGTCGCTGCGCGGCGGGACGGAGTCCGCTCACGTGACACGTCGTGCACTAGCGCCGCGACGCTTAGGTGCGATCCTACCTTTAAACTGATCATAATATTTGGTCAAAGAGAGATTTGATTATGAAGTTGAACGTAAATCTAAGTTTTTATATACATATAATCACAGTTAGACAAAATGTCCGCAGCGATTTATAAAAATTCCTCACCACCGAGTTAGTGTTAGATATGTTATGAAAAATCCAGATCCAGTGTTCGTATGCGATCCTACGGAAAGCGCGCACCACGGAGCTTATGAGCAATAATAGCTCAGTGGTGAAAACAAATGGAAAAAATATATTGCATATTATGGCGACACGTGCCCTTACCCTTTTAACCGTATTACTACATACTTCCATGGACAGATCCTCATGAATGTTTTCTTTTCCTTGATTTCAGATATAGATCCGAATGTTGTATTCCAGACATTCTTCAACCGTGGTGGACAGCCTTTCGGTTTCCATTCTGATAATGGATTCCCTGGTGCAGCATATACTTTCCAGTTCGGTTAACAACCAAGTCACAAAGATACCTACCACATTTTGTTAGTTGGAAAGTTATTATTTTATAAATAATAAAAAAAAAACAGTTTTATGAAAGAATGAATAACTCCCAATTAATGTTTTGTCATTCCACACTAAAGTTGTTAATGCATAATATTGAATAGATTAACTAAGACTCTTGCTAAGAATTCTAACACAAGTCAATACATGGTCACGAATCCTGGTTTGCCGGCACTCGCCCTGCGGCCCGACACAACACGTTGCCCTCCGGCCTCGGCAGGCGCCTGAGTGTTAGAGCTCTAATTAGCAAAAAGACGAGACGAGACGAGGTCGTGTTAAATAACAGTTGCATGAATGACCTTAATGTATAAAACTAAGCTATGTTATGATGTGTGTGGATGGTTACACTATTGGGATTGTTACCTAAATATACAAAAATATGGTCGTAAACAAAGACCGCCTTAAATAATGTAGAATAACCTATGTATTCACATTAATATGCATACCAATTTATTTAGTAATTATTGTAATATGGACTGATTTGGTTAAGTAAATTTAATTTTTCAATATTTCCTTCATATTGTGTTGTGTGAATATGTTATTATTTCTCATCTATTTTACATAAAAATAGGGTGTATTGTTATTATCGTAGTGTTATAAAAAATATTTTTCATAGGAAGAAAGCTAAATATATACATAATATTTAAATATGTAATAAAAGCATACTGCGTTTAAAACATACCGGGTGTATTTTCCGTGCTTAAAACTTCATAATTCTTACGGTCGTGTTTATGAGACAATACAATATTACAACCCTTGTACAGGAGGAATACTTATAGATCCATTAGAGCTAATTAATGAAACAAGCATGTGGCTAGTTGAATCCCAAGACCTAGACCAAGAAAACACCATCTAATTTAACGGTGAATATATTAACTTACGCGCCGTGGAGACGACGTGATCCACATCGTGACCGACATTTCGTCGGACCGATTATCGACGAATCTGACTGACTTTTGTAGGACGTGGGTTGAGGTAATTAGTTATACTATATACCTCAATGAGGACGTGCGTTGCGCTAATGAAATTTGTGTGAATAACTCGTGTCCACATCCGAGTTTTGTTAAACTGGTGCGGATATGAGGTTTTACAACCTGTGCGGATAAAGAATGGGATCAGAAATGGCGGCGCATCTGTTCACTTCTCGCTCGCTCACTATTTGCGTCTATACTCGCACCCCACGAGTGCGAGTGTGAATAGATACGCCGCCATTTCTGATCCCATTCTTTATCCGCACAGGTTGTAGATATTAAATGATGACTGTGGTCACACTGCTAGTGCCGAACTTGGTAGTGATACAGTGCTCGTGACATTTATCGAAAATTAGTTTTTTTGTATGGATTTCATGCGACATCTGCCTAAGTTTTTTCATGTCGAAAATCCCGATGGGCTCCAGTACGTTCCATTTTTCTCCTACAAAATATCGGTCACCGATTATCGGACGCATGGGATCGCTCCAGACTATTATTAGGTTACTCTACGGATCATTCTAAAACCCTACTACCCTTTATTTTATCTTGACGAAATTGGTCTCGAATCGAATAGGTACTACCTATTCGAATCGATGATACTTACGTTTTAGAAATTATCTACACACCGTTTACAAATAGGGAAACACTAAATTATAATCCACTTCAAATTATATATGTATTTTAGCTAGATATTTTTTATATAGAATGAGAATAGTTGTTATGCTGCCTCAAATACAGTGACAAAACTTTTAAACTTTAGGGAACGCTTTGTGAACAGCGTTGATCGATAGGAATAAATAGTTATCTATTATCCATCACACTGCCCTTTTTACAGCGATAGATAAAGTTTGCTTTTTTGATTCTAATTTTCATGTTAATCTGTATTTATAAACCCGTTAAATAAATCCTTCAAAATACAGGTTTTTGTAGTATAGTTAGTAACTCTTATTATTATCATTTTGAAATAAATTTGATTTCCACAACCAAATACTGCTTTTAATTTTGTTGAGTTGTTGTTCTCTCTTCGGACGTGTAACACGGATAAAAGTTGGTCGTTACTTTTGGTGGATTTAGCCCATTGAACACACACAATATAGTTTATCCCCACCTTTTTTTTTGTTTTTTGCTCGTCTGGCGCCAGTGGTCGGTGCCGCCTTATGCTCACCTGACGGCCGGGTGTGTTTGGCAAGCTCTTAAGAGCCTAGCCCCCAAAAAACACCGGTGCATTCCCTGTTACGTCCATGTGGTATGGTCTGCGATAACGGGTACGAAATCATGTTCGCGGCCCACACTCGAAGGACGAGAGGTTCGCCAGCACGGCTCTCACAAAACGGGGCTCGTCAAACAAACGAGGCCTAGGGCACAGTAGATAAATACGCTAAAGCAGTATCGACACTCCGCCATTTTGGACAGAAAGTTACCTACCGTATAGGGTTGTCCTCTTATTTTTGTAAAATATTATTCGTACTTTGGGACTACTGGTTTAAGTGACGGGCCGTGATCGCGGGGTCATAGGTGCAACAAGAATCATCTGGTGCGTGTTAAATTAGAACTAATGATATTTCTTAAGAAATCAACATAATACTAGCATACAATATTCCTACACAAAGGTACACAAAATGATTCCTTAAGTAGCAAAAAGCTACGCAAAGATAACATAAAATTAGACATACTTTTCATAACGTTTTGTTTGGTTACTTGGAAACCACGTTAAGGTATTGGTCACCTGCCCCAGCCCCACCCCCCGGCCGATAGGACGTGTAAACCGCCTGGAACATTACTTACTCACCCGCCGGCCAATTAAGGCAAGCGGGCAAACACTAAACTA
Organism: Marasmia exigua; assembly: GCA_019059595.1. Lineage (NCBI taxonomy): Eukaryota > Metazoa > Arthropoda > Insecta > Lepidoptera > Crambidae > Marasmia > Marasmia exigua. The sequence continues at coordinate 6,666,877 of CM032467.1, forward strand.
TTTTGTACGCGAAACAAAATAGTAAGTATGACTTATAGATTTTGTACGCGAAAAATTGATTCACGCCAAAAGTGGCCGCTTTAGGCTTGAATTAATTTTTCGCTTTCGACCCTTCTTCCGAGGATCCTCCACACCCAAACGCGCTCGCAGGCGCAAACACCATGTGGAACCCACGTCAAACAAACGCGCTCGCCGGGAGACCGCCGCGACCTGCGCAGACGAGGCCGGAGACAGGGCCCACTGTGCGTCTGTCGGCTATCATGGCAACAATGACAGAATACATTTTACCATCCGCCGTTGCCCGAGGAACACCGGACCCCAACTGGAAAACGTTTCCGCCTGATACCAGCCGAAACAGGTCAGAACTGATATCCAGTAGGGCCACTAGGAGGTTGACGCACCTTAGCTCCCCAATTTTAGCGCCATCGGACTTTTGTTTTAATCGTTTTTTCGACTTTCCTATGTCAGTATATTTTCAGTATACGAAGTTGAAATAATTTCACATTTAGGTACTTTTTTATCCTGGAAAATAATATGAATTTATTAAATAACAGGTAGGTATATAAAAGATTTGTGTACATATTAAAAATAAAGAACAACTCCCGTTATTTTGTTTTATCTTGAGGTTTTTGTTTCTTTTTCATAATTCATTGCCTTGTCGCCTGGTTTACGCTTAGTTTCAGTTTTACTTCCTACGCCTTCGAATCTGAAACAATAGTAATGTAGTACATTCTTTTTTAAGTAGGTACATATCTGTTTTATGTACCTCTCGGAAGTGCTTATATTGCCTCTCATAAGGTGCTATAAAATTATTAGCTACGACTTAACAGGATGATAAATACCTGTAGTACTTAAAATATGAAACTTTTGCTATAGTAATTTATCATAAATCTAATATTAAAGCTTAGAGTGAATAGGCTACTTTCTGGGTAAGCTCGCTCCATCTTAGGTTTCTTCTCAACTGTAGGGTTCAGAGTGAAGCCAAGAGCAAACCCATCCTCAATAAAAAAAAATCAAGGTCGCATCATTTTTAGAATTTATTATCTATCAATATGGCCTTTTACAGCATGCAACCTTAATAAATAGTAAATATATTAGAGATTTAAAATGGAGTGACATAGTGGTTCCTCTCCTTAACGGCCAGCGCCATCTATTGATAAAAAAATATCCTCCACCCAATTTCGGCTAAGGCGGCTAATCGAAACGATCAGCCACTTACGCAGGATAATATCACTGTATATTATACAGTGCTCAAGTGTGTGCGCAAACACCAGTGTTTCCCTATTCCCTTGCCCTCATATTCCAATACCCGGACACCTGTGCCAGTGTGACAAGACCGGGGAGGCAGATCGGGCTCAGGACCAACCGCTTAACGTGCTTTCCGAGGCACGGAGGTACAATACTGCCAACTTCCAGACTCGGGGCTGACACTGAGAATTTCTTAACAGAAAAACTCGGGTACAAATTTTGGCCCGACCCCGGGACCCTAAAAGTTGTTCTATTAAAGCAGTAAAGTTACCCTGTAAAGTCGTGGCAGTTAATTTTATACTAAGTATATAATAAAATATACCATAGTAATGTAATAAATAAGTAATACTGTACTTCTTCATTTTAAATGGTTTCTTCTTTTCAGATTTCGGTGCCTGATTATTTGTCTTGAAACTCAAGACATATCTTTTAACTATATCTATATTGACAGTCGTATTTTCGGGATACATTCGCTTTTTCCAGGCTTCCCTTTCTTCTAACCACATTCTTTGGTATTCGTAGGATAATAACCACTCGATACGAGACTTTCCCTCCTGTATCAATTTATAAAACAAATGGGTAAGTAATAAGGGTGTTCCCACCCTACCTAAATCTAATTTGTTTGTCAATAATATTCATAGCAGCATGGATGGAACTAAGTTTCAAGTAGGTACGGATAACACATTTACATGTATTAGTACAGTAAGTACAAAGAAACGAACAAAACCCTCCTAAAAGCATCTCGATCTGTTGTATCTGATATCCATGGGTGGCGGTGATAACTTACCATCAGGTGACTCGCTTGCTTGTTTGCCTCCCTTTCTCATAAAAACCATCAAAATTCGAAATATAGGTATTATTAAAGGGTCTCCTACGTAATAAACGATTTCGAATGCCGCTGTCGCGACGCACGCTGTTGCGATTTTTTTTTCTACTGCCTCATAGTTCCGAAAGCTCATGGACTTGAATGATGTAGTCGCGATAGACGCTGATTTGAAAAACATTTGCACTGCCTCATACGATCGAATGCGGTTGTATATCTATATAATTCCTTAGTTTTTTTGGGCTAAAATAAATTACCTCATCCAAGCGTTTAATTCGGGTTGCGTCCAAAGCTGTCGCTTTGGAGGCCCGGGTACGCTTAGACCATGATTCAGGATTGGGGAGTCTGGGAATTATAATGAAGCGACTGCCGTCTGACCTTCGCAACCATTTAACACGGGAAACCAGACCAATTGAATCATGGTTACACGTTTCAGAAACCTATAACCTACCGGTTCCACCTAGTAATGAAAAAAAAAACAACAGGTATTCAGTGTCCATCAACATTTATTATTCTCAACAAATTGTAAATATGAAAAAAATACCACCTGAATTCAACGTGATATTATTTGCGTTATGTTTATTGAATTATTACTAAGATTAATATTTTTAACACGTTATTATGACTAATAAATCGAAGTCACAATGCATTCGAGCGTATGAGGCAGTGCAAATGTTTTTCGAATCAGCGTCTTTCGCGACTACATCATTCGAGTCCATGAGCTTTCGAAACTATGAGGCAGTAGAAAAAAAATTCGCAACAGTGTGCGTCGCGACAGAGCGGCATATAGTAGGAAAGTATTTGAGTGAGGGTATTTTGGCCAATGTCAAGTGAAAATTATTTGAGGGTAAACCGTCAAAGTCAGTCCCTCCTCACCACTCTACCACAAAATATTTTGTGTATGTAATGTCTTATAACAGTAATAATAATGACGTAGTTTTTAAGTGTATTTTATCTTCTACTTAGTTTGTGCGTTTTATTGATCAACGGATTCTGCCGAGACTACTCGCAAATCGTACAAGTTGTTGTCCACCTTATACAATGTTAAATTGTCTAAGTTGTCCACACAATACTAACTCTTCTACACACAATAGCAGGTCAAAAAAGATACAACTCAATTATTCTTATACTATTATATCACTTAAAAAACACTAAATTTGTACATTAAAAATTAAAATGAATTTGAAACCTTTGAATTGCATTAGCCGCACGCACAGAAACAAAACCTAGATATTTCCTCCTACAAATATCTCAATCTTCAGTTTTGCATAGGTTAATAATAATGTAGCCAAGTGTGCCCTTCTTTAACTAAAATAAAATAAGGATTACCATAAATTTCCACAGTTGTGGGTTATACTTGGGAAAATCCGATGATATTATATTATGCACTGGGGCACACCGAGTCGCCTTCTCCCACTTTATTACACCCATCCGTCCCATGCCTGTAACAAAACTTCACTTGTCTATTTAAAGTGTAAAACATAAAACAGGTAATCTAATTATTTTTTGTAGGTAAATATTTAAGCTTTACATTGATTCGGGAGTCGTGAATGAAACTGACAGGGATTGTCTTAACGCCAATAATAATAATTCCAATTACAAAAAGTTAATCAATACCCTTAGAAAATTGTCCAAGTCTATACCTATTGAACACAGACCTCTATAGAGGTCTGCAGTGCTACGAGTGCATTCGTTTGATTTGAATCCTCTTATTTATTCATGTGACCGCAGGCCGCACTGCAGTAGCCATACTAGCATTTATTCATGTGATTCATGTGACCGCAGGCCGCACTGCAGTAGCCATACTAGAATTTATTCATGTGACCGCAGGCCGCACTGCAGTAGCCATACTAGCATTTATTCATGTGACCGCAGGCCGCACTGCAGTAGCCATACTAGCATTTATATGTGACCGCAGGCCGCACTGCAGTAGCCATACTAGAATTTATTCATGTGACCGCAGGCCGCACTGCAGTAGCCACTAGCATTTATATGTGACCGCAGGCCGCACTGCAGTAGCCATACTAGAATTTATTCATGTGACCGCAGGCCGCACTGCAGTAGCCATACTAGCATTTATATGTGACCGCAGGCCGCAGTGCAGTAGCCATACTAGAATTTATTCATGTGACCGCAGGCCGCACTGCAGTAGCCATACTAGCATTTATATGTGACCGCAGGCCGCACTGCAGTATAGCCATACTAGAATTTATTCATGTGACGGCAGGCCGCACTGCAGTAGCCATACTAGCTTTCGGCAAACCCACACGTTTCAGAAACTATCTGAAACGTGCAGGTTTCCCCACGATGTTTTTCATCACCGCCGAGCTAATGGTATAGAAATATGCACATAGATTTGAAAAATCCTGAGGTGCATGCCTGTTCGGATTCGAACCACGCTGCTCCGCCCTGTGAACTTATTTCCGCCTCATTCCTGTCTGATTCATTCATATGGACTTCAATTAATTAGGTAACATAATAATAAAAATATTACACAGATGACTTTTCCTGTTCGTTGCGGCGTCGGCAGTCCTGTGGTAAGGAAAGTAGGACTTCAGCAAGCAACACATAAATGTGATCGTGATGGGCGCCAATCGCTTAACATAAAATAATTATCTGTGCATCAGGTGTGCCGTCTACTCGTTTGTCAGTATAATGTATTAAGACAATGACTGGAAGCAGGTGCTATACGACACCGCCGCGCCCCCAGTGGAAAATAAGCATAAGTGATCTTACTTCGAACCATCGATTTTATCATATTTGAAAAGTTATGTTTAAAGATTTATTTTATTTATTTGATAGAAATGGGGTGAGCCCTGCGTCTCATAGCCACTGCGACCAGTAGATGATCTATTGTGGCATCCCCGTAACCTATTACAGCACCTCATGTAGCTCCAGTTCCAGGATAAACCCGAGAATGGAGCTGATGGGGGAGCTCTTGATCTCGTCAGCTGAGATCATGTGTGCTCCCAGGTGTAATCGTTTCCTCGTTCTCGCGACAGAACCTGCAGATTTTTGTATCTGAAAGGCCCATGTTGTGCAGGTGCTTGTTTAATTTGCAGTGCCCTGTGAGGGTCCGAGTGAGTGCCCTAACATGTCCTCTACTCAGTTTTATTATTTCTACAGCTCGTCTCTGATCGAACGCCTGTATCAACGCCTTAGACTGTTCTAGTCGAGGTAGTCTTTTCCAGAATTCAGTGCTTTGCATTATGCTCCCACTCTTTTAACTCGAACCTGACCATGCAGGCTGGAACGCCATTTATTGGTTCCGGTCCGAGTAGTGGGCTCTCTGCCCCGGCCTTTGCTAGCACGTCAGCGACTTCGTTGCCTCTGATATTGCAGTGTCCCGGTACCCAATTCAGATTTACGATGTTGGCATTGCCAAGCTGGTTTAGGAGCAGGACACACTCGCTAGTGAGTTTGGAGTCAAGTTCACAGGATGTTAACGCCTTGAGGGCAGCTTGACTATCTGAGAAGATGAATATCTTCTTATTCTGGAGATTCATTTGTAGACTCTCTTGGACACAGCCAATTATTGCGAAGACTTCCGCTTGGTACACTGTGGTATAGCGACCCAGGTTGGCGAATTTGCGTATTCCGCAGCGATCATTACAAAATCCCGCCCCGGATATGCCCTCTTCCTGGAACCATCCGTATACCAAACGATGTCATTCTGCTTAACATTTCCGGGAGTTCCAGCCTCCCAGTCTTGTCTACTAGGTAACACTGTAAACCGCTTATCGAAGCGGTGTTCACGAACCATGGAGGCAGAGGGCATATCCATGACCGGAATTTTCATTAGTTCATTGTAGAGGACGAAAGAGCGCCAGTTGCTATAAGGCAGGCTGTTCTTTGAACTTTGCTGAGGTTCTCTACGCAGTTAAGTTGGTGCGTCTTCTTATACCACACACAGCTTATTATGTTTAAAGATACCTACATAATATGTTGAATTTATTCCATTAATTCACCAAATTAAAGAAGACAAATATGAAAAAAATCCACATGTATAATGTATCCTTCAACGTTATTCTATTATTCTAAGGTTCTTCTCAAATATGATAAAATCGATGGTTGGAAGTAAGATCACTTATGCTTATTTTCCACTGGGGGTGCCTTTATTTTAAGTCCTAAAAATAAATATTGGTGCCATTTGCACACAGGATGTAAAAACACCTCTTCTGAAGCTTTTTCTAAGACCTAACGAATTTCATTCGTCGAAAATTATTCTGATCCGCTCGGCTCCCATGAATTGGTTGACGGATAGAACAAAAAAGTTCGAACTTTATTCATCTCTTGAATGTTTTTATGTCCCCCTGTCGGTATAAGTTGCCAAAAGTATATTATTTTGGTGAGGTATTTTGGTTACAACCTCTCGGCAAACAAATAACCATGCACAAATGAGGACCTAACAGTGTATGCGAAAAGGTTGTAACCCCGAAATTGTTTCAAATAAATCCGGTTTAGTGGTTAATAATTAAAATCGATTGGCGTCGCTAGTGTGCCACACCCTACCATCACTACTGAGGGTCCACATTAAAAAGAATGTAACTTTTGAGTGCCAACTTTTACAAATTAAAGGTTGAATTTACAATCGTTTGAGAACTTTTACTAAAGCCTGACACATTCAAAAGCTGAAAATTCCAATGTGGACCCTCAATGGGAACGCACATGCGTTGTTATAAGGGGTGCTTATGATTTCACAGTGACAAGAAATAAAAGGTAAGATAAATAAATAACAAAAAATTTGGATTTTTAGGTTTTATTTGATACATAAGCAGCAGTTGAAGAGTTTCCCTTCACACTTCCACCATGTACCTGAAATAAAAAGTATTTTTAGAAAATATCTTTTCCACTTAAAATGGTAGGTTTTATCTTTTAAATGATATGGAAGATTTGTGTGTATACCTATTAACAGTCCTTTTAACAAATAAAAATATTAAAAGGGCGGAGAAGGTATTATAATATTCCCTCCGATTCTTTACATTGATCCCACTGTGAGATAACGTCTGCCTCGCGAGGGTGAGAATTTTTCTATTAAGTAGGTAGATGGTCACCAGGGTAACGAGAGTTGTTTTGTCACCTTGTTTGCTGGACACAAATATATGTCTTAACTAAAGTTGCGTTTTCCTTTATGAATTCCAAGCTATAATATCTGGCGACGAGGACAAAAAATTAACAAAGAACAGTTCGCACAATTCCTGGAGACAACAAAACAACTCTCGTTACCCTGGTGACCAAAGGCGCCGATGTTGTCTATTCAAGCAAGTAGTGTAGAGTATATTCTGCATAAAAAAACTGGTGAAGCCCAAATACTCGAAATACCTATTAACTAAGCGAGCTGATCAAAATGTCCCTGATGAAATACAATTTGCTGATTGTAGTAAAAAACATATCACTTATTGGGTGCTGTTTCGCAAATGATGTATTTGAGACGGCTACTGGATATTCACTATGGTGTCCAATTTTATCATGTGAAATTCCATTTTGACAAGACTATTGATTTATAAATTTTGGATTAACAGTAGTTTAATACATATTAAGATTAACTGGACTTAATAATCTAATACTGCCTATGTATTAAAAATTACCTTTTAAATTACTTCATTAATTTAAATATATCGCACTCTTAGTAAGATAACGACTTAACTCAAAATTTCGGAAAAATGAGTTTTAGTGAAAAATCGACCTTATGGACCAAGTGTCACAGCATACTTCTTTAAAAAGCAACCTTATTCTGTAAACAATAACGTATAGAATTGATGAGTCACTATCTTTCCCGCCGCGCAGACCTCATTCGTTCATCGAATATCGACCAATTCAGTCTTGCGGCGGCGGTTGCGCGCGAGGGTTTCGTGAAACGCCGGCAGATTTGGAGATGCGTCAGTGTTTTACTAAAAAAATCGGTAAATTTGTTAAATATCTTTATTGTAATAATGACTGGTTTTGGAATAGGACTTTGTTTTACTAAACTTCTCTGAGTTGATATAGGCTCCATTTAAATTGAGTCTTTATTTTATTGAAATGTATTATAGGATCAATGACAAATTATTACTTAGGTCTATGTTTTTTTTTTAATCGTAAACAAAATATAACTCAAATCGAATTTGGTCTCTGTTTTGTTAAAAAACTACATAACTGTTTTGTAATGTTTAAATTTAGGTCTTTTTTCATAAAAAAAAATATTAATTCCAATCATAATTAAAAAAAGGTCTTCGTGTCATTTCATATAAGCTTCAACTTTTAAATTTAAGTTACTGTGTTGTTTATACTTTCGTATCTCAGCTTTTCGCGGGAATTAGCCAAATTCACGCTAATACTATAATGAGGATTTCAAGGACACGGCCGTTAAATCGCGCAGTTATTGATTGAAACTCACATGCCGAGATCTGAGGACGCGCTCGTGCGCGTCGTTTATATGAAGTTGGAATGCTGTTAGATAAATATTACCATTTAAAAGTGCCCATTTACGTTGATTTGCTTACTGCGCGGATGCGGTGATGATGAGTGTGATAATTTGTGTGTAGTCTAACGTTTGTGAATGTGATTGTGTGAGTGCTTTGTATGCAGGTTCCGTGAAAGATCCATCCACTTTCCTTAGCAGGCCTAGATGGGATTCAGGTGTCTTGGCTAATATTTTGTGGATCCTGGCAGCTTGGGCAGTGTCTTTGATGGACCCGCCAAATTTTTGCCAGGATCTCCTTTTTGCTTTCCTGAGCTCCCTATTAAAGCGTGTTAGCGTCTTCCTGTAAGCATCCCAGTTCTTGTCTTTTTTTGCCTTGTTAAATAAGGCACGGGCCTTTTGCCTCAGATGCTCCAGGTTCTTGTTCCACCAAGGCGCGTTCCTATTGCTCTTAGTGGTCTTAAGAGGACAATTTTCTAGATACGCTTTCATTAGGCTTCTGCCTAAGTCTTCTGCTGCGGCTTCCACTTGGACCACAGTTTTAATGTATTTAAAATCTCCAAAGTATAACCTAAGGGAGTTCCTAAAGCCCTCCCAGTTTGTTCCCTTGGGGTCTCGGTACTTGTTCGGTTCCCTTGTTCCCGAGCATATTAAGTCGTACCTAATATGGGTGTGGTCGGACATGGACGGCTCATCTGAGACGTGCCGATTGGTTACTCGGTGTGCGAGATTACCTGAACACCATGTTATATCTAGTACTTCCTGCCTAGAACGTGTGGTAAAGGTTGGTTTGCTACCCACGTTAAGAACAAATTGATTGTTGGTGAGCAAGTAGTCAAACAAGGACTCACCTCTTGCGTTCGTGTCGGAGCTGCCCCATGATGTGTGGTGGGAGTTGCAGTCGGTACCCACCAACAGCTGGGTTTCTCTCTCCAAACAATATTCCACTACCGGCGTCACCTTGTTCACCGGATCCTGGTTCTCTCCGGGTAGATATATGGAGCTGACTATGAGTGTCTCTGCACCTTTCCCCCCGGGGAAAATAGACCTCTATATACGCCTCTATATATATAGACCTCTATATACGCTGCAACTTGCCGTGTGGTCCCGGTAGAGTAGAATAGGCCACCCTCACTCTTACCGAGGTGTCGAAAAGGCGACTAAGGTAAAGCTGCTGGCATGATCATCAGTACCCAGAGAAGGAAAACTCTGCGTTGACATCTAAACCCTCGCCAACCCGTCTGCCAAGCGTGGTGAGTATGGCAATTACCTCTCATGTGATTGAAGGAGGCCCGTGCCCCAGCAGTGGGGACTTAAATGGGCTGACGATGATGATGATACGCTGCAACAGCGTACACAGAGAAGGGATCGGGAAGTAATTTATATCTCTCTTGAAGAGCATGCATGCTCTTGGCCTTACTCCGCAGGTTTTACTTAATATCTTACCTGTCGAGTTTAGCCCCACTACCTTGTTTTTTTTCAGCCCCGGTTCTTGGATCAAGGCTATATCCAGGTCCTCAGAGAGGAATCTTTGGCAAAGGGCAGCTGTGGCTGCCTTTGAGTGCTGGAGGTTTACTTGTATCGCCTTAATCATTGTGTTGTTTTGGGGGATTGGGAGGGGAAGGGCTAGGAAATTTGGCTAAGACAGAGGGATGGGATAGGATTATATCGCACTCTTAATAAAATAATGACTCAATTCGAAATTGCTAAGTTTTGGTAAATGGCAAAAAATGATTTGTGGTTTTAGAGCATATACTTTAGTCTCCTATAAAAATTTAACTATGATGAGTAGGAAGAAACTAAAATTACGGTTTTAAGCCTTTGAATATATTCTTTTAGATTTAGCAAAAAAATAAATGAATTTATATAATATGATGGTAAAAAAAAATGTTTGAAAAAACAATTTTGAGATGCGTCATTATTTCATGAAATCCACCCAGTCAAATTATGACGTAATTAAAAATAGGTCAATATTTTACTTAAAAATTGACAAAAAATCGGACCACCATTTATTTAGGTCACTGTTTTATTAAGTTTTTAATACAAAAAAAAAACATATTAAAAGTTAAGTCTCTTTTTGACAAAATATTTTTCCTTGGATAACGACTCAATTTGGAAATAAGTGTAGGTATTTTTAACTTAATTACAAAAACAACAGTATAGTTTAAAATGTTTTATTAGAAAAAGTTCACGTAAAAAAAGAAAGTACAAAATAAGCATAGATCTTGGTTCAACTGATAGTTATAGAGTTAAATTTACTCTCAGTAAATTGTATCTTTTGTCTGAACTAAGTAGTTATTTCTTAAAATGTAACTCTAAAAATGTATTCAAATCTAAAATAAGTCTTTATAAAAACACACTAGGTGCAACTATAATTAATCATACTAACAATTAAAAGCAGTCTAATCATCACCTTGATTTTCATTCTGCGGGGGTGGACCTTTACTTCCCTAGCTTTTCGTAGGAAGTATATGGATATTTTAGACATAATAGACGACCATTTAAATTCTACCCAATAGGTACCAGGTACCTCCGAGGCTATGCTCCTTGGCAGCGATACTGAGGAGCATACGAACACTGCTGGAGCACCTGGGACTGAGGGACCAGGTACTTCCAATGCAGAGTCGACCCCTCTGGGCGCAACGCACCAAAGGGACACGTCGACCAAGGGGCCAGAGAGTAAACCCAGGGTTAAGCTCTCTGGAGCTGATGGAAAACAAATATATCGGCTCGTAGCGAAGGGTATGACCTTCGAGCAGGCGATAGAACTGCGCATGAGTGAAAATACCAAGCAGAGGACCCGAGAGAAGGGGGAAACGAGGGAGCGGGCGTCAAAGCGCCCTCTTAATACCTCGCCTACCTCGAATCAAGGTAATCCTACCAAGGCACTGAAACTTGGCGAGCCTTCCACCTCGAAGCCTACCTTTAAGGAGGTTTCTCATCATAGACACCCTGGGTAAAATGGACCAGGAGAAGGTCGAAATGCTTCAAGGTGCTATCTTAGAGTGTATTGACACCTTAGACGATGGTGACGGCCCCAGCATTACTGGATGCAAACCGCGCTTGGGTGGCATCCTTTTGGCGCGCGCAGATGAGGACTTGAAGGAGTGTCTCATCCGCAAACTGCCCATCATTAAACCCTGGGATGGGGCTAATCTCTCCGTCGTAAACGAAGAGGAGACGCCCAAGCCCAGGTACCGTACGGCCTAGATACAGAAAGCCGAACACGACGCCGATACCATGCCGGACCTCTCGAGTTGGAGGGTAATCAACCGGAAACCCGAAGCCTACCTTTAAGGAGGTTGCTGGGTCCGTTTTGCTTCGGGTTTCCGGTCTACCTATCTACCGTCCCTAGCACAGGAGCACTCCAGCAGTAAGGCCTCAAAAAACCTGCTTAATAAAACACACCATCATCGTAAAGAAACAGACACAACCTAGGCACCTATATATAATCCTATCCCATCCCTCCGTCTTAGCTAAATTTCCTAGCCCTGCCCCTCCCAATCCCCCAAAACAACATAATGATTAAGGCGATACAAGTAAACCTCCAGCACTCAAAGGGCAGCCACAGCTGCCCTTTGCCAAAGATTCCTCTCTGGGGACCTGGATATAGCCTTGATCCAAGAACCGGGGCTGAAAAAAACCACGGTAGTGGGGCTAAACTCGACAGGTAAGATATTAAGTAAAACCTGCGGAGTGAGGCCAAGAGCATGCATGCTCTTCAAGAGAGATATAAATTAACTCCCGATCCCTTCTCTGTGTACGCTGTTGCAGCGTATATAGACCTCCCCGGGGGGAAAGGTGCAGAGACACTCACAGTCAGCTCCATATATCTACCCGGAGAGGACCAGGATCCGGTGAACAGGTGACGCCGGTAGTGGAATATTGTTTGGAGAGAGAAACCCAGCTGTTGGTGGGTACCGACTGCAACTCCCACCACACATCATGGGGCAGCTCCGACACGAACGCAAGAGGTGAGTTCTTGTTTGACTACTTGCTCACCAACAATCAATTTGTTCTTAACGTGGGAAGCAAACCAACCTTTACCACACGTTCTAGGCAGGAAGTACTAGATATAACATGGTGTTCAGGTAATCTCGCACACCGAGTCACCAATCGGCACGTCCCAGATGAGCCGTCCATGTCCGACCACACCCATATTAGGTACGATATAATGTGCTCGGGAACAAAGGAACCGAACAAGTACCGAGACACCATGGGAACAGACTGGGAGGGCTTTAGGAACTCCCTTAGGTTATATTTTGGAGATTTTAAATACATTAAAACTGTGGTCCAAGTGGAAGCCGCAGCAGAGGACTTAGGCAGAAGCCTAATGAAAGCGTATCTAGAAAATTGTCCTCTTAAGACCACTAAGAGCAATAGGAACGCGGCTTGGTGGAACAAAAACCTGGAGCATCTGAGGCAAAAGGCCCGTGCCTTATTTAACAAGGCAAAAAAAGACAAGAACTGGGATGCTTACAGGAAGGCGCTAACACGCTTTAATAGGGAGTTCAGGAAAGCAAAAAGGAGATTCTGTCAAAAATTTGGCGGGTCCATCAAAGACACTGCCCAAGCTGCCAGGATCCACAAAATATTAGCCAAGACACCTGAATCCCATCTAGGCCTGCTAAGGAAAGTGGATGGATCTTTCACGGAACCTGCATACAAAGCGCTCACACAATCACATTCACAAACGTTAGACTACACACAAATTATCACACTCATCATCACCGCATCCACGCAGTAAGCAAATCAACGTAAATGGGCACTTTTAAATGGTAATATTTATCTAACTGCCGTATGGTCCCCGGCAGAGTAGAATAGGCCACCCTCACTCATACCGAGGTGTCGTAAAAGGCGACTAAGGTAAATCTGCTGGCATGATCATCAGCACCCAGAGAAGGAAAACTCTGCATTTATATCAAAACCCTCGCCAACCCGTCTGCCAAGCGTGGTGAGTATGGCAATTACCCCTCATGTGATTGAGGGAGGCCCGTGCCCCAGCAGTGGGGACTAAAATGGGCTGACGATGATTTATCTAACAGCATTCCAACTTCATACAAACGACGCGCACGAGCTATACCTGCGCGCTCGGATCTCGGCATGTGAGTTTCAATCAATAACTGCGCGATTTAACGCCCGTGTCCTTGAAATCCTCATTATAGTATTAGCGTGAATTTGGCTGATTCCCACGAAAAGCTGAGATACGAAAGAATAAACAACACAGTGACTTAAATTTAAAAGTTGAAACTTATATGAAATGACACGAAGACCTTTTTTTAATTATGTCTTGGAATTAATATTTTTTTTTATGAAAAAAAGACCTAAATTTAAACATTACAAAACCGTTATGTAGTTTTTTAACAAAACAGAGACCAAATTCGATTTGAGTTATATTTTGTTTACGATTAAAAATAAAACATAGACCGAAGTAATAATTTGTCATTGATCCTATAATACATTTCAATAAAATAAAGACTCAATTTAAATGGAGCCTATATCAACTCAGAGAAGTTTACTAAAACAAAGTCCTATGTCAAAACCAGTCATTATTACAATAAAGATATTTAACAGATTTACCGATTTTTTTAGTAAAACACTGACGCATCTCCAAATCTGCCGGCGTTTCACAAAACCCTCGCGCGCAACCGCCGCCGCAAGACTGAATTGGTCGATATTCGATGAACGAATGAGGTCTGCGGGGCGGGAAAGATAGTGACTCATCAATTCTATACGTAATTGTTTACAGAATAAGGTTGCTTTTTAAAGAAGTATGCTGTGACTCTTGCTCCATAAGGTCGATTTTTCACTAAAACTCATTTTTCCGAAATTTTGAGTTAAGTCGTTATCTTACTAAGAGTGCGATATATAGGTGCCTAGGTTGTGTCTGTTTCTTCACGATGGTGGTGTGTTTTATTAAGCAGGTTTCTTGCGGCCTTCCTGCTGGAGTGCTCCTGTGCTAGGGACGGTAGATAGGTAGACCGGAAAGCCGAAGCAAAACGGACCCAGCAACCTCCTTAAAGGTAGGCTTCGGGTTTCCGGTTGATTACCCTCCAACTCGAGAGGTCCGGCATGGTATCGGCGTCGTGTTTGGCTTCCTGTATCCAGGCCGTACGGTACCTGGGCTTGGGCATCTCCTCTTCGTTTACGACGGAGAGATTAGCCCGATCCCAGTGTTTAATGATGGGCAGTTTGCGGATGAGACACTCCTTCAAGTCCTCATCTGCGCGCGCCAAAAGGATGCCACCCAAGCGCGGTTTGCATCCAATAAAGCTCGGGCCGTCACCATCGTCTAAGGTGTCAATACACTCCAAGATAGCACCTTGAAGCATTTCGACCCTCTCCTGGTCCATTTTACCCAGGGCGTCTATGATGAGAAACCTCCTTAAAGGTAGGCTTCGAGGTGGAAGGCTCGCCAAGTTTCAGTGCCTTGGTAGGATTACCTTGATTCGAGGTAGACGAGGTATTGAGAGGGCGCTTTGACGCCCGCTCCCTCGTTTCCCCCTTCTCTCGGGTCCTCTGCTTGGTATTTTCACTCATGCGCAGTTCTATCGCCTGCTCGAAGGTCATACCCTTCGCTACGAGCCGATATATTTGTTTTCTATCAGCCCCAGAGAGCTTAACCCTGGGTTTACTCTCTGGCCCCTTGGTCGACGTGTCCCTTTGGTGCGTTGCGCCCAGAGGGGTCGACTCTGCATTGGAAGTACCTGGTCCCTCAGTCCCAGGTGCTCCAGCAGTGTTCGTATGCTCCTCAGTATCGCTACCAAGGAGCATAGCCTCGGAGGTACCTGGTACCTATTGAGTAGAATTTAAATGGTCGTCTATTATGTCTAAAATATCCATATAGTTCATACGAGAAGCTAGGGAAGTAAAGGTACACCCCTGCAGAATGAAAATTAAGGTGATGATTAGACTGCTAGATATTAATTGTTAGTATGCTTAATTATAGTTGCACCTAGTGCGTTTTTATAGACTTATTTTAGATTTTAATACATTTTTAGAGTTACATTTTAAGAAATAACTACTTAGTTCAGACAAAAGATACAATTTACTGAGAGTAAATTTAACTCTATAACTATCAGTTGAACCAAGATCTATGCTAATTTTGTACTTTCTTTTTTTACGTGAACTTTTTCTAATAAAACATTTTAAACTATACTGTTGTTTTTATAATTAAGTTAAAAATGCCTACACTTATTTCCAAATTGAGTCGTTATCCAAGAAAAAATATTTTGTCAAAAAGAGACTTAACTTTTAATATGTTTTTTTTTGTATTAAAAACTTAATAAAACAGTGACCTAAATAAATGGTGGTCCGATTTTTTTGTTAATTTTTGAGTAAAATATTGACCTATTTTTAATTACGTCATAAATTGACTGGGTGGATTTCCTGAAATAATGACGCATCTCAAAATTGTTTTTTCAAACATTTTTTTTTACCATCACATTATATAAATTCATTTATTTTTTTGCTAAATCTAAAGAATATATTCGAAGGCTTAAAACCGTAATTTTAGTTTCTTCCTACTCATCATAGTTAAAATTTTATAGGAGACTAAAGCATATGCTCTAAAACCACAAATCATTTTTTGCCATTTACCAAAACTTAGCAATTTTGAATTGAGTCATTATTTTATTAAGAGTGCGATATGCAGCCAAACATCAAAGTATTATAATCTGTTACATTTCCATATTCGATTCCTCACCCTAATGTCAGAAACTTTCGGTTCAATATCAATTAGATATGGAATTTTGACAGACTGTAGTAACCTGATGTGTGGGAATCTGTTCAAAAAAAGCACATCCATGAAAAATGCAGAAAGTTGAGCTAGCCCTAAGATTATCGACCGGAGTACCGAGACCACATTTTCATAAAAACCACTGCAGTGTTTCTTATCAAGTTAATAAACAAGTTTGTGAGGTTCCAAGATACTGCTTGCCAATAAATTACATTTTTTTAACTACAGTTACCATGCATGTGTTTTGGAAATAGCCGGTTCGTTTCGGGCACATGTCAAAAATGTAACCTAAGCACATCGATTTAAATAGTATTGACTTACCATTTTATTTGGACCTCGCACGCATCTTCCTCCTTTTACGCTTTAGCCTTCGCATGCGCTTCTTACGCCACTGTAATTATAAAATACAATATTCAGCATTGCTACGAAACATGTTAATCCACCAATTAAACACGATATTCATTAAATTTACTTAAAATACCTTAGCTCTCATGTTCTTGGGTTAAAAAGATTTAACTATTTCAGAGAAAAAGAGTTGTATCTCACAAGATTACTGTGTAATTTCACGATACAAAATAAGACTGGCGTACACTGTCCAAACAGAAATACGAAAGAAAGAAAGGCAGACAGACAGAGTGTTGAACGAACAGAAAAATGAACGAACAGATAAATTAGAGGTGATCCTCACAAAAATAAAATAAGCAATTGAACATTCAATTACATTGTTTAGTTTAATGGCAAAGCGTCACTGTCACCTTATTATGCCGGCTCTTCACTCTTGCTTCGATGAGAGTGTACTGGGTAGCATTCGTTTATTAGGGACCTTAAATTTTTACAATACAGTATGTAAAATACAATTCAATCAGTACAGTAGTAATAAACTTAGTGCAATACAGTAAAAAATAAACAGTAGGCCCCTAATAGGCCTCCGCTCAGCATAATGTACGCTGTGCGCACCACGACCCTGGTTTTCCGCGGATTCCGTATTGACAATGGTGTTCAAATAAATGAAAACGTAGCTTAATACTAGCAAAAATTATACCATTAACGTTGCGTTTTCCTTTATGAATTCCAAGCTATAATAATTAGGAAATTGAATCATTAAAAATCCCATAGTTCTTCTAAAGTTAGGTATAAACTTAGACGATTTAACACGGGAAGTGGTAGGGGAAGGGAAGTTTAGTGATAGTCTAGATATGAATGAATGAGTGACATTCTAGGACTGAGTTAGTTGCATACAATAATGATGTTATTAGGTACATGTACAAAAGCATGCAAAATTGCTTATTTTTAAGTATTGAAATGAATTAAAATTTTGAATTTATTTTCTTAAAAATAGCAACAATGTGTATACCATAATATCTAAAGTAAATATTATACGCTACCACAACTTGAAATTGTTCACATTACATATTAATTATATCACTAGACATGTAGTACAAAACAACAACAAAAATGTTATTATTAGGTACATGTACAAAAGCATGTAAAATTGCTTATTTTTAAAGTAATGAAATGCGCCGATCTAGTTTTAATAAATGTACACGAATGCGGCGGTAGATATTATGTACCTATTTTGACATTCATAAGTGTTCTGTGTGGACCTAAATTGAATAAAGAATTTTTAATCTTTTTATCTTTATCCTTAATGTTTGTTCGTATACTTTGGCAGCATTTTGCGGCCAAGTCAGAAGCTCCTGCGAGAGACACCGAGAGCATTACTGTACATCAGACTATTATTATCTTACTCTGCTGTACACTCTTGCCCGCCCCATGTGTACAGCGAGATACCGTGCGGTACACACTACAATGCATACAATTATATATTTTACTAATAGATTCTTTTGCAAATTGACTGTCCATCGACTTATAATATTGTGTTCTATTTATCTTTATAACACGTTGCCTTAAACATGTTAGAATATTTAAAATTGATATTGAAATGATTCATATTCAGAAACGTATATACCTTTCTATGCTTAAGAACTAAGTTTTTTATAGAATAAAAGAAAACCAAGACAAAATAACATATCGCAAGACCGTATGTAATTCCTAGGTGTCCAACCACTCGGCGTTCTCAACTGCATGCAATGCAACTGAACCTTACGAGAGTGTACATTGACCATGGTAGCGCTCGCGGTGAAGCCTCTCGGAAGAGAGCCTCGGGTTAATCTTTGAAAAGGGTTTACTATACTCTATGGCCTCGGGCGAGCGAGTGTTCTCGGACGGGAGTGTAGATGAAGCCGGGCCGAGCCATAAAAGTTGCCTGTCTAAAAAAGTGAGTGAAGATGGAGAAAAGAATGAACGAATACCATTGCCTTGTCTGACAGACAGCTGACATTTGTTGCATTTTGACGCAAAGATCGTGGTAATTCGCGCCAAATTAATGTAAGAACATAGTTATATTATACGTTTTTGATTCGATAAACGTGCTAGAGGAGATTTGGAAGTAGTCTATCGATGTAAGTATTATATATGGTTTTCGTTATATATTATATATTTGTCAAAATATTACGTGTACCCTATAAAATACAATATTCGGAGATCTTACGGGTTTCCCAGCTGATGTTTATACAGTGTTACCAACATAGCAAAAAGGTCTATCTATTCAACTCATTCAATGGCGACATCATTGTACACATCTTGTTGTATTTTCCTTTAATATTGATTGACTATGCCTATTTATTTCGCCGTGTAAATACTTTTTAATAAAATTTCCTTAACTTAAGTGTGTGTTTTGTAAGCTACGAGGCGAAGATAAGACGTTTTAATTATGTTGATTCCTGTGCGAAATTATACATATTAGTGACGCTGTGATCTAAAAACATGGTTACCTCAAATAAATTACCGGAGAAGAAGTTTGTGACGATGGCGGGACAAAATACTAGTGCGGTTGTGCCCCAAAGGACATTATTGGGGGAGGTGAACGAACACATAACATGTCCCCTTTGTCGAGGCTACTACATCGACGCTACTACTATTGTAGAATGTTTGCACTCTTTTTGTCGCAGTTGTATTATTAAACACTTACAAGTCAAAAGTTACTGTCCTGTTTGCGAAATGATGATTAATTCTGCAAAACCTAACATAAAACTTGATAAGGCTCTGCAAGACATTGTTTACAAGTTGGTACCAGGATTGTTCCAAAAGGAAATGGAAAGGCGCCAAACATTTTATGCCTCCAGACCCGGCCCAGCAGCATCAGCTACTCCTGAACAGAGAGGTGAAGATACAGAAAGAATAATATTTAGCCCGGAAGATGTTATTTCCTTTTCATTGGAGTACGCTGATATTACTGACTCTGATAGTATATCCAGCAAATCTTCTGATAGCAACGAGCCCCAACCAACATCTGGTGTCCAAAGAAGATACTTACAATGCCCAGCAGTTGTGAATATCAGCCATTTGAAGAAATTCCTCAGTATGAAATTTGATATAGACAGTACTCAATTTGCTATAGATATTCTATACAAAAGAGTTCCTTTGCCTGACTATTATACATTAATGGATATAGCATACATTTACAATTGGAAACGTAATGAACCTATGCGTTTCTTCTATCAAATAATTGATTATATAGCAATAAGAAATAGAATATTTGATATCAACAGAAAAGGATCACATTTTAGAGATAGAAAATCAAGTCCTACATCAACAGAAGATACAAATTTGAGTAGTCCTGCCCCCAATTTGCATGACCAGGGTTCAGAAGGCTCTTCGGGGGCTGATAGTCCGATGCCTGATGACAGTTCTATCAAGCAATGCTCTGATAAATCAAGGAAATGTGAAAAAGACATACAACAAAATAAGAGAGAAGGAACCCAGGAAAAAGTAAATCTCACTAAAAACACTACTGCACCTAAGAAAAATGATGATGAAGTTGAAAAATCCCAATTTCTTATCTCTTTTGAACTTACTGCTAAAAACAATTCCTCAGCTATGAAGTCCTCTCCCTCTAAACCAAATAATGAAAGTAGCAATGCCATGGACCAACCATCACCACAATCTCAAATATTGCCTCCTAAAATGGAAGATTCTCTAAAAAGAAAAAATCAAACACCTATAGATAGTCCAGAACTGAAAAAAATGAAAATTGAATTAGAAAAAGCTAAAGTGCCAACACCTCTGGTTGGTAATTCGAGCAATATAACATCCACTACTCCCCAAAACATGAAGACATCTGATACAACAATGAAACCAAAAGAAATGGAATGTTCTACTAAAAACTTACTACCTCCTTCAAGTAATGTGACATCTCCATCTGCACTACCACCTAAAGAAATCAAGTTACAGCATGCTGTTACAACTACAGTAAAATCAATCACAGAGAGTCCTACTGTAAAGCGAACTATACCAGCTGCCCAAAATATGTTATCCTCACCTAAACGAAAACAAGCCAATGAAGCTCAGTCTCAGCCTCAGTCCCTACCAATACCAACTGTTCAAAAGACTGTCTCTCCACTGAAATTACAAATGCCAAAGTTAGACACTCAAATGCAGAATCCAAAAACACCTGACGTCCAAAAACCTGTAAAAAAAATGCCTGACCTTAAACCTAGTTCTTTAGCTTCACAGACTACTCAAAATAAAGGCCAGCATGTAAACAAAGTAAGAATGGATCTTTTAGCAAACAACAGTGATCCAACTATAGATAGAAGTAAGATCTTGTCACAAGTCAAAACATCTTTGAGTTGTCAAAATACTTTGCAAGGTTCAGGGGACCCATTAAAATCTATATTTGATTCATGTAATATAAATATACCTTCTTCATTATCAATTACTTTAACAGATCAAAAATTAGATCCTCGCAATCCTATTGAAGCAACCAGCATAGATCAAAAGAAAAACATTGTAAATAAAAATTTAGCTGGAGCCAGCAGTGCACCTGGGCATAAAGTACCTAGTCCACCAGTTCATAATTATATAGAGATACTAAAATTGCCAGAGACAGATCCTAAAAAAACAAATAAGCCCGAAAATATCTTAGATATGAAAATAAGTATACCTAATAAATCTGATGGGACAACCAGTCAATCAAAAGTGCCTAATAAATCTTCAGAAGTATCAGCTAAAGGCCCAATTCCCAATCTAAAACCTATTGCAGATACAAAAATTGGAAAGCAAACAGGAAATTTCTCAGCTCCTATTACATTTCAACAGACTTTTGAGCAGCAATTGCAGTCTCTTCAAAGTGAAAAAAAACCAAAGTTGCCCAAAACGAAAACTCAGGTTCCTAAACTTGTCCCTGCACCTAAAGCATTTAATGTT
The DNA here is from genome assembly GCA_019059595.1 of Marasmia exigua. Taxonomy (NCBI): domain Eukaryota; kingdom Metazoa; phylum Arthropoda; class Insecta; order Lepidoptera; family Crambidae; genus Marasmia; species Marasmia exigua. The sequence continues at coordinate 6,688,354 of CM032467.1, forward strand.
GTGAGTAAATCCACAGCTATTAATAAACCAAACACTCCACATACATCTGCAGAACCCAAATCTAGTTCAGCATTAGACCTGTCTACTCCACATAATATTCCAAGTCAAGTTGTACCACAGCAGACATTTGATAAAGCTTTGGAAACTATGCAGTCTATAGCAAATTTGGCGAAAAAACAAAATTTACCTTCAAAAGGTTTACCTTTAACTTCCATGGCTCAAAATAATGTTTTTTCTTCTATGCCTAGTAGACCCTTAACATCTGGCGTAAGTTCACTGAGAGTTCCTTCTGCAAATAACATTAATCCGATAAAACATGATAAACCTAATACACTTATAAGTAGTCTGAGACAAGAAGTTAAGAATAATCCAGTTAAGCCAACAAATAATTCCAGTTCCTCCATATCATCATCAAGTTATCAAATTGGGTCTCACAATTCTCCATCTACAGCTCAGCCTTCTCCGAGATCCCAAACACGCTCTCCAAGTTCATCTCCGAAGTTGGTTATTGCAGAAGAAAAACAAGCTATTAATTCAGTAGAACAAAGTGGCCAAGTTATATCAATAATGAATCCTCAAATTCCACTCATGAGTATGTCTAAAAATGAATCTCCAAAACCTTCACCAGGTCCATCAAAATCAGGTCTTAAACCAGTGAAACCTTTGACTCCTGCAGGAAAAGTTACGGGAATTCGCCCTCCAATGACATTGAACCCAACAATCATGAATGCTTCTCCTGACTTTCTGACTAGGCCGCAGGCTATGTCTGCTCACCATGCATTATTGAGACATCAGATGGATGCTTGGATAAAAGTTCAAAGACAGTTTGATTTAATGAAATCTATGTCAAATATGGCTCATCAAACTCATACTGATTTTAATAACAAAGACAAATAATATTAATATACTTTTTGTCTATACCTACATAGCATGATTCAATAAAGGGATTATTTTTCCTTATTACTCGCAAATTAAATAATTGAAATATCATAATATTAACCAAAAGTTTGGATACAAATCTGACATTATCAACATTACAATGCTCTCAGGACTCGAATTTTATAGAAAAGATGTCAATTGTCATAAAATAATAGACTTGGGTGTACCCAAACCTTGGGTGTTGGGTTGGGTGTAATAATGTATTATTATTATCTTTACTAAAAGGACGAAACACTTGCGCGACATAATCAATATCCAACGCCATCTATTGTTAAAGTTAGAGCTAATAGCAAAAAGTAATTTAATTAACCATTGAGCTGGATTTATAAAAATAATTGTTTCTGTTTATCTGCTGAAGGTTTAATATTTAGTATTTTTGTTAATAATTACCTATTAATTTTATTGTAGTCATGTCATGAAATTAAATTTTTAGCATAGCAATTAGAGTTCATTTCAAGGCCTTCTAAGGCGCGTCGCCCACACCACACGACAGTCGCTGCGGAGGCGGCTTGGAGTCGAGGCGCGTTTTAGAATTGATCTCTATGTGGAGTCGAGGCGGGGGCGACTTTGCTTCATTTCGTTACATACGCACGTAACGAAATGATGCGACTATCGTGTGGGCGACCTGCCTAAGTCAAAATAAAATTTGAGTTGGTGTGGGAATCGCGTTTCATACAACTGTGCTAGTTTGAATCGTCATAGTTATAAGCGGCGATGGCGCTGTACTTTCTGTTATGAAAATAATATTTTTCATCAATAATAGATGAGATGTATGACGGTGAACTACAGAGCTAGACGTACGGATGGACTTCTAGCACCTGGAGTATACAGGATACAATCCTTAAGTTACAACTTTTTACTTATAGAAGACATTCCTTTGGTTTTGAAAAAAATTAAACCGTATTAAAAGTTTTTTTTAATTTCGCATGTATTTTCCGGAAATCGAACCGCCACTATCATATTAAATAATACAGCATATTTAGGATACAGCCACAGAAAAGACAATACAGCTTCATCATCTGGAAGAAAAATTAAAAATGGTTATTTTATTCAACCAACCACTAGAATCAATGCCAAAAATGAAAATTCTCTAAGAAACATTAACAACTCTCACTGGTGTGACGTATAAGATATCCACAATACCCATAGTAGGTGTATGCAAAATATTCAGTATTATGGTTATCTTTCACGACAGACGAGCTTAAGACCTAAGGTTCTTAGAGTTTTATTTTCTTTAATAATGACTAGGTGCTAATAATACTCTTGAATGATGAATAAAATGGCCAATCTTAATTTTTTAATATTTTTCCTGTTCGCTTCCTGGGAAATATAAGAGAAATAAAAAATAAGAATGTGGTTTTATTTCTTTAAAGAGTAAAGGGATGTCTTATACTCACAGAAGAAGTGCTAACATAAGGATTTAAGGTAGATTCCCTCCAGGGCCCCATGTATATTCCACTTATTGTATCCGAATTTTTGAGGTTTGTTCCATATCCATTGAGGAATTTGACAGATAGTAGTGATTGATGTGTGGCTGTTTGTACATCCCAATTTCCGGGTAGACGAGAAAATGACGCTATTATTTATCTTAGTGAGAAATATTTTAATATATTTTTAAGGCTATTCAATGAGTGATGTGCTTGAACATTAACAATGTGGATTCGGCACATTTTTTGCATTTTGGTCCATTCTTGAGATACTTTTAAAGTATCAGTCTTTTTATTTTTTGTTATATTAGATTAAGGTATATTAATAGTCTTGTATCGCTGTTCATTTTGTACTAGTTTAAAAACCGGTAGCTATGTTCGCACGTTTATTTATTAGATTTTTTTTTATTATAATATCTAAAAAAATACTAATCTATTTGGAAGGAACTACCTATGTTAATAATAATATGAAATTACTTTGTACTAATGACAAAATGCGCTATTTATCTGTAATTGTAACTAATTTACAACACCCATTTTACACATTGTAAGTTGATAAATATATTTTAGTATAATGCTAGCTTTAAGTATTGTAATATTCTTAAATGAGAGTGTAATTTGAAAATAAACGGTTATGCATATCACTTGTGTATTCTTATATGTAGTCTTAACCGTGGGAGAGCCACGCTTCGGCATGAATTGGCCGGCCCGACCGGAGTGATACCACGTCCCACAGAAAACCGACGTGAAGCAGCACTGTGCTGTTTCGCTGCGTGAGTGAGGGTACCGGAGGCCCAATCCAGGGGACAGTGGTTTAAAGGTTGGCAGCGCACTTGTGACTCCACTGGTGTCGCGAGTGTACAGTGGCGGACGAGTCAAGCTATACAAAACTGTCAAATTTCCTCAATCGATTTTGAATCAATTTGTAACAATATAAGGTTTATAGTCAAATGAAGAAATTTGACACTTTTGTATCTAGCTTGATGTGTCCGCCACTGTACATGGGTGGCGGCAATCGCTTACCATTAGGTGATCCGTCTGCTCATCTGCCACTCGTGTAGTTGTGTCTGTATGTAAACTTTCAAGACCCGATAAAATATGTGTAGCTTTTTGTTGATTTATTTTTTCTTTTTTCAGATGTCTGTTCTACAAGCCACAATTCCTTTCAAGCCGCGCAAGAGAGTAAGTGGTCTAGTTAAGAAGAAAAAATCTGATACTGAGAATGACGATGCTTGTAATCCACTTGCAACTAGGAAGAGTACGCTGAAGAGGCATTTGAAAGAGGATAACACTGGTGCTTATGAAGGTACATACATATTTGTTACTCTAAGGATGTCTAATTAATAATATCATATTTTTATCATTATTCAGGGTGTATCGTTAAACAGGGGGTTTATAATGAACCCGACCAATGTGACGAATCTTATTTATAGAGTCCGCGCCACCAAAGAGGTCCCGTGAAAAGCGCGCTTCAGTCGCCATCATCATTCAAATTTGAGCCTCATGTCCATGACCGTGGGAGAGCCACGCTTAGTTTGAGTGATACCACGGCCTCACAGAAAACCGGCGTGAAGCAGCACAGTGCTGTTTCGCTGCGTGAGTGAGGGTACTGGAGAAGGGGAATTTAAAGGTTGGCAGCGCACTAATTGTGACTCCATTGGTGTCGCGTGTGTCCATGGGTGACGGCAATCGCTTACCATCAGGTGGTCCGTCTGCTCGTCTGCCACCTATGACATAAAAAATGGCTCAAGGAATCTACAACTTTATTTCCGTGTTTTGCCGCCGGACTTTTCTTCGTGTCGCGGACTCTGCTAGTGTGTGTCTCACATCAACAAAATACATATATAAAGACTAGATGGAAATGTCTGTTTGTTAATTTAACAGTTGTGTTATTTATAGTATTAAATGTAATAATTTCCAGATGCCTGTACAGCTAATAAATTATCTAAGAAAAACCAAAGTGAATCGCCAAATAAATTAGACACCGTAATTTCAAAACACAGGTAACTTCTCTTTCTGTTTGGCCTATTTAAATTAAGCTGATGTTAATATGTAAGTTAATTATTATATTAATATAACGAATTCATTTCAGAATGTCAATATCGGAATCTACAAAACCACTTACTAGCCGAGAAGAAGAAATTAACTTCTTGAAAAACTTCTTAATAGGACAGCTTCAAACCAAAGAGTCTTCCTCGATATACATATCAGGCCAACCGGGAACGGGGAAAACTGCAAGTTTGTCACACATATTGCAATTACCAGAGGTAATTTTAACAATAATTAATAAAAAAAATGATTACAACCTGTGCGGATAAAGAATGGGATTAGAAATGGCGGCGCATCTATTCACTTCTCGCTCGCACACTATTTGCGTCTATACTCGCACTCGTGGGGTGTGAGTATAGACGCAAATAGTGTGCGAGCGAGAAGTAAATAGATGTGCCGCCATTTCTGATCCCATTCTTTATCCGCACATGTTGTACCTACTTACTTGCACGACGATGATGTTACACAAGTACATCTAAAAAAAAACCTTTACCTTCATTGTCGTTTCGTTTCATGTTCGCGATGCAATAAATAAAAATCAATTGGCGGCGCTAGTTGCGCCGAGGTATCGCCTTAAGTCACGTCGAATAACTTAAGGTGCTACATCATCGAAACTAGCGCCGCCATTTCAAGTCTTTAAGATTGTACTTTTTAAATAATGTCTCATAATCGCCACAATCAATTTATATCTACTGGCGGCGCTAGTGTCACCGATGCAGCACCTTAAAATACTTTTGAATCAATTATAAATTCTACTCCGTAGGCTCACTCCGCCTTCCAGTAGCGGATGCAGGCATATTAAGCCAGTAATCTATAAAAGCACAGTACTTAAGATGACTCTCGACGATACTAGCGCCTCCAAGTGATTTATGATGATTGTGGCGAATAGGAAATATTTAAAAAAGTAGCAAGAATTACTAAAAGAAAAGTATCAACTCTTATCAATTATGGAAATTATTGTTACTTGTAGGAAGAGATTATTACATAAGTTCGTCTCATAAAAATGTTAATACTTTCCTCAAGGTATTCATTGCTTACTTTAAAAAATCTATTTGCTACAATCAATATAAATCACTTGTCGGCTCTAGTATTGTCGCTATGTCACCTTGACTCGCCAATAGATTTATATTAACTGTAGCGATTATGAGAGATATTTAAAAAAGTACTTTAAATTACTTGAAGGAAAGTATGACACATTTTTGAGACAATCTTAGGTAAGTATGTAGTAATTTAACGCGTGTAAAAGTTAGTCTTAAAAATGTATCATTCTTTCCTTATAGTATTTAAAAATATACTTTTTTTTCATTTCTGATATTCACTTCAATCAATATAAATCTTTTGACGGCGCTAGTTTCGCCGATGTACGGCCTTAAGGTGACGGGTAGGGCACACTAGCGACGCCAACCGGTTTAATTTGTTTGCTACTAAACCGGATCTATTTTAAACAATTTCTGGGTTACAACCTCTCGGCAAACACTTCTACTATTTATTAAATAACCATGCACAAATGTTGGGTCCGTTTTTGTACGCGAAAAATTGATTCACGCTAAAAGTGGCCGCTTTTGGCGGTAATCAATTTTTCGCGTATGCGTTGGACCCAACGTTTGTGCATGGTTATTTAATAAATTGTAACCCAGAAATTGTTTAAAATAGATCCGGTTTAGTAGCTAACAATTTAAATCGATTGGTGTCGCTAGTTAGGGCTACCCGTCGCCTTAAAGCTATATTCTGTAATTAAAGATACCTCGTTAATAGGTTCCTGGGGATATTTTATGATTTCAGATTGTTGAAGGCTATCATCAAGTTTATATTAATTGCACAATGATGAAATCGGCGTCTAGTATTTACAATAGAATTTGTAAAGAATTGCAATTGAAACCCTCTGGAACTACTGAGAAAGCCTGCTTGAGTGCAATCGAAAAGCATTTGAAAAAGAAGCATAAAATGATGTAAGTAAAAACATTTTATTTTATGCATTTATCATCGCCTCGTTTATATCGAATATAAACCGAATATAAAAAGAAAAATGTATTATTTTGGACATCACAAAACTACATACGAGTACAACATTAGTTACAAAAGAATAAAAAGAAACAAAAAAAAATAGATACGGAAAAAAAAGAAAAATAATGAGTACAAATAACCAGGCAGTGCAAATAATATATTGTGTGTTGTGACCTCCAACATAAATGGCCCCCACTCAGCCTATGTCATGATCCTGAGAAAGGTCATGACGCTGATTTTCAGTAGGGCCATTTACAACACCTCGTAGGTTTAAGGTTTAATTACCTTAGGTCAACAATTTTATCTGGAAATATATAGGTAGACAAGACAAGACAACCCACCGGCGGGGGGTTCCAACCTTCGTTATTCTTGGTTTCCCAAGGGAAACCCTTAGTTTGGGACCAGGGGAGCAATTATCGTGTACTCGACATTGAAGTCGAGTTAGAGAGTTGTATGGATAAATCAGTAGAGATGGGCCGAGTACTTGGTTACTACTCGGTACTTGGTGTACTCGGCAGTTTATTGATACTCGTTACTCGGCCGAGCAACTCGTTACTCGGCCGAGCAACCCGGCGAAAATGCCGAGTAACTCGGTATTTTTTTTGTAGTGACACGGTAATACTGTGTCACTACAAAAAAAAATACAGAGTATACTGTGATAGTATACTGGCTCTCCTCAGCCTGATAGTAAGCAAGAGGAGTGGCCAGATAGATTTGAAAAATCCAGAGGTGCATGCTCGGGTTCGAACCATGACCCCCCGTTATTATCTATTGAGCTCCCATCGCTCATCGGTTTACATATCCGGGGTTTATATTTCCAATCCGGGGGAAAGGGGGGTTAAAATGTTGGCAGCGCAGTTGTGACTCCACTGGTGTCGCGGGTGTCCTTGGGCGACGGCAACTGCTTACCATCATGTGATCCGTCTGCTCATCTGCCACCTATCACATAAAATAATAATATGATATAACTTTCATGATCACTAACGTTAGAATAGTTTTTAAGGAAATTGCTACCATTTTTGTGTTCGGCACAGTTGCAAGTGCAAAGGTCACGGTGTAACCATGACCCTTTCAGAAGTGCTAAAACTCAAAAAGAAGGCAACATGTATGGTAGCAGTCCCATAAAAGTTCTTATATTGAACACGGAAGAATTTGTGTCCCAAAACTGAATCGACTAACTCGGCCGAGTACTCGGTTTGAGGAACTATGTACCGAGTAAACTCAGTACTCGGTAAGTCGGTAAAAGAAGTACTCGGCGCATCACTAGATAAATGTATAACGTCTCTAAATTCGACATAAATATCGAGTGCTCGAGAATAGGCCCTCAGGGCATTGTGTATTATATGATACTGTCTCAATTTGTTTATTTATTATTAAATTGCAGCCTTTTAGTGTTGGATGAAATCGACCAGTTAGACAGCAAGCGGCAGTCCGTCCTGTACACAATATTCGAGTGGCCTGCGTTGGCGGACTCCCGCATTACGCTGGTCGGCGTCGCCAACGCCCTGGACCTCACGGAGCGCACGCTGCCGCGGCTGCAGGCGCGCTGCTCGCTGCGCCCGCGCACCTTGCACTTCGCCCCCTATACCAAAGAACAAATTATCAAAATATTCACTACGGTCTTGGCTAGCGAGGATAAGACCAACGTGTTTTCACCCGTTGCATTGCAAATGTTGGCAGGTAATATAATTTAACTATACTTACCTATTTGTATAACATGTAACGAAAAATCTTTATTTAAAAAAATGTTAAGGTATAGTAATATAGTTCTTTCGTCTTTTTTCCAATTCCTTTTACTAATTTTCAAACATTTCGAATTTGAAGCATATTTATGACGTCATAAATACGCAATGTTCCACATGTCTTTTTCCCGAATTTACGGCAAGTATTATATTATTAAAAAAATTGTAAAATAAAATAACATTACTTCTAAAAATGCCTTTTGATCGGGGAAATTTTAAATCACTATCTGGTCATAGAATAATAACAAAACTAGAAGGATAGTTTCCTTACTGCTGACACCTCAAATTTGAAGCACAAATTTGGTTTTTCTGGTACTATGTACGTAGTATCAACATAAAAATCCTAATTTATATTACCAGTCACAACATATTTCCCTAAAACATGGGAATGGTTATTGTAGTAACTAACATTTTAATTGTACCTAGAACAACGCTTATAAGTATCTGCCTAACTGTGATTATAAAATTAGTTGGCAAGTTATGTTTTTTTTTCTGTAGATAGGTAAGCGTTTGACCATATTTACCTGATGGTAAGTGATAATATGGTCTAAGATGTAGCACGATTACCTATTTTTGATATTTGTGATGTCTTGACCATACAATAATGAATAAGTAAGAAATAAATAAAGAGCTGCTACTTATTTTAAGGGTTATCAGAGTGAGTTTCAATTCGTGTAAAATCTGGATCCATGTATTGCACTATCAGAAACACATCAACCTACATAAATCTGGAAATTATTATTAAATGAATAAATTCTTGCTTATTTATTTTTTTACCGTATAAAAGTTCCAGTACCCGCACTCACGCGTGTCACTGCGTGAATGCGGGAGTACCGTAGTAGTACAGTAGAGACACTGCTTCATGCTGTAAAAATCAGTAGCAACTGATTAAATTAATCAGTCTGAGCAATCAAATCTTACAATAAAGTTGAAATGGGGAAAATATTTTTTTCATTATCTGGTAACACTGAGCATTTTAATAAATCGTTTGTATTTTTAGCTTATAAACACAACATACTATGAAATATTGAAAGCTTTCATCTGAAAAGTGTTATTACTTCTTATGCTTGTCCGAATCATTGTGACAAAATTTTACCGCACAAATCGTCATAGTAAATTAATTTTCGCGAGATGCGTTTGACAGGCATTGACATGGACTGACTGCGGTGCGGTCCGGGCCTTTGGAGCCGTACGGCTCCATTTGAGTTGCTTCAAATAGTGGGCGCAGACTAGGTTTCTAGTCTTGTTATTATTCTATGTATCTGGTAAAATTACGGCAAAATAAAATAAAGACAACATACTGTCTTAGTTTTGGTGTCGTCAGCCTGCAAATAAACGTAAACTGTAGGTATAGTTGTAGGTGAATGTCTACAGATGGCGTTAACCTACAAGCTTGAATACTACAGCTTTGTATTATACAACTAAGACCATCTGTTACTTGGTTCGTGTGAATAAGTCACTGAGACATTGTATCAGCTAATAAACTGTCCCACTGCAGGGGAGAGGCCTCCATAATAGAAATCAAGTTATCGCTACTATGATGGCATTAGGCGTGATTACACCACGCTTGCCAAATGCGGATCGGTGTTCACAAACCCGAGCTATGTCCGAAAAATTCAAAACATACTTTTCGCTTGACACAGGAATCGAACCCCGGACCCCGAAGATTACGGCTCGGTACTTAAACCACTAGACCAACAGGGCGTTACTGAGACACTGTCACCTAAATGTAGTCTTCTGAATATAACCTGGCTGAAGAGCTAGCATATCTGGCGTTTACGAGTATAGAGGCTTCATTATTTATAACATTCGAAAACAAATTATTCATTGTTTATACAATTTAGTGTATTATTATAGTTTGGATTTATGAATGTATATTTGTACATTTTTAAAGCTTGTTATCCACAGCAAAAATTGCGGCAGTGTCTGGTGACATGAGACGAGCGTTAGACATTGGACGGCGAGTGATTGAACTCGCGAGAAGAAGTAAATTCCACGAAAACCAATCCGTGGATTCCATGATGAAAGATTCCAGTGTGACTGTGGAGCTGAAGCAGGTGCTAGAAGTTCTGAATGATGTTTACGGCGGCTCGAAGAAGATCGAAAATGACGTGGAAGACGGATTTCCAATGCAGCAGAAACTTATTTTATGCAGCCTAATGTTAATGCTGACAAAGGGGAAAAACAAAGATATTGTAATGGGAAAACTGCACGATGTTTATAAAAGGTAAATATAATTATTTTTCATAGTTTTTTTTAGATTTTCGTGTTGCATTATAACTATATGTCGGGGAAGATCAGGAGCTTCCCCTGGATCATCTTTGAGCGTACATTATTTTATTTAGTGGGCAGTAGGTACACAATAAAACCACAGCTCTCAATCGCAATTAGTTTGTATTACAACTTAATGCGTAATTATTACTTCAATACGATTTAGGCACTAATTACTGGGGAATAATGGGGAACTTGCATCATTACGATACGATTTAGGCACTAATTACTGGGGAATCGGCGTCTCTCTCCGTCATCGAATCCGAAATGAGGTGATCCGGCAGAGAACCAAAGTTATCGACATTGCTCACCGGATTAGCAAGCTTAAGTGGCAGAGGGCTGGCCATATTAGCCTCAGAACCGACAACCGATGGGGTAAACGAGTTCTGGAGTGGAGACCGCGTCTTGGCAAACGTAATGTAGGGCGCCCTCTGGCTAGGTGGGGGGACGATCTGCGCAGGATGGCTGGCAAGAGGTGGATGCGAGAAGCCACGGATAGATCACAGTGGCGAACAATTGGAGAGGCCTACGTCCAGCAGTGGACTGCGATAGGCTGATGATGATGACTGGGGAATAAAGGGGAACTTGCATATTTTCTTTTTATTTTAGCCTATTTTAAACATTTCAGGATAACTTAAAGATGCCAAAAACAAAAATGTTAAAATATGCACAAACAATTGTTAAACGCAAATCAAAAATTGACGTTTCAATGTAGGGGCGAAAACGCTCACTGCACACACATACATTTGCATAAAAGAATTACTTGTTCGTCTACTTGGTAGCCCTTTTCACGAACTGTATGTTCTAAAGTTATTTTTTATGTGAGAGGTGGCAGACGAGCAGACGGATCACCTGCAACACCATTTTAGTCAAAAGGTGCGCTGCCCACCTTTATATCTACCTTTCCCCGGATTAGGCCTACGGTACCCTCACTCACTCACTCACGTAGCGAAACACAGCACAGTGCTGCTTCACGCCGGTTTTCTATGAGGCCGTGGTATCACTCAGATCGAGCCGGCCCATTCATGCCAAAGCGTGGTCCACGGACAAAAGACGTGAAAAGGGCTACCATGTACAACCTGTGCGGTAAAGAATGGGATCAGAAATGGCGGCGAATCTATTCACTTCTCGTTCGCACACTACCTATTTGCGTCTATACTGCGATACGTGCGAGCGAGAAGTGAATATTTCTGATCCCATTCTTTATCCGCACAGGTTGTAGACAAAATAGAAGAAGTAGTTCTTATATGCAAATGTATGTCACACATGTCGTATAGGTATGACGTCACATCAAGCCAGTGAGCGACCTTAGAAGTCTCAATTTTTGATTTGCGTTCATCATAATCATTATTTGTGCATATTTTAACTTTTTTTGTTTTTGATATCTTTGACTGACCGGATGGCGCAATTGGTAGTGACCCTGCCTCTTACGCCAAAGGTCGTGGGTTCGATCCCCACCCTGGACAAACATTCGTGCGATGAACACTTGTGTTTATTCAGTGTCTGGGTGTAATATATGTATTTAAGTATATATTTGTGTTCCTCTGTTGTCTGATATCTGTAACACAAGTGCTTAAGCTACTTAGTACGGAATCAGGTCAACCTATGAGATGTTGTGAGAATTATTATATTAAAAAGTTATCATTATATGTATAAGATAGAATGTAAAAAAAAAAATTAAAAAAATATGCAAGTTCCCCATTATAAACACACCCTACGGGTCCAGCGATGTTCTCGGCATGCGCTTCGACGATCCGCTCGCTACCCCCGTTCCAAACGTAACTGCCGACCGCCCGCTGATTACATCCAAGTGTAGCTGGCTAGTAGCAACGCTTGCCGTTGCTCGACTCCGACATATAATTAATTAAGATGTGATACACACCGTTTTAGTTAACATAGGTTTAACAAACATAAATGACCTCTTGAATAGGTTTTTCTTTTTTTTTTTACTATCTACCTCCAACATAGCAAAATAAAATGTAGAAAGAAAAAGGCTCCGGCCTTTTCTTTCTACATTTTATTTTGCTAACCTTTCATTCCAGTTCTATCACGTATGCCTCTCGTACTTTCATTCCTTATACACCGTTACATTTTTATCGTTTAAATTCCGAAAACCACATAATAGGTATCGTAAATTAGGTCCATTTAGCATGTTAAATCAACAAAAAAGGGAAAAAAACAGCTGTTCTATACAAAATAGAATACCCACCCGGCAATAGTAAAGATAAAAAAATCTTTATTCAATTTAGGTCCATACAGATCACTAACTTATGAATGTCAAAAGAGGTACGCATATTATCATCTGCCGCTGGTTCGGAATGTCGATATCTACTGAGAAGACACCAGGAAGAAACTCAGTAGTTACTCTTTTCAAATATTGAGGATGTTACAGAGTTTCAATAATTGAGACGAAGAAAAATACAATTATCAAAGTTAACAGACTACTATTAATATCAACTCAAAAGACTAATCGATTAACATGACCGAGAATCCTTTTCATTTAAATAGTCTTTACACAGTAACCTTTCTTCATTAGGCAGGTTTTAATATCATGATGCTAACAAATGAATTACCGATTTTATGAAGTTTGATGTCAGGTACGGCAAGTCTATGTTTATTTCTGGTGTTAAGACTATGACTATGACAAGTTCTTACGTACATACATAATGCAGTCGAGGATAAAATGGGATGCCACGGTTAAAATATTTATTTCTATAAATATTTCCCGAAGTGATCTAAGGCTGTATATAGCGCGGATGGTAGTTTTCTGTAATACCAAAATAGTTTGTATGTCAGCAGCAGACCCCTACAACAGTAGACCATAGCTGAAATAAATCAGTCTTGCCGTCTCGATATCAGTCAGGTGCCTAATTTTTTTTAATGCATATGCAGCGGAACTCAGTCTTCCTGCCAAGCAATATGGGGACCCTATTGCAATTTTTTCATCTTTAGTGATACTAAGAAAAACTGTGGCATAGATGATTTCAATAGATTCGTTATTCATCTTAATACTAGTATTGACCTGTCGTATAAATATACTCTCTATATCGTATAATATTCCAAATGGAATAGTGAATTTTACACATTTAGTTTTCTTTGAGTAAAGATACTTCTTTGCGTGTACTTATTTACTAATTAATGAATTACTAATTGTTAGTCGTAAACCAATGCAATACCCGTGAGAGAGTATCATTTTCGTAAAGTGAAGAAGGTCATTTACGTATATTAAGAACAACAAAGGCCCCAATATTGAGCCCTGGGGCACTCCCATTAATAGAGGAGCGCCAGAAGAGTCGATTCCATTAACATTAATCTTTTGAATTCTATCGGATTTATAAGATCGAATCATATCAAGTAAGTTATTCAATACATCGTATCTTCATCAATTGTGTTTCATGATTAACGCAATTAAATGCTTTCGACGAATCACAGAAAACACCTATAGCATCCTGCTATCATTTCTTCCACGCATCAAAAACATGTTTGATAAGAGCCACTTCTGCATGCTTTCCTTTACTGATGCAGGAGTGGTGTATGGAACATGTACGGAACAGCTGATTTTTATTTAGCTTATTTTGTTAATCTAACATGCTAAATGGACTCCATTCACGATACCTATTATGAGGTTTTTGGGATGTAAACGATAAAAATATTTTTTTTTACATCCATCATCTTGCACACCGGAGGCCGGGGAAAGACCTTTGCCTTTTGAATAGTTAGTAGATAATGAGTATAATTGTCGCAGAGTTGCTGTGGCGCGCAACATCGTCCCCCTAGACATGAGTGAGATGGCGAGCGCGTGCGCACTGCTGGAGGCGGGTGGCGCACTGCGCGTGGGCGGCGCAGGGACGGCCGGGGCGCGCGCGCGGCGCCTGCGCCTGCAGTGGGACCAGGCCGAGCTTGGCGCCGCGCTACGCGACAAGCCGCTGCTGTCCGCCATCCTCGCCGACGTTGCCTGTCTCGCGTAACCTCACTGCAGGTGCGTGCGCCTGCAGTGGGACCAGGCCGAGCTGGGCGCCGCGTTGCGCGACAAGCCGCTGCTGTCCGCCATCCTCGCCGACGTCGCCTGTCTCGCGTAACCTCACTGCAGGTGCGTGCGCCTGCAGTGGGACCAGGCCGAGCTGGGCGCCGCGTTGCGCGACAAGCCGCTGCTGTCCGCCATCCTCGCCGACGTCGCCTGTCTCGCGTAACCTCACTGCAGGTGCGTGCGCCTGCAGTGGGACCAGGCCGAGCTGGGCGCCGCGTTGCGCGACAAGCCGCTGCTGTCCGCCATCCTCGCCGACGTCGCCTGTCTCGAGTAACCTCACTGCAGGTGCGTGCGCCTGCAGTGGGACCAGGCCGAGCTGGGCGCCGCGTTGCGCGACAAGCCGCTGCTGTCCGCCATCCTCGCCGACGTCGCCTGTCTCGCGTGACCTCACTGCAGGTGCGTGCGCCTGCAGTGGGACCAGGCCGAGCTGGGCGCTGCGTTGCGCGACAAGCCGCTGCTGTCCGCCATCCTCTCCGACGTCGCCTGTCTCGCGTGACCTCACTGCAGGTGCGTGCGCGTGCAGTGGGACCAGGCCGAGCTGGGCGCTGCGTTGCGCGACAAGCCGCTGCTGTCCGCCATCCTCTCCGACGTCGCCTGTCTCGCGTGACCTCACTGCAGGTGCGTGCGCCTGCAGTGGGACCAGGCCGAGCTGGGCGCTGCGTTGTGCGACAAGCCGCTGCTGTCCGCCATCCTCGCCGACGTCGCCTGCCTCGCGTGACCTCACTGCAGGTGAACCAACTGGTCCACTAGGATCTAGGTTTTACTTTTGTTATGATAGGAGGTGGCAGACGAGTACACGGATCACCTGATGGTGAGCGCCTGCCGCTGTGGATTCACAAGTGTGCTTCCAACCTTTAAACTCCTTTAATTTTAAAGATGCGTAGACCGATTGACCACGTAAAACTCACTTCATGTTCACAATTGTCAAATCCTTTCAGCTCACGTGCATATTTTATAGGTACAAACGATGTGGCCATGACGTGCGACAGTAAGTCTAAACTGCCTTCTATAAATTGATGAATTTATGGGGGGTTTAAGGATCGGTTCCCCTGTGATTCCACTACTGGGCTCCTTTAGCAAATTTTTGGGTCTGTTTCACAAAATCTGTTTTTTCGTCTCTTATTATTGACATAAAGTACTTGAAGTATGATATTTTTATGTTTCATGTTCAAAGTATAAATATTAAAAGGTATAATAAATATACCTTATTACGACGAAGGCACCATAGATACTTTGCCTGTTTGACCTACCAATATGATAATATACCAAACAATAGGTACTACTATTGACGAAGATATTACTATCGATGCCAAAATAGTTCAATAGACTTATCTAATAATAATAGTTGAAGAATTCATCGGCAACACTACTGTCAAGTAAGACTTAGATTCCTACGTGAATCATAAAGGTACTAAGCGATTGTGAGATAGGCCCAAAGGTCCCTATGTCGGATTCCATTTTTTATACATTTTTTTTCCTCTTTGCAAGTATAAAATCCGACATGGGTGGACATCGTATTTTTAAAGTAGTTAGGTACTTAACAATCAAATTCCAACCATGAATTGGTTGTTCCAAATAACTCTATCCCTTATTTGTTTTTTACTCGGTTACCTACTAAGTGGGTATTTTACTGAATAGTTTTAAGGTATTTTGACTTGATTGATCAGTTCAATCATGTTACTCTTAACTCATTTAGTTTAGTTTATTCTGTTCAAGTTTTGTTTCGAACATCGAAACTTTGATGTAGAATATCTTGATCACCATGACTTATACACAGGGCGGTCATGTTTTGTTTTATTAAACGCAATATTATCTACTTGCGTGTAAGATTTGTTTCGTAACTTGCTCTACGGTAAAGTGTCTCTTATGCTTTGACAACATCGCGTTAATGAGCGTATTTGAAACTTTCACGCCTGGCCATTATTTATTATTTTGGTAATTATGCGCCCCCTGCTTTTAAACACTACTAGTGGCCCGCCCTAACTTCGTTTTGGGGCATAAGTTTCAAGTATTAGGTAGGCTGGGCGATAGGGCGAGGCGCGGCCTCCGACACTGGCCGCGACCGCAATGTCCATTATATTTAATAACGTATTTATGGCACTCTATTGGATAAGGTTGTAAGGCTCATAACCACCATTTGTATTAATTTGCTACAATAATTACAAATCTTTTGGCGGCGGGCGCTAGATTCCCGATGGTTTTGTGGGTTATCCCTAGGAGGCATATTAATTATACCATCGCGAACATTTTGTAGAAATTTTTAATGTTTCTTTGCATGTTTTGTATATTACATACCAACATATAAATTATAAATTTGACTTACTAGCTTACGAAGGAGCTGGAATTAGTTTAAGGTTATTTGAAGTAGGTACATGCCCAACAATATTTAAGTGAGATTAATGTTTATTGTCTCGCAATTTTATAATCACCTTGTTTTATCATTGTTATATCTATCTACGTATTGAAATGTTAATCCGTCTCTCGACTTTCAATGCCGAATTATTTCGTAACTGATGCTTCTATTCGAAATTATCTTCCGTCGCTTGGCGTGTCGTGTGAATGGCCTGGTTCGCCAGACGATGAAACGAGAAAAGGGGAAGGAAGTGCAAAAGTTGTTTGTACACAAATAAACAACTTTTACGACAGACCAACTTCTAAATCGTGAAAAGTAACTCGACGCGGTTCTATAATCATATTAAACGCCGATTTGTTACGCATAGTAGATTTTCTGTTTAAAAGTGACGCTTAAGAGGGGCATCAGAAACTTACTTAATATTTTCTAAGTATAAAATTGTGTGCGATGGAATAGCTAGTGTATGTGATCGTAATAATTTAACTCTAATAAAAGTAAGGCTAATGTGAGCCCATGTAATTATGTAGTTACTCTATTGTAAAATACACGGATTACATAGAATTATAACAAGACTAAAAACCTAGATTGCGCCCACAATGTGAAGCAACTCAAATGGAGCCGTACGGCTCTCAACGCCCGGACTGCTCCGTAGTTGTCAATGTCAGAACGCATCTAACAAAAATTAATTTACTATGACGATTTATGCGGTAACATTTGGTCACAATAATTCGGAAAAGCATAAGATGTGTAATAACATCACTTTTCACAGATAAGCCTTCAATATTCATGGTATATTCTAGCTCTTTATAAGCTAAACATACAAACGATTTATTAAAATGCTCATTGTTACCCGATAATCTTCTTGTAAGAATTGATTGCTCCGAGTAATTAATTTAATCAGTTGCTACTGATATTTACAGCGTGAAGCAGTGTCTCTGCTGTGCTTCGCTGCGTGAGTGCGGGTACCGGAACTTTTATATGTTAAAAAATAAATAAGTAAGAATGTATTCATTTAATAATAATTTTAATATTTATGTAGGTTGATGTGTTTCTGATAGTGCAATACATGGATCCACATTATACACGAATTGAAACTCACCCTGATAACCATTGAAATATGTAGGTTGCTCTTTATTTATTTGTTTCTTTTTCATTATTGTATCGTCAAGGCATCATAAATATCAAAACTGTGTTTTCTGTTGATAGGTACTACGTACGTAGTACACACGGTTCAAATTTGAGGTGACAGCAGTAAGGAAACTATCCTTCTAGTCTTGTTATAATTCTATGAATGATTAACATTACATACTTATATTTATAATCCCACACATTTTGTTATGTACTCGAAAATAAGTATTGGCGGACCCGGTCTCGTGGTCTCTTGGCATGGTACATTATCATGACAGGCTCTAGGTATACTAGAGCTTATAGACTTTTTATTAACTCTAATAACAGACGATATACCCCCATGCACCAACAGTTATCATCTATCTGGTTATTTTAGACAATGTGACTGACAAAAGTCATACTAATCTTAATTTTTTTTATTCTTATGTGTGACAATCCGGTGTTTGGTTATAGGAGCATTAGAGTTACGACGATTATAATATAATAAGAAGTATCTAATGTATTGTTAAATTGTTACGTGACGACCACTTTGTTTAATTTTCGCCAATTTCAACAGATCTTGGTTTATTTACCCCGAAATAATACTTCTTTAATTGGCTTTGTTTGAATGTAGCTTCCATGCAATTAAGTTTTTGTTCACTGTTATGTAATCTTTCATGGTTACCTCTTGTTGTATTATAGGAACTAGAAGCAACGTCAAACACAAATATTCGTTTCATGAATTAACATTTGTATTGGAGCGCGCGCGACGCTTTTGCCTTAGTCGGCGCTCAATCAAACCCCTGCACTGAACAGGTTGGTTTGATACAATATTGGCCTATTAAAGGCAGAAAAATGCGACTTTTGTTCTAAAAATAGTATGTACTTGTAAGGAGAAGATCGGGGTGATATACTGAAATATACACGGGCGAAAATGAGAAAAATAACAATATTCTATGACTGTAATGCGCTGGTTAACCGGATCCACAGCATACCCACCTATTATCATCTATTATGTAAAATAGGACAGGTCAAACTTGTTACAAAAATGATTTCGGGTTTTTCGTATTTTCTCGTCTTTATCTACCCAAAAAGTGTACGGGACATGTCCGGACTATTTATTATACTACACGCAAAGACTCGCGATAGACGGTAGAGTATTTCATTTTTAGAATGAAATATGAGACCGACTGCCACGAATCTTTGGCTCGAGTATAAGAATTACATCCCTTAATAAATACCTACTGACCTTTTACCAACTTAACTGTCAAAATACCATTTATTATAATGAATGAAAAACTACGGTCTGCCGCGAGTCTTTGCGTGTAGTATAGAACAAGATGTTTTGATGAATTGTATAATAGTGATTGCGATGTGTCTTTCGTGTTAAGAATGTTATTGGCTATTAACTTAGTAATTTAATTTATTTATAAATAGTTATCGATTTGACATTAACTGTTTAAATAGTTAAACTATACAACATGGAAAAAAATGTGGAGTTTCTTAATATTTTACGTACAAGGGATGTCCAATTTTATTTGATAGAACATAACAGCCGTGAGTGACAAATTAAGACCGATTAAAATTCATAAAAATATCTAACTTACAGTTTAAGTGAACATCTCTGTATTCTTAGAACATTTTTCGTGTTGTTGTAACTATTTATTTTATTAAAGACTGAATAATTACAGCATTACTTTAAGTTAGTAGTTTCAATTTATTTTATTACTTTTTTAAAAGTTATTAGACTTTTGGAAATATTTCATTGATAAGGTTCGTGTCTATTTATGTGATGCAGTAAAATCAGGTATCCTACTTATTCCGATGTACAATTTTGTCTAAGTATTTTAGTCACAAATAAATAAAACTACTTATTCAATGAAATGTTTACTATTGCGTTTTTGTTTTTTTATTAGTGACTAAGTTCAAATGTTATGTGTTTTGTAACTTAATTTCATTCCTCAATAAAAATCCTACAATGAAAGACAATTTGGCATTATTATTTATTTTATTCTAATTCTTATAAGTTATTCCTATTTTGTGCAAAATAAGACTTTTTACAAAGCATTACCTACTTAATTCAGTGAAAAATACAAGGTACCAAAGAGAAGATGACTGACCTTCAGGTTGCGACAGCGATTTCCCCTATTCACACATTACAAAACAAACTTAAACCAAAGGTTTATTTTACATAATACTTTTCACTTAGCTGTCACAACATAAATAGTGTACTCTTCGGACATCCGTATAAATTATCACTAAATATGGTATTACAAATACCTAAAAGTGAGTCATGATATTTTTAAATTAATAAATAACTTAAATAAGATATTAGCCACTTGGTTTTGTACAACGTCAACCATCTAAAATGCTAGAAGGCGAGAGGTGATTGCGGGAGAGAGTCGGCTCATAGGCGCAGGCCGGGGTTGCGCGAGCGCACGAAGTTGAGCAGCTCGTCGCTGTCCTCGCAGACGAACGGCTTCACGTGGTGGCACGCCACGTCGTGCCACTTGATGCCGTCGTTGTAGAAGTTGTTGAGGATCGACAAGCACGACTCGTCGTTACCCTGGAACAAACAATAATTCTGTTATAGAGAGTTTGTAGGTATAATCTTCATTACGTCTGAAGTGTCCATATTGTAGGTGAGTAGGTAATGTAGGTATGTAATCGGGCATATGTTCGAAAGATGCTAAACATTTAGTGTTGTAGGTTGGAACTTTGGATGACATCCATTTATGGTTGCACTTACCTGAGCGGCTTCTCTGTTGTCGGGCTGAGGCTGACCGTATCCGCCGGTGTAGGACCAGTCGCCGGTGTTGCGCTGGGTGGTGGGACCAATCTTGGCACCCGATCCAGACCAGAACCAGCCGTTGACATTGGGGGGTTGCAGGTCGGCGCGGTCACAGCCCGCGAAATTGCACTTGCGTCCCTGACGTCCAGATGAATCGAACATTACCACGGGCGATTCTTTGTTTTATGAATTCATTTTCCTGCGAACAAAAAAAAGGAATCTACTTAAAATATATGCTAAATCAGGTAGAACTGGAATTTGATTAAGGCACGTTTTGCGTCAACACGTTTAGTTCAACGACCTAAACGTTCATCATTACGGTACTCCGCATAATCATAATGTTCATCTGGTTAGTGTGCGAAATGATTACGCTTTTGATCATAATCATGGACCTCGTTTTTAGAAAAGTACTATTTGCGTGTTGTAAAACTGCTGTTCTACTTAAAGTATTAAGTCATTGCTATTTTTTAACCACCTATTCGTAAATTACATAAGTATTTTAGGTTCTTATCTTTTAATTCATGGGATGGGAATTGCTCTATTTTTATGTAATGTCATTTGTTTTCTCTAGAATCTAACCACAAACTAAGATGAATCTAACTCTCAACTCTGCTAAAGCCGGAAACAACTACCTGCCTACCTACTTCTGCAGCTTTCAATTTATTTATGCACATTTAATTGATATCAGAGTTTTTTTTTTCAAATGAATTTACTATCAGCATAGTTTCATTTTAATATCTAAAATGCCTGTGCCTATATCGACCCGTTTGGAACAGTGGTAGTGAACGCTGCCTTTGGTCCAAGGGTTGCGGGTTCGATCCCCGCACAGTACAAACTTTGTGTGCATGAACATCTCTGTTTGTATTGGTCTGGGTGTTTTATATGTATTATAAGTATGTATTTACAAAAGAAAAGTATTATATGTATATATTTGTAATCCCACTGTTGATTCTGATATCCGTAACACAGGGGCTTGAGCTACCTATCTCGGAGTCAGATCAATGTATGTGATGTTGTGAAATATATTTATATTTATATATTTATATCTACAAGGTATAGCTAAATATCAAGTCCACTATCGGTACATAGTTTTACAAAATTGAACCTACGATTGGAATAGGGGCAAGTTGATGATCGGCGATGCGGACAAAACGTTTAACTGAGTTTCTACGTTCCGGCATTTGGTTTTTGCGTTGATTGGAAGCACTGATAAATATACTTAGTTTTTGTTTCATTAAGTAGACAAGTCTGTAGCAAAGCAGCTGAGTGCGCCTGGACGGGAAATAGATGTCCGTCGTGCGCGTCCGGCACCGGCTCTAAGTAGGCAACACGGCTGCGCGGTATGTGTGCCGCGTGCCACTTGCCCGGCCCCGGCTCCCGCGCGGCGACGTGACGCACTCGGCCGTTGCACCCCTTTCACGCGATGTCGCGCAACGCTCTACAAATCGAATCAGTCTAATCGTCTGGCCTAATGAATATTGATGTTAGCTTAACTTGCTGTATATGGTTTTCTTAGGCCGTCACGCAATTCCGGATGTTGGGACTCAACTCGGCAATCGTACCTACTCGGCGAGTATAACAATGTCTAATAACAATGCGAAGAGGAACTGCGTTCGTTGACATCTTGCGACCGCGGCAGGAAGCACTTAGAGAAAATGTGCATATTCCGCTAATACTGAATGAATGTAAACAAACACAATAAGGGAAGCTTTTTATGGTCTCTATCGAATAACAGAGTCATCTATGACAAGATGGGTTTTACGATGTTACTTACATCAGCATTCGTCTTATAAAAAAGTGTGAACGATACTATCTTGAGTTAAGTACCTATTGTGGGTTTTCCGGGACTGTAGTTCCGTATGTTTTGATGATTTTGATTTTATTGTTCTAAGTTAACACAATTCTTTTGCATATTAGTCACGAGTTGTGGAGTAGTTCACCTGTATCCGCGAAATGGTCATTAATATTAATAGCATCATTTAATAAAAAAAAATATACTGGCAGCTATCATAAATCTATGTAATATTTTTCATCCTCGCGTAAATTAAAATTGTTTCATTACCTAAGCGTTCCTTCTAACTTGGAAAGTGAAGTGAACGCATCACGAGCTCACGAATGACCCCGCATCGTGATATATCTGAGAGGAGATTGCCTTCAGGTTATTACAGATAAATGGATATCTCATCTGCTGCACCAGCCAGAAGGTAATTGAAACGAGACTCAAGGTTAGAAATGTTGTAATTTACTGCTCGGGTTCGTCTTGACATGTGAATGTTGTTACACATCCCAACTGTAAGGTCAAAATTAAGTTTGTAGTGCTGGTAGGCTAGATGTAGCTAGTATTTAGTTTGTGAAGCAAGCTTCTGAAATACACCATGTAAAAATTAGTAGGTTATCATCCTAGATATAACTATGTACCATTATCCACTGAACTATAGAATAACGCGTCAAGAAAGTCGTGACAACGAACGGTTGAAGAACAAACTGAGTTCCCATACCATGCCATACCATACCACTGAGATTACCAATTTTATCATACCAAATAGCTGTAGTGGTAAATTTATTGTGCAATTTATAGATATATCTAATACGTAATAAAAAAGACGTTACCTGTGGGGTCTCGAGTGAGACGGCGTCCATGCAGTGGCGACGGCAGATGTTCCGCGCGTCGAGCCAATCCACCTCGAGGTTGCGCGTGGGCGTGTGCTCCCAGCTGAAGAAGTACGAGTGCAGGACGCCGCGTGCGTCGCGGTACGTCGAGTGCCGAACCCCTGAGGAATTACGCATTTCGTTTACCTACTTAATTTTTTTATAATAACTCAGTATATTGGCTCTCTTCAGCCTAATGGTAAACAACAAGAGAGCCCTGCAATTACATCGGACGCGATGTCAAGGCATATCATTTCCGATGGCGCTGCCATACTGGCCAGTGAGATGTTTTTTCATGCTTCGTTTAAGGAATCCATATTGTAGGAAGGAGGAAATACATGCGCCGGCAACGAGTTCCATTTCATAATGGTATTTATTTACTAGGTACTCCTTCAAGGACAATACCAATCTTATTATACTAGTACCTACCTACACCAGTCTGAGTAGCAGCAAAGCTGTTAGGTGTGCCAACTTTTTTGACAGTAAACATTATTTGTGGCGTTGACAGAGAATCACCACATTCATTTATAGCTACCTATTGACTTGTAGGAATAAGAAGACGGCAGGTACCTACTCGAAAATTGCAGTGACTATTGGCTAACGTACCTAAGTGACATAATATGTCATATGACATAAAATGTAATATCGTAATATAAAGGGATGACGATATCGCAACTTTTTTTCAGACAGAAGTCGTAGGGAGAGAGAGCGAGCGCTTGCGAGTTGTTACTGTTTGACCTTTTAGTACCTACCTACTATATCATGGATCGATCAAGCTTTCTCTGGTTAGCAACAGTTTACTAGAGCTAACATTTTAAATTAAGACTATTATTACCAAATATTTTACAGATGACTGGCAATAATGTAACTGGAATTATACAAATAAAGTATTCTGATTTTGGAGCGAAATAATATTTCCATTAAAACTTTATGTACCTACTATCTACCTAATAAACCGTCTATCTCTACTATTAATTAAGAAAGAGGTAAATTTACAAAGAAAGAGCTTAACATACCGAAAAGGCGTAACACTTGCGCGATGTAATCGACACTCAGCTCCATCTATTGGTACAGTTTGAAACTAATAAATTCAGCAGCAAAGGTACCGGGTTTCGTTAAATATGTCCAGAAACGAATTGATAGCGGGCTTTGTTGTAATTTGTTAAAAAAAAAAGATACCAATATGTACTTATTTTGCGAACTTTATTGCAACATTTTACCTAAATATCTAGGTATCTATTGAGTATAGTGTTTTAGAAATATGGGGACTACAGTTAGGAGGTCAAAGTGGTGTAACATGTAGGTAGTTATGACTTTGGAAAACCATTTGTATTGTATTCGTATATATTTCGTCAAGAGGAGTCAAAGCAGTTGCAAAATCTCCTTGCGAGTGCGGCGACCACTAAGTGCTCATACAAAGGCTGTGGCCTATTGAGCCGGGACGCGCGCGCAGCTGACGACAGACAGAGGTGGTCACATTTCGCAATGGTATTTATCTAAACGTCTTGTCGTTCACGGCTTTGCACAACTTCGACCAATTGTCCTGGTTCCCACAAATACCCTCTACATGAAGAGATAAAAAATCTCAGACGCTCGTAAAGAACTAGAGTTAATGATGGTTACCTACCTAGCCTACCTAATAAAAAATAACCTGTGTTTTTGACCATTAGTGCTATGCTATTATATGTAGTATACTTATTTTTTACGTTATAATACCGACGCGACGTCAACCTAATCTATCTAATGTTATATTGGTATTTTAATCTAATTCTTGGCACTACGAGTATGGTGTGTTATCTCGATATATTTCTGTGGTGGTGAAAGTGCTTAGTTCTTGCCTTTAATTCACAATGTGTCTAGCACTTCTATATGAAATGTGTTGCTTCCTAGAAGAGCCTTTATATCGCCTTTCTTTAATCGTCGTGGAGTTCATAGTTAAGCTCATCCTACCAGATTTCCAGCAACGACCTTGATATTGTACGATCTCTAACAAATTATTCAATCAATGTTCGAGCATACAACGGTTCAGTAACGACGTAATAAAGCTCTCGCTTTGATGCGGGGTATTATCGTCCGTGAAATTGTATGCAATCAAAACAAGCCCATCGTCAGGTCATTCAATGAAGCGGTTATTTCGTAACTAGAAAGTGTCTATTTTAAACCTCTCTCTAC
The DNA here is from genome assembly GCA_019059595.1 of Marasmia exigua. Classification (NCBI taxonomy): domain Eukaryota; kingdom Metazoa; phylum Arthropoda; class Insecta; order Lepidoptera; family Crambidae; genus Marasmia; species Marasmia exigua. The sequence goes on from CM032467.1 coordinate 6,713,885, forward strand.
TAATCTTCACGGATATTATTACATAGTCGTTCGCACATGTCTTCCAAAAACCATTACGTGCCTGCGACTTCTTGAGGACCGGAAGCATCGGCAAATGTTCCGTAAAATATTCTGTAATATACGGGTAGGTAGTCTTACATAACGCACGTCATAGATAGTGAGTGTTTGGTGCCGGCGGAAAACTAAAAGTTATAATTTACTAAATTTGAATTTTAATGCGCACAACAATATTCGAAGATACCTATAGAGATGTATGATATCCCATTTTAATTATATAATCTGCATGCACTAGCGTAACCGACCTTAAAGAAAGTAAATAGGCGGGTTCAAGCCACGTGCACCGTAACTTGTAACATCTCCGAGGAGAAAGTCGCAGACCGAGAATAGGTATCTTCTGTTTCGACGCTCTTTATGTACGCTATTGTGCTTTATTACAGAATTATTCATACGCAAATTTTAACAAACTTGTCATTATTAAGTCTTATCTGTTCAATGTAGGTAGGTATGTTCTGCGAATTGAAAAACAGTGAATGTATTTGGAAGTGTGGTAACATGGGCACGCGTTATATTTTAGAGGTTAAAGGTATTGCACAACTGACAAAGGATCTTTGTTCGCTTTGTGTGAACTGAGAGCTCACAAGCTGAATGTGTATCGATCGCTTTGTGCGGCCTGCGCGCACGCACCCACATGACATCGCCGCGACCGCGCGCCGCGCCTTCCATGCGGGTACTTACCTACGTGCATGTTGCGAAAGCTGTACCATTTCCCACAACGATTTTTGTCATCCCTTTACATAATTCAGTAAGTAGAACGCACAGTGACACACAACACAACCTACTCTCTTTTGCGGAACACAAAAGGTCAACATTTCTATCAAACGATACTTAATATTGGTAATAGACCAGTGTCGAGATGTGTGACTTCTTGAATACCTACACCACAGCAATCACACCACATCCACTGGTCACAACGTGTGACCAGCTACCACAACTTTTGCATGCCTATTAATTTTTATTTGAAAATTAAGTTACAAATGTATAGATAGATAGATATTATTTATTGCACAAAAACCAAATACCTACATCTATGATAAAACAACGACGGACAGTACAATAACGCGGTCTTATCCCTTGTAGCGATACCAATCTATATACCTGCCTGCCTGCAATTTATCGGAAGGTCTAATTAACAACGTTTTTACAATGTAGGTATAAAAAAGTAAATTTTACGATCGGCCAGGTAGTTTTGTGTGGATCGATAGATATTCTGTTGCTGACCCTTAAATAAGGTACCTACCCCATGATAACGTCAGGTACCTAACCAACCATAGAATTAATTCAATGCAGGTACCCATAAGTTGATGATATTACAAATGCGAATTAGAAGATGTCTAATTACATAGACTCTATAAGTTTCCCAATTCGATTTTAAATGGTCAGAAGATGTACGTGTATTCAAAACTTATGGAAATAAATAGGTAGGTACACAGAAATCTCAGGGAGTGGAGTGTAGGTGGTACTTATTTACCTATATTAAGCTCTTTAGCCTAATAAAGATTTCCTCTATGATAGATAGATAGATAGACATTCTTTATTGCACAAAAATAAAATACAAGCCTGATACAACAGCAACAGACAGTACAATAAGGCGGTCTTATCGCTTGTAGCGATTTCTTCCAGACAACCTTTGGGTAGAGGAAATAAATATCGTATTCGTAACAAGGGAAGGCAGTGCAAAGAAGTTTAACAAATGAAATTGAGAATGGCATCTCATGGCTCTATGGTGTTTTGTTACACTTTACGATTAGACTGTTACAATTAATTATAAGTAAACTTAGACCACCTTATTACAAATCACGAGCTAAAGTTATTACCGTATCAAAGTGCATGTCATCTCGTTCTAACACACAATGTTAAAACGGGCTAGCACGAGTTTTGTTCCGGGACTATCCTTAGTACGCGATTTGTAATAAGGCGGAACAGGTAACGATAGACGACCTGTCCCATAGGTATGCTTTATGTTTCTACATCGAACGTTATCAAACTCTGATTGCCAACATGACGCTAAATAGGGTCATAGTAATGGAAGTACGTACTGTTGGCACAACTTCTTGGGTCAGGCAGAGCCAGTCGGCGCTGGGCGTCGGCCACGCACAGCATGGCCACGAAGGCGGCAGCCGCCAGGCAAACGTGCCGGCTCATGTCTGAAACAATAAAAATATAGGACTTACTTTATATGACAAATAACACTCCATTCAATCTTCCTAAAGTGCATAAACCTCAGAATCGACGACGACTTCAGATTTACATAGTTATTACAAAATATATAAATAAATACAAACATTTTCAAAGCTTCGTCTTGACCGTGGGAGACCCACGCTTCGGCATGAATGGTGATACCACGGCCTATATCACTGCGTGAGTGAGGGTACCGGTGGCCCAAAAAGGGGGGCTTAAAGGGTGGCAGCGCACTTGTGACTCCACTGGTGTCCATGGGCGGCGGCAATCGCTTACCATCAGGCGATCCGTCTGCTTGTCTGCCACCTATCACATAAAAAAAAGACTTAAAATAATATTTGAACATTAGCCATAATTATGAAGAAATCCAAACAGTTTTAGTTCAGTAGTCTCAATTGTAAAGCATCAAACTCTCCTAAATATCACTTAATTTCATCTCAAGGATGTGGGTTCGGTTCCTCCTTGAACACAAGGTGTAATTGCAAACAATTGCTATAAAATATCAACTATCAAACTCTCCTGTCTAATCATAAATTGCGAATTCTCCTACAAATATTATTACATTGCAAAATTTGCAACTAAGGTGGCATCAGCAACGTTTGTGGGTAAGTAGCATAAAGTTATCGTACAATAGATTGGAAGTTTGTTCTGAGGTACGGTATGGTGGGTAAGGTATGTTATTTTCATCCCAATTTCTAAATAGTTTTTTTATAATTTACTTTTTAGGTTATAAGTAAAAAAAAATAAGTGAAATTTTGCACATAGGCCTAAATTTTGAGTTAATAGGTAGTTGGGCTTTCTATTGTTCCTTCAAGTAAGGGAGTAAAAGGAGCTATTGTGGCGCGGGCGCGACCCGTGCGAGATCGGCGGTCGCAGGGCTCTCGCGACCGCCGGTTTCGGTGGCCACGGAGCCCTCCGCCGCGTCAAGCACTCGATTACGACGAAAGTGGTCACGGGTTACTCGACAAGTCCGTATTACGACTTCGCTTTCTTTTATTTATGCAGACCTCGAATGCCCGAGGACAATCGATACGTGAGATGAATTTATTTTGTTGTATTTGTGAAAGCAAAACACGCCTCGCTGACCTCCTTGCAGTGAGTTTAACGTTTGCGTGAAAAGCTACTCAGTGCGAGAAATCGTTGATTTGGGACGCATTTTATGGTAACGGAAAGTTGCGTTGTTTGCTCCATGACGCATGCGCACCTCTGTCTAGTTGATTAGATTGTGCACATGAGATTTGCATGCTGTTACGATTCTCTGCAGGTCTCGAAGTTTCTAGCGGTGCACCTTATCATTCGCAGGGAATCTGAGTACGACATTGCTGATGAATGCACGGGGTGGGTAGGTTAGGTTAGGGGCTTCAGTTAAGTCATGGACTTTAACTCGGATTTGCAAGCTTGCTCGAACCTAATTACCTATAAATCTTTTCCTAGGCGTACCTATAATAATTCCTGTCAACCTATATATTTGAACTAACACGAATGTACAAGATCTATTAATCAAACACAATATTCCTATACATAATATGTTAACTATATGACTATAATTATTCTTAAATAAATAAGTAGATATTTTAGGTAATAAACATGCTAGGTATTATGATAATATAATATGAACAAGCCTATTAATCTAAATTTGTAAAGTATTTTTGATGTTTACTGCCGGTAAATAAATATGAAAAGTCGTATCATTAATTTGACTACTTTTATTTAATTTTTAAAACTATTGCAAAACACTGGAGCAAAGCAAAAAACTTACTAAAAATGTTAGAAAATAATTTGGAAAAAGTTAAAAAAACACTTCGAAATTCTTAGTAAGGTGTTATGTTTTAGAAGTTCCTGATTATAACTGATGTTCCTATATCATTCACGCACAAGAGTCCCGTTTAAAAATATTTGATAAATTGCACTGTTTGGCTTGAGGTTCGTCAATAGGTACCTCTGGCAGATCGGTGCGGCGAAGTGTTGCGTGAGCGGCGAGTGTGCGCGTGCGGCGAGGCGCGGGAGCACGAGCGAGGGCCGCGGCAGCGTCGGAGGGACTGGCGCAGCCGAACACCTCCTCTCTAATTAAGCCTCCGGCATTCATTCACTTTCACTTCCAATATCTACGGAGAAGAGGAGTTGCTCTGCGCCTCTTCATCACTCAGGTCGCAAAGACCTTCTGGAGGTCGCAGCTGGATCCATTATGTACTTTACGTAACATACGCATCAGTGAAGCGTGTACCTGTTTGACAAATAAGCTCACATAATTGGTTTACGTCTTTTGTCGTTACAATCGGCTGGTTTGTAATTTTAACAATGTTCAAAAAGAGTAAGTACCTAATCTATAAAAGCGAAAGTTTACTATCACCACAGATATACTTATATATCAACGCAGGGCCTAAACTATTTAATAAGGTAATAGTTAGTATTAAATCTCAAAATTTTCATTATCATACCTAATGAATCTAAATGAGTGTATTAGTGCCTTTTATTCCACAGGTCAAATTTAGTTACTTTTACCTGACTGTGGTCAAAAGCCCGGAAGGTAACACCCCTTGCACAAAAGTCATTGAGGTCAGTGCTATAAATAGATTTAGGTATATGATTTCTTTATACATTAAGTATTTATTTAAAAAGTAAAGTCTTTGTAATTGATTGAGGTACCTTTATATCTACCTAATTAGATTCGTGGCGAAATAAACAGAAAAGTTACGAGAATTTAATTCTTATCTCATTTATATTAATTACTTGTTAAAGCTCCAAACAGGAATTAAATTACATATTTACATTATTTACCATATTTAGTAATATACAAAACCAGAATATTTATAGGGAGGTGTTTTTCCATGATGTCTCTTAATAAATACATACTCGTACTATATACCTATAAACATCATGTGGGGACTGACTGAGCATTAGATATCGATCGTTTCAAATCTATCAGATACAGATTTAAGTGTCAGGTAATAATTATAGGCGTCACTTTTTCAACGAAGGAAAGGAGTTCGTTTATTAATATCTAAGCTGCTTAGATATTATTTTGCACAATTTTTATGACAAATTTTAATTTGGATTTTTTTTTATTGCTTAAAATAGGCAGACAAGCCTGCGGCATTATGATCTGATGGTAAACGGTAACCGCCGCTCATAGACATCAACAATGCCGGAGCAGCAGTCATGCCGCTGCCTACCGTGAAAAAAGTACTCTTTTCAAACCTCGTTTAAAAAAGGGCATGTAATAGCGATCAAGAAACACCCCGGCTGGAAGCTCATTCCTAGAGTTTGCACGAGCGTGAGAAAAAAGAGCGCTGGAAACGAAGCGTTCTTGAAGGGTTTGGTTCCAGGTAATATTGGTGAAGTTTGCTACGGCGTCTAGTCATGCGATTGTAGATTGGTGACCCTCGTATGATATTGAACAGCTTCACAGAGCACTCTCCATGGAAGAGCCTATAGGAGAGGCAAAGAGAGCCAAAATCTCTTCGCGACTCCAACGACTCCAATTGTCCATGAGATCGGGATCCCCGACAATCCGGACAGCTCGTCTCTGGAAGGCGTCAAGGATTTATCCACAAAATACAATTATTTTACATCTAAGAACTTATGTATATAGTAAATAGTTAATTAATTAATATCTACAATCTGCCATAAACCTACTGATCTCTTAATTAAAAACGATTACTGGCTGGAGTCAGAGGTTACCGAGTTGCGACATGAGGTCACCAGGCTTCAGACATTAAATAAATATTTTTGTATCACAGTAGGTACATTTTTGCAGTTGGTAGTAGATTGAGGTATTCTAAAAAAATATTTCTACAAGCAAGCATTTTATAATTAAGGAACTGGTTTTTGGTTTTCATTCCGATCTAAATATTAATTCAATACTATAGAGGGTGTTTACACGATTTAATTCTTCAGCCCCCAAAAAACGTGCACTTTTGTACCCGCCAGAATCTACGCCCTTTGCCTGGGCAGAGGTGGCACCACCATATTTACCGCACTGTTTGTTGCCCTTATACTCGTATTCTTATGAGCTATAAGTAATGGAAGAAGAGCTAATCGGGAAGCGTAATTTTTGGATGATTGTAGTCTTTTATTCAGTTAGTACCTACCTGTACCTTTATGTACTTACGTATTTTAATACATTTTGTAAACAATCTCACTAATAAATGTAGGCTACGATATAGCTAGGTAGGTACCGATATGTTAATATATTTTACATTAATACGTATACTAATAAAAGAAAGGTCTTTTAGTTATACCACTATTATTAAATCTGTGGACACCTGGTTACACCACTTCACCTATTAAATATGTACTTTAAACTTTGAAACTGAGAAAAAATCATCAGTCAGTAAAAAACCTATTAATTTAGGTACTATATTTAATTTAAAATATCTAATAATAACATTGTGGTAGCAACGTCCTTAGACATGTATGGTGATTGATGATTAGGTACCTATCAATAAATCTTATTCTCTATAATCTTCAAATTTGGCTAGGTCAAGCTGAAATATGTAAACACTTTTTATTGTAGAAGGTCAACATGACATGCAAATCACCGCGAGTAGCTACCGTGGGTACATACATAGCTAGTGTTCATACAAATACAAAATAAAAAGTTATTTTAGATGAATATACCATTTTGACCTTTATTTAGAGGATAGATATGTAGGTACTATAACATAAAAACTCGATAAGTGCTGGCTCATCCTACCTACTCTTGTTAAAGAAAATAAACGCTAGGCACACTAACTACTTTACATGTCTGTTTATAATAATAATGCCTTTAAAACATACAATAAACCAAATATTGGCATCTCCTTATAAAAAAAATGATTTATTTTTTATTATTCGCTACAATAATGAAAATAATGGGACCTTAAAAATAGCATTTCAAATCACAGATCATGCTGACAATAGCATAATTTGCCTGACCGCTTCTACAAGCGTACCTATCATCAAATGGTGATCAACTAAGCTGATTGACCGCCAAACACACCAAATATTCGTCCATTGACCACAATGACAATGATTATCTCACGTGTCCATCAGGGCGTGACCGAAAGTCAGCCAGAGGAAGCAATTCTCGTGTACTCGAAATTCGAGTCAAGTCGAATTTAGAGTTTTCTTACATTACAAATCTCCTATGTCGATTGCACGAGAATTGCCCCTCAGATTTTATTAATACGGAGAGCATCCGTCTGCTCGTTCGTAGGGTCGCGTTATCCGAGGTCATATAAAAGACATCAACGCAATAGAGGTGAACAGTTTCTGTGCACTCAAGTAAAGTTGACATCATTGCATGGGGACTAAATAATCCAATCCAAGTATAGAATTGTTGTTCTATTGTAGTTGATGTATTTGATCACATAAATCAATGTGCATGTTTTTTTATTTAAATTTAAGATTTTTCTGTAGGGTTTATGGTGGGTTAGATGTGGCATAGACATAGAGTATGATAATAATAGTCAGTGGAGTTATTTTTTCATTTTTATAACTTAAATTAATTTTGAAACCACATTATTTTTTCATTTAAAACAAACTAATTATCAAAAAAACTAAGGTACAGTTTTACCACGTTTATAAGTTGCATCGGCAAGATTAAATACAATAAATCTAGAGAGGAATGATATCTTGGAGAGATGAGGAGAGAGAGAGATCCCTTAACCGAACTCGCACCGAACATGGCACTGACGCATGACCAACCAATAAGAAATTGTAATTTTTGGCGCGCGTAAACAGAGCGTTGTGATTGGTTAAGATTTTGCCGTAGTTTTCGAAAATAAGACTTCTGCGCAGGTACATTGGTGTAACTTATAAAAATGACTTACCATCTATAGTTGTGATAAGTAAGTAAGGTACATAATAATTACCTAGTGACGCGTACAAGATATAGATTGAGGTGTAAAATCGTAATAAATATTAATTATCACGTCCCATTTACTGCATGATGCCGTATAGGTCACATTCGTATAAGTAACTAATTTTTCTCAGCAATTTTTAATGTACAGACAGCCACACATCATGTTACCTAAGTACTAAAATCTGTGAAATTGCCTCAACTTATATTGATTCAATTCGTGTTTGACATTAAAGTGAGAATCGATTCAAGAAATATGACAGACTAGTAAAAACATGTGATATATGGTTGTCCGTAGTAGTTTGGGTAGGCCCAAATAATCGGAAAAGTTATACCAAAGAGAATAGGGGTACTTGTCTAATACTAGCGATCGCCCGCGGCTTTGCGCGCGTGGTATTTGATTTGCCACAAAGTAGTCTATGTGACTCTCCATCCCTTCAATTTTCTCCTTTCAAAAAAATCACGTAAATCCATCGATCCATTTTGCCGTGAAAGACTGACAAACAGACACACACTTCCCATTTATTATATTAGCATTCGCATTCTAAAGCGACGGCTGCGCAAGAGGTCGGGCCCGGTTAACCCGGCTAACCTATGTTTCGGTAAGAAATTCTTAGTGTCAGGCGGAGTCTGGAAGCCCGTGCCCTGGAGCCGTGTGGTCCCGGCAGAGTAGAATAGGCCACCCTCACTCTTACCGAGGTGTCGTAAAAGGCGACTAAGGTAAAGCTGCTGGAATGATCATCAGCACCCAGAGAAGGAAAACTCTGCATTTATATCAAAACCCTCGCCAACCCGTCTGCCAAGCGTGGTGAGTATGGCAATTACCCCTCATGTGATTGAGGGAGGCCCGTGCCCCAGCAGTGGGGACTTAAATGGGCTGATGATGATGATGATGGAGTCTGGAAGTTGGCGGTCTTGTAACCTCGTGCCTCGGATAGCACGTTAAACTGTTGGTATCGCGCCTGATCCCTCTCCGGTCACTAGTGTCCCATCGGATTATGAGGGTAAGGGTAAAGAGTGCACTTGTGTTTGCGCACACACTTGAGCACTTCGTCGAGATTAGCCGCCTTAGCCGAAATCGGTTTTTGGATATTATTATTATGGGTGTTTCAAAAGCACAAAAATTGTATTTATACTTCAAAACGATTTCTTGCTTGTTAGAAGTACCTAGAAGTCGGTGGTGGCGTAGCTAGCTTATAGACATGCACCCTAAGCTAGCTCGGGTGACACCCGATGGGGACACCTAGGTACTCGTCGTCTGCGGTGTCGAGGAAGATGACGGTGTCAGCCACTCTCTTTTGTTACATGCACTACTAATGAAAAAATAAATTTATATGTCCCACAATAGACTCATCTATTGTCATTCGCAGTTGGGTGTCATAAAGGATGTGACATCCTAAGGGGATGACACCCGAGGGAAACCGCCCCCGCTGTGTCTCCCTAGCTACCTTTTATTACTGCTAGCTTTTAGGACAAGGTAAAAAAAATCATGGTCATAACGTTTTCAAATCCTAAGACTTACCAGTCATAACGTGTTTGTCACATGTTAAATTCTAAGATTTACCAAGTGAATGATAGTAAAAGTTCGAACTGCACACCTCGGATATTTACCAGTAGACATAGATAAATCCAACCAATCTCGCCAACCCGTCTGCCAAGCGTGGTGAGTATGGCAATTGCCCCTCATGTGATTGAGGGAGGCCCGTGCCCCAGCAGTGGGGAATTAAATGGGCTGACGATGATGATGATGATAGATAAATCTTGAGTTTGGGCTTTTACAGTAACATATACATCATTTTCGAGTTGAACGTACACATTACTCGCATGAGTTACAATAAATTATCTACTACTTACGTAAATGTTACAATCACGAGCTTTAGCTTCAACGATGCAGCCGTAGATCGCAAGTCCTTGCCTTGACTTCAAGGTAAGAAGATCGTTCTGAAAACACGGATGCGCCATATTATGCCATATAAGAATCATTCCACCACAGTTGATTCCATTCTTTAACTTGAGATGAGCAATCAGGAAAATTGGTGAAATATTTTAACTTAAATAAGGCTATAAATACCCACTTATGGAGATTTCAATGTGGTGTCGGGTAGGTATATTGTGATCATAAAAACTTGGCATAATATTATTATAGTTATCTATAAGTAGTCACGAGAAATTGCCGACCCGTTTAGCGAAGTGGTTTGACCGCTGTTTGAGAAGCAAAGGTCGCCGGGTTCGATTCCCTTACTAACACAAATGTTTAGTGATAAAACAGATATTTAAAAAATTGGGTGTTGGTGCTACCTTCGTTATTCCAGTTTACCATAGTACAAAGGACAACCCTAGTTTGGGACCAGGACCATCATTGTAGGTATGTGATGTTATCTCAATTTATTATTATTTATTTATTGTTTAAATATACGTGGATGATTTTATGAAAATTCATAAAGAAATTAATTTAGCTTTGAAACATAGGTAATCAGAAACTAATTAGAATCTACGTATTTGAGGTATAATAGAGATGATATACCTAAGAGAGAGGTACTTAAGAGCATCTTAAAGATGTCGAATCAATTATTTTTCAGTTTGATATTTCAGTAGGTGTATTCGCTAATAAAAAAGAATAATTTTGACTGAGACAGTATTATTGTGACCTTACTCTATGACTGAGACCAAGAATAATTCACCGTTATTTTTTATCATTTACATCCCGATCTACAAAATAAGCAAAAATATCTGTTGTTCCATACAAAATAAAATATACACCCGGCAATAATGTATGGAATAGCTGTTTTTTGATTTGCTGATTACCAATTATGTAGTTTTTGGGATGTAAACGATAAAAAATAACGGTGTACAGTTGGTATAGTTAAACCAAAGATTAAAAGAACGGTCCACTCGTTCCTGAGTTAAATATGGTGACAAGTACCATAATATTAGGCGGCCATCCTCAAATTTTTGAAGCACGTCATTTTATCTTCGACAATCTCTGCCTAAATATTCAGTCACATTATCGTCATTCAGTCAGAGCATTCACTCACGCCTTCAAGAGGAATTAGTCAAACTTATCGCATAAACTTTTTAAATTCTTTACATGGACGTCTCGTCTATTATATAATACATAATGACCAAGGGGTTGGATAATGTTTTTCTGTTCCATTCCATTACAACATGTAAGAGGAACGCATTTGTAATAACGATTACCTAGTTAAGTACTTACTTATTTTACCAACTTATATAAATTGAATGGAATTTATGAGTACATTATCGTACGACATTACCTTAATAATTATGGTGTATGTAGGTCTGTCGCGTATACGTCTTTATAGCTACCATCCTATCTTTGTCGTTTGCAAAATTGTGCGAACTAAAAAAAATCTTGACGGTGTTGTGTGTGTATCAAATGCAAGACTCAAGTGTACTGACATAAAAATAAATAAATAAATAAGACCTTTGTTAGCATATTTCCAATACACTCTTTTGCAAAAAAAACGGGTGGTTACTGATTTTTTCTTTCCTGAAAACAATATGGTACAAAAAAGGATTTAAGTCTTCTTAATATACCTATTACTGGCCGGTCGTAAATGTGTCGTGATGCCAAAAATGTACATTCGAAATTCAAATTTTTGACTGATCTTATTTTAAAAAGAATATCAATTTTTTGTACAATTTCTGGCGGAGTAAGCGTAAGTTGCTGTTGTCTTTGAATAAGTGTTAGGCTATATTTATTTTAACAGTATAGTTTAAAAAACAGTAGCATTTAAAAGTATAGTTTTTAACGCTTAGTGGTCTGGATAGTGGCAGATAAAATTGTAATCTATCAAGACATTGACTAGGAAGAAAGCCATCCACTGAACCAAGAGATGATCATTTTCTGGTGTGTCAAGCTTTGAGAAATCGCAAATCTTCGTATGTGGACCTCAAGAACTACTTACCCGAAGACGTAAGAAATGAGCAAGTTAGTCTATGGACTGGTCAGGAGGAGGCTTCTCGCTGCCAACTTACACAGTGTCGTCGCCCCGCGCACGGTCCCTAATTACTCCGTGAGCACTGTGTTGCCAGACTTCACTTTACGCAAAATTGTGTATCATGGACTCAAGCCCCCTTATTACAAATCGCGAACTAAGGATAGTCCCGGAACAAAATGCATGCCAAGCCCCTTTTAAAATTGCGTGTTGGAACGGGACGACATGAGCTTTAGTACGGGAATAACTTTAGATCGCGATTTATAATAAGATGGAAGAGGATTGGGATAGGGTATTGTTCTCTGATAAAGCCAGGATATCCCTTTATGGTGAAGCTCGACGTCGGCGAGTGCTGTGAAGACCAGGGGAGCGTTATGCAGAGGTTTGCTTTGAAGAAATAACGCCTTACGGTGGGGGTTCTGTTATGTTTTGGGCTGGAATAAACTCTTTAGATCGTACAGAGTTACTCTTTATCGAAAACGGCACATTAAATGCCCATCAGCTACGTGACGGATATTCTTTCACCTTAGTACAACCCACATTAGCCGTTCTTGGCAAACATTAGATTTTTATGGATGATAACACTCGTGCCCACCGATCAGGCGATGTAGGCGCTTGCATGATGGAGGTAGGGATACGTCGTTTGGATTGGCCAGCTCGAAGTCCCGACCTCAATGACCTATTGAGCATGTTTGGGACCTTCTCAAGCGACGAAGTCAGATCAGTGCAGCTGGCTCCGCAAACCATAACAGAGTTAAAGAATGCGATCACGGGAGAATGCAAGCTGTGATTTCAGCAAGAGGGGGGTCATTAACCTATCCAATGTTTTGAAGTTAAACTTTTTTTTACAATTAAAATTCGTTTTTCATTTTTTACTTACAGGGCAGGTGAACTGCTGGGACTTCATTGATGGCGCCTACAGTGGGCGGCCTACACTACATTAGGCTTAGTTAGTTATTATTCTATTCGGGGCCGGGGCCAAGACGAATACAACAAAATATCAAATATAAAGCGTAGCCATAGAGTTATACGAGTAAAATGTGGAACTGTGGCTAACATACTTTGGCCAGATGTCCCGTTTTGATCGGGACAGAGACAGCCCATTTTTACGGTTGTAAACATAGGTTCAAAAATTTCCAAATAAAAAGCAATAAAAGTGTAGTTAGTATTATTTTACTCAATATGTCAATAAGGAATTTATATTCTGTTGACGAGAAGACCACAGTCAGTACTCACCTTTTAGCACCTATTTACAGTTGAACTTGAGCTTTTATCTATCTCAGTAGGTAGTTAGGCACGAAGTAAATCGTGTGTGTAGGTACCTACCTTGAATGGGTACTAAACATTAATTAGTTGACATAAACGATGACCCGTTTTGAGACAAAAAAGAAATGGGGCTGGCTTTCTTTTTGCATTCCTAAGCAGGAAACATTATATTTTTATGAAATACTTAACAGAACTGCATTCAAAGTTTTTCTGGATTTCACTCGTCTTGCCCGGGAATCGAACCGGGAGAAAAACAAATCATTTACTATTTTTTCAAGTAATCGGTATCGATTGCCTGTATAGGCAATATCAAAAATAAAAGACTGACTTACACTCGCCTGTCGTATACCACATGAATCAAATATTTAGGTACCTACTTAGTAGGTAGGTAATGGTAAGATGCTGATTATATGAGCACCTACAGATGTAAAAGGTTTTTCCAACCTAATAGTTAATAATAATTACCAATAAGTTATATTAAATAATTTTAATTTTAAGGATTAAAAACAAGGTCATTCGCAATAAAACTAAATTAAGCGACGCTCTGATTTTCTCGTTAGAAATTAAATGGAGATGGGCGGGCCACGTAGCCCGCTATGAAGATGACAGGCGGACCATCAGGGTTGTGATATGGCAAGGTCTTAGAAGTCATAGGGCTAGAGGCCGCCTAGTAAAAGTAGCAGGAGAAAACTGGATATCCACGGCTGGAAATAAAGAACAATGGAAGTCCTTGCCTCTGAAAAGCCTCCTCGGCTTTTACCCGAAGGGGGTCCCATATAAACCACGATAAAAAGAGTAATAAAAAAAAACAACATATTATATACATATATATAATATAGATATAGATTAGTTACTAAGAAGTAAGTGGAATGTGGAATTAAATAAAGATTCATTATTATTATATTAATTAATAGATACATAAAGCAAACTGTCTTCGTTGATTAGGACTTGAAGATCAATGGTGCAGATTCTCTGAATCCACAGGAGACGTCGACCGAAGAGATGCGCGTCTCCCTCCTCTCCGCAGAGGGAGCCCGCTGGAGTCGTGGTGGGGGGACACCCATGGCCGGATCTACCTATGGGCTGATTGGGCTGCAGCCCAGGGCCCCGGGGTTACAAGGGGCCCCCAGATACCACTGAAAAGAAGGCCATAATTTGAAAGAGCAGATGGTCTTGCCACTATGATGCTGTCAAAGCGTTAAAAAATAGTTATGATAACATCATGAAAATTTTAAAAAGTTTCAGCGAAAGTGAGGTGGAGAAAGTTGATTTCCGGAAAGAAGCACGAAATTTATAGATGAAAATGGCGAAACTCGATACTGCAATTTTGATTATCTTTTGGGAAGAAGTTTTGAAGAGATTTAATTTAGTTAATAAAAAAATACAGAGCCCCGGTTTAGACATTTGTGAAGGCAGCGAGTTAATTATGTCATTAAAAGACTTTGTGAACAACTTACGACATCAATCAGATCAGAAGCTAAAGAAATACGAAGAGAAAGCTAAAAAATTTAGTGCTAGTGTGGGAATAGACTACAATGACATAAACAAGAGGCGCATTACTCCAAAATTTTCAGATAGTTCTACAGGTGAATTCTTAGTAAACGGCGCAGAAAGATTTAAAAGGGACACGTTAAATGTTGCGTTGGATAAGCTAATTATGGACATAAATAAAAGGAGCCAAGTCTATGAGACATGTAAAATAAAAATTAATTTTTTAATGGATTTGCAAGACAAAAATATCAAAAACATAGATTTGGAAAGTGCACGTAATATTATTGATTACTATCCAGATGACGTACACGAGCATTTAGTGAATGAGTGCATTCAATTAAAATCATACTTACTCCAATCTAAGTCAGAGTCTTACAACTCTTGCAGTGACATTTTTAAGATAATGTATGAAAATAAACTAATTGACGTGTTCCCTAATTGCTATACCATTTTAAAGATTTTTTAACTTTACCAGTAACTAGCTGTGAAGCAGAACGCTTCTTCTCAAAGATGTCCTATATAGATAAAATTAAATTGAAAATTTAAAAACCCCCGACACAACTAAAGCTCTTTCATTTGATACCTATATTGAGGCAGTTGGATCAACAAATAGGTAATTCGTCATTTTCTGACGGCGGCCATCTTGTATGTGAAATTTTTCCCAATTAATATATTCTGCTACTCAAGCCCTTTTATATGATACCCATATTGTGGGAGTTGTGTTAAAACATAAAATCCAAATCTTTGTGACGCCGGCCATCTTGGATCGATTTATCCAACATAGCTAAGTACACTCCCTCCTTATTCATCTTTCAAACAAAAAAAACCAAAATCAAAATCGGTTCATTTGTTCGGGAGCTACGATGCCATAGACAGACACACACACAGACACGTCAAACTTATAACACCCCGTCGTTTTTGCGTCGGGGGTTAAAAATAAATATAGAACAACAATGGCGAACTCTTGACTAAACCATTTATCACTTCTATCTTTAAATTGTGACAAAAGACTTGCAATGTGATGACCAAATAAAAGAAATTGCAGCACAAAAATGTAGAAAGGTTAATTCATAAATTATAATTTCTTTTAAGAATAAATGCATAATAAATAAATAAAATTATTTTGTTGTTTTTTATTTTCTTGTATACAATGTACATCTCTATTTCGGTTTCTCTCTCACCAAAAGGTTACCTGGAAGAGATTGCTACACAGCAATAAGGTACCTACAACTAATACTTGCGTAGATTTAAGTAATATTCATGTTTTTTGTGCATTAAAAATATATGTAAGTATAAGAATAATATATCATTATAGAAACAGTTTTTTGGCATGGCTTTTAGTTGAGTACTAAGATAGGCCCCCAAGTAGTTTCAGCCCAGGGCCCCCACAAATTCACGATCCGGCCATGGGGACACTAGCGCCGGCATTGCACAGGCTCTGACGGCAATGGCGGCGACGTCGGCCAATGCACACGGGCCGGCGGCATTCCCCAGCGACAAAAAAAAAGATTCTCTGAATCCACATGCAGTCAAACTACCAAACACACACCACTGAGCAGAAAATATTATCGGGTTACTTTTCATGAAATGATGTACTCGTACAAGAGCCCTTTTTTAACCAGAGCAGCTCTTAAGTCTATATCGAGCCCATATTTCCTGTTTGGAGTAGGTAGGCAGGTACTGCGGCGGAGCGCGAGCGAGAGCGAGATCCCCTCGCAAGCGCGCTCCGAAGGGTGAGGAGGGGGAGGAGACGCCGAGCAGATGCGCGTCTCCCCCCTCTCCGCGAAGGGAGCCCGCTGGTGCGTGGTACGGGGGCACCAGCACCAGCATTGCACAGGCTCCCTTTGCTGCCCGATAGGGACGGCTCAGTTCTCCCGGCTGTCCCTATCCCCTCTCCCGGCACGTCCGGGGGAGGAACCGCCTAGTCCGCCGTATAGGCGGACATCCGCCCGGGGAATATCGTGGAGGGAGGCTTTGGCTGTATCACCATGATACTCCCCAATATGGGCGATGAGGGAGAACCGCAGGGGGTTTAGTGGGTATGCCTGGCTTCTCCTAGGGAGAAGCCCCCCGCCAAAGGAGAGCCCCACATAACCCGGCCACCCCCCGGTGGTCTGGTATGCATAAGGTAGTCGGCTCATCTCTTGAGCCGGCGGCATTCCCCCTGCGAAACCAAAAAAAAAAAAAAGGTAGGCAGGTACTGCTGCTCTGCACTTTTGGGATGGATCTGCCCGGTATCAGTTAGACATGCTTTGGACTCAATAGAGCGCCGTAAAAGACTTATCGGTGATGACGCACTCTCAGAGGCTGGCCTCGATAACCGCAGACGTGTGGCAAGCCTCTCGGTCTTCTACCGGATTCTTTTCGGGGAGTGTGTGATAATTTGATCCCCCCTAGCCCATTTCATTACCGGACGACAAGTCGCGTTTTTCATCCATTTCATCCATACGTTGTTGTCTTACACCTTATCCGCACGAAGCGATTCGCTTCCACATTTAAGTATAATGCGGACAGCTAAGGAATGGAACTCCTTGCCGCGGTCTGTTCCGGACCACTACAATCTGGACATCTTTAAGGCAAGAGTGAACAGATGTCTTCTCAAACGCGTTACATCCTAGACCTCATCGTCACTTTCTATCAGGTGAGATTGTAGTAAAGTGTTGGCCTATACCTACGTAATGAAGAACCATTATTTAGTTAGGTCAAGTACCTACCTACTGCAGGACAAACAAAATGGTTTGAAATGTCTGTTTGTAAGTACAATTGATGAGTAGAATACCTAAATAGCTTCAGCGGGGGCGCAGCCGCGAGCCGTACAACAATGGACACCGTAAACCTAGTTCCCGACGAGCGAGCCTTGAAGGTCGATTATTAACACTCGCAAACGATCATCTGGAATGAATTGCAGATGGAGGGGCCATAATGATGCCGATTTGAGTTTCGCAAGATCTCTGCGCCATGTGACTGGGTCGCTCTCTCGTGAGATAAATTATCTCGGGGATAATTACGAGGGTATTATCGACATACTTAAGTATGCTTAAACAACGTATGTGTTCGTACTGCGGAGTAGCGCCGGAGGATCTCTTGCGCAACGGAGCATGATGTCGAGTCCCGCGAACAGTCGCTGGCTAGAGGTTATTTGAGTAGATGACCTCTGTACCGCGCACTGCAGTTTGATATTGCAATCGGCGTGCCACTGCGAACACTAAACATTCATACAATTATGTCCAAACTCCAAAATACCTTTTGAAGTGTTCCGTACATAAATTCCAATTGTAACGTAGGCAGAGTTTAAAACGGGATATCCTGCTATATCAGCTATCCTGCATTTCGGTATGTCTTAGGTACAAAGGTATGTAGCTATCATGTGGTATGTAGCTATCATCTTTAATTATCTTCTTTTTTTCTAAGTCGTCGCACTCTTGGCAGAGTCGTCATGGTGGTCGGTTACATCCGGGATGGACTTCAACCATTTCCCCATTCCTCCAGTTTTTATTGTGCATCTTCCATTGATTTCTCAGTCTTCCTATGCTAAGTTGGCAGAAACCACAAAGACAGGACAGGTCAATTCAGATTCTTCTAAAAACATCTAACTACTAACACGGGGAATAGGATAGGCGTCGCGCTACTTCTTGGCGTATAGTCTGTTAGCCTAATATCTCGGTACTATATTGCAAATTCTTGATTTGTGTTGATTAGGTAGGACATATAATAAAATATTAGATAATAATCAATAATGCATATGTAGTAGATATGTGCAGTTATCTAATTTGTTTGTTGATTTTACTGATTTCTTGTGGTTTTTCCTAAATGTTACTCCTAGGTATTATTTAAAAATATAGGTACATAGAGAAACTTTCAGCGTACCTAAGGATGATTAGGTAAGTAGGAGGACCGAGTGCCCGTGCGTGTTCATTACCGTGCATTGTACAGTACAGTTCTAGACTTATAGGAATACCTACCAATGACATCCTTGTCATGTGTGACATGGTAATGCCCATTCATCATGACCCTACCCTACAAAGAAAGCAAGTAACTTTCCTTATTACATAAGTGGTATTTTAAATACTATCGTGATAGGCATCAGTAACTAGTTAATTTATAGTCACGTATGCAGTTATTTGATTACGAAATCGAATGTCGAGGCGATTTGCAGGTTCAATTTTTGCACTGTCCGATGGGTCGACTACCTTTTCGATACTTGATAATGAGGAGACAACAATCAGCTGCTGTTATATAATATGAGATCTTGTTTTGAATAAGAATGCGTAATTTGTTTACAGTTTTCATACTGGACATACTTTCATACCACTTTCGAAGTAAGTAAATATAGCTATATAGTGATGTGCGGCGCGCCGCGACCTCACAGAAAGCAAGCCCAAAAGTTGTTGATTACGAAGCTGATGTAAAAAATCAATAGGTACACAGAAAAGGTTGCACTTCCTCTCGGCCGCAGGCGAGAGGCTGCAACACGCTCAGGGCGAACTTTCACAGTAGGTAATGTCATAAATATTCTCGGTACGGCGCGGACGGGCTGCCCGTGGCGCACCGCACTACCACGACAAAGCAAATGTTTGAATACCTACATCAGATCCGTGACTGTAGAAATTTGCAGCGAGGTGTGGCTCACTTGCGCTCTTATGTAACAGGTGGTAACGAGGTTTTTTGTTAGGAGCAGTGATGTTCCACTTTGCACGACCTACAAAACAGTCGTCGACAGTCAGCGGGATGATGGAGATTTATTGAACTAGGTCTGCACAGGTGAGTATCTACAGCTACAAAACAAAGGCTTTTTAATAACATTCTTTAGACAGCAACTCCGTGTGAAACTTGTGTTCTACACACTTTGGTAGTCCACAGTTTTATAAAATGTGTATACTAGCTATGTAGGTGAGCGGTTGTTGTTAATTATAGGTACATTAATATGCCTAAACATACCTAAATAGTTGTAAATGTTAGAAAGAAACAAAAGCTGTTATTGAAGAATGTACTGGTTCTTCACATATGGGTACTTAAATAAGTACCTACCTACGAGTATTTGCTATGAAAAGTGAGCAACGACTATAGACGCACCGTTTAGTGATTTAAATCGCGCTAATTAGCTCTCCTCCAATCCGTGTCAAAAAAGTTTGCGTTACACACAAGAACCACAGCTTAATTACACGTGGTGAGTATTTAAGTAAAGATTTATCAATTAGCCAGAACAGTGAATGTTGAAGACCTTGTACGGGTAGCGCATCACCTAGCTAGGTAAGTGTAGACAAGCAAATGGGATCAACTACGGAGCTACGAGTATTATTCTTACCCACCTACATAACTACCTTCTTTAGGGATATGAACACGCCATTTGCTTGCAGTAAAGATTGTGTAAATTTTAGGTAAAATTCAGTTGATTGTGTAAATTTTAGGTAAAGTTCTTTATTTATTCTTATTATTATTATTATTTCATAAATTTTTATGCCTATCTTTTTAGTATGAAATCTGATATTTAACGTCTAAAAGTTGAACTAGAAATATGTTTTTAGTTCAAGTTTTGGGTTTTGAGCCCAAAAGTTGAAGGCCATAAAATCTTTCTTCGTTCATCTTCTAGCAAGTATGCCCAGTAAATGAAATTGATTTCTAGTCTAGTTCCAGTTTTGGATTAAAAATTACCTAAAGCTAAATGCTTGAGAAGAAAATGTAGTAAACTGGATGATTTAACATATTTTTTATAACCATCTAGGTACTAATGATTTAACAGAAGTTTCGATATCAGACGTTCAAACTGTTTTACCATGTCCTCGGATTAAAATATTTGATCTGTAGACATAATCAATATAGAGTTCCTTATTATTATTAATGTTCTTATTTTTAAAATAAATAAAATTATATAAATCACTCTAAAATTTTCATAATTAGGGCATGATGTTCAACTTCTGGGAAAACCACATTTTATTGTCCAAAATATTTTATTGTAAAATATTGACTGGTAGCAGTATTTATTTACATTTACTAGTCAGATAATGATTATATCACCAAGTATAAAAAATATATACGAAAAGTCTATTGCAATTATTGCTTCTGCTATGGTCATAGGAAGTTGATGTGATCTCTTAATTGTTCATTTATTGGTGCCATTACTCTATAAAAACTTAAACATAATTCGACTTATTTAAATTTTAAAAAATGTTATAAATGAATAATTAAAAATGTTATAAAAATAAAAATAGTAGTATAAGGTGACGGGTAAGGCACACTAGCTAGCGATTTTAATTTTTAGCTACTAAACCGGATCTATTTTTGTACGCGAAATCAATCAATCAATTTTTCGCGTACGCGTGGGACCCAAAATTTTTGCATGGTTATTTAATAAATAGTATAAGTGTTTGCCGAGAGATTAGAAAATAGATCCGGTTTAGTAGCTAAAAATTAAAATCGATTGGCGTCGCTAGTGTGCCCTACCCGTCACCTTAAATCGTGAATTCATCCTTATTATTTAAGTATGTTTTATTTTTCAGTGAAGCTATGCTGAATATTTCTTATTGCACTGAAACAAAATACAGGTTTGGTACAGACAACGCCGTGGCCGCCTACATATAAAACAGGCAGTACTTACGGGTTGTATAAGGAGGGGGAAGTGCAACAATGTTTTAGGTTAGCCGCTGAAAACCAGCGTCGGCGTTGGCTATACTCGGCCAGTGTGCGAACAAAAGCTGAAGCGGTCACCTATTTGACAACTTTTTTATTATTTATTTAGGTAATCTATTTATGTTATTGTTTTGTTATAATTATTACCTGTATTGACTGTATGTTCTTTTTTACTTATTGTGTCAAATAAAGATTTATTCATTCATTCATAACAAAATAACCTATCATTAGTAATTTGAATATCAAAAAAATTCTTTGAAGTTGTATAGAAAATCTCTAGTTTAGTCGCGCACTCGCAATACTACAACGGACCTTCTCATTCATTCAGCACTCCCACAAAAAAGTCCCGTGAACAGCTCACTTGAGTCGCAAATCGCCATCAACATTCAAATTTGAGCTTTATGAATATAATCACAAGGATTCTCAAATTTTAGTTCCGTATTTTTACGAGGGACTACGGTACGCGGAGTGCGGACTCTAACCGTGATCCTCATTCCTCCTCCGTGACCTCCCTAAAAGATGAAGTATCTACGAATATCCTGAACGAATATAATTTCGAATGTTCAATTGCTCACTGCTAGTGGCACCTCTCTAGCTAGTTCATGGCAAACCATTCTCATTCAGCTTCCATTCACTCAATTTACTCATTCATTTCCTCATTCCTTCTTTCTTTTATTACATCTTGGGGAAAAAATGGCTGATAATAAATTATACGAATTATTGGGAGTTTCGAGGAATGCAAGTGAATCCGATATTAAAAGGGTAAGTTATGAAAATCCAAAAACCTAGTTTCACTTTCGACAAATCAATAAATTGCAACAAAATTATGTCGGACACATGTCATGAGAGCACGGGTATTCTGTCCATTGTTTTAATTGATGTAGGTAGGTACTGTGTAATAATGCGTCATTTTTGTTTTATACAGAGCTACCACAAACTGGCAAAAGAATTCCATCCGGACAAAAATCCAGCTGCCGGAGACAAATTCAAGGAAATAAGTTACGCCTATGAAGTGTTATCTGATCCCAAGAAGAGACAAACTTATGACAAATATGGGTTGAAGGGTTTACAAGAGGGCGGCGGTCAAGGAGGATTCCAGCCTGATGATATTCTAGGTCATTTCTTTGGCGATATCTTTGGCATGGGCGGCGGCAGCAGAGGCCGCGGCCCTGCTCGGGGCGAAGATACCATACATCCTTTGAAAGTTACTCTAGAAGATATGTATGTTGGTAAAACAGCAAAGTTGCAGCTAAGTAAAAATGTCATTTGTGGACCTTGTAAAGGCATAGGTGGAAAGCCAGGATCGGTTGTGACTTGTAAAGATTGTCATGGTCAGGGTATAAAGGTATCTTATCAGCAGATAGCACCACACATGACTCGTCAATTCCAAACTCGTTGCCCGACATGCCATGGTGAGGGAGAGACTATTAATGAGAAAGACAAGTGCCCTAAATGTAAAGGTAAGAAAGTCTTGAATGAGACTAAAATATTGGAAGTGCATATTGAGAAAGGAATGCGGGATAATCAAAAGATTTTCTTTAGAGGTGAAGGTGATCAGCAGCCTGACACGCAGCCAGGTGATGTTATCATTGTTCTGCAGCAAAAACCACATGAAGTATTTCAAAGAACTGGCGATGATCTTATCATGAAGCATGAGATCAATTTAACTGAGGCATTGTGTGGTTTTGAGTTTGTGGTTAAGCACTTAGATGGACGTGACTTGCTTGTTAGACATTCACCTGGTGAGATAATAAAGCCAGGAGATTTAAAGGGCATACAAGGGGAAGGAATGCCACAGTTCAAAAATCCATTTGAAAAAGGCAACATGTACATAAAATTTGATGTTGTTTTCCCTGGAAACAATTTTGCTACTGAAGAACAGTTAAAACAAATTGAAACTATTCTTCCACCACGGTCTGCTTTTGTGATGCCCACAGGAGAGGATGTGGAAGAGGTGAACCTGATGGACTACACAGCTAGTGAACGAGGCAGGGGTAGAGAAGAAGCTTATGCCAGTGATGATGATGAGCATATGCATGCTGGGCCTGGGGTGCAATGTGCTCATCAGTAGTTCAATTAAATCCATTATGGATTCCTACTCAAACCTCACACTATGTAATTTTATCATAGGTAGTATAATGATAATATATATTTATAAATATTTGAAACACCACCACACAGTTATCAAAATGTTAAAATTGACTACACATGCATTTGTGACCAAATTGCAAGTGGTAAAAAAAATGTTAAATCTAAGGTTAAAATACAGCAGTGGATCATTTGTAGCCTTTTTTTCATTATTATGAATTTTATGACACTATTATAATAACAGCCTTATGTACCTACTTGAAAGTAATTTCATATTTTATCTTTTGAGCATGTTGTGATTAAAATGCTAGTGAGAGTTTTCTTTTTCATGTAATTCATTCCAGGGACATTGTTTTTTTATGGCTGAGGCAAATAATCATCATATTTGAGTAAAAATTGTTTTATTTTTTAATATCCTCGAGTATGAACCCATAGCGAATAGTCTGGGGATATAATAATAACCTTGGCGTGAAGACGTCCTGTTACCAACGAGAATATAAGTAGGTATATTCTCGTTCATCTCATCCATAACGAAGGAGACAGTGCGTGTGAAAGGAGGGAAGTCCGAGTCGGTTGTATCGTTTCGCGCTAAGGCCATAGAATTATAATAATTCTATGGCTAAGGCTCTATTCATCCCGCATGACGAGAATAAAGGTTATAAGGAATAAGTGACGAGTAGGGCACACTAGCGACGCCAATCGATATCAATTTTTAGCTCCTAAACCGGATCTATTTTATACAATTTCGGGGTTACAACCTCTCCGCAAACACTTATACTACATATTTATTAAATAACCTTGCAAAAATTTTGGGTCCAACGCGTACGCAAAAAATTAATTCATGCCAAAAACTGGCGTGAATAATTTTTTTTCGCGTAAAAAAACTGACTCGACGCTTGGTTATTTTAATGTATGTATATCGTATGATGACAAAATACTATAGGTAATGCCTCGAGAATCAGGCTCCAGGCGAGTGTAAGACCTAGATAATGTTTCTTAGAGAAATTTTATCGTTAGTAGGTACTTAAGGTGACGGGTAGGGCTACACTAACGACGCCAATCGATTTTAATTTTATTGCTACTAAACCGGATCTATTTTACAACCTCTAGGCAAACACTTATACTATTTATTAAATAACAATGCACAAATGTTGGGTCCGTTTTTATACGCGAAAAATTTATTCATGCCAAAAGTGGCCGCTTTTGGAGTGAATAAGTAATCTATTTTTTGCGTACGCGTTGGACCCAATATTGGTGCATGGTTATTTAATAAATAGTATAAGTGTTTGCCTAGAGGTTGTAACCCCGAAATTGTTTAAAATAGATCCGGTTTAGTAGCTAAAAATAAAAATCAATTGGCGTCGCTAGTGTGCCCTACCCGTCACCTTTATTAATGATAATGTTGATGACTATCTATTGACAATATACAAGAGCCAATTTTTTTCCGGTTCGATTCCCGTGCAATACAAGCACAACCAAAAAATTCTTCGAATGCAGTTTTTTGCTTTTAAAAAACTAAGTGATGTTTCCTTTGCTAACTAGATGCGTTAAGAGATGGCTCTGTTGTCAGTGAATCGAGAAAATAAATAATTACGACTTCTACAGGACAGTAATTTTAAGTGTAGAGTGATTCGCGACATCTACGTAATAACTGCGATTTTTTGATGTATTTCAACAATTAACAACTAAACCAGAATCGTTATATTCCTGCATCGTTGCTAAATTAATATCAACTTGTGTACGTACGTATCGTCCCCACACACACATACAAAGCTGAAGCATGTTTTTTATCGGATAGCTGTTATTCCTCGCTGGCAATAGATGGCGCGCTTAACACTAAAAATATGATGTGGATAGGAATTACGGAATATGTGAATTTCTTCTTCAGATCTATCGAATGGACTACGGATAGGTAGCGATGGTAATCTAGTAGATAACTTAACACACACTGGACTTCGAAATTGAAGTGCGGTTTATTATGCAACTAACGGTCCGCCCTCACTTCGTTTCGGGACGATTTTTTGCCACATAGCGTCTGTAGACATAATAGAGTAGGCTAGGTGTGCGTAGGTGGGCGACTTCTAATAACTTCATGTAGGTAGGTTCGTGTAGAAGAAGTGGAGTGGTATAAGTCCTTAGGAATGTTAATTAAAAAACAATCAATATAATAAAATCTATATTTGAATCCTTTAAAACCATTTCATTAGTATGTATAATTTACATGTGATTACATAAATATGCCGATACATAAAATATATTAAAATATAAATACAAATAATGCGATTCTACCACCGGATCGGAAAGTTGTTTCTGGACGAGAAGGTCTAGCAAGAAACTCACCAGTTACTCTTTAAACGCCATATTTTTATACAATGTTTTATTACACATTATATACAAAGTATACCTTATACCAAGTCAAACAGCTAATAATGCAACACAAAATAATAAGCTAAATATGATTTAAACCAAAGCAGACCAGTCCCCAAAGGTGGCACCTGTTCAAGTATGACATATGTTTCAGCCATCACTTCACTCAACTATAGCAGAGTGAATGTTATGACCAGCCACATAGCACCACAACCTCAGGGACATTTGGGGAGCATGATCATTCGTGAAGTTCCCGTCATATGTTACAAACAAAAGTAAATATTCCAAAACTAGTTAACTGTATGACGAGGTGTACAAATTAGTTGGTGTAGGTAGGTAGGAGGTAGTATCAAGTCAATTTTTAATAATTAATAAAAAATATTTACATCAATTTATATACAATAAAATGCTTCTAAAGTAACTTTGAGTGTTTCTTGAAAATCACCATGCTTGAATGCTATGCATTCTATCCCAAGTGGACTGAAGTATCTGTAAAAAGAAATAAATAATGTAAGAATGTTTGTAACAATAAATTTATATTATTTCAATTTGTTATTAAATATTGTTACCAAACATCTGTCCCCTTTATTACAAAAATGGTCTACAAGGTTTAAAAATGACGCTGTCACTTTTATATAGCTTTCAAATGAAAGTGACAGCATCCATTTTAAACCAAGCCTAACTTTAGACCATGTTTTGTAATAAAGGGGTGTGTGTTTTATAACACATTCTATTATTACTTTGAACTCCCGAATTGGTAAGAAATTTTTTTAAAGTAATAATACGGGTACACACGGAGTTACCCTTATTGGACTTTGTACCGTCCTTATGTCTGAGACACATTTTCAGTGGGATTAAAGTTTTACTTGCAAAAATTAAATAACAATGATAAATGTATAACAAACAAGTGATTATAACAAAGTTAAACTTACCATCCCAGAAGATGAGTTAAAGTTATGCCCATATGATCTTTTCAGACAGTGATATATAGCACCCCATCAGGGGACATGTGTCCCTTTACAATGGCGATGGCTCTTTCTTCGGCTCCAGCTTTTATTATCTCCTCTGTCAAGTGCTGTTGCCACACAGATCCCAATTCTTTTTCAATTGAGTGAAACTTATTCGGTGATAAAGTTGGTATATCCATAAGCGCAGTCATCTGGGCTACTTGTGCATAGTAGCTGCCACTTGTCACAGCACCCCAAACTAGGGCTTTATTTATGTGACCATCCTTTTCACTAGCTCGCTTCCAGAGCATTCCACACATGGTACATTCAAAAGAGTAAACACTGTGTAATCCATTTTTTGTTTCATCATTCAGTTCAATTTGAGGTTTGGTTAGAGAATAGGTCTTTCTGTAATTGAAAAGCAAAGTTTATTGTTCTGTACATAGTAAAAGAGTAACACATTAAAAAGCTCGATTTGTTTGTCCTTCCAAAGTCCATTGTGAACACCCAGCTCCTCACTTCATCTCAAACAAAACTATCAAAAAAATCAACAAAATATAGGAAAGTCAATCAAATTGCATATAATACCTAAACAACGATCAGAACTAGCTTGCTACATATTAGTAATCTGTGATCAGAACAAGTCAGTCAGAAATTCAGAGTTCAGACAGAATGAAAAAAAGTTGTTTGAAAAAGTACGAGTAGAGTTGTTTATTTTGCTATCAGAGAAGCTGGCAATTTATCGATAAAAGCATTATTCAAATGAAAATTTATCATCATAGCATAGCATACATTTTATTGGAAAAATACTATTAAATTTTAAATTACAGACTATCACTTTTTAAAAATAATATTATCATAGGTAGTAGAAGTTAAAAGTAGCAAGAAAAGTAAGTTAAATTGGTAGGTATGTACTTACCAAGCTTAACTTTTTATACTTAATTCAATCAATGACCACAAGAGTTACATTTGACTCTTAATTCCAAGTGTTTATCACGAGTTCCCATAACTTTAAGGCCAATACATTACCAATGGAGTCACTATTTATCAAACCACATTGGACTTTATCCTCTAAACTCATCACTTAACATTAGAACATTTAAAACACTGCCGCTTGATTAACACTACGCGACGTAAACAACAAATTGCACAGATGAGTTCCTAACTTTGTACCCTGACGAACTTGATTCAATATCACTCAAAAAAACCGTTCGCTCATAGAAAATTCGTAGCAACATTCGACTCTAAATACAGTAATTTCACTAAAACTAAAAAAATAATTGGTTGTACTTGTACGTATACTTTTGTCCCGGAACCCGAACGGAGCCGAGAGTAGCAGTAGTAGAGTTCCATCCAACTCTGCTGTATTGGCCTACCCGTTGTACTATATATTATATATTATTAGATAAGTACGGATAGCGCGTGGCTGTTACGTTTCGCGCGAACTGCAGATGTTCATTTTTGTATTTCAATTTCTTCAACAATGCACCTACCAAACCAAGGCTATGAATATCATCGATATTTATTTATTTTAGCGTTGAATGGATTGATGCATACACAGCACTAGTTATCACAAAAAATTTGATTACGTTCCGTTACAGCAAATGGTTTATCATTCCTTAGAAATATATTATAATTAAGTTATTGGAAATAATTATGTATGCACTATTATGACCAATCATTTGAAATAATAAAGTAAGTATTTCTTAAAATTTGATTACTTTACAGTTGAATTTTTTAGTTGAAAAGTTTTGGAAATAAGCGGTAGGTACATTTTGTAAAGCGTAAACAGGATCGCACTTCGGACGATGCCGCGATGCTATATTGAGTCATAGTTGCCAGGTACGATTTTGTATTTGTCCCCAAATTCCTGTCCATAAATATACAGACTAGTTTTCTGGCCCCAGTCTCACGGCGATTTTAGACAGCCAATACCAAGCTAAACTCTGTTTTTTTACTATGCAGACTAAAACTGACAGAGATGGCAATGTGTTATCCCAGTACATTTTTGCTCATTTTGACATATCAATTGTATTTCGTACCTGGATGCGTATATAAATTGCATGTTCGTTTCATGTACACTCACTTCACAATATTTCTCCTATGGAACCAATGAAAAAAAAGGAAATTAAAAAAAAGAAAGACTAAATTTTACCAAGAATTTCAGGAAAAGTACCTTCTGGCAACCCAGTAAAGGAGCAATCTAAAATCCCGAAATAATTTCAAGTTGAAGAAATTGGTGCTATAGAAATATGGCAACGACGCGTAAGAGCGGCAACGTCGCTAACCATGCCTCGATGGCGCAGCGGGTAGACAGACGGTCGCACTTAAAAGCCTCTATTATTTTTTATCAATGTAAAGTCAAAGTGTGTGACCTTTTTTGCATTTTGTGTTTTATTATAGCAATAAAAAAATACAAATTTTAATATATTATGAATATAAATTAACAAATCGCTAAAATATCATGCATATTTTTATTGCAGTTCAGCGCCATCTGTTCGATAGCCAGTTCGTTTAGCTAAGCAAACATAGCCTACCATCTAGGAAATTTAACTAGATTCGTATAGATGTCGCCGTTTTTACGAGAGATTGCATTCGTTTCAAGCACACACACATTCAAGCGATTTCGCAAATTGCTACGTTTTTTAAAATCGAAATTATACTTTGTTTATGTTTTAAACTTGAAAGATTATACCATTCGCGTAAATAGACACACATATATATTTTTTTAAAAGACATTTTAACCATATTCAAGCTTCTGCCTGTAAGTATTCCTGTAAAACAAGTTTGTATAGGAAACGGACCACCTTAGTACTTTCCCTTCATATCGACGCCCTGTATATCGCCGTTATTGCGATTCCGATTCTCTAGTTAGGCCCGCTGTTGGCGACACTAGACCCTTCCCCATTACTGTCGGAGTACACCAGGGTTCCGTCCTTAGTCCATTTCTGTTGAGCGTGATATTAGACGTTTTGTCGGACAGCTCACAGCATCCTCCTGAAGTCCTCAGCAGTTTATTGAATGTATACTGACGATATCGGACAAGGGCAGGTAGGTTAGACGAGTAAAAGTGAGGAACGCTTGAAAACGGTGGTATGAAGCTCAATGTGGCGAAGACCGAGTAGGGACAGTTGTGGAACACGGGGCACTATGGAACAATGTCGATAAAAAAATGAATTTCAAACTAATTCGCGAGCTACCGCTTCGACCAATCGCAGCGCGAACTGCTACATAGGAAGACGTAGTGAAATATGGCGGCGCGACAACCATAGAGCTGTGAATCGAAAAATATTGGTTTTTAATAATACAAGTTGAGCTTTCTTTTCAAAGTACTTTAGTTTTTAGTGAAAAAGTTTGAATAAAAGGTAAGTGATATATTTTTTTCTATCTACACGTAAAAATCTACACGTTTCCTGACAAGGTATTAAAAAGATTTGATACCTTTGGTTGGTTTTTTGTTATGGATACAGGTCGTGTTCCAATACTTTCAATGTGCCCCATACCATTTTTCATTGTACCCCAGACCTGGGGCACAGTAATCAAAGATAAATATGTTTAAATTTGATTATTGATCTCTGTTTTGCTGTGCAATTATTAAGTTAAGGAATATAGTTCGATGTTTGTAAAAAAAAATGTTATAAAGAATAAGCACTGATATTTCTAAAAATAAAAATGCTTTGTTATTAAACGGTTTTATTATTATTATTAAACGGTTTTATTATTATTATTAAACGGTTTTATTTAGCTCGACCCGTACGGTATTTATTTATATGGGTCAAAATTAGAAATGGAAATTTAAGTACATTCCTGTTGTCAGATTGATCTAAAATTTGGTACACACCTTTAGTTCTGATGACAATACAATATAGTAATATCAATAACAATGTAAATCTCAGATGGCTACCGGTACAAAATGGCGGATTTCATATTTTTCCACAACCCCCTCAATATGGGTATCAAATGAAAGGGCTACACTAGTATATGTACTGTTATTATGACAAAATTTAAAATCCAAGATGGACGTCGTTACAAAATGGCGTATTAGGTGCGGAGATGAGTAGTCGTGTCCAAAACAGTTGTGTCCAAGATTGTTTGACGTTAAAAGGACAGATAAAAAAAATAGGCGATTAGATGTACCCACGTAGTTAGCGGAAGCTTTACCACCTATTTAAATACCTATACCATACCACCTATTTATATACTAAAAACTATAAAATAAAACATCGGTCAAAAAACTTTTAAGTTAAGCGGTTTTATATTATGTGCACTGAAAACTAGAAAATAATAATAACAATTAGGTATTTTGAACTTCTAGTTCAGAAATATTTTAGTACTAGACAGAATAGCTTTTACTTTCTATTTTCTATTGATTGTCACTTTCTATTGTTGAGTGAACAGGGGGACGGGTGACATTTTATAAAATTAGTTTACAAATCTTTTACTAAGAGAAGTCATTTACAGGAGTTGTAAATTTAAACTAGATTATAAGATATGGGTACCCACCTGTCAGTCACCACGACTGAGATTCACATTAAAACAAATTAGTGGTTGAATTTACAATCGTTTGAGAACGTTTACTAAAGTCTGAAACATTCAAAAGTTCAAAATTCAAATGTGGACCCACAATGGGAACGCACACGGTACGGTCAGGTCATGCGAAAAATCGGACAGCTACTTGGGAAACAAATGTCTGGCCATACCACCAACACCGGGTCCCGGCAGAAGGGGTAGAAGGCCTAAAAAGGTGTGGCTTGACGTCGGAAAGGATGATATGCATGCCAATACATTGACCACAATAGATGCACAAGATCGCGCGAAGTGGAGGTGTAAAAGCAGGAAACCGCACCCCGGGCCCCGGAGCGGAACCAGGACAAAACGCTATGATGAAGATTCTTGTATGAGGAAAACATGTAGGTATTGTAACTGCTTTCTGTATTAATATTTATTTATGTATTTCAATATATATCTGCCACATTGTACACTTCTTTTAATATGTAATATACGTGTATAATATGTCTATTCCCACCTGCATTAAATATTGTATTCCTTCTTTTAGATCCTACCTAACTCACTCGCAACCAGGTCCCACCAGAATACCAGCGCTGCTGCGGCATCGCAGATAATGCCGTAGCAGCAAATGCTGAGGCCTGATTGGCCACTCCCTTCACTTATTACTTATAAAATGTAATATCCATCATCCAATGTTTCCGCTGTTGTATGTCATACTTTATTATTGTATATTGTTTGTGGCCAATAAATGTATTTTCTTTCTTTCTTTCTTTCTTACTATCCTTGAAGCACCTTTTCTCTCTTTTCAATCCAAACCGGGCTTGCATGTCATACCTTAGGGTCCGCCATAAAGGCGAAAACGTATCCATGCTAGCCACTCCCCAGCTTTATAGGGATCACTGTCTCAAACAAATAATAGGTAGGTACACTTTCTGAAAGTGGAAACGGCAAGCGTAATAAAAACATTTTTCGAGTGTCACTGGAACTCCACTGCAGGATATGTGAGAAATTATAGATCAGATTAGTACCTACGATTAGTAAACTTACAAAACCTACTCCCGTAAAAGGTGCCTTAGCGCGAACCGGCCGTTACGACCGAGTCGGTGTTTCCCTCCTTTTCACATACCTATGTACGCTGTGTTTCTCCTTAGTTTGGATGTGACAGGTCGTGCTGTCCTCACTCATCCATGGTGTTTTTGTGAATTTAGTCATCTGTACTCTTAGGCAATTTAATTGTCTAAGTCTGTACTGTAGTTATAATACAACTTAAGAGAAAAGCGCGTAAAATGTTTATTTTTTTATTTAAATCTTAATTTATTTTTTTGAATCAGAATCAAGTGTTTCACAAAATCTTTCGAATTTATTTTTGGTTCTGCAGAGAATATTTAAATTAATTTCATTTAATCCTAACTGACGTAATTTGTCGATTCTTTGCTTGATTGTCTTTTGGGATTTGGTAAATACTCTTGATTTATTTGCAATTTCTTCCACTGCGTAACCTTCACTTATCAGGAAGTCCAAGAAATGTTTTACCTGAAAAAAAAAACATGGTAAACGATGTTTTCTCAGAAATTAATACCTAGTATAGGTACTTTCTGTTCTAGTAACGTTCTCCTCTATTGGTTACGTCCCATCATTAGTGAGTGAAGTGCCCCAATAACCCTGTTTCAAACGGTAGCCTCGAGTAAATGTTAGGCCTACTGTCTACGTAAACCGATCGTCATGCGCACGCGTAAAAATACGCGAATAATGATGACGTGAGTTTGATGAGCTGTTTACGTGGACAGAGGGCCCTTGCTACTATTGGCAGCAATACCAACGCGATTCGGTCTGGATGCAACATCGATAGTCGCAAGACGTTTATGTTATCTACTTTTACACACATGCGTTGCTAAAATGCAAAGATGTAGTCACGATTATTATATAAGTTACTAAACAACTCAATGTAAGAGCGATGGTATCTCAGTGGTTAAAAACTTGCACCATTCGCATACTTAGTTCAAAGCTTGAATCCGAGGCAGGCACCCCTAAATCTTACAAACATATTTGAATTTTTAAGTGTACGTTATGTATCTCTAGGGAGATATCTAAGGGAAACTTGCTCGTTTCGGAGTAGGGAGAAACTTCTGAATGTGCAACATAAATAACCATGATCTAGTCTTTTGGTTTGGGAATCGGAAGTCGCTTCATTTTAATCTGGTACCAGGCTTCGGTAGGTATCAACTCCAGGATGATACCACATCATACTGCGAGTTCCGAAGAGACATCTTTGGGCGCAACCAGGAACAAATGAGACTTTTGTTGTTGCATCATTGCATTGCCTGCCTATCTAATGTAAGTAGGTACATACTTATCCTATCCATAGAATACAGTGTGAGTCTTCATAAATTGCACTGTATATCAAAATCAGGGAAACTACACCATTTTATCGATAGAAAAAAAAATACTTTTTATGATTTTTTAAGAATTATGACTTGCACCTGTTGACCCTATTTAGATAAATCGTCATAATTTATAAAGTAAGTATAGTATTGCAGTGGAATAAATTTTGTGATGATATCTAATAATAAGCCGTACCTACTTACCCATAAAGTAAAAATATCCAAGAAAACTAACCCTATACATTTATAATTAAGTGAAACTTGAAAGAAATCTGTGTTTTTTGTTTTCATTATTTTTGCATTGTTTTACAATTTCATTTTTTTTTCGTCGATATAATAGGGTGTAGTTTCCCTGATTTTGATATGTGCCTTTATTAAGACTCGCACTGTATAGGTTTAGTTCTGGGATGATTTAAAAATGTAATTAAGTTTTACAAACCTTGGTGACTCTTATTGTCTTCAGTGATGGAGTACGCAAACACATGTCATTGACGGCCTCAACAGAAATGTTCAGCCGCTTAGCCAGATAGGTTTGTGTAGAATTCGTTTCTCCCAGAATATCTTTTGTTTCTTGAATCAGAGTTACATACCTAGTAAATGTTACTAAAGTTATTGCTTGCATCCCACATGCGTCAAACTAGCTCTAGTACTCTAGACAACACATTAAGTAGGTTTTAGGAGGAAAGATAATTTAAGGACGGGTAGGGCACAATAGCGACGCCATTCGAGTTTAATTTTTAGCTACTAAACCGGATCCATTTTAAACAATTTCGGGGTTACATCCTCTCGGCAAACACCTGTCGACAATAACCGTACCTACACAGATTTTGGGACCAGCCAACGCGTACGCGAAAAATTTATTGCCGCCAAAAGCGGCTACTTTTGGCGTGAATCAATTTATCGAGAACAAAACCGGACCTAACATGGTTATTTAATGAATAGTATAAGTGTTTGTCGAGAGGTTGTAACCCCGAAATTGTTTAAAATAAATCCGGTTTAGTGGCTAAAAACTTTTGCACAAAAGTTTAACATGTCCAAAAGTGTTCTTTCGACATTATCTATTACCTTAGTTGTTGAATGTTAATTCTATTAAAACTGGTTATTATACAAATCGAGAATCGATGCCGCTGAGTATCGATTTCTAAGGGTGTTTCCCTAGTACTGAACTACATATTAACATCTGTCAAAAAGGACTACTTTTTAAAATTTGAATTGGAATAGACTATAGTTGCTAACAATGAGCAGTTTTCCAGTAGGTATTTATTAACTTTGAAGTTACTCTCTAGAGGGTGTCAGCAGTCT
This sequence comes from Marasmia exigua, assembly GCA_019059595.1. Classification (NCBI taxonomy): domain Eukaryota; kingdom Metazoa; phylum Arthropoda; class Insecta; order Lepidoptera; family Crambidae; genus Marasmia; species Marasmia exigua. The sequence goes on from CM032467.1 coordinate 6,748,902, forward strand.
CTATATATTTCAAGTGTTGGATGATATATCATGTGCTCCATAATTTATGGAAAAATTTCCCAGTGCTAGGTTTTTCAAGTTTACCTAATATGTATATAAGTTTACCACAGTACCTAACCATATGGTTGGTTACATAGAACATACTAACCAGTTGATTTTTACCAATGTCAAGTAGATCTAAAAAAAAGTTATAAAAAATGTCTACCATGGCGTAAGGAGATATTTTTGATTGCTGCCCATCTGAAACTGTGCTTTGTCATTAATATTTCTATCAAATTGTAATTTTTACAAAGAGTTCATTATTGTTGTTGATTATTCTAAATAAAAAATATTTTTGAATAAAACCTCTTTCATTCATTCTCGGGTAAATGAAAATGAAACATGGCAACACTTTAAATGCCGTGTCCAATAGCGGTAATTTTTATACAGATACGGGTAGCGCCATCTGTTATCACTTTTCAGAAACCGACTGACTAGTGCCATTGAAAACGCCTCATTTATATCAATTGGCGTCGCTAGTGTGCCGTCATCTTAAGTAATATCTCAACGGAAATGTATATAATCCGCCATTTTATAAAAAACGGAATCCTTACAAGATCACTTTGTTGTCCGTCCGTCTATCCATCTGAGTCGAGAACCTATATCCTATATGAAGGTATCGAGTTGAAACCAGATACTAAGGTCTAAAGTCGAAGTTAAAGTAAAAAAAACACTATTCACCGAAAAGACGGTTGCTTAAGGTGACACTGTGAGGATACCAGCACTGCCAAGTGATATTATTTAGTTATATTGATTGTGGCGAATAATATAAAAAGAATAAAAGTAAGCAAAAAATACTTTAAGGAAAGTATTAACAATTTTTTACCTACAAGTATGCTTAAGGTGACGGGTAGGTCACAGGTTTCATCATGATAGTTCCCCTCTCCATCTAACTAATAGTAGAAATACATGTTTAAATAACAATGTGAATTTAATGACAAAAGTTTATTTACTGTGCCAGGCAGTCTGGTGCTTATCTAATCGATCAATAAGTTACCTCTTTAGTATATCTTCAGAGCATCTGACCATCCAAGGATACATTTTGTCCACTCCCATATTTTTAACTTTCTGCAGTCTCTCTTGTATTGTGTCACTTTTATATTTAAGTACCCATAGATCTCTCATAATTCTATCACTTGTAACGCCCATTTCTGAAATGTACAAAAAAAAATTTTATTACTCACATAATATATATTAAATAAGTAGTTTTTTATAGTTCGAATGTACTAACTTTAGTGCACAAGAATCAGAACTTAACAATAACAGATTACAGACTGTGAGTGTACCCACAATTTTGGGGGTTTTATCTTTAAAAGCGACAAAGTTCCAGACAACCCTTTAGACACGGCAGGACTAGGGCGGGATAGGAGCACTTCTATTATCAAATATAGGGCAATAGCCCTATTGGTGCACATTACTTTTATAAGTATTATAATGATGAGTGATATGTTAGTTGTATTTTTAATCATATATTAGTAATAATTGTATTATATTATATAGCTTACCAAACAGCACATTCAATGATTTTTCAAGCCAGTCAAAAGACAGGCTATATATAAATGTTCTCTGAGCAATATATTTGCTTAGCAACCCTGGAGGACACTGAAATTAAATATTTAACTCATCATAGAGGGACCATCATTATTACCTAAAAAGTCAAAAATAAAAATAATGGCGCCGCCGTCCGATTTTCATTAATTGTTATGATTGAATGTATAACATTAAATAAAAAATTATTAAATTTTTCATTTAGAATTTTTCTGATGAGAAGTGTATATCAACAACAGGAGGAGAAAAATAGATGTGTACAGTTTTTTAGATATAGCTGCTATCAATATACTTCGGATCGAAAGAGAATCCTACAAGTACTACTAAAAGTGATCACAAATGAAATTGGCATATAAGCAATTGAAAAACTAAGCAATCATAAGAATAATCTAATGATTATTACATACCTTCAATCTTGAGGCAATATAATACAATCTGTTTTTACAATAACCTTGTGTTTTATCATTTTTAGTGACTTTATAAATATGTAATAAAGTATTTATAGGTAATTTATAAAAAGGTAGAGCATGTTCAGTACTCTCAAAATTTAACTTCGCAATAATTTGTCCTTTAGCTAATTCAATACCTGCAAGAAAATTCATAATATATTATTATTTCTTTTTAGCATTTGTTTTTAATGAATAAACTAAGCAGCAAGCATGTCATGACTTTTAAATCAGGTGATCATCATAATATGAATCTTGCTACCTCGTTAATATGTAGATAGATAGTAAAACTCGTAATAGGTAATAAAAATGATGACAAAAAAATGACAAACTTACATTTAGTTTCCTGGTCTATCTTCTTGGAAGATACTAAAGGAACTCCAGAATTATTTCTCAAGGTTGAATTTGTTAATGTAGTTAGTTTTAAACATCTATTTAATGATATTTTTGATGGAAATCCAACTAAGATTGGTCTCAATAAAATTGAAAACGATAGTTTTCGAAAAACCATTATTTATATTTTTTTATTGTAACCTGCAAGAAAAACTTTATTTTAATTTTATCAGACTAGAGATATTTATTTAAAAATGGATAGATTTATAAAAAACTAAAAAATATAGAAACAACACGATAATTTGAATATGTAATTACAAAATGTATATTGTTATGGTTTGACGAGAATAACGATAGAAAATAATCGGACCAGAATATTGATATGATTGGAATAAATACCAACCTGAAAATAATTAAGTAATTAATTTATAATAAAACCTTATATAGTTAACACCATGGTAATACTTGTTGTAGCAATTAAACAATCAAAACAAACAAAAAAAACAATTTATAACAAATTCGCCTAGCCTGCCAACCAAAACAAAGTGCCAACAAATATTTAATGCACAGATTACATAGTATAAATTTAATGTTCTCTGTGGTGTGGTGCCAACCACAGACTGTGCTAACCTTAGACAATTATTTAACACAGATAATGATACACACTTGAGGAGCCCAATTCATTGGACGTATGACATATTCTCTGGACATTGGACATATTCTTGTGTCCTCCGAATGAATACGCAAAGGACATTATAATGTATTTTTGTTGGTAGGATAAGACATATTTTATTAATTTGACGAGTGATGCAATGGCGATATAATAAATCGGTTTAGGACTTTTGACTCACCTATTTGGCACTACTTAGGTAGTTCATCTGCCATTTTGTTAGCATAATACCTCATATTCCTCAAAAAGTGGCTCGATTACCCGACGCGTGGGAACGAGAAAGAATGTTGGGCACCCCTGTCCTTTTGTTGTCAGGGATACAGTAGGAAAATAATGTAAATATTAGGACATCACAATAAAACAGACGGCAAATATATTTTTTACTTACTATATATATTACAAACACAACAAACAATAATATATCATTATCTCTAAAGAATTTTAAAAGATAATAATATTAAAGGCAATTATGAAGGTCCGTGAAATATTAAAAAAACCACCAACTTATCCACGTAGTGTGTGGTGGTATACTGATGGAGTAAAAGGATTTGCATGTCAAGTAACTTATTGAGAATAAGTAGGTAGTCAACAGTCTGTCAAAGTCACATTCACTCAATAAAACGCCGGTGTTTTACGTTTAAGTAAATAATTCTAACTTAAGGTGACGGGTAGGGCCCACTAGCGACGCCAATCGATTTAATTTTTTAGCTAGTAAACCGGATCTATTTGAAATAATTTCGGGGTTATAAATCGATTGGCTTCGCTAGTGTACCCTACCCGTCACCTTAATTGAAAATTCGACATAGCACGTTCCTGAAATATGCAATGTTCTCTGTGATAGCACGTTTAAAAATACCCAATCACCTAGTAGATGGACCCAAGAAGGATATAGTTAACCTTCTTGGATGAACCTCAGTCTCATAGTACGACATCTTGCGGATTTTTTGCACGCGATAGCTGCCATTAAAATATTTATGTTTTTAACACGTTGCCTTGCCTATATGTGGTTAGAATATTTTAAATTGAGATTATTTTAAATTAAAACTTTTCTACGCTCAAACCTAATTATGAAAAAAAAAATATATTTAATTATTAGCTTCCTCTCAGATGAGAGCCCTAGGCGATACCGAATACCGAGTGCAATACTACTCTTTGCCGAGTGCTCTCGAACGAGTAGAGTAGAAATCCTTAGAATAGGGAATGACAAATCTGACTGCCACGAAGGTTATAGATAAGAATGGAGACAAATCTCCTAATACCTATTTGAAGACAAATGTTCTTTCTCGCTCCGTAGGTCACCCTTAGGGTGTCCATACAATTATAATTCATACTCGGGCATTGGACATATTCTTGTGTCCTCCGAATGAATACGCAAGGACATTAAAATGTATTTTTGTTGGTAGGATAAGGCATAGTTCGGTTACTTTATAAAATAAATCTTTATTGTAGAAATTGTAGTTTACAAAATATGCAGGTGTTAAATTATATAATAGTTCTCACAATTACCTGTTTAGGCTTACAATAGTCTATTTAATAAATAATTTAATGCTAATTAAATTTTGTTTGACATGCATTTCAATACTTTATAATTAATTACATAATGTAGTTATGTCTAAAATTACTATTAAATGTCAAAAGAGGAATGTCAACGAAATAATTAAGTCAGAATATTAAAATAGGATTAATTAATTAATTGCTCTCCTAGATCAAAATTTATTGAGATGTCAAATTTGAAATGAATATAAATGGAAATGGAAATATGTACACAACACCTTTGTTTTATATAAGGTCTTATGTCAGAAAGAATAAGCATTATTCTTATAATAGCTTTATTTCAATAAAAAAAACACGACAATATTAAATAAGAAATTGTTTAAAATGTTTAAATAATACTATTTTATATTTGTAATTTGGTGGTTTTGCAAAAATAAAAATCTATTTTATACCAGAAAATGTATTAAACAGCTTATAACACCTTTGTTTATTTTTTTTCATATAAGCACGTTATTCATTGAAGATGCAAAAGACATATTGTTTGATACTACCTTTTACTATTCCAAACGTAGTAATATAAATGATTTTTAAAAAATGTATCTGCTCATACCACATTTGAATCCTGAAATGTATGAATGTTTGTCAGATAACACATTTGTTAAGGTCTGGTTTTTGACACGTACACAAAATTGCGTGTTTTGAGCTCATTAGTCGATTTTATTATCACTTAAAACCTATGTTCATGCAAAAAAGTCGATTTTTCAGTTTTGTCAGATTACACATTTGTCCACTTACCCCTTCAATTACGTGATAACCCTATGCAAACATTGTTTTGTTATTGCAGTGTTACCCTTTTTTAGGGTATGGTAGTTACCACAACAATGGGGAAATTTATGAAAATTAAATTATAACAATTTAATTAGGTATTATTATTTAATGGGCCTAATGGACAACATTTCAAAATTGCTAAGCTCTGAAACAAAAAATACCAATTCTTTGTTTACTTTTCCGCTGCTCGAATATATATTTATTCATTTTTTATATTGCTTATTTACTGAGAAAAAAAATAAAAACTAAAAAACGTAAGATGACGTCATCGGACGGCAGAATGTAAAATATTTCTTTGCTTAGCACATTATAGTTTTAAATTTACGTAATGCCAAACTCATGACATGTAACTGTCAAAAAAAAAGACAAGTTGTCAACGTTGAATGTATGAATGACGTTGACAATGTTGACACTAGGATTATTTACCTTTGACAGTAGTACCTTTTTTTAATTAAAACAATGATAAGCAAAGGAATATCGCTATATTCAGCCGTCCGATGACGTCATTTGGCGCTTACGTCTATTTAGAATAAAAAGAATTTCAATAATTATTTTATGCATGAAAATGGACAAATTTTGAAAAAAGAAAAAATATGGGTCTGTTCATTTTATGTATACTTTCATATAAAAAAACAATATGGACATGTTAAAAATTTGAAATGTTGTCCATTATAATTTTAGTAACTATAAGAAAGTTTCGTGCAAAATGTTAGATATGAGATGGCAGCCCAAAAGCCCAATTCTCGGGCTCGTGACATTTCTTTTCATACGACATATATCACTGAAACATAGTTTTTTTGTATGATTTACAAGTGATATCCGCCATGTTTTCAAAATATCACGAGCATGAGAATTGGAGTCCAAGAGTTCCAACGTAATGTCATTATCTTAAATACCTACTTGTCTTTGAATGTACTTGAAACACTGAGATTGGTCTCCCTCCATTCTTATTATAACTTAACTAGCTATTTCATAGCTAGCCATTCCATTATTGAAAAGAAAGAAAAAGTCTAAGTGACATTGACTTTGTTTTTCTTGGTTTGTGACATTGACGGACGATAAATCAACCATGTGACATGACAAGACAACAACAACAACAACACAACATCTGATTCTTCCGGTGATTTAAACGATGGATTTATGCATTATAATAATATTTACAATTCCTTATTATAATTAACTAAAGATCCATCACCATTTCTATGTAATATTCAAATTATTATGAAATTCATAGGAATTAAGGTTAATATTTTAGTTCTTGGATTAATGTTTTATAACTTATTTGGTCAAAGCAATTGTATTATAAAATGATACTAATAACTGCAACGACTAGTAAAACGAGGTAAGTTAAAATACCAAATTTATTTCAATATGTTAATATTTTTATTATTTACATCTGATCCACAGATAACCTATATGTAGCAAATCTGAACGATTCTTGCTTGTGTTAACATTTGTTATTCTTTGTTAAATAGCCATAAAGAATGGAGAAAAGTTGCCAAAAGAGAGAGAAGAAAGAGAATACGAGTCCAGCAGGCTAGAGACAGAGGTAATATGAAACACAATATATTATGAAATAAAAACATCTAATAGCTCAGTGTGGCTAATTTTAATCTATCTAATTCGTTCAATATTGTTTTAATTAATATATTTTGTTCCAAATGCCTGTGATACAAGTTTTTTCTTAGTACATGTTAATAATAATATTTCTGTGTAAGTATAGTATGTTGACTATAGTATTATTTTGACAATATAAATTAGAATTATTACTTAGTAGCTATACATAAATTAGCTATTATTAAAAAATGTAAAAAAAGCTCTACCTCATTAACCCTAAGTTGGCCCGATGGGGTCCTTAATATTGTTCTAATGTTTTTGTAATATCTTATATCATCCCTGTACATTTATTAAATTATGGTACGGCAATAAACTATTGAGTATTTATGGTTAGGAAGTTGCGAGATGTTTGTAAAATTATCTCGCACATTCCGCACTCTGGCTGGAGGGCCTGCCATATCATATATTATGGATTGCCAACCCCTTAAAAATTAAACATTCCTTTTTGACGAACCTCATGCTACATGCCCCCATGGGAATCACTCCATTGTTTTCGTATTATTTGTATGGCTTTTATTTTAAATTGCTTCTAGATGCTGGTCAAAATAAGGAATCACATGAATATAAAAATTGGTTGAAAGAGCAACAAATTTTAGAAAATTTTGAATATGAACAAATTAAACAATCTAATTTTGTAGAAAATCAAAAGTGGCTTCATGCTGAAGAAATTGCCATAAAAAACTGGAATTCTCTTCAAGAGAAAAAAAAACAACTTCATGACCTACAGTTACAACGTGAAGCTAAACGTAAACTGGTATGTTCATTTTAACATGCTCACTGTGGAGCAAAATTTTACCAAACTCTGCTGGTGCATGACATAATCTAAAATAGGGGTAACCTATTATTAAAAATATTTGATTTAATTTACAATAGGGTATTTGACTAAGCTCGAGATATAACAAAATATAAATATTTTATTAAATTATAAATAATAATCATTCAAAGATTCATGGGCAAATCCAAAAGTATGGAATTATTAATAAATAATTATACCATTGAATAACCCATACAATTTGCACCAACTATTATAATAGAACCATTGACATAAACGAAACATTTGATATAGCTACCATACAAAATTCAAATGAAATGCATACAAAATACTTGCATGTGACGTCACATCTTAGTAGCCATTTGTATGGAGCGTTTTGGATTTGCCCAAAATAATGTGATTTTAAAGTTGTGATATCTCAGGTAGTTTAAATGAGAATCAAGTAATTCTTTTAACAATGTTTCTATCATTGAGAGGTCTTTTGATTACAAAAATAAATAAAAAAATAGTCAAAAACCATATTCAAACTTCAAAATTTTATTTGCAACAACTATTGTGTGGGAACTTTTACTAAAGTAGTTTAAATGAGAATCAAGTAATTCTTTTAACAATGTTTTTATCATTGAGAGGTCTTTTGATTACAAAAATAATTAAAAAAATAGTCAAATACCATATTCAAACTTCAAAATACTATTGTGTGGGAACTTTTACTAAAGGTTGACACATTAAAAAAAACCCGCAATGGGAATACACATCCTGCAATATAATATGGTATTTTTTATTAAAGGAATGGGAGATGGAACAAAGCCGTAAAAAAGAAGAGGAAGAGAAACTTAAAAAAATTGAAGAAGAAAAAAATGAGAGACAGTCAATATTTATGTCAAACTTAGAGCAATTCCTCTCAGGAGATTCAGCCGAGCCTCCCGCGGAATTACTATCGTCTAGACATACTAGACCGGCGACAGAACCATGCCCATTTTTCACGAAAACTGCTTGCTGTCGCTTTGGAGACCAATGCTCTAGAAATCATGAATATCCAAGCATTAGTAAGGTAACTACGTATGACCATGCAGAAAATCGTCACCACACAGATTTCAAATGTATTTAAAGCCCGCTCCATACTTATCCTGCAAATCACCGCTCGAATTTTTACGGAGCCTTTCGTCAATCTTTGTTTATATCCCAAAACTTAACAAATTATATTTTGTATTATTATTTATCCAAATGGCTTCACACAAAATACTACTAGGTACCTACCACAGTTAAAAAAAATTGAGATTCCTTGTGTCTAAGATTATAAAGCTTAATTTATATAATCAAAAGCGGCCTTGTTGTCAAATGACACAGACGAGCAACTATGCCCTATCTGTTTTGGAAACACTAAGTTTTCGTTTAGTTAAAGGTGGATTTATATTTATCTGACGTGTCGTGACGTGATGCGTCAGAACGGTATCGGTTTCATACATTTAGTATGGTAGCGTTCACACTAGTAATGCGTAATGTGTTGTGATGGCTTCTGTCGTGTCGTATCAGAAACGATCCCGGTTGCGTCAGAGCGGTGGGGCGGGGGAACGACGACGTCATGCACGTCAGACAAATGTGCAAGCGCCAGTGTTGTGTTGGGACGCGTCAGAGTGCTTTCGACAATCTGAAATACTGATGAAATTTTTCATCATCGTTTTCAAGCTCTTTAATGAGACAATGAAACTCGCCATTTATTTCTCTTTTTCTATTGAGTGGATGAATCCAATATCTTCTTCTCGTTCTTTCTTTTTTTAACAAAGTTGCCAATATCATAAATTGAGTATCTTCTTCATTATCTGAATCAGAATCGGATAACTCATGGGAGAACATTGAAAACGTGTTACCTTTCCTAGAGCTACAGCTGTACTGATTCAAAATATCGTCAGAAGGCGTCAGAACATGACATATAAATGTGAACACTAGCCATCACGTCACGACACGACACGTCACGACACGTCAGATAAATATAAATCCACCTTTAGGTACTTACATACCTAAGCGCCAATATCTAAACATTCTATGTCTCATTTATTACTGGCTATCTTTATATTATGTTAAGATACTACTTTGTTTGAATATCTTTTATTTATTTCAGGTTCTTTTAGCACCAAATTTCTTTGTTCACTTTGGATTGAATAATACAAATTCCAATGAATATGACACAGATTTAATGTTAGAATATGAAGATAGTGATACATATAAAGAGTTTTTGGATTTTTTTATGGATGTATTACCAGAATTTGAAAAATTTGGTAAAGTTACTCAATTTAAGGTTAGTAGTTTTTTCATTGTTTCCTCGAATAAATGTCAATAATACCTACTTATAACTGTGCCAAAAATAATTTATAAAAATTTTTGAAATCGGTTGTGTAGGTGTTCCCTCTTATTACAAAAAACTTCTCTGGTACCGGCTTTTATCCTTAGCTAGCAAGTTCATTTTTATTACGGTATAACGTCACACTAGCGTAGGCAATCGATTTTAAATTTTAGCTACAAAACCGGATTTATTTTAAACAATATCGGGGTTACAACTTTAATAAATAGTATAAGTGTTTGCCGAGAGGTTGTAACCATGAAATTGTTTAAAATAAATCCGGTTTAGTAGCTAAAAATTGAAATCGATTGGCATCGTTAGTGTGCCCAACCCGTCACCTTAAATTTCACGCTCCGTGCACCCGCGCGTAGTTTAGCGGAGGCCCTAATACAAAACGCAATCTAAACAAAGTTCCGGAATTAACTTCGTTGTAGCCCCTTTGTACGGCAATAATAACTTGAGATCGCGTTTTGTTATAAGGTATGTTTCTGATAGAATTGAATGTCATTTTACAGCTTTTTGTTGTTAAAGTTTTTTTGTATCTACTTAGGTTTGTAATAATTACGAAAAACATCTTCGAGGTAACACATACATTGAATACGCTGAATTACGGTGCGCCGTTGCAGCGTATCGCTCCCTGCATTCTCGCTGGTACGGGGGCAGGCAACTGTCGTTACAGTTCTGCCTGGTGGACTCATGGAACAGTGCAATATGTGGTAGGTACCTACTTTATTGTGTATTACCGCGATAGGATACCAACCACATTTGTGAAATTGATTTTAAATACACTCAGAAACACATCTTACCGCCCATAGCGTATTTTTCATACAAACTTTCATTTCAAGGTTCCATAAATTAGATTCATTCATTTGGGAAATCAAGAGTTTCTATGTTGAATGTTAGTTAAAAATACTGCAATAAACCTTTTTACTTCATAATATGGGTAGCAGATGTTATGACCGAATCAGGGTTTCCCTCTCTTTCACACGCGCTGTGTGTCTCCTTGGTTTGGATGCGACAGGTATATTCTCTTTCGTTACGGGACGGCTTTAAATTAAGCCACATCGTGATAATGGATTTGTTAAAATGTACTATAATGTTTCAGGTCTTGCATCAAGGAGACGTTGTCCCAAAGGTCATGCATGCAATTTCCTACATGTGTTTAGAAATCCAAACAACTTATTTAACAGTTACAGATCGGATGGATTAAGAGAATCAACAAGAAGGTATCTTTTTGCCCATTCATCATCTCATCTTAGCGTGTAATTCTCATTTGCTTCCAAAGCTTCGGAGCTCGGGGTATGCTTGGATCCAGGTTTCAGGAAATCTGGTAATTACAATAGAGCGAGTGCCGTGAGACCTTCGTAACCCTAAGGGCCTCCGCTAAACCTCGCGCGGGTGCACGCGCGTATGTCTGTATCGAAGATTTATCAGAGCAACGCTAATAACAGCCACCTGCGCTCCCTGCACCCGCGCATAGTTCAGCGGAGGCCCACAGAAGAGGAACTAGACAGAAGGTATCTTTTTTCTCAATGATATTTACTCAATTACTCAATGAAAAAAAATTAACATTGTAATACAATTTCTAGGAAAAATTCTACATCTGCTCGAAATTGGAGATGGTCCGAATCACCAGAAAGAGAAATATCAAAAAGGAGACATTCCAAAACTGCTGAAAGGAAGCACGCTTCAGAAAGTTCGCGTAGTAAACGCAAAGAACATGTAGAAAAACGTAAAAAAATATAAACTAATAAACTTCCTAGTAAATTGATAAACGTAAGCTTATTATTATCCGTAAGGATATTGTTATTTTCCGGTGACATTTCACATCGTTATTTAGGGGTTTCCATGCGACTTCCGCCATGTTATTTCATTTCGAAAATCATGACGTGTATATGTTACAGAAAACATCCTGTATAGAGAGACAATTCGTTTACTGGAATTACGTAGGTAATTGTTTTTCATTTCGTTCGTCTTCGTAGGGATCGTCCGCTAGATGTCACTGTGCATTTTTACATCACGCAAGAATTTGTGATTTTCGGTTTCTATAAGACCCCGCGGAAGCTTCGTTTGAAAACGTGCAACTCGGTAATTCTCGCTATGGTGATCAGTGCGTTATCGTGATCCGTATATCGTCTGTCTGCAAGATTGGCAACAAGCGGTAATCGCTTACGCTTCAATGACTAAGAAATTAGTCATTGTTACGCTTAGAGTATCTTTTGAATAGCATCTGTCATGTGGGTGTGTGTGATGCTTTATTAAAGATATAGTATACTTTTTAATGTTTATTCGCCGATCGCCGATCACTTTGCCAGTTATGGACCCTAATGATTCTTTTTAAGTTAGAAAGTAGATAGGCCCGGAATGGTACTATGATAAAGTTATCAGGATCTGATGATGGGATCCTGGAAAAATTAAGGGGAGCCTTCAAATGTTTAAGGCACACGTAATGTTTTTATATCTTTTTTCAAAACTCCAGCAGTATTTACGACTGATTGTATTAATTTTGTAGCTCTTCTAATGATAGAATGTCAACTCCCCAACAGGAGAGTACTCAAGAAAAGGTGTTTTTTTTTCGTAGAAAATTTCTTACATCCACATTTCTTCTCTGTGTGCGTTCCCGCATCGAGGGTCCACATTGGAATTTTAAGCTTTTGAATGTGTAAGGCTCTAGTGAAAGCTCACAAACGATTGTAAATTCAACCTCTTATTTGTAAAAGTCGGCACTTAAAAGTTACATTCGGTTAAATGTGAACCCTCAGTCGTGACTGACAGGTACCCATATGTTATAATCTAGTTAAAATACACAACTCCTGTAAATGACTTCTCTTAGTAAAAGATTTTGTAAACTATATTATAAAATGTCACCCGTCCTCCTGTTCACTCAGCAATAGAAAGCAGCAATCAGGGTGGTCCCTCAATCGATCGCGAAAAGTTCACATTAAGTGAGAACCACAATAATATTAAAATACGGGTGTGACAAAGAGTTAGTAAAAGTTCTTAAACCATTGTAAATTTAATCTTTAGTTTGTAAAGGAAACTATTCAAAAGTTATAATCGACTAAAGGTGATCCCTCAATTGAGTAGACTATAATAAAAATAAATCAATTTACGTTGCTTGTAGAAGCTAAACAGACGAATGCTGTAGACTATCATTTAGTATTTTTTACTAGCTATTACTTTACCGAACAGTATCAAAAATGTACTGTTTTATTTCAAATAAAAATCTAACTCCTGTGACGAAATACTACGGTCGAGGTGACCACACATTAGGACTTTTTAGTATGTATCACACTTCATAGCACGATGGCCCAGCAACCGAATTCGTCATCAGAGTCCTTCCGAATAATTATTAACGCATTCGCATAACGTATAGACGCAAATTAAGCTAATGTCCGTTACATTAATTATAAAATAGTTTTATGCGTATTGAAATGATTGCCAATACACATTTATCTTAAATAATCATTAAAGTTTATTTGACGTCCTTCTGAATGCGCCAGTTGGACTTAGTTACTCGGGTGGCGTCACCAGCCGATAACAAACAGGGTCACAATATAAAGCTTCCATAGGGCACACTAGCGACGCCAATCGATTTTTATTTTTAGCTACTAAACCGGATCTATTTATTAACCGGATTTAAACAATTTCAGGGTTACAACCTCTCGGCAATTACTTTTACTATTTATTAAATAACCATGCACAAATTTTGGGTCCAACGCGTACGCGAAAAATTTATTCACGCCAAAAGCGGGCACTTTAGTCATGAATCAATTTTTCGCGTACAAAAACGGACCCAACATTTAAATCATGGTTATTTAACAAATAAGTGTTTGCCGAGAGGCTGTAACCCCGAAATTGTTTAAAATAGATCCGGTTTAGTAGCTAAAAATCCAAATCGATTGGCGTTGCTATAGCCCTACCCGCCACCTTAATAGCAGCGTTTTACCCAGAAATAAAACGCATATTATAGTTGAGCCAAACTAATAAGCCACATTTGTAGTTTGTTAGTTTTAGTTTCATAGAGAGGTGACCTACTAAAAAACTTCAATTAAAGTTATTTAATAATGGATATGTACTTCAAACAAACGTGAATCGAATACCTAAAATATCTGTGCCTATAATAATGGAAAACAAGTTATTAGAACTTTTTATTCGGAGAAACGTGAATCTAAATTATTAAAAAAAAACCGGCCAAGTGCGAGTCGGGCTCGCGCACAAAGGGTTCCGTAGCAGCAAAGTCCAAAATTACAGTTAAATCAACCTATCTCAAAAACTATAAGAGATACTTTGATCAAACCAAAAATCGTTGAAAGAGTTAATTAGCATGCATCACCTCTATTTTTTTTAGAATTTTATACCCCGTAGTTATAAAAATAGAGGGGGGGGGACATACTTTTTACGACTTTGAGAGCTGATATCTCAAAAACCGTTCACTTTAAGAAAAATGTTTTTTAGAAAACTTTATATCATTTTAAAAGACCTTTCCATTGATACCCCACACGGGTATGTACATCGAAAAAAAAAATTTCATCCCTCAGTTACATGTATGGGGGGCCCCACCCCCAATTCTTTTTTTTACTATTTAGTGTCATATTTTTGTAGCGGTTCATACAACACATATTCCCATCAAATTTCATCACTGTAGTACTTATAGTTTCCGAGTAAATCGGCTGTGACAGACGGACAGACGGACAGACGGACAGACGGACATGACGAAACTATAAGGGTTCCGTTTTTGCCATTTTGGCTACGGAACCCTAAAAAGAGGAAAGTAGGTACTGATACTAGATATCGATCCGCGGCCAGTCTATTTCTTTTTCTTCGAAATCAAAGTGCTTGTGTACATTACATTTTTTTACACAAAGTTATTAAAGTTGTATGAACACCCTAAGGTTGACCTACGGAGCGAGAAATAATATTTGCCTGCAAATAGGTATTAGGAGATTTGTCTCCATTCTTATCTATAACCTTCCTATTTAGAACGGCATGTATAGGTACCTACACAATTATCTTCTTTGAGGGTAATTTTGAAATAGATATCATTAGAGGTGTCAAAAATAGGTCGTGGGTAGATATATCTTCAGAGGAATCTACTTAACAATTAAGACATTATTTTTACTTTAATTAAATAATAATTATAACTTAATAAATTACTTAGATAGACAGGGTGCTTTGTGAGTACGATGGAAAATATTGCTTCTAAAATTAAATGCTATATTCACAAAAATGATGAAGAAAAAATAATTGAGTTGTTGAGTTCTGGATTAGACCCAAACTTTGAAGGTGGATGGCCAATGAGATTAGCAGCAAGGAACGGTTGTTATTCCATTGTAAAAACTTTGCTTCACTTCGGAGCTAATCCACATTCTGTAAGCGAATCGGGTAAGTTAAGTTCTACCTTATAGTACAGAGCCCAATCAGGGTAAGATATGATTCGGCCACAGGTGTATATAATTACCTAAGTCTGATTTCATTTGTTTGGTACCTAAGTACACTTCGAAACGGTCTCTGTGGTTTTTGATCATTGTAAGTGAGGATCAAAAACTAAAACCGTCCTTGGTTTATACATATTTTTTTGAACATAGGTATATTATCTTTTCATTTTGAACATAAGTTATATTTAGGTACTTAGGTACAACTGTTTTGCTGGTAATTGTTAGAAATACTTTATATCTACACTGTTTCTTGTTAAAAAAGTTATCTTGCAGGAGCATCAACCTTGCAGTTAGCTGTATATTCTGAAGAGGAATGGCTGAATGGTGAATGGGATTTTTTACTTTCTTGTTGCGACTCTTCACAGTTAGCTGATGGGGCAGCAGTGGCTGTAATATTTCAGAACACAGCCGCTTTAGAAAAAATATTGGAAACAGGCCGCTGTAACACAAACATACCGACTACCTTGACAGGTTAGTCTCTCTGTTAAGTATCTAGGTACTACTTACCTACCTGTAGTAGCAGCTGTACGTACAGCCACACATCGTACTATACAAAACTGTCTAATTTATTCAGTCGATTCTCACCTTAACGTCAAACACGTTCGATTCAATATCAATTGAAGAATTTTGACAGATTGTAGTAATCTGATGTGTGGCTGTCTGTACCTACCTATCTGTTAGCTATTTGTAGAAATCATCATCATCAGCCTAATTCGTCCACTGCTGTACTTATGGCATGACTGACCGGATGGCGAAATTGGTAGTGACCCTGCCTCTTACGCCAAAGGTCGTGGGTTCGATCCCTACCCTGGACAAACATTCGTGCGATCAACACTTGTGTTTGTTCAGTGTCTGGGTGTGTTAAGTATATAGTTGCCTGATATCTGTAACACAAGTGCTTAAGCTACTTAGTACGGAATCAGGTCAATGTATGAGATGTTGTGAGAATTATTATATTATATTATGGCACGCCACGTAACTCGGTTAGGGTCCTAGTAGATATTATTGGGGCCCTTATACTTAGGTGGATATGTGGAGACCAATTCTCATAACGTTATATTTTGTCATCATACGATATAAGTATGTCGGAAAACATATTTTTTATGTTGGATGAGATTCTTTGTCGACGGCGCTGCTGATTAATACAAGCGCTGTTTCTAACTAAACCAACCACAGATTCTTCTAGATAAATCGTTACTTACCTGTACACAATGTGGTAGGTACGGTCAGCATCAAAAGTAGCTTTACACTTTAGTACCATGTCCAAGTAACATTTTTACGAACCCCTTGGAAACTGCCTATAAGAGGCAGAACAGTTATTTTGACATGGTACTAAAATGTTAAGCTACTTTTGATGCTGACCGTACCTACTTATGCAATGCCCTTACAGGGCGCTACATTGTACTTTTAAAACACCTATGTAAGTACTATAATATTATTTTATAAGAATCTGTACTCCAATGTGGCATGCAATAAACGATTATGATTATGATTACTTAATTTTCTCAAACCTACTTTTAGGTAAAACTGTAGAACAATTAGCCAAAGGATATAAGTTGCAAATTCGACAAACTGCTACGTTGGAAACTGAAAGACATGTTACCCCTATTCATTCCCCTAGGAATCTTGGACTACGTCGCACAGTAAGTGGTTTGTTGTTTATTCATGTTGGTAAGCTTTAAGTTTTGACTTTTGTCTTTTTCGAAACTTGTGCGCGTTGTGTTACATGTGTGCACAATTCGAAATAAAATATCAGAAAAAGGTATTGGAGTCATTGATACAGAGGATAGAAAAAACATTGGAAACTATCTTATATCCTTAAGTTAGCATGTTATCCCACTAGCGAAGCCAATTGATTTTAATTATTATTAACTAGATAACCGGATCTATTTTTGATAATTTCAGAGCTCCAGCCTCTCTGCAAACACCTATACTATTTATTTAATACATAAAGTTAACTACACTTCTGGACACATCTATTGGCCCGCCTTGCATTTTCAGTTTCGTTTGGTCGTAGGTAAAATTGTATATCAAGTCAAGCAAAAAGTTTTTATGCAGTTTTGGACCTGGCACATACATCATTTGATCCAACAGTCTTTTTTTTTAATTTGGAACATAGAATTTAAAGAAATAAAAGACAATATGGAGCCTGTTTGTTGATCTCAAACAATCGAATACTTACTAAGAAAACTTGATTTTATTGGTTTACATTTGATTTCATTCTTGAAAGTGAGATTGATCTCTTTGGTTTTGCAACAAACATTTCTTATCCTTAACATTAAGGATACGTTCTATCAATAATCTATGGATACATTCGCCTGAAGTCGCCGCCCAAGCTGTGGCACTTATCCAGTCCGGACACAGCCAAAGAAATGTGAGTGCTCAACTAAATTTAAGTCGATCTACGGTCCGAAATGTTTATTGGTAGTGCCTAGACACTGGGGGCTTTGTTCGTCGCCAAGGAAAACCCACGATTTCGGGTTACCTACAACTGAAAGGCATGATCGATTCATCATGACGACCAGCTTGAGAAATCTTCACCTTACCTCCATTGAGATACAAAAACCAACTTCGCGACTTCCACGGAGTATATGTGAGAGCTCGAACTGTTCGGTGAAGGTTAAAAGAACGCGATATGGTACCACACAAGCCAGCTAATGGCCCCAAACTAACGCGAGCCCACCGAACAGCGCGCCTTCATTTAAATTGGAGCCGTGTACTATTTTCTGATGAGTCTAAAATTATGTTACATGGCAATGATGGAAGGAAGAAGGTCTGCCGATGTAAGGGAGAGCATTTCGCACAATGCTGCTTTGAAGAGAGGGTTGCTTATGGCGGTGGCCGTCTGGGGCGGTATATCCGCGAGCGGCAAAACTAAACTTGAAGTTGTTACGGGACCACGGCTGCCAAGATCAAATGCTGAAAGGTACATTCGTGAGTGTTTAGAACCTTACGTGATGCCATACGCGGACTATGTGGGCCCAAATTTGCATTCTCATGCATAAAAAATCCTTTTTATGCATGACAATGCAAGAGCAAACACAGCCAGCATCGTCAGGGAATATCTTCGGGATGTGAACATCACAGTTATGGATTGGCCAGCCAGAAACCCAGACATGAACCCCATTGAGCACATGTGAGACGAGCTAAAAGGATGTGTTAGGGCTCGTCAGCCAGTTGCCCAGACGATACAGGAGTTGAAAACTGCCATAGAATAAGAATGGGAGATGATCCCTGAAAATTTAATAGAGCGGTTGATAAACTCTATGCCTAATCGTATGAGAGCTGTGGTAGATGCCCCCGGAGGCAACACGCGTTATAACATTAAACTTTCATTTGATAAAACATGTTTTTTATTCAAAAATCGACTGCCTTTATCAAGGCGCATACCCGACTTATAAGGCGTAGCTCTATGTTGTGTGGTATTCTGAATTCAAATTTAAAACAATATGATCGAAAAAGATGGTAAAATGTATCAGGTTTAAATCTGCATCAATAGTTTTTGTTCTTTCTAGCAGTCATACTTCAGTAGGGGCCATCGAAACCAATAGATGTGTCCAGAAGTGTATTTGGTCTGCTTTTTTGTACTAGAATTTTGGATTACCGCCATTGGCCGCTCTTGGCGTGAATGTTTTTTTAATACAAAAACAGACCAAACATTTATGCCTAGTTAATAAATAATTACCTAGTAGTAACTATGTTTTTTTATTGTGCTTATGTCCCCCGGGAATCGAACCGAAAAAAAATTTTAAATTAATATTGCCTATTTTATTCCACTAATCGATGGTAATTATTAAGTAGGATATTATTTCTTTAAGAAATCTTAGGTCATACACTCTTATTTCGTGTAAGATATCCATAATATCGAATATTGAAGTAAAATGTTCTAACTTACGGATTTAAGGTAGTTTAGTAGTATTTTTTCCATCCTGTGTAACTCCAGTGAGTATTACCTAAGCTATTACCCCATTATAAATGAAGTGAAAGTTAACCCTTTTTATTGTTCTCCCAGGGGAAATGCATTTGACCCTTATTTTTACCTTGTCTAAGTATTTGTATCTGATTGAACAGTGTGCTAGGTGCATGATGTGCTCGTGATTTGATTCGAACGAACGATTAGAATATTTCGCTTTGAACTTTCGCGGTGAACTAATATCCTACCTAAGTCACTGGTGCAAGATGAAATAGGTACATATTTCGAAAGGAGAGGGAGTACTTACCTACTTCCTAATCAGATATTTCTGGAAACTTTTACTTAGGTAATAAGTATGTGTGTAGGTTTTTATAGATACCGTTTTAAATTGGTTCTACCGATTTCAATTCACAGGGCACAAGGAATTGCTTATCACCCAGACAACAGCAGACGCATAGAAACCTGTCTCCATCTGTAGCCAGATTTTTCGATCAAACTGCGACTCAGACAACGCTAACGTCACCCAGAAATACCTTGATGGCATATTCGCCTACGGAAGAACGTATTTTAACCGAATAACAGGAACCTACGTTATTACCTTGATTTGAACTGACGATTGGAAAACTTTTAGATTATGACTAAAATTTAAATTATGACTAAAACCAACATATTAATGAAAATTAATTTAATTACCTTATCGATATCTACCTATTGAATTTCACATTAGTTTTTTAATAAATTGCCAATAAGTAAACCAATGACTAAATCGTTTTTATTTGTTTTTATATTTTATACATACTTCATCCTCATTTTTTTAAGAATTAAATCGCTTGAGTAGGTGTACACAAACTTATCGCTTGCGTGTCCAGCATTTTATCATTGAGCTCCTGCGAAAACATGAATAAATAACCAATTTGATATGTATTTAATTGGTTATAGACCAGCCTCTTTCATAAAACACTTAAGTACCTATGAAGGTACTTCAGTGTTTTATGAAAGAGGCATGAGGCAGGTCTTTGCCCCCAAATGCCTACATTACATGTAGGATGCTGTGGTTCAGTGGCGTAGCGTACCTTGTCGGGGCCACGGTTAAAAAAAATTTTGGAGGCCCTTGTATTGGGGTAAAGATTTTTCACAAAAGGAAAAAAATATTATGAAGAAAAATATTTATCATAACATAATTTAACCATTTTACAAATAAAAAGTTTTGATCATTTGAACGCACGCTTAGGCGGGAAAAAAAGTTATTGCTTTATAGAATTTTGTCATTTGTAAAATAAATTAGAAAGTTTTTATTTTTTTTCCTTACACACTTTGGGGGCCCCGTATAATTGATACGGCAGATACGGCGGTAGCTACGCCCCTGCTGTGGTTTTATGTAAATAAATACTAGGTTGATCACAAAATTACCATCTATAAAATTAAAATAGACGTACACTATCCACGCTTCGGCATGAATGGGCCGGCTCGACCGGAGAGATACCACGGCCTGACAGAAAACCGGCGTGAAGCAGCAGTTTTTTTCTTTAGACATCATCATTGTGCTGTGTTTGATGCGCTTCATGAGCTTCAGCATTGTGCTGTGTTTCGCTGCGTGAGTGTGGGTACCGGAGGCCCAAGTGAGGTTTAAAGGTTAGCAGCGCACTTGTGGCTCCACTGGTGTCGCGGGTCTCCATGGGCGGAGGCAATCGCTTACCATCAGGTGATCCGTCTGCCACTAATCACATAAAAAAAAGTTGGGTACTTAGGTCTTTCTCTGTACCTACCTGTTCCAAACTAAAGTGATGGATTTCAAGAGGCACTCCTAGTACTTGAGGCATCTTGTTCTTTAAAGTCGAGGTAAATTTTAATAGTACAGCTTTCTGTAATAAATAAAATGGGATAAAATAAAAATATGTTCCTAATCACCAAAATATTTTAGCTGAATATAGAAAAAACAATGTGAAAGAGAAATAGGTACAGGACGTACCGCATTAGGTTTCGGCATCGGAGTGACCACTGGAAAGTTTCTGGTTACACAAATTTTAGGATAGGTCAAAGGCTCTCCTCTCCAAAATCTGACTTGACAATAATTAACACTGTCTTCTTCAGGAAGTCTGTAGCCGTGCTGTTGGAAATATGTTCTACCTTATTATAAATGGAGATCTAAAGTCATAACAGTATAAAAGCTCATGTCATTCCGTTTAAACACGCACGGAATAAAGCATTAGTCAGCGCAAAGAGGATTAAGGAGGATTAAATTTTATATTACGTGAGAATCTGATGAAGTTATTGAGATTGTAGTTCCTAACAAGCGACCTAGCCCATCGAGCAACACGGTTGGGTTATACCTACCTACTCCTGTGTTGGTCGAAGTTTCTACCTAAACAAACTTAAGGCTGTCTAAACAGTTCAAGCTATACAAAACTGTCAAATTTCCTCAATCGATTTCGAACTCAATGCGTAGCAATAGGTATAAGGTTTATAATCGAATGAAGAAATTTGACAGTTTTGTATACCTTGATGTGTCCGCCACTGTACATTATTTACCTAAACCACTAAACAATATAGGACTAGGATCCGGCTCGCTAGACCAATCTACGGGACGCGTGTGCGAGTCTGGTGGCTTAAGGTAAATGACGGGTAGGCAAACAAATGTTGGGTCCGTTTTTGTATGCGAAAAATTTATTACCGCCAAAAGCGGCCACTTTTAGCGTAACCCCGAATTGTTTAAAATAAATCCGGTTAAATAGCTAAAAATGAAAATCGATTGGCGTCGCTAGTGTGCCCTACCCGTCACTTTAATTTGAAGCCGTCTCGTAACGAACGAGAAAATACCCGTCGTATCCATACAAAGGGGACACACAGCGCGCGTGAAAGAGAGTGAAACTCCAATTCGGTCGTAACGTCTGCTTTAAATTAGGCCCCCTTGCTCGAAGGACGAGAGTCGAGCTCTTTGATCCAACCTGCCAGTGACAACTCGAGTGTGCTCACATGTCCGCGCCGCGTAGGTATACCGTATTACGCACACACCTTATGTATAAAAATCTGTCAAAATATATGGACAATATTTACCAACTTAGGTATTTATGTCCTCATCTTAGCGGGTTCTGTTGTAATTACCCAGTTGCGTCCAAACTGTAGTACCAACTGGATCACGGTTGCACGTTCAGAATCATTAAGTATCTACTTATCTCAAATAATTTTGATACTTATCCATTTTGAAAAACTATCCGAGCGAGGTTATCTACTTTCCTTCCTATTACGTATTTATTATACGTATTATGCACGGTAAGCCACGCATCAATGTATGCAAATCTGTTAAATTTCTTCAGTCGATCAAACACGTTCGGTTCAATATCAATTGAGGATTTTTTTAGATTGTAGTAAACTGATGGGTTATAACTGTACCTACATATAAATATTATTTTAACTCACAATATTCTTCCAGTGTCGACGGATTTCTTTGTATGTCCTAAATAGTCCTGAACTTGGAAAAGTTGTCAAGCAATCTTCTAAAACAGCTTTGTTGAGGCTAAAAATAAAACCGTTATGTGGTAAGTGGCAGTGGTGCCATAATTTATTATCATGACTTTAATTATACCGACTTTGGTTTAAAATTCATAATGCCACACTGTAAAGACAATGTAAAAATACAATAAGTAGTGCTTAATAATACAATACCTGGGTAAAACTCTAACCCATTCTCCAGGCGCGAAATCATTATCTGATCTAATCAAATTTATTTTCATTGGTTTTAATCGTATAATAGTAGATTCGTCTGAAATTAATAACAGTATGTAGGTTATTATTATTATAAATAACTAGTTTTTGTTTCTCCAAAGTGAACCAAAAGAAACCGACTGAGATGCCGTGATGTGTCCACGGAACAAGGCCCGCGGCAAAACACCTAGTTATATGTTGGCTTTTAAACATAAAACTCAAAATTTAATGTCAATGGCGAGGCGACTGAAGCGCGCTTTTCACGGGACCTCATTGGTGGAGTGGACCCTAGAGTCCAACATAGTTCTACTATGTGAGTGTAGAGAAGACAAGATTCGTACCTACAGCACATAGGTACATTGTATACATACTGAGCACGAAGTGGTTGTGTACCTAGTTAGTATCTAACATGGACAATGCTATGTAGGTAGATACCTAAATCCTTGTTTAGTTTAATCTTGATACCAAACTAATATTATAAATTATAATAAGGCGAAGATATATGTGTGTGTGTTTTACTTCTTCACATTCAAACGACTGGACCAAGATAGATTAAATTTGGTATGCAGGAATTAAAATAATAGAATAAATAGGAAATAATAGCCTATATGTTAATCCGGGGTGTCGGATTAACATATAGGCTACTATATAATATTATGATTATGTATGAATATGAAAGACGTCGTCGAGACTGATCTGCGAGAACTTGAGGTCAATGACTGCTAAGAAGATGTGCAGTATCAACCAACGTGACGCTTTCTTGTTTCGTAGGCCAAGACTCGTTTCGGGTCGTTGAGCTAACGGAATATGTAAGTAAATAGGTGGTACCGCATCTTTACAACACTTACTATTCGTTATAATTTGGTATCTCACTCCTTCCTGTGGTCCTCTTGCAGTCAAGAAATCTCTATTATTGACAAAATAGTTCGTTCCAAGAGCGTTCCACATAGGAGCGAGTTTCGCTGTTAAAGTGTATTCAAAGCACATCTGATACATATCAAGTGTAGTTTCAAATATTGGACCCTCCTGTAATTTAATAACTGAAAATTATCTTCTTAAAAACTTATAAATTATATTCGCTAGTTACCTACTTACTATTTTATAACGTAGTGATTACTTGCTCAAGTGTTTACAATTTTCATTCATACACAACGTGTCACGAAAAAAAGCATATCTTATACGAGTATACCTACTTTTTGAAGTCAGCCCCAGCCTGATAGATAGGTAAATATTGAGTAGTTAAAACTTACTTGAACTAAGGAAAATTTCAATAACAAAGAATTTAGTTTGTCATAATCTTCACCCATCTTGTTAAAAATTACATGTACTTTCTTCAAATCATTCTTATCCGGACAAGCCAAAATGGTAGAGCTCGAAAATATAATCATTCTATAATAAAATAAAACATGAAAAAAATAACGTCATACTTAAATTAGGTACTGTCGTCCACACATCGAGTTTAGAATGGGGAATGTTCCGGGCGGCTGTTCGGCCTTATTCCAGCTGCAATTTTTCTCCACCGTAGGTACATCTAATGTTGCTTATCGATAGTTCACTATGGCCGTGTGGTCCCGGCAGAGTAGAATAGGCCACCCTCACTCTTACCGAGGTGTCGTAAAAGGCGACTAAGGTAAAGCTGCTGGCATGATCATCAGCACCCAGAGAAGGAAAACTCTGCATTTATATCTAAACCCTCGCCAACCCGTCTGCCAAACGTGGTGAGTATGGCAATTACCCCTCATGTGTTTGAGGGAGGCCCGTGCCCCAGCAGTGGGGACTTAAATGGGCTGATGATGATGAGTCCACTATAGTCATCGATAGACTATCGTTAGTAAAAGTAAAAATAATAATATCGATAGTATTTATTTTATCAATAGTATCGATACAATTGATAGTATCCATAGTAAAATTCGATCAATACTATTGATAACGCTGAAACTATCGATACTATCGATTATCTAACTAGCGATAGTAACCGATACCTACTACTAGTATTATAATATCTGTGCCGATACTATCGATAGTATCGGACACATTTAATCAGGCAGCAATACTATTGAAACATAGCTGACTATCGATAGTATCGATCGATAGCTTTTGATTAATTCTGTTAGGAGACACAATACTATCGACAGTATTGGCGTTATCAATTGATCAAATTTTACTATCGATAGTTTTGACTAATAGCAATACTATCGAGTCTGAATGATTTTCGAGGTCAACTATCGATAGTTCCGCAACTGTAAAGGGTGTACTCCTTTCTTAAGAGCCAGCAACGCATATGTGATACCTCAGGTGTTGCAGATGTCCATGGGCGGCGGTGATCACTTTCCATCAGGTGTGCCGTCTGCTCGTTTGTCCGCTATAATGTAAAAAAAAAAAAACTGAATCACGTCATGTCAGAATTCAGATCGCCAAATTCCATCCACATCACTTGGATGGATTTATTATCGACTACACTGCGTTTCTCACGTCATTTCCTACCGCGCACAGTAAAGCTATGAACCAGCTGTCATCGGTGGTGTTTCCGAACAGATACGACCAGGTGACCCTCAAGAAAAGGGCTTATTCCTTCCACGCGTTATGTAATAACTCGGATATTGCAGATATAAATGGGTGGCGGTAATCACTCACCACAGGTATGCCGCCTGCTCGTTCGCTATTACATGGCTATAATGTAAAAAAAAACACATCGGTTGCTATAAGCTGTCTATATAAATAAATATATTTGACCAATCTAAAGGTGATGAGAATCAAATGACAGATTCGTACGTACAGCCAACATTATTTGTAAGTTCCATATCAATTGAGGACTTTTGACCGATTATAATAATCAGGTTATTATAATCGGTCAAAAGTCCTCAATTGATATGGAACTTACAAATAATGTTTATCTCAGTTTCTCTACTCAAAGATGAGAATCGACTGAAGAAATTTGACAGTTTTGTGTACTTTGATGTCTGGCTGTACGTGAGCTGTCTATACTTATAACTTTTTACATTGAAGTCTAGTTGTCCGTACATAATCTACAATTAAAAAATACACCTACATATTTAAATACGTAATTTATGTCGGTTTACATACCTAGTATAGATACGTTTATTAACTTGTAGGCAGGTACCTACTTCGATGCTGGTTAAAACACATACCTGCACTTGAGAATTTTCCAATGATAATCAGAAGGAGCTGACCTATCATGTTTATCTGTAAGATTTGCTACAGCCGTAATGTATCCCAACATTTTAAAATTTGGATTATTAACAATACATTCATAATCCATAGAGATTTCGTTTAACTTCGGAAGGAAAGTAAGAAATGTAACAGCTTCTAAAACCTTTCTGTTGCTTTCTGTAGAAACACAAACTAAATAGAAGATACTGTGTAGAAAATATAACTCCAGATTCTGAAATTGCTGCGTGCTGCTGCTGGTGTGTCTATCTATACTCTATGCATTTTGGCGCCCAAACATAATAGTTTTGGCGCCTAAAATAGAATAAGCGCGCCACGGAAGAAGTCCCGCGGCAAAACAGGGAACTAAAATATTAGATTCCTTGTGTCAATGGACATAAAGCTCGAATTTTAATGTTGATGGTAACTGAAGCGCGCTTTCACAGGACATCTTTCGTGACGCGGACTCTTCTAAGTTAGAAGTTCTAACGTATAAATGTGATGTTATGAAATAAAAAAGGCATTGGTCGCAGCCGTGGCTGGCAGACCCCCCACCATGAGGACCGACAATCGGGTAAAGGGCGCGGGAATATCTTTGATGCGATACACAGGAGCGATTTGTGTGGAGAACATTGGGGGAGGAATATGTCCAGATTGTCCAGCCACAGATTTAATAATAGTATGTCTACCAGTGTGCCACTATTGGCTGATATTATGATAATGTTGATGTTTGCGCAGAAGCTGAATTTATGAGGGGTAAAAAAATATTTAAAGAGATTTTATATAAAATGTGTATTCATATTAATTTACAATACTTAACATTAAAAAGCCATTAATTGTAATCAAGATTAGGATAATTTATAATAATAACATAAGAATATCTAATAAGTGTTTTAAACCAATAAATTAACACTAGCCTTTACATAAATGAAAGTTACCCAATCAAAATAAAACGCAAAATTGAATTACATCAATGATAAATTCCTAGATCATGGTTTTCTAAAACATGTCCCCCGACTTTAAAGAACACGAAAATTCCTTTCTAATCTCAACATAATTATGATATAGGTAGGTGTCTACCTATGATCAGTGGCGTAGCTGGAGAGGGGGGCACCTCGGAGACACCAGACAAATTTAGTCTATTCGACAAAAGATACCACCGTCACGAGTATGCTATCCACCTACTGGGGTGACTAAACTCAAAGGCTCCTTACTGGATGAAGAACAATTTATGATGTTAAATCGTAACACCTATCAAGATTTCATTGTTATATTAACATCTGAAAAAATACCTTAATCTAAATTTTTAACCAGTCTTCAAGTTTTGAATATTATTATGTAATAAATGAACATTATACTATTCTGTCTGTACCAAATGAAATACACGAGCGGCGGGTCGGGAAAGTCATGTCTGACACATAATTAGGGTAAATACTCGTACAACCCGTGCGGATAAAGAATGGGATCAGAAATGGCGGCGCATCTATTCACTTCTCGCTCGCACACTATTTGCGTCTGTACTCGCACTCGTGGGGTGCGAGTATAGACGCAAATAGTGCGCGAGCGAGCAGTGAATAGATGCGCCGCCATTTCTGATCCAATTCTTTATCCGCACGGGTTGTACATACATAATTAGGTACACGACGTGGCAAATAAGTTTGGCGGATACATTGAGTGCGCAGAAATCAATAAAATTATACGCCGAGCACTAAACTTACGTGCGGCGGTCTGTACCAACCACTGTTTTGCATGTTTTGTCGAATAACCCATATTTTAGATAGTTACAAAAAGAACCAAAGGCATTCATTAGTATACCTTTTATAAATAAAATAATCAATATTGATTGGAAAGATAGAGGGCAAACATATACATACCTAGTTATAATGTAGGTTTACCCTCTATATTTCCATTGCTTCTGGTAAGTAGCTACTGGGTATTTTGCACGTATTTATGTTAAATTCAATAAATACAAATAATACCTTAATCTTTTGTATGTGAAATTTAGCTTTCAAAGACATTTCCAATTATTGCTTGTGAGAGCTGTCACTAAGCTGATAATAGATTTTTTTGTAGACAATAGATTAGTGTGTTAGTGGATATCAGTGTAGCTTTAATTTGGATGTTCAAGTTGATCTCGAGCTTTACGCAATACTCCTTGAGTCTTGTGAATCTCGCGGCAGATAGCGCGTTGCACACTCCTCTTCCTCATATTAGCTGCATTTAATTGTGATAATGTTTCTGCCAATGTTGCTTTTGTTCTGGCAAGTTTTTGTTTTAACGTCATATTTTCTTCGTATAGAGAACCTGAAAAATATTTATAAATATTAATATAGGAAATGATGAGAAGTATGTAAGAAAAGGGTCTTTTCGTTTTGAAAAATAATCTCTTCCACGTCCTAAATTCATCGTTTTCTAGGAAAAATAATAAATAAAAGCGATCGCTCTTATTTATTATTTTCTAAAATAACCACAATAAACTATTAAAATATACGATAAGTCCGCATTTTGTTTGTTTTTCTGTGGTTTATATCTTAAGTTGGTTTTCTTTCAATTAAAGAATATAAAATATAACTTACGAGGTGACAGAGAAACAGCATCATTTTGTTCAAGGCTTGATAGCCTATCACTGTCGATGCCTTGATCAGGAGATGTAGGCCTCTCGTCCTCCAGTGGAAGACCTTCGTGAACCACAGCCACTTTCATGTTAGCGTCCATTGCCACTTTGCGAGTCATCTCAATCTCTAACCGAGTATTAATTTCTAAAGTTGAAGCCAATTTCTCCCGCGTTTCTTCCAGTTCCCTTTCAACTCGTAATCTATCGTGTTGCGCGCGAGCGCGCTCTAGAGCGGCCTGCGACGCTTGCACGGTCGCCTCGTCCGCGGCTCGTCTCAGCGATCTCTCTGTTTCCAAATAAGTAGACTCCATTTCTTGTCTTTCTAATCGACATTTTTCTACAAGTTGAACTGATTCAGATAATTTTCCGTCCAGGTCCTTGATTTTAGATTCCATCGATAATATTTTGTTGGCCATAACTTCCAAATTTGTACTAGCTTCTACAAGGTTTGACCGTTCAGTAGCTAGGCTAATTTTTAATTCATCTCTTTCAAGTATAAGCTCGTTGATTTGCTTCATAGCAAAATCTAATTTACTTTTAAGATCGTTAATTTCATCTCCAAGTTGTTCATTTCTCTTTGTCAGTTGGTTAATTTCTTCAAACAAAAGAGTTTCATTAACGTTCTTATTATCTTCGGACCGTGAGCCGTATGATACTCGCGATCGCCTCGAACGGAATTTATTCATTTCAGAAGCAGTTTCCGCTGCAGCGACTCCGGTATCGCAAAGACCAACACGCGCAAGCGAAACATTTCTGTCAGGCTCTGACCAGCACTCCGATTCAGACATGACATCTGCTTGAGGAAATGGCTTTATAGGTTTCCTAATAGAGTATCTGTTATTGTCATCGCTGCACATCATATGGTGTCCGAACATCATTGTCAAGTCTTCTATTCTTAATGTGTGTGATATGTCTAAGTTACTTTCATCCATTGTAAAATCTTCTGGTGCCATAGACTCATCTAATTTAAGTCCTACAGGAAGAGCCAAGCTCTGCTCTAGTATACTTTCCGCCAACTTTTTCTTGTCTTCGCCTAACACGCATCTGTAGACAAAATAGAATCATATTTTAATAGGTATGTCATATATTGTAAAATTTCTAGAAATATATTGAAGTTCTCAACTAAATGTATAAAATATAATTTGTTTAACCTATAAATTCCGCGTCGACGAAATCGAGACTCGGACTCAGAATGCCTTGCGATGCAGTGCTGCACTTCATAAAGTGTTAGTGTCTAAGCTTCTCAGCAGAAGGACAAAAATTACTATTTACAAGACCGTCATAAGACCTATTTTGATGTACGGCTGTGAAGCTTGGCACTGACACTAAAAGAAGAAAATAAACTTCTGGTCACAGAACGGAAAAATGTTCGGTCCTAAACAGGAAGCAGATGGCAGTTGGAGGATCCTAAAAAATGCCGAGGTTGAAGAGCTGATGGCGAGCCCTAACATAATGGGAGAGACGAAGGCACATAGACTTCGATGGCTCGGCCACGTTGAAAGAATGGTATCAGATCGGGGCGCCAAAAGGGAATGGCGGCATCTCGTATCGGAGGCCAAGACTCATTTTGCATCGTTGAGCCATCGGAGTAAGTAAGTAAGTAAGTAAGTATAAATAAGCCAACTAAAATTTTAAGCGAAGTATATAGATAGAAGCATAGAGATACACCTTAAATTACTTACTTATGTGACAAAAGTTTGTCCAGGAAATAAGCTAAACCTTGTAACCGTCTTGTCAACAATTGTTGCAGATTTCTGAAAATATGGAATAATATTAATAAAAATTAATAAATTCACGTAAAAGTTTTTCGCAACATAATTCGAGATTAGGTTTTTACCCAGTAGTATCCTCATTTTCCACATTTTCAACGTGTTTTTGCAATTCTCTCACTTTATTTTCTAAATCTTTAATATGATCATCTTTGCATTTTAAAATTTCCTCATATTTTTCCATTTGAGAATCGCTTACATGAGCGTATGCTAGCTCCTTGTTCTAAAAATAACAACGCAGTTTTAATTAATCATATACACATAGCACATAAATATTTATCTTATTAAGAAAATTATATTTTTTTGTTTATGTCACTCGCGAGCAACCTATTTGACTCAGGACTTGTTCTCAGGACCTACAAACTATCACATTGCACAGTGTTTCCTGAAGTCTCAAATTCGGACATCCCCTTTTTTTAAAGCATTGGAAAGCCTTTACTGTTACAAATGCAAAGCAAGAACTCCCGTGTTTCAATTTCGCTTAGTTACCGAGTAATATTTTTTTGAAATTGGATAATTTTTGAACCCGGTAAAGCGAAATTTGCCGTGTGGTCCCCGGCAGAGTAGAATAGGCCACCCTCACTCTTACCGAGGTGTCGTAAAAGGCGACTAAGGTAAAGCTGCTGGCATAATCATCAGCACCCAGAGAAGGAAAACTCTGCATTTAGTTCAAAACCCTCGCCAACCCGTCTGACAAGCGTGGTGAGTGTGGCAATTACCCCTCATGTGATTGAGGGAGGCCCGTGCCCCAGGAGTGGGGACTTAAATGGGCTGATGATGATGAAAGCGAAATTTATTTTTTATTAAAAAAGGGTATGTGCTAGAAAACTCTTTGCTTTTGTAGTATTTAGGGGACTATAAACTACAAATTTTAAATACATTTTTAAACTCATAGAGGGTGTAATTTTAATTTTAAAGAAAAAAATTAAGGAAAAAAAAGCGTAAATATTTAATTTTGTTATAAATACACTATTTATAAGTTTGAAAATATATTCAAAATATTTGTAGTTTAAAGTCCCCTTTTTTAATAAAAAATAAATTTCGATTTACCGATATGTTAAAAATATCAAATTTCAAAAATTTATTACTCGCTAACTAAGCGGAATTGAAACACGGTTCCTGCCTTGCACTTATAATACTTAAAAAACAGGGGGATGTACGATTTTGAGGCTTTAGGAAACACTGTGCATTGCTAACATCAAAGATGCCAGTTTCATACATTTAACCCTCTTTTTACCCCCTTAAAGCTAAATATGATATAACGATTTCATTGTTATTATGTTAGAAGTCCCCAAATATCGATTTTCAAAAATACGGTGATTTTCCAAAAACGCCGCGAATGCGGTTGCGAGGTGTTCGATATTCAGTTAATAATTTTGCGCCCCATAGGTACCGGAAGTTATCGCTGTGCGCGCGCGCGCAATAGATTTTTTGTAATACGAGTAATATCTGTATTGACAGAAAAAATAGGCATTGGCCTATTTTTTAGATTAAGTATTATATGGATGCTTTACCTAATTCAGTTCGCCTAGAGAACTATAGTCAGTATCTAGACAAACCTAATATAGGCTTTAATATACTATTAAGTCAAATAATGTGTCTAGATTAAAGTTTTTATAAATAAATAAAATGAATAATAAATATAAAAGTATAAATTATCTACAATTATAGTGTATAAAATGTAGCTTAATTAGGATGATAACCATTGGTGCTACAGAAAAACTTTCATCATCATCATCATCGTCAGCCCTTAAAGTCCCCACTGCTGGGGCACGGGCCTCCCTCAATTACATGAGGGGTAATTGCCATACTCACCACGCTTGGCAGACGGGTTGGCGAGGGTTTTAATATAAATGCAGAGTTTTCCCTCTCTGGGTGCTGATGATCATGCCAGCAGCTTTACCTTAGTCGCCATTTACGACACCTCGGTAAGAAAAACTTTGATTGATTTGTATTTTTGATTAATCAACTTTCTTAATCCTAATTTTCAGAAAATTGGAAAGTTTCTATAGTCTGTGTAATTGATTTAGATACTGAAAATCAAACAGTAGCAACTAAACCGGATATCTTTTTAACAATTTCGAAGTTCGAGCCTCTCAGAAAGAAAATAATATTATACTATTTATTTAATACTTATAATTAACTTTTTGATTTGTTTTTGCACTCGATATTTGGATTAACGACATAAGTGGCTTTTTTTGGCGTTAATTCATATTTAGAGTAGGAAGTAGACCAAAAAGTTAATTAAAAGTATTGATTAAATAGTATAAGTTCTTTTCGAGATGCTCGAACTTCTAAATTGTTTAAATGAAGTTTAGATGCTAACCAAAAGGTGTTTGTTAATTATTTTTATGAAAAAATTGTTTTAATAAAATTAATAATTTTATATCAATATTTCCTTGAATTATACTCATCTGATTATCATAATTATGTGGGGAATATCTTACCAAATGAACCTTTAGAAACACAGCAAAATTATTTTTGTCATTTCACTGAACCAATTTAGGGATTTGATCAAGTTACTAGATTTATTTAGGGAAAAGATAAAAATCGTGTTGTTATTTTAACATCTGCCGTGATTTGATCAAATCCCTTAGGGATTTGATAAATCCCCGTTTTAATCATATCCCTGCGACATAATACACTGTGATTGTGAAAATCCTATGTTCCTTGGGGATTTTTTTTTGTTTGCATTAGTAAAGTAGTAGTTTGCAATAGAAAAAGATAATCTGTGAAAATTCCAACTGTCTAGCTGTCGCGGTTCTTGAGATAGAGCCTGGAGACAGGCAGACTGATATTTAAGTATCAGTAATAGGGTCCCGTTCCTGTGTGTACGGAACCCTAAAAAAGGTTCTGACTCGATTTGGTGGCTCGCGAATGTAAAATAAATAAGTACCTTAACCTCCGATTTAGCGGCCAATCTCAACAATCAGCCACGTTTAAAGATTTAAAACAGACTTACTAATTTCAATTTTTTTATTTCTTTGTCTTGTTGTTGAATTTTTTTCATACATCCTTTTATCATTTGTAACGCTTTACGATTCTCCCTTCTCAGTTTGACCAATTCATCCTGTGAAAAAAGAACAGATTTTAATGGGATTCAATCAAACATCACCTATTAAATGAATACGTATTCGATAACTAGGTACGGGCTAAGAAATATATACATATGTTTCTGCAAAAGCCGAAACTATGGTTAATCTTAAGATTTACCGGTAAAACCTACGATATACCAATGTCTATTGGTAAATATCCAAAAAGGTTGCAGTACGATCCTTTACCACCATTCACTTGGTAAACCATAGGATTTACATGGAAAATTTCCCTCCAGCCACATTGGCAACTAAGATTCACAACCAGTTGTCGAAGAACTAACATTCTTGCTACTCAACCAGTTGCAAAAGACGACTACAAAGAATTATTTTATGAATATGGTTACGTAAGAGGAATTTTGATCCTCAGTTCACAACAAGAAGAGTGTGTGTCCGCTTTGGTCAAGTTTTTGGGTCTGTAAGTTGAAAAATTTATAACCTATGAACTAAAAAAAATAACTAGCAAAAAAAAAACTAGTAAAGTTTAAAACAAGTTAAGGTAGACGCTAAAAAATAGATGGACATTGGAAACACAAGTTAATATATGACGACCTGTCTGGAACAGTGGTAGTAAACGCTGCCTTTGGTCCAAGGGTTGCGGGTTCGATCCCCGCTCAGTACAAACATTTGTGGCATGAACATGTCCGTTTGTATTGGTTTGGGTGTTTTCTATGTATTGTAAGTATGTATTTACAAAAGAAGAGTATTATATGTATATATTTGTAATCCCACTGTTGATTCTGATATCCGTAACACAGGTGCTTGAGCTACCTATCTCGGAGTCAGATCAATGTATGTGATGTTGTGAAATATTTATTTATTTATATAATTATTATTTATTCAGTTGTTTTTCTTATCTCTCTCTAATTTCGGTCGGTCGGTGACGTATTCCTCTCTCGACTCTTGCCAGCACCTTTAATTCCTCGTACCACATGACATTTGATTTTTCCTTATGTTGTTGGGCGTAATTTCTCTTCGCCTTCCTCTTCCTCTCTTTCCTTCCACTTTTCATTCCATTATTATTTTGATGAACATGTCATATCGCACCAGGTGTCCCATCATATTTCCCCTCCTGATATATATAGTTTCGAGCAAAGACCGCTTCTCCCTCACCATTTCTAAAACTTCTTCATTCGTTTTCTTTTCTATCCAGTTAATGCCTTTCATTCTTCGCCAACACCACATCTCGAAAGCCTCCAAACTCTCTCTGTCTCTTTGTTTCATTGTCCACGTCTCACAACCGGACAGTGCAATGCTACAGATGTATAATTTTATAAGTTTTTTCCTCAGTTTCGCTACGTTTGATTTAAATAGGTTTTTACTATTAAATGATGTTTTTGCCATAGCTATTCTTGCTTCAATATCTGGTGTACATCTAGAGTCAAATGATTAAACTGCCTTGATATTTAAATGAACTAGCTTGCTCTAATTGCTAGTCTTTTATTTTGATTAGCCTATGTTCTATTGCAAAATTTGACGTTGTGTTTTTCCCTATGTTTATTTTCATTCCAACTTCTTCGAATGGTTTGTCTATTTCCTCTAATAGGTTATGGAGTTGGGTGGTACTTTCAGCAATAGCTGCAATATCATCTGCAAATCTTATGAAAACAACTCTTTCTCCATTAAATTTTACTCCACCTTTACCTGAATCTATTATTTTCTGAATTGCACCTTCTATAAATAT
This sequence comes from Marasmia exigua, assembly GCA_019059595.1. NCBI lineage: Eukaryota > Metazoa > Arthropoda > Insecta > Lepidoptera > Crambidae > Marasmia > Marasmia exigua. The sequence continues at coordinate 6,784,367 of CM032467.1, forward strand.
GTTAAAAATAACAGATGAGAGTGGACAACCCTGTCTTACCCCTTGTCTTATTTTGGCCCTTCCTTTCTCTTCCCCAATTTCAACTATGGTCTCTTGCTCCTTATATAAATCGAAAATTATTTTCCTATCCCTATAATCAAACTTTAGTGCTTTTAAACATCTCATCATTAATTTCCAGTCAACCTTTCTCGAGGTCTATGAAACCTTTATGTGTGTTTAGTCCTAAGTTCATTCTTCTATCTATAACTAATCTTAGAGCTAAAATAGCTTCTCTCGTACCTCAGCCTTATCTAAAACCGTATTGATCCGGCCCAAGATAATCTTCAGCTTTGTTTTTTAGTCTTCCTAGTACGCTTTTCAGTAAAATTTTGCTTACCTGTGATATTACACTGTTGGTTCTATGTTCTTCGCATTTAACAGTATTTAATTTCTTAGGGATTGTTACTATTCTGGTCAGCTCAAAATCTTTAGGTATTTTTCCGGTTAACTACATCTCTTGTGTCAGTTCAAAAACTTCGTCAAGTATTGGTTCACATACTGCATATTTTATCATTTCAATGTGTATTCCGTCTTGTCCTGCTGCTTTACCATTTTGTATGTTTTTAAATTTTTTGTCGAATTCCTGTCAAAGAATGTCATGGAATGCCAACTCTTCACTATCTACATGATCTACTTTTTGAATATCCACGTCATCTAATCCCCTCTCCCTATACAGTTTTTCAATGTACGTAATCCAGCGATTTAATATATCACTGCAGTTTAGTAAAAGATGACCTTCTGAATTTGTTTCGGCTATACTTTTAGTTCTTGTTGTCTTCCTTTCCAAACTTCTTATAATATTGTAAGCTTTATCCATTTGACCTTATTCCATATAGACCTCTCGATGTCCTTACATAATTCTTTTAACTCTCTCTGTCTCTTTACATTTTCTGCATTTCCTCGTAATTTTGTTAGTAAGCTTTTTATATTGCCGTACGCTAAATTCGTCGTTCTTGTTTCGTATTTGTCTTCTTTCTATCATTAGATCAATTATCTCAGCATTTAACCAGTTTTTCCTTGGAACATTTTTTCTTTTTGTAGACATTCTTCTGCGCTTTTAGTTAATATATCTTTTACATTATTCCATCTTTTTTTCTAAATTATTATTATCTTCTTGTACACTATCTTTTTATTTACTTAATTCATCGCCTAACTTATTATTACTATATTGTACTTTTTGTGTTCTTCCCTAAGCTTAGTGAGATCTATATTCTTTGGTTTGTTTTTCCTTTTGGTTTTTCTAATTTGAATATTGTTATTACTGATTACCAAATTGGGAAAAAAGAATAAGTAGACGTCTGAAAAATAAGTGAACATCGGAGATACCAATTAACATAATAATAGTTAGTTCACTTTTTTTCTTATCAAGTAAAGTTTCAAAAACGCTAGTGTTCGTCTGAAAAGCAATTTAACATCGGAAAAAGCTGTTAAGTACGATAAGAATACTTAACTTGTTTTTTATCCAGTAAAATAAAGAAAAAAACAATTGAGCGTCTTAAAAACTTCATGAGCATCAGAAAAATCAGTTAACGTAGCAACAACTGAGTGAGTTCATTTGTTTTTCTTATAAAACAAACAAATAAAATAACAAGTGTACGCTAAAAAAACCAATACACACAAATTGTTGAAAAATAACTATGGTTGAGTAGAAGGAAATTTGGTTCTTCTTCGCAAGTGTGAGTTTCACAACCAGGCAGTTGTGAAAAAAGAGAAAACTATCATCTTTAGCAACTGTTTGAGTAGCTAGAATGTTAGTTATTTTTCGGCAACTGGTTGTGAATCTTGGTTGCCAATGCGACCGGAGGGGAAAATGTATTACCTAGAAGTGTATGTGTATTATTATGTTAACGATATTTGAAAATTTTCCTATTGCCTATACATATAAGGTAAAATTGTTACGGCAAATGGTTCATAAAATAATTTATTTTACTTTAAAAACCTTTTGCACTTCTATAAAATAAACCGGGCGATGAAATAATCGCTAACAAAGAGGCTTTTATAAAAATATTTTGTATGATATAGACGTGCCTCAATCTTAACCATGATTTAATTGGTCTGGTTTCCCTGTTAAAAGGTTGCGAAGGTTATAGAGTCTGGTAATAATTACCAGACTCTATAAATCCTGAATCATGGTCTAAGTGCGCCATGGGCTCTAAAGCTGCAGCTTTGGCCGGAACCGGGAACTACACGCTGATATGAGGAGGAAGAGATCGCATTATTGAATGAAGTTGGTAATAAAATTATAAAAGTTAAATCAACTCACCAAGTCCTCGTTATTAACAGTTATGCCCAGGTAATCTCTGAAATTTAAATATAAAATATTTTATTTACACTCACGTCATAATCTTCAAATTAAGAAATCAAAAGTAAATACATTTTGACAGGCTTTATAATATTGAATAGCTATAAAGAAAATTAAAAAATTAGGGTGTTTCATAATAATGATATTTTTTTGCACTTTATACAACAGCTACCAATATATGCATCAGACCATTATGATGACAAAGTTATCGCCTTTATACTGCCAAAAAAGTTAGAAATTGACATCCCAAAAACACCCACAACATGCGTGACATGCGCTCGCAACAAAAGAGTAGTCTGTGGCCAGACACAATTGGCCGATTTGGCGCCATTTCGTTTGGTAATTTATTTAATTGAATATAATTTATTCATTTGTTTTATTTAGTCTAAGAGTGAGAAAATAGTAGAATAGTATTTTTAGGATTTGACTCCAAAATATATTTTAGCAGCATTAGCAAGTTCAATTAAAAAGTTTCAAATTAGTGTTTTCCAGGAAAATCTAATTGGTTATCAGGTATTTGTGTCTTTATAGTCTGTCAAAATAGTTTCCCTATGATTTTTTGCTTTGTAGGATGTAGATAAAGTATGTAGTGTATGAGACTGCACCTAACTCGGTATTAACATACTCGCTAATGCTTTTAAAAATCTCGCTCGTTCGTGTTTTAATAACCCTCATTATGAGACAGTCACAACTACTATTATTTATTGAAGGCATGATTCAGAATTTGACTACCTACAGCTTTACCCACCTTGCAGGTTACTAGCTTAACATGAGAGTATCAAATAGTTATTTGATACGAATAGGCAAGACGATACTGTCATAAATTATACTGTAATACCACCATATTCAATAAAACAAATGTTGTACGTAATGTTTTGATATATGGTCGCGGTCTATTGTTTAAACCAGTTTTGAAATTTAATTATATATCAGAGATTTTTCACTTAAGTGTAAAATTCCATATCTAGTTACATACAGGGTGTATCTGTGAACATTTACATCCCTTTCCACGTGTTCTACCAACCATTCAGAAGGGATAGCACGAACTTTTCGAAGATTCGTAGTTTATGCGTATCATAAGCAATTTGTATGAAAACTAAAGAGCTCCCTCTATCGTACGTAAGCATAACTATCTTCTCTCCACTGTCTCATTTGGAATAGGGGCTATCGCGTGTGAAATATCCGCTAGATGGCGTGCTTGAGAACAGGGGTTCAACATTAACATGGGTTTCGGACTTGTTCTTCGTCCATCGCGTACCCTGGCCGTGCTGTGTTGAGAATCCGCAATTCCGCGATCGCGTCGATTCTCCACGCACCCCCGACAAGGAGTGCGACATCCTCGAGTGAACAGTGCGACTGTGACGAGGTGTAAATTGTGACAATTTGTGCGGGTACACCAAACTTGCAGTGTCCAGGACCACCCTCACTTATTGTGATAATAAGTTGAGGGTGTTCCACACCAGAAGGAGCTTCTCCCACACACCGGCCAACTACCCACCAAAGCGCAAACTTTTTCTGCGGAGCTATGGGCGGGCGGCGAAAGACCCGCTCACTGCCCCAGCACCCGGAGGACTTGCTAAGTCCTCGCTCGCCGGAGTCGTCCGATGAGGACGCACACCTGGGGGTCTAATTTCAAATTACCACGTACGATCGTTCGATCGAGCCGACAGTCAATCAATTGTAGTTTAGTTTGGCAATTTGAAATACCATCGTATGGGACACTTTCGTACGGATCCGACCATAGACTCTCGTGAATGAATGATATTCGCGATGATAGTGTCGCCGAAAGACCCACATCAAATAAAACCAATTGAATTGATTTTATTTATAATTAACAATATTTTTTTTAACGAATAAAAGATATTTGACTTTTTAAATTAAAGGACTATTGTTTAATGTGTTTGAAAGAAAGATTTTAAATAATAAAAACATTAAAATGTTAAAATATTTTTAAAAATCTGACAGCTTGCTATTTTTCTACATCATAGCCCATATAGTTATCTGTGGCAATCTGTGAAACATTAGAAAAAAACTTGTAAATTATTGACATAAGTAGGTACGTACGTACGATAAATATGCAATCTCAATACATAATTTAAAATATTGTAAAATTGTTTGAAAGCGTATGTACATTAGTATTATGCTTATATACAAGTTCTATAGTTATCTAAAGACTCTACTTTCTTAAGTAAAATCAAGTATAAGTTAGGTTAGTCGCATAATCCTACCTAAATAAGTTTATTTGTTATTAAATTTACTCTGCCGGGGACCACTCGGCCACGGAGTAGAATAGGCCATCCTCACTCTTACCAAGGTGTCGTAAAAGGCCAATAAGGTAAAGCTGCTGGCATGATCATCAGCACCCAGACATGGAAAACTCTGCATTTATATCAAAACCCTCGCCAACCCGTCTGCCAAGCGTGGTGAGTATGGCAATTACCCCTCATGTGATTGAGGAAGGCCCGTGCCCCAGCAGTGGGGACTTAAATGGGCTGATGATGATGACTATTCCAATTTACACTTTAGAAAGAACAACTTTGAAACATCATTTCTATAATTTAACCATTTGTAATTAAATATTTCAGTAAACAAGACATCAAAGTTCTCCATTGGACCAAACTGTAATAGAAAGCTGAGCTAGAATGACTGTTGGAGAATGAGTTGAAAAAAGTGAATATCTCACCGGAGGTAATCAAAATAACAAAAAGTTATTTAACTGAATCTATAATATCTGTGCTATAACTAATTTCCTTACTGAAAGAAAAAACATTAAGATAAAGATAATATAATTGTTTGAAACATGTATACTAAAGTGTAATCCTTATAAATAAATATTTCACAACATCACATACATTGGTCTGACTCCAAGATAGGTACCTCGAGCACCTGTGTTACGGATATCAGAATCAACTGTGGGATTACAAATATATGCATATAATACTTTTCTTTAATAAATACATACTAATAATACATAGAAAACACCCAGACCAATACAAACAGACATGTTCATGCACACAAATGTTTGTACTGTGCGGGGATTGAACCCGCAACCCTTGGAACAAAGGCAGCATTCACTACCGTTCCAAATGGGTTGTCAAATCCTTGCAGTGTTATTCTTGGTTGGTGGTCCAGAACCATGATTTTGGAGGCCAGTGTACCGTGAGCCATGATCGAGGATTTGGCAAGTCTGGCAATTACTATGAAGGGACTGCCGTCTGACCTTAACAACCCTTAGACAGGGGAACCACACCAAATTTATTCAAGTAATCTTAAGTGCATATGGAGCTCGTTGGTAGAAATATGCATTTGAGTTTATTTTTTACATTATTTCCATTTTAAAATTAAATAGCTTGTTTTTATTTACTTAATAAGTATGATTGTAATCGAAATACCTATGTACCTACCAACAGTTTTTTGTATGAGAGAGCAATAAAAAATACTTTTATTATTAGGTATTTATTTATTTTATTTAAAACTCCTTTATGATTATTGCAGAATATCTACCAGCATTGCACAGATCTCCGCTAGAAGAAACATACCCAGTTCCAGCACTCCGGGTTTCATTGCTAAACGAAGTTAATTATTTGCTGAAAATAGTTTGTTATAATTCAACTGATAAGTACCTATGGACAAGCATCATTCAGTCATCATTTATTATGTAAATAAAGTATCAGCTTAATTTTTCCCTTTGTAAGGCATCATAGAAATCAAGTCATCGCTACTATGATGGGATTAGGCTTAATCATCACTCTTGCCAAATGCGGATTAGTGATCACAAACCCGAACTATGTTCGGAAAATTCAAAACTTTGCTCGACCCGGGAATCGAACCCATGACCCCGAGATCATGGCCACAGGGCCATCGTCAGAACCGTCTTAAACCATTAGACAATGGGGCGTTGTTTTATTTGTAAATAGTTAAAGGTTATTAATTAATACTAAGTGGGTGTGTGAAGATGGATAGATAGACATCCTTTATTGCACAGAAAGAATACAAAATATGTGTGTGTACATAGTTTCTTCTTAAAATAGGATAACATTATTGTATCTTTTATTATTTATTTTAATAAATGATTCCATCACATGTACTTTGTTGTTTTTTTCATTCCTTATGTACTGCTCTCCTGTTAATTAGTATGTTAATCGCATGAGTGTTAACAGGGCTTTTGGAACAGTGGTAGTGAACGATGGCTTTGGTTCAAGGGTTGCGGGTTCGATCCCCATACAGTACAAACATTTGTGTGCATGTACATGTCTGTTTGTATTGGTCTGGGTGTTTTCTATGTATTAGTATGTTTTTACAAAAGAAAAGTATTATATGTATATATTTGTAATCCCACTGTGGACTATGATATCCGTAACACGGGTGCTTGAGCTACCTATCTCGGAGTCAGATCAATGTACATATGTGATGTTGTGAAATATTCTATGGGATATATTGAAATTCACTAACTAATAGTGGAGCAAATGTATTAAACCAGTTAAACTTAGTAATCTTTAATGGATATCCAAAATTACCCCAAAATTGTAAAATTTATAAGTAGATAACTAGGTACTTAAATACTTATGTAGGAACCTAACACAAAGGTAAGTAGGTAGGTATACCTACTTTTTAAGGAAAGAGAAAACTTATTACGTATACTTGTAATGTAGACAAAGTAGGAACTTAGGCAAAATTATTGCCTCTTGTAATACATAATTGAGGCTTGCAAATGGTTAAAACCCTCAAAATGTATTTCACTTTGTACTTTGGTGGATTAATACCTAATTGAATCAAAAGCCTATATAAATAATACCTAATTAGGTAAACCATCAAAAGTTTCAAACTTTTGAACTGTTAAGATTAAGTTTGAAGAATACAATGTACTTAGTCGCAGAAAAAGACTAATTACTTAGTGAATCTAGTTTATCTATAAGAAGCCTACACCACTAGGTAGGTACTTAGTATACTTACTTACTTAAATCTGCATAAATCATTGAACTATACCATACATATTCTCACTGGCATAAATCTACAAAAATTCTCAGTAAGTAGGTAAATAGGCACTTAATGTAAATTAATTTACATATTTAAACGTAAGTACTGAGATTCATACATGAAAACTTTGATTAAGCATTAAAAGTACCTAAGTTTCATAATCATCTATATAGGTATAGCAATTTTAACATTTTATACCAAGAAACTCCGCTTTAAACTAATCTTTATTGATATGTAAGTCATTGGACCTTATTTACAAAGACATAAAGATCCTTTTTTAATACACCATAAATCCATTCAACCGAACCAAAACACCTTTCGAGCTATCGTGAATTTTGACATAAAGACGCGAGACAAGAAATGTCAAATTCGATATTTTGGTTGAGCATTGGCGTCTTCAAATTAGGGTTTGAGGCGAGATGTGTCAAAAGAGTTTCGGTTGAGTTCAACCGACGCAATGTTCACTTCAAATTAGGAAACGTCGTCAAATACGTTTGGTTGAGTCTCAAAGTTAACTTCAAATTAGACCCCCTGGAGCAGTCCCTAAGACTGCGCCCGCCGACGACACTGACAGCGCCGACAGCGTCTGATTCGTGATGAATCACAGCCCACTTGCAGTCAGCGGCCGCGGGCGCGCACGGCGGCGACCCGCAGCCCAGATGACGCAGCCGAAACTGACAAGCGTCCGCGATTCGACTCCCCGCCATATCTGCGGGTCGAGACATCGCGTATGCCCACACCACCCGCAGCGAATTCCCCGGTCGTGATGATGGAAGCCGACCTGGAGGGATTCGAGGAGTTCCTACGGCGACCATCCCCGACGATGACTGCGTCAACGTCGTACGCGACGTTTGGCGCGACTCGGACTGGAGGTATGAGTGCTTCCTATGCGGCGAAAGCTGCCGAAAAAGAAACTCGTGCACACCGGCCGCAGCAGACGTCGAGTCCGCTGCCGACCCAACATAAACACACACAAGCCCAGCCACCCACCAACACACCCTCTCTGAAAGGCTACCCGCCGATCGTGGTGGATAACCGACAGTCCTGCGCGAGTTAAAATCTCGCCTGGGCTTCACAGCCAACGCCAGGCCATTCAAGTCCGGGATTCGGTTTCTGCCCCGGTCAGATACCGAATTCCGAGTTACCCAGCGTCTCTTGGTGGAGCTCTCGGAGGAGGATAGCAATGGGCAGTGGCACTGCTACGCACCGATATCCGAGAGGCCCATCAAGATCGCCATCATAGGCCTCCCAGCCTCCACGGAGGCTGGGGATATTAAGAACAGCCTCACCACATTAGGGTTCCCGGTTACCCATGTTCGCCACATCCCAGCCCGGCGCGAGCGAGCCGGCTGCGTACACCACGCGTAGCTGTCCTAAATGGACCAGCGGGAGCTGGCGCGACTGTACGCGGTCGACGAATTATTGCACATGCCAGGCATCCGCATCCAAGCAGGGCGGCCGTAGGCCGGACCGCCCCAGTGCCATCGCTGACAAGCATTTGGCCACTCTTCGGTTAATTGCCGACGGGAGACAAAGTGTGTGCGATGAGCTGGCGGCCATCTGGTCCGGGACTGCCCACGTTCCCAGCAGGAGCCGCCGACTTGCGCTAACTGCGGTAAGGCGCATGCGGCGAACGATCGCCGTTGCCCGCAGTTTCAGCGCGAGGCGCGCAAGCGGGGCTCCAAAGTCCCCCAAAGTTTTGAAAACAGTGTAAAACAAAATGTCCCTCGATGTGCTTGATTTGTATAGACACATTGTCAAAATTGTCTATACCTAATCATGGAAGTGCCAATAATAGTACGTCATCTACATGTTTGAGTAAAGTAATTTTAGTTCAAACAACTATCGGCCTAGACATTTAATTGGATGATGGCAGCGATAAACATTCAGTCATCTGGATAAACGTCGGTTAACGACATGGCTAGTTAATCTTCAGCCATTACATTGGATGTCGGCGTTTGACGTACCCCCTAGGCGTCCGATTGGATGGCTAATATAACCAGATGGCTGCGAAACATATAAGGCGTGTATGTAGGCGGATTTTTGCGCTCCGGCCGGCACGTTCCGGTCCGTCTTAATGTGCGCGTACCTTAATACGTGTTCTTAAATGATGGGTGCGGAAATCCCCGGACAACACGACAACGCGACGCGTTTCTCTCACTCGCACCATAATTATTGTGGTTGACTATTGTTAGCGCGTACCGCATATTCCTCTTTTTGATTTAATCTAAGGTAAAATGACAATTTGACATATGTATTACGTCTAAAAATACCCAATCACCTTGTAAGATGAACCTCAGTCCTGTAGTACGCCACCTTGCGGATTTTTCGCATCGCGTGGGCACGTACGAATTCCTTGAATGTTTAACCCCTCTGAACCAGATTTATTCTACGATTTTTCTAAATTCGTCGAAAAATTTTCGACTTTCCGTACAAAATGACCGAACATGAATGAAAATGAATGAAAAGTTGGTTTTTTATGCGAGTTTCCAAAAGCTCTAGAACAAATGTTTTAACCAAAAGACTCCGACCGTACATATTTTCAACCTGCCCTGTAATTTATTGATGTACTTATCTACATTCATTAAAGTCTGAGAAGAAATACACGTTACCGTAAATTCTTCTCTCTCAGATTATGAAAACGGTTTTATACTTGTGATATCCCATCCCAAATACGTTTTGAATAATATCTCCATAAACTAGGTTTACTCCGTAAATTAAGTATTTTAAAAGTAAGCTTACCCAGCTGATTCTGACTCAGCGCATGTGTCATCTATAGTTTCTTTTTTCTCCAAATCCTGAAAATTATAAAATAGTTACGTGTAGTATATACTATTAAAAGAAAACGGTTACGGTTACGTTGCATATATGAATGCTAAAATAATAATAATGTTCCAAAATTGGTTTACAAACTATAATAGCGCACAATTGGCGCACCCCTAATATACACTCTTTTGCAAAAAAAACGGGCGGTTTTGATTTTTTCTTTCCTGAAAATAATATGGTACAAAAAATGATTTAAAAAGAATACCAATTTTTTGTACAATTTCTGGCGGGAATCAACGAAAGTTTCTGTTGTCTTTGAATAAGTTTTAGGCTATTTTTATTGGTATCGTTGAATTATCTATATTTAAAAAAATGGTATAAGAATTTGTACGTTACTTACCTGGTCTAGGGTCGTCACGTCTTCTCTCTTCATTGGAGCGTTATTAATAATTGACATTTCTACACTGTCGTTAGAAATGGAGCCCTGTAATGATATCGTCAAATGTTGAAAGCTACATTTTAATTTGGAAAGGTAATTCGCTTTAAGGGGTCTTTGCGGTCCAGTGGCGCCGCCATTTGATTGTTATTCATTGTCACGATATTAATACCTACATGAAATAAGACGTTTTACGTAGAAATGTATTAGTGACTTTTAAGCTTATTTTGTACACGCGATTCATGTTACAATCATCATATTAATAATTTAAATTAAATGTGGCCACTAAAGGCGATCGCCCCAAACATAATAGTTACATTATCTGTTTTCAGTTGATAAAACATTATTAATTGCCGTAAAAAAAAAGCGTATACTCCACAAACTAAGTAGAAGATACTACGTTCAGTTGGCGTTTCACTTAATCAAGATGTTAATAGTCCTGTATGTACCATTTTGCATAATTGCCATATTATTGTATGGTTGATACAAACCTGTTGCTCTAACACGTCAATGGCTTCCGCTGCAGCAGCTAGAAGTTCCTGTTTATCTGACAATTGTCTTCTTAGTTCCTCAACTTCAACCTGCAGCCTTACATTATGCTCCAACAATCCCTAAAATATGGAAATACTTTAAACAAACTAGAGACTACTGTCACAAACAAATAACTACTTTTTCTAAGGTACTGAACTGAACTAGGTGATGAAATTCTTCAAAACAATTATAAACAAAAAAAAATCTAGTCTGCTGGTCGTAAATTTTCTTTACATACTATGTACCAACATAACATTTTTTTACTCGAAAACTACAAAATATCGCCGAACATACATGTTTCAGGTGAGCCATCTATGAAAAATCGCAGCGCAGAAACGATCGAGCGGGGGTGATTTATATTGATTAGTTATTTTCAACATTCGCAATCAGCTTTTACGCACCAACGTGGGGACTTACCTGAACAGCCGGTGGAGATCCACTTCCCAATTTTTCTTCTAAAAAATAGATCCGTAGCTTCAAGTGAAAGTTTTCTTTTCGTAAACTATTAAGTTGTTCCTCATATTGTTTCATACTAATGCCACTTGCGGTGGTAACATCTGACACAAAAAGAGAAAAATGATAAAGTAATGCGTCTCGTACATAACAAAAGGTACGCAACTCCAAATTAAGGAAAAGTAACGTCATGTATTTGACGCATACCATCCCATTCGCACTTGGTCACGAATTCAAAAATGCTCCCATTCGCATTGCGTCCCATTCGGTAAGTAAACAAGAACGCCCTTTTTTATTAGGGTTCCGGAGTCCACGAAGATATCTCGGAATTCTATGGAACTATTTACATCAAACGGCTTGCGTATGTATGACTAGTGGCTCGCCCTCGCTTCGGTACGGTAATTTAATTTTAAAACAAAAGATTTAGAACTTGTATTTTTCTATACGAACTTAATTTGTAGTTAACTAATTCGGAGATTATAGGTAAGTAGGTAGGTAGGTATTAAAGGAGACTTAAAATGAGACTAAAAGTACTAAAATACTTAAATGCCTTTCATTCATTTTGCATATATCTTCATGACTGATGAGCAATAAATATGGCGAATTTTCCATACAACATTTTAAACCCATTTCACTCTTTTAGGTGTTGAATAAAAAAAATTAAGACCAATATAATTTTTAATGACTCTAGCTTTGAAAATAACGACACTTCTATACGGCGTTGTAACCCCCGTTCACCCGTTTAGGGGTTGTATAAAAAAGGCTGTGCGTTGTTAGATCAAAGAGGTATATCTAATATGAAACGGTATTCAATTTTATTTACAATTTCTAAAGTCGTAATTGCTTCTTCGATGTTTTGGATAACTTACCGTGCCCGTCTGGCGTGGGAAGTGACATTTCCTGAAGTTTCCGAGGGCTCGTGCTGCAGAACAATAAATAAACAATTAATACATGCACTAAAATAACTAAGGTACCCTTAGATTAAACCAAAAAGAGGAGCGGATCAACCTCTGTGAGTGAGAGTACCTACATCAAGCTATTTCTAGTCCAGTGTTCCCCAACCTTTTTTTGACCAGGAATCACTTTGATGTTTCATAGTTAGCAAGATCAAGCTGCTTTTACTAGCACCGCCGCACCTACCATTCCAATATTGAATTCACATCAAACTGACTCTAGCTCTCATACGCCATACGCCCATGTACGCCCTGGACAAACATTCGTGCGATGAACATTTGTGTTTGTTCATTGTCTGAGTGTTCTAATATCTACTAGCGAGCTGCTCCGGCTTCGGACGGTTGCAATATTATGTATGTATTATAATACATATTTACTATACAGGATGGTCCAACTAGTGACGTGAATATTTTTTTTAGATTCCTCACACCTGGGAGTATACAAAAATACCCCATTTATGTTCCTGCGATTTTTTGTAGTTTTCGAGTTATAATTTTATAAAGTTTTTTTAAGTATCCTGCCAGCGAGGTTTAAAAAATTCATATTGTTTTTTATATGAAATTTCGCAAATCTTTTTTTATGACATGATTTGCTAGAATATTAAGTATTATTTATAACAAAAAAAATGATTTGGCTTCCTGAAATTACTTAATGTTACCCAAAAAAAGTCTTGAAAGTTAGAATTTTAGTTTTCAGTAGGATTTACTCAGACATTCAACTTTAATTTAAAAATACAAACAGGAGTTTTCATAGATTCGGATTAAATTTAAAAACTTCACAGGGTCCTTAACTACCAATATCATGAAAAAAAATACTACTTTATTAGCCTCTTTTTGAAGTAATCGGCTTCCGAACGCAGATAGGCTAAAAATGTATGAAACTCAATTTAAGCTATTTTCCTACTTTTCCAATAGTACTTAAATACGAGGGCGACACTGAAAGTTTTTAGAACTGGCCACTTATAAGACGATGATTAAAAAAATAAGTTTAAATTTTGAAAATGGAACTATTTGCCAATATTATGGTCTTTGCATTTAATTCGATTCTCAGATTTTTTCCGATTTGGCGGCAAATTGAAAATAATCTTTAACAAGTGAGCATGAATTTAACGCGAGAAAATTTCCGTGCAATGATTTTCTATGACTTTCGATGTCAAATAAGTCAACAAGAAAGTTACGTTATGAAGCTCCATCTCGTGCCACTGTTAACAACTGGTTTAATGGATTTAAACGTGGTCGCACTAATCTCACCGATGATTTGCGTGAGGGACGGCCATGTACGGCGACTACCGAAGATAACATCAGTGTTGTGCGACGTATGATAGAGGCCGACAAAAGAGCCAATCCCCCCCCCCCCCCCCCCCCCCAGCAATATGTCAGCGGTTTTGCTAAGTAATACCCAGGGAGGTCCTTTCACACGGTGTGAAGGGGAATCCTCCCCTGAGCAATCTTGCTCAGGCAGCCCTGCGTACTCTGGGGAGGGCACAAACCCGCTCAATTGCGCTGGAGGCGGAAGAAGGAGCAAGGTACCCCTGCATTCACTAGATGTGAATTTTATAAATATCAGGGGTCTACATTCGAATCTGAATGCCGTCCACCACCATCTGGAGACGGAAAAGCCGGCCTTGCTTTTTCTTACCGAAACGCAGATTTCCCCCCCTTCTGACATATCTTATTTATGCTACCCCGGTTACGTACTTGAACATTCATTTGTCCCACGAGCGGGTGTATGCGCATATGTCAGGGAGGATATTTGTTATCGTCGCCTCAGCAACCTTGAAGCACGAGACCTGTCCATCTTTTGGCTGCGAGTAGACTGCGCCAATCATCCCCGCATCTACTCGTGCCTTTACAGGTCTCATAGCGGCAACATCGAGACTGACCGACTCGTTGAGCACATTCAGATGGCGATTGAACTGGTCCTTGAACAGGTTCCAACCGCAGAGATCGTCATACTAGGTGATTTTAACGCGCACCACGCCGAATGGCTTGGTTCACATACAACCGATCATGCGGGAAGGACCTTTCATGACTTTGCTTTGGCCTATGGTCTATCTCAACTGGTATCAACTTTTACACGTGTGCCAGATCGAGATGACCACACTCCCACCTTGTTGGACCTTCTGCTGACCACCCATCCCGACGTCTACAAAGTGTCTGTAGATGTACCACTTGGCTCTTCTGACCATTGCCTGGTACGGAGCACTGTACCTCTCAACAGCACTCAGCGGTCGAAACTGGGCACCCGCCGTATTTGGCACTATCGGTCAGCAGACTGGGATGGAATGCGAAGTTTTTTTTCGTCTTACCCATGGCAGCAGGTTTGCTTTACGCCGGAGGATTGTGATGCCTCAGCTAAAAATATTGCCGATGTGATACTGCAGGGAATGGAATTATTTATTCCAAGCTCTGTAGTACCTATAGGCGGCAGATCCCAGCCCTGGTTTGGTCATACTAGCAAAATGGCATCACGCCGGAAGCAAGATTGTTACCAAGCCTGGGCTGAAGCAGTGGCATCCAATGACCCAAATACCAGCGTCCTAAAGAAAAAGTACAAATTCGCTGCTAGGTCCTTCAAGAAGGATATTGCCAAATCAAAGGCATCGTTCATCGGTGAAATTGGCGAGAAGCTAATGCGCCTCCCATCAGGCACCCGCGCTTTTTGGGCTCTCGCCAAAGCCATCCAGGGGAACTTTAGTCAGTCGTCTTTCCCTCCACTTCACAAGTCGGATGATACCCTTGCCCATACTGCAAAAGAGAAAGCCGACCTTCTGGGCACTCTTTTTGCGTCTAACTCGACTTTGGATGACTCTGGGAACTCTCCACCAATTATACCGCCCTGTGCGAGTTCAATGCCGAACGTCCGTTTCCGACAAGATTCGGTTCGTAAAGCTCTCTTTTCCCTTGACATCCGTAAGTCGAGTGGGCCGGATGGTATCCCTCCGATTGTACTGAGGGAATGTGCTCCGGAGTTGGCTCCGGTTTTAACGCGTCTTTTCCGGCTCTCCTACACCACTGGCGTAGTACCGAGTAACTGGAAGTCAGCCCTTGTCCACCCGATACCCAAAAAAGGCGATCGCTCGGACCCGTCCAATTATAGACCAATAGCCATTACCTCAATCCTCTCTAAAGTAATGGAGTCCATTACCAACCGTCAGCTCTTGAGATACTTAGAGGAGAACCGCCTATTAAGCGACCGCCAGTACGGCTTCCGTAGTGGTCGCTCCGCCGGTGACCTGCTGGTATTTCTGACTCATCGATGGGCACAGGCGTTGGAGAGTAAGGGTGAGGCTCTGGCTGTCAGTTTGGACATAGCGAAAGCCTTTGATAGGGTATGGCACAAGGCGCTGCTATCTAAACTTCCTTCATACGGTCTTCCGGAGAAATTATGCACGTGGGTCGCTAGTTTTTTAAATGGGCGTAGCATTAAGGTTGTTATCGACGGTTCTTGCTCGGATCTGAAGCCCGTGAACGCTGGTGTCACTCAGGGCTGTGTACTATCTCCAACACTGTTTCTTCTGCACATCAATGATATGTTGTCTCAGAACAATATTCATTGCTATGCGGATGATAGTACTGGAGATGCACTGTATACCGGACGTGCAAATATTTCAACGGAAAACGTCATCGAAAACCGGAACACACTTGTGTCTGAAGTCGAAGATATGCTAAATCATGTTTCGAACTGGGGACGACTTAATTTAGTGCATTTTAATCCCTCCAAGACACAAGTGTGCGCGTTAACCGCTAAAAGACGTCCCTTTGAAGTGCCAATCAGTTTTCAGGGCACCCCCCTTGATGTCAAGCATTCTATCGGGATCCTTGGTGTCGACATTTCGAGCGATGTCCAGTTCCGCGGTCATCTGGAAGACAAAGCTAAAATAGCTTCAAAGAAACTTGGTGTACTTAATAGAGCGGGGCGGTATTTCACACCAGCTCATCGGTTACAACTCTATAAGGCACAAGTTCGGCCCCATATGGAATACTGCTCCCATCTCTGGGCTGGTGCACCTCAGTATCAACTTCTTCCGTTTGACCGCGTACAACGTAGGGCTGCTCGAATTGTTGGTGACCTGACTCTCTCTAGCCGACTTGATCCTCTAGCATTGCGGCGGGACATAGCTTCCCTCAGCATTCTATACCGCATTTATCATGGGGAGTGCTCTGAAGAACTGTTTGATCTACTCCCTGCGGCCGAATTCTTACATCGAACCACTCGCAAGCGATTGTCATTCCATTCTCATCATCTCGATGGATGGCGGTCTAGTACTGTGCGTTTCTCCCGGAACTTTCTACCACGTACCTCAGTTCTGTGGAACGGTTTGGCTGCAGGAGTATTTCCGGACGGCTACGACTTAGGGATCTTCAAGAGAAGAGCGTACTCTTTTTTAAAAAAAAGGCCGGCAACACATTAACGATCTCTCTGATTTCGCAGATGTTCATGGGCGGCGATGATTACTTTCCATCAGGTGACTCGCTTGCTCGTTTGTCCGCCTCTAGCATAAAAAAAAAAAAAAAAAAAAAAAAAAAGAGTGACCTATCAGCAGATTCGGACAAGTTTAGGCATTGGTATGAGTCAAGTACACAAAATCATTCATGAACATTTAAGGGCCAGGAAGCTTTGTGCCCGGTGGATACCTCATAATTTGACAGAGGCCCAAAAACTACGTCGTGTTGATTGGTGCCGCGAAATGGTTCAAAGATTTAACGGAGGTGACTCAAATGCTGTGTTTGACATACTAACAGGTGACGAAAGCTGGATTTATTGTTATGATCCTGAAACTAAAATACAATCTGCTAAATGGGTGTTTCCATTCGAGGAGTTGCCAACTAAAGTGAAGAGAGGTCGCAGCGTGGGAAAGAAGATGGTCGCCTCGTTCTTCGGATGGACAGGTCATACTGTTTGCCACTTGTCTTGGAAAAAGTTCGGGAAAAACGACCTCGCAGTAGGATCCTCCTTCACCACGACAACGCCTCGCCGCACACCGTCAAGCAAACACTCGAGTATTTGGCGACGTCAGACGTAGTACTGCGTCACCCGCCATATAGACCTCGCACCCTGCGATTTTTATTTATTTCCAAAAATAAAAGAAAAACTAAAAGGAAAACGTTTCACGGACGCCGAAGAAGCAGTGGCTGCGTATCAAAAGGCCGTCGAAGAGACCCCTAAAGAAGAGTGGGCCAAGTGCTTTTCTCAGTGGTTTCAACGAATGCAGCGATGTATTGATGTGAAGGGACACTATTTTGAAAAGATATAATAACAGTAACAACTTGCTAAATTGTTCAGTTTTTGATTTTCTAGGAACTTTCAGTGTCGCCCTCGTAAACCTTAAAATTGCGTTAGCCCTAAAAAAAGTAAAAAGAAATAAAAAAGCGCGCGTGTTTTGTTTGCTCTCGTTGACGTTATTTTCTCTCCAATATATTAATTGCGCTGTGTTAACTAGACTTGTAGGTTAAAAATAAGATAAATTAGAATTTTATCTAATAGGGTTTTAGTTTAACAGATGGAGAAATGCGTACGGGTTATTTATAATGTTTTTTATTACCCAATGGGTAAAAATGTTACCGGCAATGGACCCTATTACTGAGACATCGATGTCCGCCCGCCATAGCCATAGCTAGACAGTTGAAATTTTCACAAATTATGTTTAATGATGATAGCGGCACCGGCAGCAACAAATACTAAAAACAAAAGTAAGGAAATATTTAAGGGGAGCCATACAAAAATCGCGATTTTTGTATGGCGTAACGCCATAACTAGGTGGTTAAAGTTTTCATAAAAATATGTTTTTCTATTGCCGCTATAACCACAAATACTAAAACCAAAATAAAATAACTATTTAAGGGGGGCTCTCATACAACAAACGCGATTTTAGCAGCTTTTTACTCGATAATAATAATTCGAACAGGTAGGCACTTGTAATATTTACAAAATACTTAGTTCTATCTACACTTTAATGACAAAAAATAAAATAAATATTTAAGGGGGTTCTCATTAAAAAACGTCGTTTTTTTGCCTATAATGCACGATGTCAAAAACGGTAACAAGTAGGCACTTAAAGGGTAGCAGGGTAGTAGGGGGAGCCCCCTACTACAAACGTGATTTATTTGCCTTTTTAGCTCGATGTAATTGCAACAGACAGGTACTGGAAATATTCACAAAATACTTAATTGTATGTTATACATTTATATTTAAACAATGACAATCAACGAATGACATGATAGATATTTTAATAAAATCAATAAATTTATTTATTGTGTAGCAGCATGTTTATATTTATATATATATAACTTCTTTCTTACCTAAAAGGTGATGATGACACAACACAGGATCCATGCTTCGAAGAATGCACACGGGGTAAAGTTGCCATTTCAATGATAACAAAACTAATAACTTTTCAACATGTTCAAAATAAAAAATAACCGATTTGATAGCAAAAAAAGATTACAAAGGGCAGGAGCCACCACCAATAACTTCACTTTTAACTGTGCTTGGATATTAGATAAGATCCTGTGTGTTCATTAACACTCATTACGTTATTGTAAACACATTAATTGTTCTGATGAAGAGTGAATAAAGGTTACACTAGTAAATACGTCACATTTAACAAATAAAATAAAACTGCGTGTTGGTTTTCCACGAGTCGCACAAACACTGGATTTGGGACGAGACTTCGTTTCGTTCAGGAAGCGGGATGAATCGTTGTAGCTCGTAAGCTATGGAAATAGCGCAGGTTTTTGTTTGGCTTATTGTATGTAAGAATAGGGATAAACGAAAGAGACGACCAGCTAATTGGAAAGAGAAAAATACATTAGACGGATGCTGCTCGCAATACACCACACAGAAATAGAAGTGGCGGGCGCCATTAGGTGCTCTACTCTGCTCCAAATTTTAGATTTATGTGTTACTTCCTGCATGTTTTTAGCTAACTAATGCATTAAGTATTAAATGACAATATTAATTGCACTACTACAAGTATTCGTTATTTCATATATTCTCAATAAATATGCTCTCCATGCTATTTACTGCACATACCTCATTGCACATTAGATGTAATATAAGTAGTACATACTGGTTACATAAATTAAAGATCAGGTAGTGTAATAACGAGCTTGGAATCTCAAGTGCATCAATAAATATCGATTGATAGGTATTAAAATAAACCTAGTTTTACAGATGGGAAAAACTTGTTCTTAGGTACGTTTTAAGGTTCCGTAATCCACGAAGAACTCTTAAAGTTTGAAAGAAAGAACATTTTATTATTTTGGACGCCATAACTTTCTCTCTGTCTTTCCACAGTAGAGTCGAGTCTATTGATAGTTGACGTCATTTCAATAGTATCGATAGTGTTAAACAAGCCAACCTATAATAGGAATCATAGCAACCTCATTGCACTGTAAACATAATTAATTACACAGCAACCCAACATCTTAATTGAAATGTATTATTACTAGTTTGCCACTAGATGGGAAAGTTGATTTCTATTCTACTGACAAACTGAAATCTTATTGCTCACACACAGTATCTCCTAGTATTTTGTAAACATCTTTGCCATAATTTTTGACAATATTTCAGGTGCATACGGGCGCACATCTATACGAAGCTGTCGGGTTTATTCATTCAACTCTTACTTTGTCGTTAAACACGTTCGGACTGTAGTGGCCAGATGTGTCGCTGTCTGTACCTATCCATAACAATTTTGTGTCTAGCTAGATACTAAATGATACTGCCTACCACTGGATGTTGTCGTAATAAATAAATATTTAATTTTTAATTTCTTTTTCCTGATTTGTAGTGCTATAAACTACCTAAGTTTTACTTAGAAGCAACTTAAAATAATAATGCACAAATGAATAAATTAGTTATACAGTGTGTCCAGAGTTCGGTGTCCGACCCGTGAAGGACCTGTAAAATATAATCCATTTTATCGACAAATCCACTGTCTCTCTCACTGTATTTCTCGACTATCTCGTAATTTAAAAAAAACAGTCAAGTGCGAGTCGGACTAAGATACTACTTAATTTACTATGACGATTTGTGCGGTAAAATTTGGTAACAATGATTTGGAAAAACATAAGAAGTGTAAAAACATCACTTTTCATAGGTAAGTCTTTAATATTTCATAGTATGTTGTTTTTTAAAAGCTAAAAATACAAACGATTTATTAAAATGGTCAGTGTTAAAATGGCCAACAATGAAAAAAATATTTTCCCCATTTCAACTTTATTGTAAGATTTGATAGATTAATTTAATCAGTTGCTACTGATGTTCATAGCGTGAATCAGTATCTCTACTGTGTTTCGCAGCGTGAGTGCGGGTACCGGAAGCCCAATCCGGTGGAAAGGGGGGTTTAAAGGTTAGTAGCACTTGTCCACCGGGTGTCAATGTCGGCGACAATTGCTTACCATTAGGGAATCCGTCTGCTAGTCTGCTAACTACCAAATAAAAATTTAAGTATTTCTGCCAGTGCAATACAACCATTTAAACCATTAAATACGTAAGTAGCGCTTTATTTATTTCTTATTCATTATAGTCCATACCATTTGACCTTGACCATACAAGGTAACTTAAATATCAAAACATAACTTAATTCAAAAAGGAGAGCATATTCACTATTTCAGGCATTAGCAAGCTGGGCCTATTGTTTATTATGTAACTTGTCGCAAAACACGATCTCAGGGGGAACTGCCAGCTGCAGAGATTCCTGCCGCTTCATTTCACCATCGTTCCATACGACTACAGTTCCATCGACATCATCTAGATGGTTGGCAGTCTTCAACTGTGCGTTTCTCAAGAAACTTTCTGCCTCGTACGACAAAACTATGGAATGAACTATCGCCTGCGGTATTTCCGGCCAGATATGACTTGCAAACCTTCAAGAAAAGAATGTATTCCTTTTTAAAAGGTCGGCAGCGCACTTGTGACTCCTCTGGTGTTGCAGGTGTCCATGGGCTGCGGTAATCGCTTACCATCCGTCTGATCCGTCTGCTGGTCTGACCCTATCCCATAAAAAAAAACTGATGTAAAAACCAACCTCGTAAAAACCCCATTTTTACAATCTCCGGTTTTGTACCGGATTTTCAAGGACCAGAGGAAAGCATGAAAGCACTATTGACAGGACTTGACGAGGGCACGAACGTTTAACAACAAAGTAAACATTGAAAAATATCTGTTGACTGGAAAAAGGGTTTATTAAAACCAACTCACGATGAAAACTTTCTACAGTTGATTTGATACGGATGGGGGTTTTTAATGGAAATCTATTTTTTTTTAGTTTACAGATTTAAAAGTGTCCTCTAAAAGGACAAATGCTTTTGCGGTAAGCAGTTAAAGTGAGATACTTATTCCATAGCGCATTTCTTATATTTTAAGAATACCATAATTTACCACACTATAGAATTAATGGATATATAGTACCTATGAAGATATCATTATTGATGTTCCCATAATCTTAGCATTTTGACCCGGTTGCTTCTCAAGCTGTGGCTTCAGAGCCCCGGGTCTGCATTCCTGCAACAACTCCTCCACTTCGCATGTTCTTGGGAATCCACAGTGGTCAGTCGATTGGCACACATATCATCTTACGAGGTCAAGTCATACCTTTTTGGGTGTACCTCTTCTGCCGGAATCCGGTAGTGGTGGCGTAGCGAGACATGTGCTTGCTTCATAGCTGTCCTGTTTACGCAGGACTTGGTCGTACCAGCACAGGCTACTCTTAAGTTTCAGTTTGTCTATCCTTTATTACATTTTTTTTAACTCAAAAGCAATGGCTGATGTCTCAGACAACTGGGAACTTCACGCTATGGTGGTACCTCAGCTAATTCAGATAACGATGGTTAAGATCTATACCAACTATCTCCAGGAAAGCACAGGGTCAAAATTGAACTTTTTAAACCTTCCTAATTATGTTCAAATTTATGAACCCAAAAAAAGTTGACAGATGTTATTGGTTCTTAAACGACGATATGTAGGTCCCCATAAATATGAAGAGCTTTTAAGCAACTGACTTTGGGTTAAGGTTGGCGTATGATAAAAATTAAGTAAAAAAATCATTATCACTCATAGATTTATAGAGATTTCTGCCACATACCCTATTTCTTAATAAAATAAAATAACTATTCTAATGTTTGTGACCGTGAAAGTTTAAAACAATATAATATTACTTATCATATATATCAAGTGAAAGTAAACTAACTATAATCTAATGCCTTTATTTTATTTTTGGAAAATCTATCTTACAGGAAAGGCGGAAACTCGATGGAGAGAAGCTAGGGCGGTCATAATTTATAGCTCATAAAATTAAAAGATCCATAAAAAGGCATACAATTATAACAAAAATTATATGTATAAAGGTAAGTTACCTAGGCAGGTACAAGCTTAAGATCTTAAACTTATAAGATCACGAAAGTACTCACATGATAACATCTGCACTTGCCTCTGTCATCTTTGAAACTTAACTTTAGATATCTTTGTAGTTCACGTTCTAATAAGACGTCTGAATAATAACAAATACTAATCCTTTTCTTCTCTTCAAAATTTAACTTTAAGCACAAACTGGCACAAACCACCGTGAGTGAAGTTGAATAACATAATCAAAATAACGTACAGTGGAACAATGATCCTCAAGCGCCTGAATGACATCGACAAAGGAGCGCTGTACACACATTTTCTATACACAAATGTCAAAATAAGGGACACTTCCTAAGAAAACCGCAGAAGTTCTAATTTCGGCCACACGCCAAAAGATACTTGTATAAATTTCATTCAAATGTGACACTCGAATTTGATCTGACTGAACATGAGCCCAATTCTCGTGCTCGTGATATTTTGAAAACATGGCGGATATCACCTAAAACCATACAAAAAAACTAAGTTTTAGTGATATATGTCGTATGATAATAAATGTCACGAGCACTAGAATTGGGGTCCATGAGCCCAATGGACAACATTTCATATTTTTAACATGTCCATATTGTTTTTTTATATGAAAATAGACATAAAATTAACGGACCCATATTTTTTATTTTTTCAAAATTTGTCCATTTTCATGCATAAAATAATTATTAAAATTCTTTATATTCTAAATAGACGTAAGCGCCAAATGACGTCATCGGACGGCTGAATACAGCGATATTCCTTTGCTTATCATTGTTTTAATAAAAAAAAGGTACTACTGTCAAAGGTAAATAATACTAGTGTCAACATTGTCAACGTCATTCATTCATTCAACGTTGACAAGTTGTCTTTTTTTTGACAGTTGCATGTCATGGGTTTGGCATTTCGTAAATTTAAAACTATAATGTGCTAGGCAAAGAAATATTTTACATTCTGCCGTCCGATGACGTCATCTTACGTTTTTTAGTTTTTAATTTTTTTTCCCAGTAAATAAGCAATATAAAAAATTAATAAAAATATATCCGCGCAGCGGAAAAGTTAATAAAGAAATGGTATTTTTTGTTTCAGAGCTTAGCAATTTTGAAATATTGTCCATTCTCGGGATTTCGATATGAAAAAAACATGGCGGATATCATTTGAAACCATACAAAAAAACTATGTTTTATTGATATATGTCGTATGAAAATAAATGGCACGAGCCCGAGAATTGGGCTCCATGAGCCCAATTCTCGGGCTCGTGACATTTATCATCATAGGACATATATCAACAAAACATGGCGGATATAGTATGAAAACGTTTTTGCTTATTCTCGCGATGTCGAATGGTGACATATGTCACATATTTTCGTGCGACACGTATCGTATGGTCTTGACCATACGATATGAAGTATCACGGTGATTTTGGTGATATTTCTCCAATTCAACGTGACGTTTGAGTCGTTTCGCGTTTTGTTGTTTATTGACGTTTGGTTGTTCAAATCACATGACAAGTTTAAATTAACTGCACAAACTAAGAAGATGATTGATTCTCTGTGTGAACGATTGTTTAGCTGAGAATTTTAATTTTTCTTATATTTTCTTTAATTGGAACAAATTTTCACCAGTATTACCTACATACCTTTAAATATTCGTCATTAAGCCTTTTTATCTCAGTAACAAGATCAGTGTAAACAAAGAAAATTCTTTATTTCATTTTTTTCTTTTAACGCGTCTTTTTGCCACAGTTGTCATCTCTTTTTGCCACAGTTGTCATCTCTTTTTGCCACAGACTGAAAATAAATCTTTTGACTTTCGGTCGGTGTAACGGAATTACAATTTCATAAAATCAATTTTCTTTTTCGTCTTTTTTGGTCGTATTTTAAAGCAGTTATGATAATTATGATGTTATACAAACATGAAAATGACTGTTGATATAAAAAGGCTAGAAAATGTTAAATTAATACTTAAACAATAAACATTAAGATTTCTCGATTGTATATTTGTGTCAATCAACAAAATGGAACGTATTAGCGTAAATGATATGGGCCATATTCTCTATGGAAGTGACTTTTACTGTCGCATGGGCACGAGAATAGATTTTTTTTACTTTTGTGACATTTTGGTGACATTTTCGTACGACATTGGAAAAGTGACATTACAGAAAATACGACACTTTATCGCACGTCCCGAGAATTGGGCTCCATGTTTTCAACATTACAGAAAATGTCCTTTGCCAAATGTCGTACGAAAATGATCACCAAAACGTCACAAGAGTAAAAAAACTCTATTCTTGTGTCGCCCATAGAGAATGTGGCCCATATCATTTACGTAATCGTTCCATTTTGTTGATTGAACAAATATACAAAAGAGAAATCTTAATGTTTATTGTTTAAGTATTAATTCAACATTTTGTAGCCTTTTTATATCAACAGTAAATTTTATATTTATATAACATCATAATTATCATAACTGCTTTAAAAAACGATCAAAAAAGACGAAAAAGGATAGGTACTACCGAAAGCCAAAAGATTTTTCAGTCTGTGACAAAAAGAGATGGCAACTATAGAAAAAAGACGCGTTAAAAGAAAAAAATTAAATAAAGAATTTTCTTAACACTGATTTTATTACTGAGATAAAAAGGCTTAATGACGAATATTTAAAGGTATATTAGATGATACTGGTGAAAAATTGTTCCAATTAAAGAACATATAAGAAAATGTAAAAGTCTCAGCTAAACAATCGTTCACACAGAGAATCAATCATCTTCTTAGTTTGTGCAGTTAATTTAAACTTGTTATGTGATTTGAACAACCAAACTAAAACATGGGGTCCATTTCTCGGGCTCGTGACATTTATCATCACGCGACATATATCAACAAAACATGGCGGATATCGTATAAAAACGTTTTTGCTTATTCTCGCGATGTCGTATAGTGACATATGTCACATATTTTCGTGCGACACATATCGTATGGTCTTGACCATACGATATGAAGAATCACGGTGAATTTGGTGATATTTCTCCAATTCAACGTGACGTTTGAGCCGTTTCGCGTTTTGTTGTTTATTGACGTTTGGTTGTTCAAATCACTTAACAAGTTTAAATTAACTGCACAAACACAAGAAGATGATTGATCCTCAGTCTGAACGATTGTTTAGCTGAGAATCTTAAATTTTCTTTAATTGGAACACATTTTCACCAGTATTACCTACATACCTTTAAATATTCGTCATTAAGCCTTTTTATCTTAGTAATAAAATCAGTGTTAAGAAAATTCTTTATTCCATTTTTTTCTTATAATGCGTCTTTTTGCCACAGTTGCCATCTCTTTTTGCCACAGACTGAAAAGAAATCTTTTGGCTTTCGGTCGGTGTAACGGAATTACAATTTCATAAAATCAATTTTCTTTTTCGTCTTTTTGATCGTATTTTAAAGCAGTTATGATAATTATGATGTTACACAAACATAAAATTGACTGTTGATATAAAAAGGCTAGAAAATGTTGAATTAATACTTAAACAGTAAACATTAAGATTTCTCGATTCTATATTTGTGTCAATCAACAAAATGGAACGTATTAGCGAAAATGATATGGGCCATATTCTCTATGGAAGTGACTTTTACTGTCGCATGGGCACGAGAATAGAGTTTTTTTACTTTTGTGACATTTTCGAACGACGTTGGAAAAGACATTACAGAAAATACGACATATGTCACCATACGATATCCGCCATGTTTTGTTGATATATGTCGTATGATGATAAATGTCACGAGCCCGAGAATTGGGCTCTTGGAGCCCAATTCTCGTGCTCGTGTATTTATTATCATACGACATATATCACTAAAACATAGTTTTTTTTAATAGTTTTCAGGTGATATCCGCCATGTTTTCAAAATATCACAAACCCGAAAATTGGGCTCAGGAGCCCAATTCTCGGGCTCGTGACATTTATTTTCATACGACATATATCACTAAAACATAGTTTTTTTTGTACGGTTTTCGGGTGATTTCCGCCATGTTTTCAAAATATCACAAACCCGAGAATTGGGCTCCAGTGACATCCGCCATGTTTTTTCATATCGATTATCCCCAGAATTTGGTGTTCGCGCCGCGATTCGAGAGCTAGGTGTGGAGCACACAGCACAGAGTACGTTTATATATGGTGTGGAGCGAACTTCAAAAAAAAAATATCCTAGTTTTGAGGTTAGGTTATATTGAGGTTAATAAAATATTTATATATAACTGTTATCAACATAAAAAAATGGCATTAAAAAGTAATATTCGATCGCTCATGAATAGGGTAATATTTGCTGAGAAAAGAACTATTGCTGTTCGATACTACTCGGATATAACTGAAGGAGGTGATGGAGAAAGTCAAAAAGAGATCGATCCCTCAAAAGACAGAACCAAAATTGTGCCCGTTGAAATTAGTATGAAATATTTGCAGAGCTCTGCATATAAACAAGCTTATGGGGAAAATCCTGTTTGGACCCTTTACCGCCGAAACCACAAAGGTGGCTTTGCACCGAGAAAAACTAGGAAGTCGTGTGTAAGAAATGGTGTAATATCTACTGGAAATCCTTGCCCTATATGCCGCGATGAATACTTAGTATTGGACCATAGAAATACAAAACTATTGCAACAATTTGTATCACAATATACTGGTCAAGTAAGTAAATGTTGAACACTAATCTTTACTTTAATGGACCACTTTTAAGATAGCAATATGCTACTGAGCAAACCACTGAATTTTTTATTAATGCCCAGTCAACGAATTTTCCAGTATACCATTGCTAGGAGATAATGGCTTGCACACACACAGAGAGGGGAATGTAAAACGCTAATCTCAAATTTTGCAGTGCAATCAATTTTTCTGGCTAACTGGAAACAATGTTTTGTTTGCTGACTGTATATACCTACCTAGTTCAGAAAAATATTTTGTAAATTACTGTTAAAGATAATATTTTTAAAGGAATTACATAGTTCTCCACCCTCTTGTTTTGGATTTTTGGCTGTATTCATCAATATTATTATGATGAAAGGCTGTATAATTTAGATTTTCCTATGAAATGACCCATAATTGACATATTGCAGATACTGGATGCCTTCAAAACAGGACTTTGCCAAAAGAAACACAAGGAATTATTAGTTGCCATTGAAAGAGCTTGGGATCAAGGCCTTCTCACTTATGATGTACCTTTTAGGGAATATGATTACTCTTTATACAATAAAAATGCTATGTAATTGAATATATTTTAATAATTTCAAGTTTTATTAGTTAAAACAAAAATATAACATGCATTGTAGACTTGCAAATCTTTGTTTTTTTTTATTATGGCACTTATTGCACCCAAGTCTGGAACTTTTTTTTTAAATTTAATTACTCAAACTTCTGATAATCAAAACATAAGTCTCCAGTTATTGTGTGGTTCTATAACATGGTTAACTAAAAAATAATAGTCTAGAGTTTAATCTTAAGTAGTAGAAGCTAGAGATAATTAGTCAATGGTAGTAGTATTTTAATAGGGACCATTCAAGTATTACGTAAGCATCTCAATTTACCATAAATCTGCTCACGTAATACTTAAACGGCCACATATGAGGTTTAATTAAATATACATAACTGAAAATATTAAGCTACTTATATATTTTTTTTATTAAACAGTTCCAGGCCAGTTTATGAAATCTGTAGTGTAAAATAATACAAAAGGTAGTGAATGAATGGGGACTACGATGCGGCGGCCTCCTACAAAGTGTGATCCTTGCAGTATTTTTGCTCTATTTGGAGCTGCTACTGAAGCAGGGATCCTGGCATCCCTGAGCAACGGCGGGTAGTAATCGACATGACCGCATATTGTGCAAAGACCTAAGACGTGCTCTCAGCAACAGACTTTGGGGAGGGGGGTCTCATCAACCTAGTGATCGAATTTGTCGTCCGAAAGTACTTATTGGAAATAGATGGAGAAGTTGAGTTGTATGGCATTCGTAGCGTGCCCACGTAATACTTTGCATACATGCAAAGTATTACGTGGGCGCGCTACGAATACCTTTATTGTTAGTGGTCGCCCCCTCAGGTCGAGAAGGATCTCGGTCACCTACAAAAGCCGGATCGACGACAGCTACAGGTGGCTGAGAATAGAATGGAATGGCAAATTCTCGTGTCGATGGCCAACATCCACTTTGGGTCGGTAAGCCATCGTAGTTACTTAGAAAAATTGGGCCTGTGTTTGTTTTAGGTTATTAATAGTAGGATTATTTGCTGAAAGAAAATAAATTAAGCTTATCACAAAAGTGTCAAGAAAAGTTGTCCATTAATTTTGATCTGTTCCTTTGAAGTAATAGTTCCCTTATAAGAGCCGACTTTTCTCGTTCTAAAACAGATATCCTTTCATTTTTTCTATTTACTTCCTGTAACAAAGAAAAAGCATGATAAACTTCGATCATCTATCTTGAAGCATCTATAAGTACCATTATAATAGAGGTGATTCCTCCGATACTGACATACAGGTAAACCGAAAAGACAAAACACATGCGCGATGCAATTGACACCCAGCTCCATATATAATAATAATAATAAATAAATAAATATTTCACAACATCAAATACATTGATCTGACTCCGAGATAGGTAGCTCAAGCACCTGTGTTACGGATATCAGAATCAACAGTGGAATTACAAATATATACATATACTACTTTTCTTTTGTAAATACATACTCATAATACATAGGAAACACCCAGACCAATACAAACAAACATGTTCATGCACACAAATGTTTGTACTGAGCGGGGATCGAACCCGCAACCCTTGGACCAAAGGCTGCGTTCACTACCACTGTTCCAAACGGGTCGTCAATATATTGGTATTAATTTGCTGGAAAAATAGTTTATTGTTAATTAACCAGAGCAGAGCCAGAGCATTGATTGATATTGAGATAATCCTTACTCTATGATGTTAATGACAAACGAAGAATAAACCAGGCCGGAATCAATCAAAATAAAGACAAAAACTTCGTAACTTTTTTGGACTAGTTAACGTACATCAATGAATATACTTAATGAGAAATATGTATAAACAAATACCTATTTGCCACCCACCTATGCACAGATTTAATCGTGCCTAAATGTCATGTCATCTCGTTCCAGCAAGTAATGTTAAAAGGGGCTCGCACGAATTTTGTTCCGTAAACTACCTATCCTTAGTTCGCGATTTGTAATAAGGGGGCTTATGTCACAATCCATACCTAGATCTAGCCTAGGCTTTGAGAAGAGAAACAAAAGCCTAGGGCTTTATTCATAAACAATACATAACTTAGTTAATGGTTTTATCGCAATATTTTGCAATTTATTTTTAAGACTTAAAAAAATGATATCTTGTTCAGGCGGGACTCAAACCCACAATCCGGGTGGCTGTTTGTTCTACAAATTGGACCACTGAACGCGTTACGCCAACTAAATTTCTAAAAAGTCCTCTATTATTCTGTCTGATCAGACGAAAAATGGAAGATTTTTTGCATGTTTGATCAGACAGAAATATAGAGGATTTTTTTGTGATGAAGTATCAAGAAGAAAATCAAATTCGATATAAGACGACTTGTACCACTTTTCACAGGACGCACAGAATTTCATATAAAAAATTTCGAAAAAATAATGAAAACTGCTATAAGACCATTTTACGACATTGTTAGCAAAAGTTTAACCTGACTATAAAGTTCCATGGTTTAACAAACATTTTATTCATAAATGTTTGTCCCTAAAATTTTATATTCCTTGTCAAATTTTACTGTCGACGGTTACAGGACAGGACAGTAGTAGCGCCTATCAAGGACTTCTTTGGTGGCGCGGACACTAATCCAGGAACTAATCTATTTTACCCGTTGAGCTGTCGCAACGTTTATCTATGTCCATTATAGGTACTGGCTCCGCCCTCCGGTGTTACTTGCAATTAAAACTAGCCTACAGCTACGTTTTAATCGAGGGTGTCGTCAGGTCAGCTTTCTATTATCAAAATTGCTTCAGACATTTCCGCGTGAAGAATTACGTAGGTAATAATAACATGCACACTCACAAACTATTGCCTTCATATTATTAGAAGTGTGTAGTAAGCACCTCGGACGTAAAAAAAAACTTACGACCGTGGGTAGTAAAATATTTTCATCATCGTCGTAGGGCTTATTTTCCAAAGTTTTCTTATTTAGGCATGAAAACGGAAGTCTTGTCAGTCTCGACTTAAAAATCGGCGTAAAGTAGCACCTGCGCTATCTTTGTGGAGCAAGTGGCATTAATGGCGCGGAAGAATATTTCCCTTTTCTTCCTCGAAGAAAAAGAAAGTGTTTATTTCCTTGATTTTGTTTAGAATAATGTAGGTACCTACCCTACTATGTTATGATGACTCTACGGATATCGCAGACAAACTGTGGAAACAGTTTTGCAGGACAAGTGCAATTTGTAAGCTAAAGTAAGTTTGATAAATAAATAATTAAGTAATCCGTCTGCTCATCGCAACATAACATTAAAAGGGTATCTATTAAATAACGATAAATTCACAAACCTCTGCAAGAATACGATTTTGAGACCTGAGAACGGAAGCATTGTTAGGAACTGCGCTAGGCGCAGTCAGTGCCATAGCGGGTAGAGCTAGGTTCATATGCAGCGACAACTGGCCGTGTCGCCAGCCCGCTGCCAGTGCGCCCAGCTGCCGATTCAACTCAAGTACGCGTGCACGGAGTAATTCTAACCTTTCTTGATGTGCCTCACTCCATGGTTCCTGGTAAATGACAAAAACTTTATCAAAACTGTTATCATGTACAGAGGTACCGTCTTTACCTTATCACGAGGCCCGACCTATAACGAAACCGTCGCGTAACGAATCACAATATAATAATATAGGTATCTAACTGTCGCATCCCGATTAAAGAGTCGCTCAGCAGCGCATGTCACAGGGACAGGGATAAGGAGATGGTAGAATGGATAAGTCTACGTCGATTGATAGTTTCTACCAGACCTGAGGGGCTAGCAGCACAAACATTCAAGGAATTCGTAGACTGCCCACGCAATGCTCCACCTGTTAACCTTTTGATCTTAGAATAATATTATACCTATATTCTAAGCTTTTGATTCCAAGTGAGAAAGAAGATAGATGCTGATGTACGTACGGTAGATGGAGCTTTTCAGTTTTCATACAAATTGCTTACGATACGCATAGTTACGCTCCGATTCATCGATAAGTTTATGCTAGCCCTTCAGACTGATTCGACGTTGATCGATTGATTCCACTAGAACAATTGATCGTCGTCGATCAATTATCTTAACTTACACTTACCTTACCAGACCTGTTGATTGATGCCGACGATCGATCGCTTCATTTCGAATGTACCAAAGTAACAAAAAACATGTTAGTAATTACCAGACTCTCCAAATCTTGAATCATGGACTTAGCGTACCCCGGGCTCCAAAGCGATAGCTTGGACGCAATCGGGAATTACACGCTAAGATGAAGACTAAATTGTTAAAGTAAAGCCTTCTTGTGCTTTTAGTACCAATCTAACCTCTTTCTCTGCCTCGGTGATGTAGTGATTAGTGGGTCGCACTCTAAAGCGACGGCTGCGCAAGAGGTGCCGGGTTCGATCCCCGGGTCGGGCCAAAAATTTGTAGATACCTAAGTTAAAAATTCTTAGTGTTAGCGCGGAGTCCGGAAGTTGGCGGTCTTTGCCACCGTGCATAGGAAAGCACGTTAAGCCGTTGGTCCTACGCCCGATCTCTCTCCGGTATCCCATCGGAATATAAGGGTAAGGGAATAGAGAGTGCACTTGTGTTTGCGCACTATTGAGATTTACCGTCGTAGTAGCCGCAATCGGTTGGAGGAGGACTAATGGAACCTTGTTAAATTTATATGTATAGGTTACGATACCATACTTAGGTAGGTACTTGTAACATAACAATTTTAAGATAAGATATCATTTATTGCCAAAACTGTGCCAATATTTGTTACATTTAAAGTTAGAATCAACAGTTTGTCCGTTGTTTGATTTTGATTGTTATAACTACTTACTTACTTTCTGACTGTTTTGTTTTCGTAAATGTCTGTTTGTACCTTTTTTATAATTATTTCTTAGATGCTCTATTTCTCTGGAAGAAATAGCTCTAGCGATATACCTACTATTATTTTACCTACTTTAGGTATGTATGGTCAATACGTGTCTTGTGTATCCTGAATTCCTGATTATACTAGGTAGGTACCAGCATTCATCATTAGCATTCTATAATTATTAAGTAAGTATATAATATACCTACCTACCTAAAATATTTTCTAAGCAAATAACTATGTCATAGTGTAAGTAAAAAAAATTACCACATACGCGCCCATTCTACCGGCATATCGCATTTTCTCTTGTACTTCTGTAAGTTGTTTCAAATACCATTCTCGAGCTTCTTCCACTGCTGTTAAACCTTGTAACAACACATCTTTTTCTTGTTCTATTTGTTTCATACGTTTTAAAAGATTATAATCGACGCCGTTGTGTAATGTATGTCTACGAGGTTCTCTTCGGCGAGAGGTTCGCCTCAAGTGTTGCTGTGTCTCGTTGGATGATCGACCGTCGCCCAGACCCCGACTTTGTTCCTCCATAGTTCTCGATAACGCTTCGAAATCCATCTTAGTCTCATTAATTTCTTCACTGTCAAAAGCTATTTCATCTTCAGATTTATAACTAGATCGGGAAGTTTCTTTCCGCTCACCTATTACTTTTTCTAACCTTGGTGGTTTCGGCGGGCCATACACTCTGTGTGGGTCATGTTTTATCATTGCTGTAGTCCCGTGATGCCTTAGTTCCTGAATTGGCTGGTCTTTTCGCGTTATTAGTTGCGGCATACTAATAGTTCTATGTTGTGTTGAATTGTCAGATTTTTTTATAACATTCCAATTAGAATCTAAATTTTGGGGTTCTGGAACATCAAGCAAAGGAGCAGAAGGCGGACGGTGTACTTGGGCATTCAATGGTCCGTGTAATCCTGAACTTTCAACGTTATCATTAAGCCTATCTACTTTGCTTGAAGCATTTTCAACTTGGTTACGTAAAAGGCATATCTTAAGCCCTGTACAAAAGCGGTCAAAACTCAGTAAACCATCGTGCGAAGCAACTTTTTGTAAACTCTCTATTACGCCTCGGGGCAAACCCTTCGTCCTATCATCTCGCCAGCGGTTTTCAATATCCGTAAGATTTACATACCCCGAACGTTTATCATCCATAATATCAAACAATGTTCGCATTGCTGAAACAAATTGTTTAGGTAGGGATTCCATGTTCCTTGATGATGCCGTGTCATATTGATTTTTTGTAACTAGCATAGTTGTTCGAACACAAACATGCCTATCACCTAGTACACAAAAACTTTGTTCTAGAGCCACTAGGAGTTCATTTATGTAGTCTAGCACTGAACCACCAATAACGAAACACAATGAAACTACTCGTACGTTACTTCGTAATTTAATTAAATTATCAACACTGTGCGCACGCGTTGACACCCTTTCGGGCTGTTGTTTTGTGACAGAAGGTAGCATATGAGGAAAAAAATCTGAATCTGACCGTTTGTTAAACGGTATGTGTGTGGTGGGCGAGTAACCGGCTAGTGGGAGTGAATTTGCGAGAGATAATAGCCCGTGAGTGCGAGCGGGAGAACCGGTCAAACAGCATTTCGAACTTCGGACAGGCAGGCACTAGGCAGGTAGCTAAGTAGCGCCCGATCGAGCGAGTGGCCGCACCGCCGCCCCGCGGTATGAAATTTCCTACCTATAAGGTAATGCAAATATCAAAAGTAGAATGCAAATAATAATATGTAAGTAGTAAGTAACAATGCTATTGAATGTCAAATTATTATTTGCCTGTCTTAAGTCCTCCAAGTACCTGTGTTCATATTCTAAGAGTTATAAAAATAACCATACCTACTTAAATACTTACATTACGTCATTGAAGCTAGTAAACGCGTTGTAGAAGTCAACATACGAGTAGATATACTACCTAAGTATACCTAGGTGCACGTACGAACTAGAACGACTGGTGATAACTGTACCCTTTCTCCTACCGCTGGGTATTATAATAGGTAGGTACTTATTTAAATCTAAGTATAACATGATCTTATTTGTAGTCATGAAAATAAATAAGTTAAGAAACGAATCTACCATTATGGGAATCGAACCCACGACCTTTGGCATATCAGGCAGCGCGACCAGGCCGAGGAGCGAAGGTAAGCTCAGAGGATAAGAACGCGCCTCCCATACGGGGGCATTCAAGATCCAACTATTATCATTCAGTGGACGGGGGGGTCGTGCGTGGTTCGAATCCGAGAGTTCGAATGCACCTCTGGATTTTTCAAATCTGTGTGCATATTTTTACAATTAGCTCGCGGCGCGGCGCTCAGGGAAAGACATTATGCACGTCAAAAAAATTTTTGAGTGCATAGGTAGGTAAGTAATATGTCGAAATAATTCGGGTAATTGCGAAATATTTAGGTAAGTAGGTACTCATTCGAAATTATCCGGCAAAAATGTGCGGGAAGTGGGTACCTAGTGTTTATTTATTCATTCATTTAATTGCACATAAGTCCTAAGTTACACGTCTAAATATACAAAATATTCTAATTAGTGCTGACTAGCGGTATGTAGTCTTTGTGAAATTTGTGAATAGTCTTTTCATAAATACATATTATTACCGAATACCTACCTATGAATAGTTTATTAATTATAGAAACTCTTTGTAACCTTTGTTATATATTATGTAAATTAAGCTGTTGGTGTTCCAAATAAAATAAAATAAAATTATATGAATACATAGTGTTCCGCGCGTCTTTTCTACTTAGTTCCATCCATGGTTCCGCACCAAGAAGGTTAAAAATACTAATAACCTTCTTATTCCGCACGGTCTCTTGCTGTGGTCGCAGCCGCAGCCCAAAGATATTATAAACTAGCGCCGCCAGTGTTGTATAAACGAGACATTATTGAAAAATTGAACAACGGTGCAACGGTGAATCCTTATGGAAAAATATTAAGAATTTATTGAGATGTAGTTGTGTTATATTATCTTCGTACAAGTTACAAAAATTGTTCTTATTGCCTAAAGTGGTCACTTTTACAAATTCCAAATAAAAGGTTACTTGAAGAAAGTAATATTACACAATTCTGTCTTAAAAAATCTTAATACTTTCCTTAATAAATTCACCGTTGTACTTTTTTAAAAAACCTCTCATAATTGCATAATTGCCACAATTAGTACGAATCTATTGGCGGCGCTAGTTTCATCGATTCCAATCGGACTCCTGGGCCGTTCGTCAAACGCCGGCATCCAATCAAACATGACGTTAAGCACAGCACAGCGTTTAACCAGATGACTGAACGTTCATCGCTACCTTTTTGAACTAAAATTATGTACTCGAATCAAACTTTTTGTAAAAACTTACAGACGACGTAGGTAGTTACTTATTATTGGCACTTCCGTGTTTATAGACTATTTTGACAATTATGTATTAGACTTTAATC
Organism: Marasmia exigua; assembly: GCA_019059595.1. NCBI lineage: Eukaryota > Metazoa > Arthropoda > Insecta > Lepidoptera > Crambidae > Marasmia > Marasmia exigua. The sequence goes on from CM032467.1 coordinate 6,820,731, forward strand.
TTGCTATAACGAAATAATCGAACCGTAACATAACACTCACAGGCACGAAGTTATCTTTAACCACAAACTAAGTAGAAGATACTACTACCTGTGCGGATAAAGAATGGGATTATAAATGGCGGCGCATCTATTCACTTCTCGCTCGCACACTATTTGCGTCTATACTCGCACTCGTGGATACTGACTGCAAAAAAAAAATCTGCGTTCCCTTCCCTGTCGCATCAGTCAGGTTTCGCAATTTTTCGTTGTCTGTTTATCCGTGGTTTTGAACCTTTCGTTATTTTGTCATTTGTTATTGTTTGTTGTTATAGTTTATTATTAATTTGTATGTTAAATAATTGTTTTGTTAGTTATTTATTGAGTATAGATAGTGTTATAAGATATAGTTACAATAGGATATAGATATAGTTAAGATATACTTATTACAATCTTTTATTTCAAGATACTAATTTTAAAAGTTATGAAGTGCATGTAGAATAGTACATGAAATTAATGTAATTAAATTACAATTGTATAAATCATAAACTGTTCAAACGCAATCTATATTTAATACTAATATTATAAAGCTAAAGAGTTTGTTTGAACGCGATGAACTCAGGATCTACTGGACCGATTTTAATAATTCTTTCTCCATAGGAAAGGTACGTTAGGTAGTCATAGGCTATGTATGTACCACGGGCGAACCTGGGGCGGACCGCTAGTAAATACATATTTACTTGAGAACAAATTCGTTTATAAATGCCATAACATTATATAATCTGCAATCTGAATAATTTTCATACATTTTTTATATACAGTCAAAAAGACTCCAAAATAATAAAACCTATAAAACATACTCGTACATTAATAGTATTTTAATTAAAAAATAATAAAACCTATAAAACATACTCGTACATTAATAGTATTTTAATTAATAACATTTATTAATTTATTAAAAAAAAAAACAAAACAGTTTCAACGGTAACGATATTTTATACTGAAAAACGTCAGTTATAAGTTTTCAAACCGTTGATGCTGACGGTACCGGCTCCACGCGCCGCCATTTCTAATCCCATTCTTTATCCGCACGGATAGTACGTATTCTTTAGCCTTCTTGCTCACAGCTGTTTTCGCTGCAGACGCCATCTTTGTTTTGATGATTACTAACTACCGCTGCTGCAGTAGAGACAAGCGGAAATAAATTTGGATCACTTTGGCCATTTATGTACAATGTTAAATTGAATAAGCACTTGGCGTAGTTTTGATCACTGTAAAGTTAACATGGTGTGTGGTATGTGTGTGGCAAGCACAAAGTACTTTTTATCTTGGCAAGTGTGTGATGGACACTTGGTGGACACATGAAATTGTGTTATTTGGTAGCCTGCTACATATATTTATCTGTGGTTATTTGGCCAGTACAGTTTTGCCAGTATTTAAATATTTCTACACATTTCTACAGGGTTTCCATTTTTTTTAATATGGCTCTATCTACCCGAAGATAATTTGCCAATGTCTAGTAACTTATTGAGAATAAGTAGGTAGTCAACAGTCGAAGTCAGTCGAAGTCACAGTCCCTCAATAAAACGCCGGTGTTTTTACGTTTTATCGACCTAAGGATTCAGCGGGTATCACTCTTATAACAATCGCGGGTTTTAAAACTCTATTAGGTCCAAGTAAGTTGTCACGAGACAACTCACTCGACACACAATAGCAATGTTAAAACGATACAATTCAACGATTCTTATTATTAGGATCACTTTTCGGCACTTCAATGCACAAATAAACAACAAATTTGTACATTAAAACCACTAGACACTAATTTAAAACCTTTGAATTCCATCAGCCCACGCGGTTTGTTTTAGCCATTACCCGCCGAATCATTTTAAAAATAAACGCCCGTACGCCATACGCTCCATATTCATGTTACTCTATGCGCCTTCAAATATCAGGGCTCCATAAGGTTGGCAGCACGGACCTATAAAAGGTCCGTGGTTGGCAGTTCATTTATAGGATTGAGCATAAAAATGTTGAGGTAACTTATTTACCTCAGATTATTATTGACTTTGCCCACACATAAGTTTAAATTGTATATAAAAACCTGTTTAATGAAGAAAGGCTATTATAAAATAGACGATTTTTTGAATGACAATAATTTAGGGACATATTAGTAACACAAAAATTGTACTATAATTTTAAGTTAATTTAAAGAGTAACTGCTGAGTTTCTTGCTGAGTGTCTTCTTGGCAGAAAACTACATTCCGAACCAGTGGTAAACATGTTGACATTCATAAGTGTTCTGTATGGACCTAAATTGAAAAAAGAATTTTCATTTCATTTCATTTCATTTCTTGTGTCTCGCACGGCCCACGGGGGATGGTAACCCCCACGAAATTATTAACTATAGTCTATAACCTTCTTGGTAACCCCATTGGTTATTGGGAATTACTCAAAAATCCGTTTTCCCGACTTTTCTTCCTGACGCATTTATAGCAAGTCCTAAATATATTATAATACTCTTTTAGCGAGTGCTCTCGAACGAGAGTATACAGAGCAAAGAATATAATACTCTCACGAGATTATATTCTTTGCTCTGTATACAGAGAATAATTTTACAGACGAGTGGTAAAGATCTTCTGCTGTATTTGTTAGCAAGATCACTGCCGCACAAAATAAATAGAAGATACTACGTGATCACTGTATGTATATGTAGCAAGGTAGTTTGCACATTATTTAAGTTACTCTATGGTTTGCACAGACCAAAAAAAAAGTAGTTTGTTTGTTGTTAGATTTGTTAGTCATTCATTTACTTTCAAAGATTCACTCACTCACAGTTCACGTCACAGTTCACACTCATATACAGACCAACCATGATCAGAAGGCTACTTCAGTGACATTGACATGGGGGCGTTGTACAATATTTTTCTATGGGAAATGTCAAAAGCAATGACACTCTTGTAAAGGAAACAGCGTTAGTTCCGACTTTTGCCACGTGCCAAATAACTGTAATCGGACTGTATATTGGTATATAGTTATCTGTGGTCACACACACACACCCTACTACAAACTTAGTGGAATGTGAGTTGGAAAGTTCTGTTTTAAGCAAATTATCAGGTTTTTTTGCAATATAATTTAAGTAAAATGAGTGATCTAGATGCACATGATAAAGTACCTGAAACAAATGATTCTAATGGTAATGTACACCAAGAAAAACCACGACAAAGTTGGGTGAAATTTGATGAGGACACTGGGCATACGAATATTCCTTTGGGCGAGTCACAAACTGTTTCTGATTCAGCTAGCTCTGCAGCTAGTACATTCAGCGTTCCTGCTACCCAGGTACCCGCGGTTTTAAAAACTGAATCTGTTCACGTTAATTTAGAACGTGGAGACAGAACTACAGAGCCAGTATCTCAGGGTAATTTGTCGAAAAATGTGGAGTTCGTTAACGTTCGTCATGGTTTCTGTAAGTAGTTTGTTATTTTATGCTTAAATTGTACTATTGTTTAATTTATTTACTTGACGATATTGTGGCTTTTTAGCAAATGGAGATATAATAGTAACACTCTTACCTGTGAATACTCGATGGCCATGGGTGACTGCAGCCCAATTCAGACCTGAATTAGTACCTGAAGAACTCATGGCTCAAGGACTTACCGTAAGTATTCAATCTTAGTTGATTTTATAGTTTCATTTATTAAGATGCTCCAGTTTCTTACTGTGTCTAAATTGTCTGTATTTCAGTTGACTGTTGAAGAATATGTACATGCAATGGAGTTACTAGTGAATGATGCTCGTTTTACTTTGTACAATATTTGCTACAAAAGAGTGCTTGTATGTTGGATTACCCTTGCATTTCTTGTCCTCCTAGCTCTTTTGTTCTCGGGCTTAACTGGACTCACTTTATTTTCCTTTGGTATATTGTGGCTAGTACTTAATGCAGCTGCTATATTTCTATGTATGTGGATAAAATTGAAACTCTCCAAAGGGCTTGAGCAGTGTCTTGCAAGTGTCAACAAGTTGCTCAACAAACACAAACTGATTCTTACTTTGGATGACCGAGGCAAAATATCATGTCACAAGGTTAATCTCTGCTACATGTACTTTGACTCGGGCCCATGTATTGCTCATATACAACAATTTATTGAGAGTGAAGAGGGTAAAACTATTATGCAAGGTTGGGAGCAAAGACTGGATGTATCTGCCACAGACATAGTTATCCAAGGAAGTCAATCCACAAGATTATCCCGTAGACAGGTTTGTAATCTTATTTAAATTGATTTAATGTATTCAAGTCTGCTTATAAAAGTAGGTACCTTAGTTGAGTGTTTGTAAATATAAGTAATGAAGATATTGGTGGTACACAAAGCTACTAAAACAGTGTTTGAAAAAAAGTAAATAACTTTTAAATTTTTCTAAAAATACTTTTATATGCCATATCCCTAACATTCTTATGCTAATCAAAAACATTTTAATACCCACTGCATTTTATTAACATTTAACTGACATCATAATTTATTAACAAAACATTTTTTTAATTTGTACCTCAAAAGGAAAATCATTCAAAATCCATGCATAAATATGAATGAATCATTGTTTTAGATGAGTATCACTCTAAACTAGTAACAAGTAAAGAGAAGTACTTCATTATTATGATGACCTAGGTACTCTTATTATTTTTATGATGATTGTCTGAGTCTGAACTTCTTTGTCCTTGTTTGTGGCAAACACTACCATGATAATATGCAAATCAATGTATGCTTAGCTTAATGTGAAAATCCATTATTCCTTTCCTTGTACATTGTTTTTTCCAATGTTATCATCAGTAGTAGTAGTCATTTTATAGGCATATAAGTATATATACATATGTGGATGAAAATATTACATTTTGTAGTAAAGAATTAAAAGTAGAGATGTAATGAAGGTTAATATTATTTTTTCTTACATCTGCAAGAGTGCAAACTATGTAAAATATCTTAAAATAATTATTGAAATCACATTAATTATGTTCACACTTGGTTCACAATCACATCAATTCATAAAATTCGGTTTCGCTTTGCTTTATGTGCTTTGCTGCAATTTTTTAAACTTTTACTAATAGTGCGTACAATTTATTCATGTTTTATTTATAATATGATAAACCACCACATCAAAGTATTAATCTGATTAATACAAATATAGATAATCATAATATTATTTCACCTGCATATATTTTATTTTAAAAAAATCTTTGAATATGAATATTTTATTGTGTTTTACAGACAGTCACACACCAGATTCATATTATTTATTGTTCATGTAGGTAAAGCTTAGATCAATTAATCAGGATACAATCTGTCAAAATTCCTTAAGGTGACGGGTAGGGCACACTAGCAACGCGAATCGATTTTAATAGTTAGCTACTATACCGGATCCATTTTAAATAATTTCGGGGTTACAACCTTTAGTCAATCACCTATACTATTTATTTAATAGTTATATAGTTAACTGTTTGGTCTGCTTTAGCACTCAAATTTTGGATTACCGCCAAAAGCGGCCACTTTTGGCGTGAATAAATTTTTCGCGTACAAAAACGGACCCAACATTTGTGCTTGGTTATTTAATAAATAGTATAAGTGTTTGCCGAGAGGTTGTATTCCCGAAATAGTTTAAAATAGATCTGGTTTAGTAGCTAAAAATTAAAATCGATTGGCGTCGCTAGTGTGCCCTACCCGTCACCTTAATTTATATTGAACTGAACGTGTTTGACATTAAAGTGAGAATTAGCTGAAGAAATTTGACACTTTTGTATACTTTGTGTGTTGATTGATCTTTTTTTGATTTAATATTATGTATCATTATTTATTTGTAATCAGGGTTTCAAGAATTGGACATAATTTTTAATTGAAATTCGTAGATTTATAAATATACATACCTATATCCAGTATTATCTATTTATTATTAAGATATTGATTAATGGTGTTAGTAGCTCTAGTGGGTAAGCAAAGCATATGAATGTACAGGGTATGGCAGAGCAAGTGTACCTCCGGTACCTGCAGCGGTGGGGGAAAGACTACCTGCGGCGAAGGCTCGACTGGACGCTAGACGAGGACGGTGGGAACCCCGCGGCCCCGCGACACTTAACACAGGCTCTCTGCCCTTGTCAGTACATAGAGGAGACTTTGCGGAACAAAGAGCCCAAAGACACCCGCGCCTGTTGTCCGCTCTGCAACAACTGGCTCAGGCGGCGAGGCCTCGACTGACCAAACCGACTGAATGTTTGGCAAGTCTCTTGTTTAAGTTCCACACTGCATTCAGATGCACAACCGTCTGTTTCCGTTTTTTTTCCACACACATGTTATTTGAACTGCATGGCTCTTCTATTTCAGTTCGCAAATCTACTTGTTATGATAAGAGGTCGGAATTAGGCAGAGTTATTTACGTTAGTTGCACCGAAATGTTGATCCCGGGATTTGTGAATAGACATCCCAAAAACATTAAATTACGGCAGATACTTAGAAATCCCCATATAGGTCACATCACTTTAAAAAATTCGAAATATTCGTACGGCAATGTAAAAACATTTTTTTTATACAAAAATCATGAGATTTTTATTAGCTCTTTTAAATAACTAACGACTACGGCGTAGTAGTTACAATTCGCTGCACTCTGTATGTTTATTTGTCCGAAATAAAAGTTTTCATTACTTATTATGAAATCTCGAGATTTGAGAGGATATGCCCTCTTGATGTTTGAAAACAGTGTAAGTACGAAAATATTTTTACTTACATAATTCTGACCTCTGGAATATTAAATTCATGATTATAAAATAATGTTATTAGAATTACTTATGGGTGCTTTTCTGGTCCACTAGCAGCCGCCATTAGATTTTTATTAATTTGTTAGTGACGCTACTATTAAAATAATGTCTTAATTTGGTTACAATCAATAAAAACACAAATAATGTTCAAAATACGAAAACTACACTACTAAGATATTTTTCTTTGAATGTCTCGGAACGTCACGTCAATAAACATCTAAAGATAGCGCCAATGGACTGAACAAGCACTCTTAAGTCTTATAACGAAGTAGACGGTTAATTATATTGTGCCTCTGAATGTACCTATATGTAAACATTAATGTTTCATTGATTGTTATAAATGATCGACTTATCTTCATAGTATGTTACTATTTTCAGGAACGGGGTGCACTTCTATACCTACGGTACGTGGGTCGCTGGGGCGCGTACGCGGTCAAGAACCGGTTGAACCTCAGCAGCTCCGTGCCCGGCCGCCACGGCGGGAAATACGTCTGCCCGTGCCAATTTATAGAAGAGCATCTTCAAACTAAACCACCATCAGGTATTGCAAAATTTTTCCCATTACCTAATCAAAATATCCAATTGTATTAATGTTGTGAATCATACTTACTTGCTGTTATGATATGAATTTATATTCCGTCCTTTTACAAATGTCCATAAAGGCTTATACTAAGAATGTAGATATCTCCATAAGTATATTATTAAGCAATAGAGCTTCATTAATCACTAAGCTATTAATTCAGGGTGGCCAGGAAATTGCCATCATACCGTCAATTCAGTATTTATAATCGAAAAATGTTTATATACTTAAGTTAGTGATGCAACCATTCCTTTTAAATGACACTCTTACTTAAATGAAACTTATATTATCCACTACTTGTAGTGGTGGATAATATCGGATTTTTGCATTATCGAATCATAACAATGCATCGATATCGGATTCTGAAACTATGTATTGGTGACTCGGTCAATATCATCTATATTTGATACTAATTTTCAAAAATACTTACTTAGTTGGAGGATTTTTGGTTCGTGGTGTGGATGTGAACTTTAGACGTGGTTTCGTGGGTGGTCCCTAAGGAACGGATAAACGGAGCCACATAAGTAACCACATAATAATCACATTAATTTATTAGTGACACCACACCACGCCCACGCTCAAATTACACCTCACTCGCAACCAAATCACACCACACTAGTACAGCACCCACGAAACCACCTAAGATAGCAGCCCGACCTCCCAGTGTCCACACCGATCTGCTGCTCCCCATCTGATAAAAACTTGGAATCCATAAAAAAAACCGGGGTATTTATTTTGAACTTTGGACAGTATTGCATTGCATTGCGATACGATACGATATTCTATATCTTATAAATCGAAACTCATCATAAATTTCGAAATCATCAATATCGAGCGTGATACTAAACCAATACATGTCGCATCGATATAGTGGTTGATAACGTATTTCACACGTATTATATGTATCGGCCGTCCCTAAAAACTACTGAACTACTGGCCAATGTGTCCCGACCGATGTAAAATAACACAAGTCCATTTTATTGGATTGCAGTTATGCTGTATAACTCACGACTCATAAGACTTTAAAGAACTTAAAGGACTCAAAGAGAATTAAACACAAACCACCTTATTAATTACCGTCCTCATGTCATGAAGTTCCAACATGCAATGTTAAAAGGAGCTGGTAGGAGTTTTGTTCCTCGATTATGCTTAGTTCACGATTTGTAATAAAGGGGAAAATGACTTAAAATAAACCAATCGACTAAAGAAATTTTAGGATTGAAAGAACTGTAAAGACTAAAGAACTCGACACTCAGGTCTCAAAAGACTAATTAATCATGAGTTCTACAAAAAGAACTCATAATCGCAAAATAAGGACTGAGCCTTTAAGACTCAGTTTTTTAAGTAACCATCAATGTAATGTACTTTTTTGCAGTCAACAAATCGCACAACGGATTAATACAAACTATCCACAATCCTCGATTGATAAGAAACTACATTCGGCGTCAAAAAAATACAAACGTTCGCAGATGTATGAAAAGTTTGCTACAATTATTTTTGATGTAGGTATTTTTAATGACTGTCGTAAATGTCATTTTTTGTATGTATTTTAAAAAATAAAGTTATAATAGATTGAATATAATATTTATTATTAAGGCGAGTCATCGATGACTGGCCGGATGGCGCATTTGGCAGTGACCCTGCCTCATACAACAAAAGGTCCCTAATCCCTACCCTGGACAAATATTCATGTGAAGAACACTTGTTTGAAAATTTGAAAATATTTATTTGGAACAAATAAGCATAACATAAAACTAGTACACAAATCTTAAACAAGTAAACATGTATCTACCCACATAGCAAGGCGCAAGCGCAGCGCGCTCGGCGCCGTAGGATGTAAACATGCGTGAAGTTCGTGCGCGTGTGGCGAGTAGAACTGTTGCCACTATTTAAACTACGAACTATTTTCAAAACATTTTTTTTACTATACATATCTTATTAATTTAGCTTTGTGACAGTGTACATTTCACTAGTACCTAAACTAGGCCGAGCCTGTGCTATAGGTAGGTACTACTTGTGTTTGTTTAGTGTCTGCGTGTAATATATGTATCTAAGCATGTGATTCCTCCTTTGTCTGATATCCGTAACACAAGTGCTTAAACTACTTAGTACGGGATCAGGTCAACGTATGAAATGTATGAATTTATTTAGCGGCTGGCGGCTATATACCACTGGTTAATCTAATATTTTTAGATTGGTATATAGCCACCAGTAGATTTGTGTTAATAGTAGCAATTATGAAACATTAAAAAATACAACGGTGAATCCATAAAGGAAAGTATTAAGATTTTTTTCAGATGTACTTGCTTCGTACAAGTAACCGTAATTCTTATTGAATAAAAAATGAAAATAGTTTTTTAAATTTAGGTTCATACAGAACACTTATGAATGTCAACATGTTTACCACTGGTTCGGAATGTAAAAGATGGATTTTAATCAAAGTGATTTGACAGATGTCAATGTGTCATTTCCATACATTTGCAAAATGCTATATGTCAAAATATATGAGGACTTGACATGTGGATCTGTCAAATCACTTTGTCTAATTAAAAATCCGACTATAGTTTTCTGCCAAGAAGACACCAGCAAGAAACTTAGCAAATACTCTTTTGAAATAAAAAGTTGTTTTACAAAATGTCAGCATTAATTTACTCCTGTAATAATTTCACCATTATTATTACCTAAAGTGGCCACTTTTAGCAAATACACAAATTATGGTTACTTGTAGGAAGAAAATTATTACATAATTTTGTCTCAAAAAATTCATTAATAGAGTTCGCGCCACCAAAGAAGTCCCGTAATAGGCGCCAGTTCTGTCACTTCAACATTAAAATTTGAGCTTTGTTTATAGTATAGACACAAGGTATATCATGTTTTAGTTCAGTGTTTTGCCGCGGGATTTCGTGGCGTGGACTCTACTTTCCTTGATTCACCGTTGTACTTTTTATAATGTCTTATAATCACCTCAATTAATACAAATATATTGACGGCACTAGTTTCATCAATGCGTCACGTTAAAAAGGAGCATTTTTATTTATTTACACTCGTGTCATAAGAATCTTCAAATTCAGAAATCTACAACTACATACACTTTATCACGAATCATAACTTGAATTAGTTTATCAAAAGCAATGGTTGTTTTAAAAAACCCCATCAAAATGACACCAAAAAGATTTTGGTAGAAATTCCCCCTTGCAATATATTTAATATAAATATAATTTATCTATTTTATTTAGAAACTGAGTACTGTGGGTGAGAAAATAGTAGAAATGTATTTTCAGGGTTTGACTCCACCAGCAAAAGCATCAAGTGTTACAAAAGTATTGTGCCAGGAAAATCTACTAGATTATTATTATTATTCAGGTATGTGTGTATGGAGCTTGTGAAAATAGTTTTTCTATGATTTCTTACGTTGAAGATTAAAACATGAATGTAGATAAAGTAGTGCATGAGACTGCACATGTTATGAAACACTAGTGAATCTTGGTATTAAAATCTCGCTCGTGTTTCAATAACCCTTATTATGTGACAGTCACATAAACGGATACTATTATTTTCGTCATACTTACTGAACCACTTTCATTTGTTCAATAACTTTTATAAAAATAAGTTATATTTTTATACAAGATGGCCAAACAAAACAACCTACTTTGTAAGTACTTATTTATTATTTTTGGTGAGTTTTTAAGTCTTGGAATAAAAGTTGAGTACATAATATTCAGATTTAATTCGCAGCAAAGCACAAAACACTAAGAGGGCCCGTTACCATGTTAAAGTCACATCTCATCAGTATGTGAGCCAATTAACCAACGAATTACGTTACGCCCTGTTATAATTTAATTACATTTATATCTTATCTTAGAATTTTAGTTTGTGTATGTACCTATATTCTAATTACGCAGGTACTTATTTATATTATTGTAAGTGCGGATTTAAAATATGTATCTGATAGATAATATTTAAACTCTTTATTTATTGTTCATATTCCCTAAATATAAACCTGTTGGGAAGTAGAGATGGAAATACTGTATTTGTATTAGGTACTACAATATTTTTTTCCATAAATTAACTTTCTCATTAGCAAATGCATACATTCACATGGTTTCGAACAACGGTATAAATTATACTTTTGACCTTAGTTCTTAGATTAAATCAATTTGATTGAATCTAAGCCCTAGTTACGCTCTACTTCTCTGTTAAGGAGTGTTCTCCCTACAAACATAACATTCTTTAAAGTTCTTACTTTGTACTAATGTAACTTTAATTATACTGATACAGTTTGTATATAACCTATGTACCTAAAACAATATTTTTGTTTAATATTTATAAGTGGCCATATTAAACCTTAGTGAGCTTAGGTACAGATGAGCTAGCGTTGTCGCAGGCGGTACTGTGGCTCGTTTGTAAGCTTGCTTATCCTATCAAGTACATGGGTTGTATAATTACGTTAGTATTATTTAATTTATTTATAATGAAATGTAAAGCAATAATTTCATATATTAATACATCGGTAAATTAACAACTATACATTTATCTACAAAAAACGCCAATAACTAAACTTAAATAATACCTATATGGTATGAATTTTACATAATATCTTGCTGTAGTAAATCATTCATTATATTGATATGAACAAAAAATATGCATTGCATAGGTATAATATAGGTACCTACTTGACGTGTTGCACGTACAGATAACATAATTATGTATTCATTATTTGTAAGAAAATGAGTCGTAGGAGAATTCGTAAGTAATCTATTACATTATACATAATAAATAACAGACAGCATCACATACCTACTTAGACCGGACACCTAATTCATTGAAATACCATGTCTTATTTCAAATGGTGTAAATTTTAGTTGTCCTGCGAATATTATTAAATCAACGATGGTATAAAGGTTAATCCTTCTTGAATTGTATCAGTTCTATTATTCTTTAACGATTATACGTATGTACTTAGGTATTGAGGAATCATTCTAAAGAAAAAAAATCTAGTTTACTATTTATTGGTTTACCAAATTATAAAATAGTATAAAAAGTTTTTCTTAACTAGTCAAGCGCATGAAGTTTATCTGAGCATAATATTATTATTTTTTATTATTCACTAAATATACAAGTAAACCAAAGCTCAAAAGTTTCAACATGTTATCACATTTTATTAAAAGTTAATATAAATAAATTATATTCTGCACATATTAATTCATTTTTATAGATAAAAAAAATATGAAGAGGGTTGAAGATGTTACCTGTACATATTAGACGTTAATTAAACTGTCTTATTTATATACTTATCAAATATTTTTTTAAGTTAAGCTATAGTTACTTTCGACTAGGTTTTAAGTTCAATTTTTTCCAATTTCCAATCCAAGGTGTTTTATTACATATTATATCGCTTCTTCCTTTCATCAGTAAATATCAAAATGCTACCGAAAAAAATGTCGGTACGTCACTAAGGGCCCATTCGACCAACCTTATGCCGAAACTAAATCTATATAGCGCTGTCATTCCATACAAATCTGACGTTATACCATAGCTTTATCCACGGATTAAGATTGCTCGAATCGGGCCTTAGTATCTTACCTATCAGTAAATTGTATTATCTACTCTTCCTGGGTAGATAAGTCAAATAATATCTCGGACTATTTTCTAACCACCCATCAACCGTTACACATTTTTATTTAGTCCATATTTATAATTTTAACTTAAAAAGATAATAAATATTGAACAAACTTACAGGGCCGTCTCAAGACAGGACGCCAAGCCAAAGTACCTTAAATCCTTAAGTAAGCATTTTTTTAACGACCCGGTTGGAACAGTGTTAGGGAACGCTGCCTTTGGTCCAAGGCTTGCGGGTTCGATCCCCGTACAATACAAACATTTGTGTGCTTGACCATGTAGTTGTATTGGTCTGGGTGTTTTCTATGTATTATATATTTATTTTTATTTGGTACACAAAACAGAACATCATTATTACAAAATCTAAACTACACAATGACAAATCTTATGAGCTAGATGATATCCTAAAACATGCGTACACATCATGCTTAAAAATGACAGAAGTTGAGTTAATTGCAGTAGTTGTTTCCATTATAAGTATGTATTTACAAAAGAGAAGTAATATATGTATATATTTGTAATCCCACTGTTGATTCTGACATCCGTAACACAGGTGCTTGAGCTACCTATCTCGGAGTCAGATCAATGTATGTGATGTTGTGAAATATTTGTTTATTTATTATTTATTTTACTTAAAGAAAACATCACTGTATTCAAAGTTTAATTGAATTGCTTTTATTGCACGGGAATCTGACAGGAAAAAAATAACGTGCTATTTTATTCTACCAATCAATACAATTATTACATATTAAAGAATAAAATTAAGAAACCTTAGGTCTTAAACTCGTCTGTCGTGAAAAACATCAATGATACCTAATATTTAGAAAGAGTCAAATCAAGAGACATTTTACTTAGTTCTTTTTAGTATGTAAAAAAATACATCAGCGTTTTTCGTTAGACGGAGCTTGTACAAAGAAATCAAGCAGGCGCTTCGGTAGATGTCACTAGGCACAAAAAATTAAAGTAAAAAAATCTCTATGGATTCTCCGTTGTACTTTAAAAAAAGACCCATAATCGGCACAATACGGTTTTGACTATTTTTTTTCATTTGGGTGTAATCAAAGACCTCCATGATTAAAAACTCGTTTGAAAGATTCTTTGTTCTCATTTAAAATACCTGAGATATCATAGACTTTAAAACACATTATTTTTGGGCACCCAAAACGCTCCCATACCACTGGCTACGAGATGTGACGTCACACCTGTATTTTGTATGCATTTTCATTTTAATTTTATATGTAGTATATCAAATGTTTCGTATGTCGATGGTTCTTTTATAAAAGTTTGTGCAATTGTAGGTTTAATAGTTAATTATTTTTATAGTTTCATACTTTTAAAATGACTGCCACGAATCTTTGATGACCAAAACCGCTAGATTTTTTTAATGGGAAATTTGTTTACCATTGAAAATCTAATTTTGGTCAATATTTTTGAATAGGAAATAGTCACAAGGGGCTAAATCTGGACTATAGGGTGGGTGCTTGATCTCTGCGAAGCCATTTTGATTCAGGGATGACCGCGCCGTGAAGGCCGTGTGCACGGGCGCATTGTCATGCAAAATCAAAACTCCTTTACGGAGTTTGCCTCTTCATTTTTCTTTTATTTCTTCACGAAGCTGGTCGAGTAATCTTGCATAGTATTCAGCATTCATTGTTGTTTCTTTTGGTAAATAATCTATCATTAAAATCCCCTCGATATCCCAAAATATTGTTGCCATTAGTTTGCCTCCTGACGGCCGGACCTTAAATTTCCTTGGTGGCTTTTCACCTTTAAATTTCCATTGCATTGACTCTTTTTTACTTTCGGGATCCCACTGGTGAATCCAAGTTTCATCACATGTCACTATTTGCGAAATAGTTTCTTCTTCCCTGTCCTTCACCAAGTCTAAAAATGCTTGACTACACTCCACACGCCTTTGCTTATCAAACGGCGTCAACATTCTAGGCGCCCAACGCGCGCTGACCTTGGACATCCCCAAATATCCATGAATTATTTCATGAACTCTTTCTTTACTAATGCCGACATCTCTAGCTACCTCCCACTGCTTGATTCGTCGATCAGCCAATATTAGTTGTTTCACTTTTTCAACGTTTTCTGTAGTCACCGCAGAAATTGGCTTTCCGCTACGAGGATCGTCTTCCAAGCTCTCACGGCCATGTTTAAACTGTTTCGACCAAAACTTCATAATGTATTCCAAAGGACATGAACCGAGGAACACCTTTAACATGCGCTCCCTAATCTGGGTAGGCGTATTCCCTTCCCAAATGAGAAACTTAATCACAGCGCGATGCTCAAATTTGATCATTTTGTTATTTTCTTCCGACATGATGAACACAACACCGCGCCAAATATTTATGAATGCATTAAAATAAATTAATGTTACGTTTTTTATTAAAGGAATTAACAAGGCACATAAATATATTGCGGCCAGTTCCATTTTCAAAACTTTCTTTAACAAAGTAGATCTTATATCAGCCACCCCTCGTATGTAGGTATATGATTATGAATAACTATGATGTGAACCAAGGGTTGTTTTTGGAAATCGCAAATGTTAATGATGCAAAAGGGGAGTCCATTAATACCGAGGAATGTTTTAGCGACTTTTTAGAAATCTGGTGTGCATTTATTATGACTTTTCCACACTTCCATGATAATATTAGCGTTCTGTAATACATAATTGAATATCATCATCATCAGCCCATTTAAGTCCCCACAGCTGGGGCACGGGCCTCCCTCAATCACATGAAGGGTAATTGCCATACTCACTACGCTTGGCAGACGGGTTGGCGAGGGTTTTGATATAAATGCAGAGTTTTCCTTCTCTGGGTGCTGATTATCATGCCAGCAGCTTTACCTTAGTCGCCTTTAAAAGTGAGGGTGTCATATTCTACTCTGCCGGGGACCACACGGCTTAATTAAACATACCATTTAGTTTTTATGTCATTTTGAATAGCGTTCTTATACGTGATGAAATGAACATAGAATGTTATTAAGTAATGAGAATGCATTGAAGTGGAATTCAATTTCGAAAATATAATGTAGTAAATAATACGAATTTACTTGAATAGTAATCAGATCCAGTACACTTTTCTTTTTGCACATTCTCAAATATTTGGGGATGTTATTGCTTATTATTTATTAAAAAAATCCCCACTTGAGTTGAGTAAATTTATCTAGTGGGGATTTCTAGAAAAAAAAACAATCCCCACTGGTGTGGATTAATGGAATAATTGCTAGGCCTGATTACCTTTTTCATCGACAATCTTTATCCGTGGTTAAATTCTATAACGTCAGATTTGTATAGAGAAATATTTCGATCTTTCCTCCCGCTTAAAGGGGTGACAAATAGGACAAAAAGTTCGATTTCTCCCTGCTGCTAATGAGGGGATATTTTGAACTTTATCCTCTGTGTCCTATCTGCCCCTACACATAGAATTATAACAAAATTTTATGCCCCTACCTAATACTGACAGGGGGACAGCTAAACTTTTTAATTCTTGTCAGTCCATTATAGAATCAAAAATATATAAGTAGGTACCTACCTACATTATTCTTAAAAGTAATGCAACCTTTTATTAGAACTAGCGGTCGCCCGCAGCTTTGTTCGCGTCGAATGCCACAATTTATTTCAAATTTCATTATCAAGTGAAATTGAAATGAAACGCCGCTGGATATTATTAATTTGTTTTTTAAAGTACCAAGGACGCAGAAATAAAGTAAAGACAGACGGGGTGACAGATCGGAATCGGTAACTTCAGGTGATCCGTCTGCTCGTCTGTCACCTATCACATAAAAAAAATATTTATTATCAACAGCAGGGGGACTGATCGAACTTATCCTCCTATCCCCCACCCACCCACTGCATATCGGCTAGGCCAGGTTCACAGTGTGCCGGTTTGATAAACTTTGATTTGATTCTGCGCTTCCCAAGTTCACAAGATTTCACATACTTATCAAGTTTCGGTACCTACATGTGAAAATCTTTTCTGTAAAATATGGTGTTTGGCCAATATATTCTATTTACTCTTTAGCCTTCTATTATGGTATATCACCAACTCACAACCATTTTTACTGATTAACTGAGGGGAAAACTGGAATGTCCATAGTTCATCTTGTTTATTTATTTATTTAGGTTCACCAACAGCACATGTTCGTTGAACATAGTAATAGTTAATGATCGCAATAAATTCGTAGGTTATAAGTATAAGATACCAATTTATCGCTTTATATAATAATATTTGTAACATTTGTCTGCTATAATGTAAAAAAAAAAATAGTTTTCCTTACTTGTGCGCAATTCAGATTGTTTGTGCTTTTTTTTTAACCTGCTTTGTCCCTCTGCTGGGCAAAGGCCTCCCTTAAAAGCCGCCATTGGACTCTATTTGTGGCGATGGTTTGCCAATTGCCCGAGAAGTGGTCAAAATCATCACGCCATCTCTTTTTGGGCCTGTCTCTCAATCTACGTCCTGCTGGCTGCCAATGGGTGATAAGTCTGGTCCACCTCTCCGGGTGCATCCTACAAACGTGAACAGCCGAGTCCCATTTTAGCCTAGTGGATTTTTCGCCCATAACTGCATACCCGGTTTTTGAGCGTATTGTAGTATTTCTGACTCGGTCAGAGATTTTTATGCCTAGTGTGCTACGCTATACATAGCTCTTTGGCTAATCTTGAGCTTCGATTTTTGATGATTGGTTAATGACCAAGTCTGAGCACCGTAGTTAAGAATGGGCAAAATACACATGTCAATAAGTTTGCGTTTAAGTGACAGAGGTCTCCCTTCATGTATGCTTTCATGGACCAGTAGCTCTTCCAGGCATTGTCGATGCGGCGCTCGATTTCTCTTTCCTGCCTGTTTCCGAAGGAGACTACCTATCTGGCCCAAATAGATACCTACTCATTGACGTATTCTATATCTTGCCCATCCAACGATATCCTATGTTTCGTTCGTATTGGTCATCACCTTGGTTTTCAACCTGTTTATCATAAGTCCAACCTCAATACTCGCAGTGCAGCACTGCGGATGTGTTAGCGAAGAGCACGATATCGTCTGCAAAACGAAGGTTTGTCAGGCTTTTTCCTCCCACATGATGCCCTTTGTTGTCCATTTGTCCTCTACGTCTCTAAAAACCTCTTCCAGCTTACCTACTGGTAAAGAGTAGATAGGGGATCGCCCTGTTTAACGCCCTCGAGGATTTGGAATGACGGACCGGAAGTATTAAGCTTATGTTTGCAGTGCTTTCTGAATATTATGTTAAACGAAGAAGGTTGATATAAGTGGGTTCTATTTCCTCATGACTTAATGCGGCGAATATGGAGTTGTGATGCAAACTATCAAATGCTTTTGAATAGTCAACAAAGGCGACATACAGAGGCTTATTGAATTCATTGTGTTTTACCATCAATTGGTTTAGTGCGTGAAGATGGTCTGTTGTTGAATAATTTGGTCTGAATCCAGCCTGTTCCGGAGGTTAGTGCATGTCCAATTTTGAGCTATCCTGTTCTGAATGATTTTTAAGAATATTTTATAGATATGAGAGATGAGGCTGATTGGTCTATAGTTGTTTATGTCCGCGGTGCATCCCTTTTTGTGTAGCAGTACAATATTAAAGTGACAAAATTTTGGTGGCAATGTTTGTGCTAAGATTTTTTTTAAATTATTATTTACATCTGTTGTGCAAACGTTCTAGCTATTCAACATCCTACCCGGTTATACATATTATCTAATATACTTACAAGGTAATAGGTGTCAAGTGAGTTAGTTACCTACCAGTATGTATTTTATTGATATTTTGATGAACCAGGGATATCCTTTACGCACAGACATAGAGGAAAGTAAAAAGTATTGTAAATAAAACGAATATTTAGATGGAAGTATTATATTATAAATAACATTAAGCTTTAATACATCTGCCGTAAAAATGTTTTTGCCAATCCTAAATATTACTAATTATACATAATAATACAATTCTGAGGTCATAAATAATTTCCAAAAACAGAGATACTTAGGAAAACGAAATCGAATTTAAATTGTTTTAAACCTGATCTGTAAATTTTTGGCTATGATTTTGTCCAGTCAAGACAACCCCCTCTTCAGCATGAAAAGGTCTGACCATTTTGAATATTTGTTTTGGTTTTAGTCTTCTCGATTATCCAATAATCGTATCTAGGTATCTATGGCCTTAAATCGTCTTAGGTGATTTGCATCTGATAACTATTTTCCATGGTAAAATGGCCTATGTGGAGCGATATATCTAGGAAGCAATGACTGTCCGACCTGTGGCTCAACTATAAAATTAGAGGCGGCATCCTAAAAGTTTTTGTAGCAAATTTAGGCTCCTTTAAAGTTTCATGGTTTGTAGTTACTTTGCACTTAAAAATTGCAAATCTGGTTTTGGCCGAGACAAGCATAATAATAGAAAATAGCAGGATGATGAGAGTTTTTTTTTTAATTTGACTGGACTGGACTAATTTGATTTTATAAAATTACGAAGCTCAGTTTGATTTTTGCTTAATCGGCAGATTTATGAGGAATTAAATAATGCTGACCAAAGCTACAGGGCCATTAGGCATATTAATTAATATTTCTTAAAATATCACAGGTTTTTTTCAGGATTACGTAGTATTTATTCATTTAAAAAATATCGCCTACCAAAATTAATCATGTTATGAAAACATAAAAAAATATTTCATTTAGATTTAAACTCTATAAGTAAATTAACAAGATTTTACAATGATAAAACAAGTATATAAAATAATCTTTCTTTAAAGACAAACACATATCCCAGGTAAAAAATAAAAGTAGATACATATATCACACTATTACAGGGGTCACCAATTAGTTTCGCACGGAGTCCGATTTAAGAAATAAAACGACCAACGGGGTCCGCACAAATTGGGTCGGGCAGAACGCGGTTCGCATTTTGGTGACCCATGCGCTAAAACATAATAATACTATTGAGCAAAAAAAATTGTAATTAATAATCTAATAATGATAATTTAATTTTCCATTTAAATACATACCTTCTTCAAAAAGATAGGTATGTTGTACATAATGTAAGTTATTCGTTCTTACGAGTTTTTTTAGAACACTCTTTAGAAATATTATCTCCTGCTGGGAAAATGCCCCGAAAGGAAGTACGTTGTTCTTTGACTTGGGATTCTTTTTCTACGTTTGCGATTAAATTATCTCTATGGCGTTTCAAGTTTTTATCTACTTCGTCTTTTAGGTCAATAGAAGAAGCGAGCGATTCCAGGGAAGTGACGGTTGAGCGCTCTTGAATTTTGTTGCGGGCTGTGAGATTAAGAAAGGGTAGATTGGCAGATTCAACAACGGGCTGAAGTGAGGTGGAGCTCTCGGTCGCCTGGAGGTCCTCCAGCGCGGCCAGCCGCATCAGCTCGCGCTCTGACTCGCGGGCCTCCACCAGGAATATGCTCTCCTATTTGTTGGGAAACCCGAAAGCCGTTAACGCAAATAAAAATATTGCACACAAACTATTTACTACTTAAAAATAAAATTAATCGATAAGCAAGTTTTGTGTCTTACAGTGAGATAAAACATCAAGAATATTATCGTAAAAGAATGGACAACATTTCAAAATTGCTAAGCTCTGAAACAAAAAATACCAATTCTTTGTTTACTTTTCCGCTGCTTGAATATATATTTATTCATTTTTTATATTGCTTATTTACTGAGAAAAAAATTAAAAACTAAAAAACGTAAGATGACGTCATCGGACGGCAGAATGTAAAATATTTCTTTGCTTACACATTATAGTTTTAAATTTACAAAATGCCATCCCATGACATGTAACTGTCAAAAAAAAGACAACTTGTCAACGTTGAATGTATGAATGACGTTGACAATGTTGATTTTAATCAAAACAATGTTGATTTTAAAAAAAACGTAAGATGACGTCATCGGACGGCAGAATGTAAAATATTTCTTTGCTTACACATTATAGTTTTAAATTTACAAAATGCCATCCCATGACATGTAACTGTCAAAAAAAAGACAACTTGTCAACGTTGAATGTATGAATGACGTTGACAATGTTGACACTAGTATTATTTACCTTTGACAGTAGTACCTTTTTTTTATTAAAACAATGATAAGCAAAGGAATATCGCTGTATTCAGCCGTCCGATGACGTCATTTGGCGCTTACGTCTATTTAGAATATAAAGAATTTCAATAATTATTTTATGCATGAAAATGGACAAATTTTGAAAAAAGAAAAAATATGTTCATTTTATGTCTATTTTCATATAAAAAAAAATGGACATGTTAAAAATATGAAATGTTGTCCATTAGATCGAATGAGGGCACAACTTCAATCAGATATAATCGAAGGGCACAGAAAACGCTTGCTAAGTCTTGTATTATGGGATTTCGATACCATTTCTGGTAGTTCCAGGGGCTACTGTGCCTACTGTACTGATACACCCATAGGTACAGGGTGTCTTACAAATTAAGTATAATCGATAGCTTAATGTAACATATATAGGTAACCATCTCACCATGATCTGTGATATTTTGTAGCTTCCAAATTGTTTTTTTTTATTTACTACGTAACAAATATTAATATAATAATTTTTCTCTAGGTACCTAACTATAACGCTATAGCTACTTATAGTCCATAAAATATAGTTTGATTAAAATGACAGCTCTTGATGTCCCAGAAAAATAATCTTTATATCAATAGTAATAAAATTCAATGCAATCAAACTTGGTAAAATGATAAACCTTATGTTCATTGAAATAAAGGTCAAATGACATCTGTCATTCTAATCAAGCTATATTTTAGGACTAGAGATAAAAATAGGTATTATGTAGAATGATGGCACACTTAGCAAGCGACAAAAAACTGAACTGAAAAATATCTGCTGTATACTTTCATAAAGATACAATCAAGTATCAAAGTCTACTTTATTATTTTAATATAAAACCGGCTATGTCAGTGTCACTATTCGATTTAACCAGAAAAGCCCCTGCGCAAGCAAAAATGTAATGTAAAATAATCGAACACTGCAATATATTCTAAGTGATAAATAAATAAAAAATAAATTAAACGGCGTACTCGCTACCTTCACTTCCTTTGTAGTGTACTGGTCTAGTTTATCATATATTACTGCATGTAAACCCATCTCTTTAAGCCGTTTTATTGTATTCTTATCGTTATTGTCATCTCCCCAACAAAAAATAACAAGACCTGCGTCAGTAGCTAATTTCACCTGAAAAAAAAAAATTCCTTCAAAGACTCATTTCAAATACTGGGTTGCGGCGCGATAATCTTTATTGATGTGTTGCCAATCAAAGTTCTAATAACAATAATGCCCGTATTCCGCAATATTTGTGGTATAGGCACTCAGGTAAAATAAGTGGTAGTTACAGTAAACCTAAATTATATCTATTACATTATTTATTCTTTGTCTGAATTTAGAAAATAGCGCATGCGCAGTTTTATATGCGTGAAGGTCTCAAAGTTGTTCACCATGATGTCTGTGTTTTGAGGTCAAATTGCACAAATAGATTATAGGTACTAATAATAAAATGTTTCTAAGTATATTGTAGTGCTTATTGTATTATAATCAATGACCTGTTTCTTTTATTTTATTTATAACAGAGACTCATTGATACTAAAAAATCACTGTTGCCAATGGACATTACATCCACACTAATATTATACCGTAATTTTTAGTGGAAAGGTTACTTCCGGCTGATCCAGTCTGATTATTTACTTAGGTGCTTACCCAGAAAACCTATAAATGGGAAAGTGTTTGTGTCGGTATGTTTGTCTGTCCGTCTTTCAAGGCAAAACGGAGCGACAAACTGACGTGATTTTTTAAGGGTTTTATTTAACGTTCCCTCAAAATCAATAAATTGCTAACTTTATGCACACCAAAAATACCAATTGCTCATCAAAATCATAGTTTGATGTGCAAATAGGTAATTTTTAGAGGGTTGGTTTAATATATTCCATTTTTAAGTTGAGATAGATGAAAGGCCAGAGTGACATAGGCTACTTTGTGGCGATCCCCTTAGAACCAGCCAGCATAATGAGTCGTATGATTTTTTGGGTATAGCAATTTTTTGGAAATAATTCTTAAGTATTTATATAATGCACTTAAAAATGTATCGACAGTCCCAGACATAGAATTAATTTTTCAACTGTTACGAGTAATATGTTATTCATACATTTTAGACCAGCTAGATTTTAGTGAAAAGTTTTTAAGGAAAGTAAACCGTCTCTTTTTTTCTATATATATAGCCCCTTATACATGCACCAAAATATTTTGTACTATAATATAATCGAATGTGCCTCGTAGTTTTTATTTTAATCCCTGTTATTGCAGCTAAAAGTACCTATAGGTAGAAACATCATTAGAAGCAATTACCTGTGTGGGATCTCGTAGTAAATCTTCTGTGTGCACCACGATGCCCAGGATGTCGGAACTGATGGCACTTTGAACTGCAGCGGGAATAGACAGACACCTTGGATCACGATATGCCTGATATTTTTTCGTTATGCCCTGAAACATAATATTTCAGGACTGTTAACAGAAGTCTCTTAAGATCTTTTTAACCAACTTCAAAAAAGGAGGAGGATGTATGTTTTTTATAGGATGTCATCGCTCTTTAGCTACCATCTGGTAACACTGCTGCTAGATTCAGAAGCTTCCATCGAGCTTTATAAGCGATTGTAGCTCAGTGGTTCGGAACGCGCCTTCCATATGGGGGGTTGTGGTTCGAATCAAAACATGCACCTCTGGAGTTTTAAAAAGTAAAGTGCATATTTCTACCATTAGCTCGGCGGTGAGGGAAAACATCGTGTGGAAACTTGCACTGTTTCCGATAGATTTCTGAAACGTGTATCCATAATTCAGTTGGTCTGGTTCCCCTGTAAAAGGGTTGCGAAGGTCAGACAGGTAGTCGATTCATTGTAATTACCAGTCTCCCTAACTCCTTGATCATGGTCCAAGCGTAGGTACCAAGAGCTCCAGCTTTGGACAGCTTTGGACGCAACCGGGAATCACACGCTAAGGTGAGTAGGACTAAGCGTTGCCAGAAAAATAAACCGCGCCTGTGAAAACATTTGGAAAGGTAATAAAAATTGCAATAGCGGTTTTTTTTTCGGAAGTTAGTGGGGCATGCTTATTTTATATCTGACTTTGTAATAATTTTATATGGTTTGTCAGTTGACTGTTGTTGTTTGTTTTTTTGTGAGTATAAATATGCCTTGTTGTAACACAAGGGCTTGGTAACTAATCTATCTTCTATTGGATGTTGCATAATAATACTTACGACTGTCAAAAACATAACAGGATACTTGTTCTGTTTGTAGCGCACCATAGTACAGATATCAGGATTGAAACAAGAGAACACTATCCGGCGCTGCCCAGCATGTTTCAAAACCACCTCCAATACCTAAAAAATAATAGTATAAAGTTGTAATTGTGCTTATTACACGTACAGACAGCCACACATCAGGTTACACAATCTGTTCAATTTCTTTAATTGATATTGAACCAAAAGTGTTTGACATTAAGTTGAGAATCGACTGAAGAATTTTGACAGATTTGTACACATTATTATTATGATTAATTAAGATCAGCCTGTGTGAAATATACTTTTTAATACTGGTAGGAATGTGTTAATGTAATTGTAAAAAAAAAATTGAACGAAATAAAATTATTTAATATAAATGTGGGTGTGTTTATTACTGTAGTTTATTATAAGTAGTAATTATTACGGCCAAGTGAAAAAAAAAACCAGCGATAATTTTTGGTAACTACTTTCCACAACACGGGAGTGCAATATTATTAACTTCGGGTAAGCACTGACAATAATTTCTGGATAAATTGCACCCGACACCTCAACCTAAGCATATGTAGTATATAAATATGATTACTGATAATAATGAATACTGCACCTAGGTAACGTTTACAAGAAAGAAGAAGACTACACTCAGCCTAGACCTATACAATAGAAAAACATTTTTCCCATCACGCACAGAGAAAAAACAAATATGTTTTCAATTTAATTACAATTAAGAAAATCCTCCGATTGATAGTGACGCTTACGGCGGCCAATCTCAACGATCGGTCACGTCACGTACGCAGGATATAGGTACTATCCGTGCGGATAAAGAATGGGATTAGAAATGGCGGCGCGTAGAGCCGGTACCGTCAGCATCAACGGTTTGAGAACTTATAACTCAAAAACGGTATAAAATATAGTTACCGTTGAAACTGTTTTGTTTTTAATAAATAATGAAATGTTATTAATTAAAATATTATATAATATGTGTATGAGTATGTTTCAAAGGTTTTATTATTTTGGAGTCTTTTTGACTGTTATATTATTTTATTGTTATATTGTTTTATTGAGATTGTTATACTTAGTATTATCTTCAGTTTTATACAGTATAAATAAATACTGACTTTTTATAATGTTGATTTTTAGCAAAATCTATCCACTAACAAAATGCTAATTTCTTTCTTTGATTAAGTTTTCCTTTCGAAATACCTCTAGGGAGTATCAGCCTATATACTGTTCCACAGGGCAAAGGCCTCTATCATTTAAATGAAGTCATCGCTACTATGATGGGATTAGGCTTAATCACCACTTGCCTACAGCGGATTGGTGATCAAAATCCCGAGCTATGTTCGAAAAATTTGAAACATACCTTTGCTCGACCCGGGAATCGAACCCAGGATCCCGAGATCACGGCCTGGTACTTGAAACCACTAGACTAACGGGAAGTGAAACACATTTTTATTTAAAAACTAAATGATTATGTACCTACGGTTGATATAATAAGAAATAAACCAACACGGTAGAATTTAATAGGTTGGCGCACAGTATCGAACGGCCGCTTTTTTGTGACTATCTAAACTAGGTCCGATTATCATACACACCACACTTATTTGTATTTTTCTTGATTATCTCATTAAATACGAAATTTCAAAGGCTGAAATTTCGCAGGTATATAATTGAAGAGTTTATCTAATTATTGGTATAAGATTCAGTGACCACATTTACAATAATACTCAGTAAATCGGTTGGTTAATATGAAGCTACGAATCGTGGTCGCAATGATTATAATTTTCATGATATCTTTGTTATTACTTACAGGACATAAACAAAATCTCGGTATCGTTAAAAGGCAGTCAAGACCTACAAAATAATGTTTAAACTAAGTTGTTGCACTTCCGATCGGAAGAGCTAGGACCTATAAAAGCGTATTTCTATTTACTCAAATATCTCCAAAACGATGCAACTTTTTGTAGTTTTTTTTGCATTTCAAATTATTTCAAATTCAGCAAGACGTCGTGTATAAAAAATTACAAAACCACATCTTACCATTTCAGAGATCCAGCTATCGGCCAAACGTTACGCCAGCCGGATTTTGGATAACTAAATAACTATAGGTATTTCAAAATTTTAAATTGGCATTTCTTTTATTTCAAATTCATTTCTAATTATGTGCATACTTCTTTTTCCAAAATATTCATTAATATGAAAACATCTGGCTGGGGGAACGTTACTCCAGCCAGAACTGTTTTTACGAAATAACTTAAAAACTATAGGTATTTCAAATTTATAAATTCGCATTTCATTTATTTCAAATTCTTATCTAATTATCTGCATACTCAAAATTTAGAAAATCCACACTTTCTGGCTGGGGGTAATGCACACACCTTACACACCTTAATGTGGTGTAGGTATATTTATCCTAGGTTCATAGAATAAGAAATAGGGTGTTAAAAGAGTTGAGGAAATAACCTTACCAAGTAAGTATTTTATTTGGTAAAACATAGTCTTTTAGCGTTGGTGAGCAAGTTTCAGAACGAAAGAGAATGTGATTGTAGTTATTCAAACAAAAGAGACGCACAGCGCGTGTGATAGGGACGGGGATAAAGATTCGGTTGCGTAGTGAATTCTATTTTCGTTGTAGGCCCTCAGGTTTTTCTATACCTTCTAATACTACTACTACTTCGAATAGTTTATGTGAATTTAATTTTTCAGAAGTTAAACCTTTAAATAATTTCATACCACCTTGTTATCGATCGCAATCTAAAGTTATTACCGAACTAAACCTCATGTCATCCTGTTCTAACATGCAATGATAAAAAGGGCGCACCTAATGTAATAAGGGGAGATAGTGTCGATAGACGTACTTACGATCAGTATCACACTACAGAGTACCTACTCTACCTAGGTACCTACCTATGATATAAAATTATTATTGTTAGTCGGAAATGGGTAACATAGTTGCCCAAGTTATCTACAAGAGATAACGTTATTTCAATATGGATTATCGTAAAAAGAATTAATAACATACCTTATCAACATAAGTGTTCATATCAAACGGATTGTTCAACTCGAAAGTGCCATCATCCATCTCCATGGTCCATTTTAGCTCGACATTAAAGCCAACATGTAAATCTATTACTTTTAATGCTTCTTCCAAGGTAGGAAACGGTTGGTGCTCCTCTAACTCTTCATCAAAGAAAAGTATTTCATGACTTCGCCCTTCTACCAAATGATAAACCTGGAAAAATATAAAATCAAAAATGCTTAAGAATGTAATCTTCTCCCAGTTCACAACGTTAGTACGAAACGCTCAAAGGACGCCGTTGGTCTAGTGGTTTAATCTCGTTGATCTCGTGATCTCGGGGTCCTGGGTTCGATTCCTGGGTCGAGCAAAAAGTGTGTTTCTAATTTTTCGAACATAGCTCGGGTTTGTGATCACCAATCCGCATTTGGCAATCCTGGTGATTAAGCCTAATCCCATCATAGTAGCTGATGACTTGATTTCTATGATGGATGCCTTTGCCCTGCAGTGGGACAGTTATAGGCTGTTACTACGAAACGCTCGCGATCCCCGAATGCCATCCTTTCAGTGTCACTAAAACCGGCCTGCGGAGTGTAAGCATTATCAAATGAGTGGTAACCCCTTCAGTAAGTATGCCTACGACTATAAAGCGGTCGCTGTGCGGCTTCACTTCAAGAATGTCGCCCTGTGATCCCTCAGCAATCACCACAACTCCGTTCTGTGTGCTCGGTGCACTTGTATAGATCAGCTTGAAGCCATTCCCTATGTTCCGGGACCTGCTGCCTTTCCATCGAGTGTACTGGTGATTGACGACCACGATGTCCGAGGGCATGTGGCTTAGTGTTGTGCCAAACCGGGTTGGATCCATTAAGGAAATTAATGTTTTTAAATTGATTCATTGATTGAGCCTCAGAGTCGACCCCATCTATCGTCAACTATGTAGTACTTTCAGTACGGGGAATACTCAAGTTTGAGATATTTTTTTTAAAAAATTGGGTCCGCAACATTAAAAAAATGACTAGCTCACTCCTACGTCATCCTTCCACCCGTAGGTCGATATTAGTGGAAGTGTTTGGTTTTCTGAGTCACTTCAGCTTCATAAAACTTGTTTTTATTTCATTGAAAATCTCTTTGTTTGTTTAGTAAATTGTCCACCTTCTTGTTGCCCTTCACAATAAGGTAGAGTTTGTAGTCAAAATATTAAGTGCCAATTTTTTTAATTGATTATGAAAGCTGACCGTCTGGAGAAGATTTTAGTTTTGGTTAGAAATCATGTAATCACCTTTTTAAATTTAGAACTGCAAGTTGAAAATTGAAGTTGTATGTTCTACAACGTTAATGCACTTTAGACAAGATTTTCATGATTTCTATTAAACTTCTTCATCTGATTATTTTAAAATTAAAGGTACACTAATGAAGATGAATTAAAAAAAGATAAGTTAAAAAAGCCTTTTCGTTTTGTTTCTAGAAAGTTTTTACGCTGTTGTGGTGGAGAAGTCTACAAAATTCGAAAAAATGTTGACAACTTCTGAACTACAAAAAATCTTTGAAGATATATGGAGGTGTTTTAGGTTCCCAAAGGGTGTTCTATCCATGACCTTCCGCTTGACACCCTACATGAAACATCCTGTATACATTTAGTACTTTTCTTTCGTAAAACCTACTTATACATAGAAAACGCCCAGACCCATACAAATGGGCAAGTTTATGCACACATATGTTTGTATTGTATGAGGATCTAACCAGCAATCTTTATTTTACTTATTATAGTAATATTTATTAGTATTTATTATTAGTATAGTATATTCTGCTCAAAAAATTACTAAATTGTACTAATACCTAATTTTTAAATCTATCAATGTTATAAATTATATAATTTAATGATAATTTTATTTCCATGTAATTAATTATTTTTGCCTGTAATACATTAAAATACTGATATTAAATGATTTAATAACTCAAGTCTACTTTTAAACAATAGTAGGTAATGTTTCATAATACCAACCAAATGCTCTGACTATGATTGATTGATTTGATGGACAAAATACCTTAAGTTTTTGTAGGTGTTCCAGAGTCAAATCCTTCACAGGCAATTCTAACATTTCAGTGAATTCAACTTCCTTCTTTCTTTTCATAGATATACACACATGAAAATCATGATAGATAACTGGTATCATATCTTTACTTAGCTGAACATCAAACTCAAGCAAGTCTGCACCACTTGCAGCTGCCTTCTTAAGAGAAGCTATTGTATTCTCACGAATAGCATTTCCTCTGAAAAGGTTCAAATGTTAAGGGAACAAATTCAAAATTTCCTTAATATAACAATACCAATTTATAAGAAAATGATGTTTTTTAAACTACTACTTACTCTTTAGTCTTAAAACTGGCTCCAAGACCGCGATGACCTACTTCTAGCCCCGTCCAAGATGGATCCCAGTGTTTTGCATAAGATACCTGCAAGTCACAAAGCTTCTCTTCCATTGGACGCACAATCAAGTACTCAAAGTGAACTGTACCTAATGGTCTGTGTTTAACATTACATGTCACAGGTAATTCCAAGCTGCCTTCCGACAGTTTGAACATATTCGGAAGTACATATGTGTATCCTATATGGCACGGTGCATCTTCTGATGAAGCTCGAGTACTGAATGAATAGAAATCAATGAGATATGCCAATGCTTTAGGGTCAGGAGCTACAATGTTAACCAACATCACATCATTTGGTTTGTACTCTCTACCAAATTGTTCTTGAGGCTTCCGCATACAAACTAAGGGGTCATTATCTAATGTGGAAACATCAACAAACACACCCGAAGGCAGTTCCATTTCAGTTAAATCAGTACTTAAAGATGATTCTTCAACAAGTGGTTCCGTGCCTAAACATAATTTTACTGGAGTCACTTTAATATTCATAAGTCTTCCTGAAAGACGTGTTTTTAACTTTAGTGGATTTTTAATGAATTTGATCTGCAGTAGTGTCTGTGCAGTCAACCAGCCATTTCCCACTCTTTGCTTATCATCATATTCACCAAATGTATCAATAGTAGGATGTAACATGTTTTCAGGAATATTTCTAGGATGGATTAGAGTTTCCCATTGACGCACAATGAAGTCATTTCCATCTTCAAGCTGGATGCAAATAGCATAACGATAAAAAACGTCGCAAGTATTCGGTATTGTTATAGTTTTAGTCCATAAATCACTATTTTCCTTGTTGTCCATAGGAATGACTTTGTTATAATCCCATTCGCCGAGTTCCTGTATGCTACCCGAGATGCATACTTTCTCCTTGGGTCCAACATCTGCCACCGAAACTGTGAATAGCCACTCCTGCGATGTTACTTCTTCTACAGGTTCTGGTTCTTTTATAGACATTTTTTTTGGCAGTCTAATTTTTGACTTTTTACGATCTTCTAAAAAAAACCAACGTTGCATAATTTTAAAGATATTAATATAATTCTATAACAATTATAAATAGGTACTGCAGCAAATTTTGATCAAAAATGAAAGCAGGATTGAAGTTATGCTAAAACCATCTTAAATTAGCGCACTGACTAAACTTCCGGATCAAATACTTGTAAAAATTTAAACAAAACTACCTATATAAACACAAAAAAATACAAACAATGAACGCACAATGGCACAACAATGCAGCTGGCTGGTCGTTCGTTCGTTTCGCGAAATCACAAATTCACAACTTAATTGTCTGATTGGACTGATGCATGCATGTCACAGACTATGCATGTGTCAACTCTATACAAGTGTTTTTTTTTTTTTTATGGCTTGCTGTTGCTCTTACGAGACAACTCTGCCAATGTCAACTATACACGTGTCCGTCACGTCATTACGAGTTAGGTACGAGTGTTTGTCGTCCAAGAAAAAAAAAGACAAACGTCAATGTCATTGATTGACTTTGGTTTTTTTTTATAAGTCTCTATTGTAGTGACGTGCAAACCAATGGGCCATGAGGCCGGCAACTATCAAACGGGGCGCTATTGGCGAGGCAAAGATTCTCACTAGCACATTAGAATTTGGTCTCAATTCTCGTGCTCGTGATATTTATTTTGTGTTGTTGTAATGAAGTTAAACATTTATGTGGAAGACTTTTTTTTTGGTAACGCAGAGAGAATGCCACCGGCTAAACAAATACTGTCAACAGTGCTTGTCTGACTTTAAAACGTAAATCAGTTTTTACTTCAGAGAATATAACAGATTACGTGTTACTTACTTGGGACATATCGCATAAAAACTTTTCTTTCCATTTATCAAAAGTAAGAAGTCTTCCCCCACCATCCCTGAGACAGTTAGATTCGGAGAAAAAACTGCTACTGGCGGCGAGAAGGCAGCTGAACTTTTTTCAGAATACTTCTCACAGAACATTCTTCTCGTCTGTATTTGAACCAAATATTACCTAATATCCCTGCTTCAACGTCTAATAGGTCTTAGGTCAACTACTCATTGTTTTCAATACACATATCTAGAGATCTTTAAAAAACTTTCTACACTAGACCCAAATAAAAAACCGGCCAAGTGCGAGTCGGACTCGCGCACCGAGGGTTCCGTACAAACCTGCAAGGTTTACAAAGTTCGTTCATTACGACAATCGAGTCATAACTATGGTATTTTTTTTGCAAAATGAAATTCATAACATTACAATGGGGAAAGATGGAGGAGCATAAATTTAAGACAAAGATCTCTTTATCGTTTAAGTAATCCTTTATTTTATATTAACACATATCATTTCGATAAAAGAACGTCGAAATATAAAGAAGAAGGCTATTTCGTCTTCTTTAAATGTTGCCCTCCCCATACGTAGTATAATAACTCGCAGTCATTGCTGTAACTACAATTATGTTTACAATCACAATTTTTATGGTGGTATAATTAGGTACTTAAAATTTTAAGCTTTTCGGTATTTTTCTTTTACCTGTGCTGTAAGCTATTGCTTCTTACCAAATTTCGAGATTCTATGTCAACGGGAAGTGGTCTTTAGGTTTTAATTCCCTTGCGTGTAGTTGCGAGTTTCAAAATATGCGGTATCAATGGTTGTACTTTTGCGTTTTTGCGTTGACTTAGAATTTTTTTTATTCATGGGTTAAGGCAATTAGATCTAAGTATTTGATATGAATTTCAACTTGATAGCTCTACGCGTTCATGAGGAAAAAAGTAATAAGTTTATATTTATTAAAATATATATATTTTGTAATGTAACTAAAAATTAAAGGTTTTCGGAATTTTCCCTATATGTGTGCTATAAAACGTTGCTTCATGCCAAATTTCAATATTCTAGGTCGACTGGAAGTACCCTTTAGGTTTTGATTCCCTTGCGAGTACTTGCGAGTTTCAAAATATGCGGTATCAATGGTTGTACTTTTGCGTTTTTGCGTTGACTTAGAATTTTTTTTTTCACGGGTTAAGGCAATTAGATCTAAGTATTTGATATGAATTTCAACTTGATAGCTCTACGCGTTCATGAGGAAAAAAGTAATAAGTTTATATTTATTAAAATATATATATTTTGTAATGTAACTAAAAATTAAAGGTTTTCGGAATTTTTCCTTTATGTGTGCTATAAAACGTTGCTTCATGCCAAATTTCAATATTCTAGGTCGACTGGAAGTACCCTTTAGGTTTTGATTCCCTTGCGAGTACTTGCGAGTTTCAAAATATGCAGCTTAAATTGCTGTTTCTTTTGATTGCGTTGACATAGAAGTTTGATTTTGTTACAGCTTAAAGGTATTATAGACCTGAGTATTTGGTATGAATTTCAATTTAATACCTCTACGCGTTTATGAGGAAATGGGTAGTAAGTTTAAAATTATTAAAAAAATATATATTATGTGATGTAACTAAAAATTTATGATTTTCGTAATTTTTCCTTTATCTATGCTATAAGACGTTGCTTTGTACCAAATTTCAAGATTCTGAGTTCACGGGAAGCACCCTGTAGGTTTTGATTCCCTTGCAAGTGTCGAAAATTTGCGGCATAAACGGCTGCATCTTTTGATTGCGTTGGCTTAGAAGTTTGATTTTTTCACAGCTTCAAGGAACAGTAGACCTGAGTAATTGATATAAATTTCAGCTTCATACCTCCACGCGTTCCTGAGAAAAAGGGTCTTGACAGACGGACGGACGGACGGACAACAAAGTGATCCTATAAGGGTTCCGTTTTTTCCTTTTCAGGTACGGAACCCTAAAAAGCAGGGTTGGGTGGTATTCTTCCTTATTTTATTAAACAATGCGCTAGTACATTGACTGTATGTACCACTTTATTTGATTTTCAACAAAACTTTACAGACCGGTTCTTTTCCGAGCAGTTGGAAGGTAGCACATATTATACCCATCCATAAAGCAGGTGATCCTAATGATTTGTACCTATTAAGTATAGGCCTATAAGCATACATCCGTGTTTTGCTAAGGTTCTGGAATTTCTAGCATACCTACGATCATCTGCATCGCCACCTTATACCACACATTTGCTAACAACAATACGGATTTTTTAAAGGAAAGTCAACTCTTAGTAATTTGCTAGAATACACCGACTTTATATGCAAAACCATTTAATAAGCATGGCCTAGTTGGCTGTATATATATATATATATATATATGTTCTGATTTTCAGAAGGCCTTTGATATTGTCAACCACAGACTTATGGCATGTAATTGGAAGCAATGAACGTAGGTAGGTACATGGTTCTCTCCTGCGACGCAAGAAATGAAACAAGCCGACTGGTCTTATTTGTAGGTCTACTCGATAGTTTAAATCCCCTCGTAGTCTCATTGTATTCTATAAGTAAGTCATTAATTCTGAGTCAGCTTGAATATGCGTCTAGAGTGTGGTCACCACAATATATGCTTGAATCTGTACAAAGACGCATTCTTAGGGTGCTAACCAGCAGGTTTGGCCTTAAGCGTGCGCTTGGCTCATATGACGAACGTCTACGTAACTTCAATCTTAATAGTCTCGAGAGCCGTCGCAAGTTGCAAAACCTTTACTGCCTATTTAAAATATCAAACGGTTTAATATCTTCTGCTCTTGTACCTGATCTTCACATGCGAGTCCCCAACAGATCGTGAGCGGACCTAGACATGAGCGGACTTTCTCTATTCCTCTCTGCAACAACAACGTGTCTCCTTATACCTACCCTGTTAAACATGTACCTTTTTGCTGTAAGTCTGTTCTGTGTACCCTTTTTTGTATGGTTTTTTTATTTATTTTATAAAATAAAAAAACCATACAAAAAACTATTTTTATGCCGATGTCAATTTCTGATAAATATCACAAGCACGAAAAAGGAGCCCAATTCCATAAAACCCAAGATATTTACCGAAAATCTATACGCACGGTGTTTCATGGGTGTCAAGCCGAAGACCATGGATAGAGCACCCTTTGCTTTGGGGTACCCAAAACAATACGCTGGAGCCAAATGGACAACATTTCAAAATTGCTAAGCTCTGAAACAAAAAATACCAATTCTCTGTTTACTTTTCCGCTGCTCGAATATATATTTATTCATTTTTTATATTGCTTATTTACTGAGAAAAAAAATTAAAAACTAAAAAACGTTAGATGACGTCATCGGACGGCAGAATGTAAAATATTTCTTTGCTTAGCACATTATAGTTTTAAATTTACGAAATGCCAAACCCATGACATGTAACTGTCAAAAAAAAGACAACTTGTCATCGTTGAATGTATGAATGACGTTGACAATGTTGACACTAGTATTATTAACCTTTGACAGTAGGACCTTTTTTTATTAAAACAATGATAAGCAAAGGAATATCGCTGTATTCAGCCGTTCGATGACGTCATTTGGCGCTTACGTCTATTTAGAATAAAAAGAATTTCAATAATTATTTTATGCATGAAAATGGACAAATTTTGAAAAAAGAAAAAATATGGGCCTGTTCATTTTATGTCTATTTTCATATAAAAAAACAATATGGACATGTTAAAAATATGAAATGTTGTCCATTCTCGGGCTCGTGACATTTATCATCATACGACATATATCAACAAAACATGGCGGATATCGTATTAAAACGTTTTTGCTTATTCTCGCGATGTCGAATGGTGACATATGTCACATATTTTCGTGCGACACGTATCGTATGGTCTTGACCATACGATATGAAGTATCACGGTGATTTTGGTGATATTTCTCCAATTCAACGTGACGTTTGAGTCGTTTCGCGTTTTGTTGTTTATTGACGTTTGGTTGTTCAAATCACATAACAAGTTTAAATTAACTGCACAAACTAAGAAGATGATTGATTCTTTGTGTGAACGATTGTTTAGCTGAGAATTTTAAATTTTCTTTAATTGGAACAAATTTCCACCAGTATTACCTACATACCTTTAAATATTCGTCATTAAGCCTCTTTATCTCAGTAATAAAATCAGTGTAAAGATAATTCTTTATTCCATTTTTTTCTTATAACGCGTCTTCTTGCCACAGTTGCCATCTCTTTTTGCCACAGACTGAAAAGAAATCTTTTGGCTTTCGGTCGGTGTAACGGAATTAC
Organism: Marasmia exigua; assembly: GCA_019059595.1. NCBI lineage: Eukaryota > Metazoa > Arthropoda > Insecta > Lepidoptera > Crambidae > Marasmia > Marasmia exigua. Next base: position 6,856,576 of record CM032467.1, read on the forward strand.
AATTTCATAAAATCAATTTTCTTTTTCGTCTTTTTTGATCGTATTTTAAAGCAGTTATGATAATTATGATGTTACACAAACATAAAATTGACTGTTGATATAAAAAGGCTAGAAAATGTTGAATTAATACTTAAACAGTAAACATTAAGATTTATCGATTGTATATTTGTGTCAATCAACAAAATGGAACGTATTAGCGGAAATGATATGGGCCATATTCTCTATGGAAGTGACTTTTACTGTCGCATGGGCACGAGAATAGAGTTTTTTTACTTTTGTGACATTTTGGTGACATTTTCGTACGACATTGGAAAAGTGACATTACAGAAAATACGACATTTTATCGCACGTCCCGAGAATTGGGCTCCTGGAGCCCAATTCTCGGGTTTGTGACATTTCTTTTCATACGACATATATCACTAAAACATAGTTTTTTTGTATGATTTTCAAGTGATATCCGCCATGTTTTTGAAATGTCACAAACCCGAGAATTGGGCTCCTGAAGCCCAATTCTCGTGCTCGTGACATTTATTTTCATACGACATATATCACTAAAACATAGTTTTTTTGTATGGTTTTCAGGTGATATCCGCCATGTTTTCAAAATATCACGAACCCGAGAATTGGGCTCCTGATGTTTGATTGAACTTGCATTGACTCCAATGGTGTACCGGGTGTCCATGGGCGGCGGCAATCTCTTACCATCAGGTGATCCGTCTGCTCGTCTGCCACCTATGACATAAAAATAAAATAAAAAAAATGGCGCACCCTATGACACAATAACGTCATATGAAAAGGAGTTTGGTATTGAAGATGTTATTGACTAGCTTGCTACATATGACCTGTGGTTATTGACATTGCAAGTGAAACGTCTGCAGCCTAATTCTCGTTGTCGTGAAATTTATTTTCATACGACATATATCACTAAAACATAGTTTTTTTTGTATGGTTTTTAGGTGATATCCGCCAAGTTTTTAAAATATCACGAGCACGAGAATTGGGCTCCTGCTCGTCTGCCCGCTATATCATAAAAAAAGTCTGAGCTAAATCTTACCTACTAACCTACCTAAAAAAATATTTTAGTAAAAGTTCCCGAACAATTTATTATAAATTCAACCAAAAATTTGTAGAAGTAGGCATTCAAAAGTTACAAACTTAGGTTACAAACGATTTAATTTGGTCCGTCAATCGTGCTGACCAGTATCCATTTCTCATTTGATACTACGAGGGCGACACTGAAAGTTCTTAGAAAATCAAAAACTGAACAATTTAGCAAGTTGTTACTTTTATTATATCTTTTCAAAATATTGTCCCTTCACATCAATACATCGCTGCATTCGATGAAACCACTGAGAAAAGCACTTGGCCCACTCTTCTTTAGGGGTCTCTTTGATACAGCCTTTTGATACGCAGCCACTGCTTCTTCGGCGTCCGTGAAACGATTTCCTTTTAGTTTTTCTTTTATTTTTGGAAATAAATAAAAATCGCAGGGTGCGAGGTCTGGGCTATATGGCGGGTGACCCAGTAATTCTACGTCTGACGTCGCCAAATACTCGAGTGTTTGCTTGGCGGTGTGCGGCGAGGCGTTGTCGTGGTGAAGTAGGATCCTACTGCGAGGTCGTTTTTCCCGAACTTTTTCCAAGACAAGTGGCAAACAGTTGTTAGTGTACCACTCTGCGGTAACTGTTTTTCGATCCTCTAAACAAGCTGTCCTTCCGAAGAACGAGGCGACCATCTTCTTTCCCACGCTGCGACCTCTCTTCACTTTAGTTGGCAACTCCTCGAATCGACAATCTGCTGAATGGGTGTTTCCACCCATTCAGCAGATTGTCTTTTAGTTTCAGGATCATAACAATAAATCCAGCTTTCGTCACCTGTTAGTATGTCAAACACAGAATACGGTATATGACTATTTTTTTTTTATTACTGCAATCAAAAGACCTCTCAATGATAGAAACATCGTTGAAAGAATCACTTGATTCTCATTTAAACTACCTGAGATATCACAACTTTAAAATCACATTATTTTGGGCAAACCCAAAACGCTCCATACAAATGGCTACTAAGATGTGACGTCACACTAGAGTATTTTGTATGCATTTCATTTGAATTTTGTATGGTAGCTATATCAAATGTTTCGTTTATGTCAATGGTTCTATTATAATAGTTGGTGCAAATTGTATGGATTATTCAATGGTATAATTATTTTTTAAAAATTTCATACTTTTAAAATGGACTTGCCCATGAATCTTTGAATGACCATAAAACCGGCTAGACGTTTATTTTTAATTGAGAATTTTTGCCATTGGCACATATTGACCTATATTTTGATAAAATATTTATATTTTGTAAAATCTTGAGCTTAGTCATATACCCTATTTGAGTCACCTCCGTTAAATCTTTGAACCATTTCGCGGCACCAATCAACATGACGTAGTTTTTGGGCCTCTGTCAAATTATGAGGTATCCATCGGGCACAAACCTTTACTCCATACCAATGCCTAAACTTGTCCGAATCTGCTGATAGGTCACTCTTTTGTCGGCCTCTATCATACGTCGCACAACACTGATGTTATCTTCGGTAGTCACCGTACATGGCCGTCCCTCACGCAAATCATCGGTGAGATTAGTGCGGCCCCGTTTAAACTCATTAAACCAGTTGTAAACAGTGGCACGAGATGGAGCTTCACCGTGAAAGGCCAATCGAAGTCTATCATAACTTTCTTGCTGACTTATTTGACATCAAAAGTCATAGAAAATCATTGCACGGAAATTTTCTCGCGTTAAAAATTCATGCTCACTTGTTAAAGATTATTTTCAATTTGCCGCCAAATCGGAAAAAAAAGAGAAGCGAATTAAATGCATAGACAATAATATTGGCAAAGAGTTCCATTTTCAAAATTTAAACTTATTTTTTTAATCATCCTCTTTGAAGTGGCCAGTTCTAAAAACTTTCAGTTTCGCCCTCGTATTAACTACTTCTGTAAATGTCAACTTTTTTATAAGATTTGTAAAAGTTATTTTATGAATATCACCCCTTTCTGTTTACTAATTAAGGTGAAGGGTATGTTCCACTAGCGACGACAATTGATTTTAATTGTTAGCTACTAAACCAGATCTAATTTTAAAAACTTGGGGGCTTCAGTCTCTCAGTAAACACCTATACTATTTATTTAATAGTTATAGTTAGCTAGTTGATCTGGTTTTGCACTCGAATTTTGAATTACCGCCAAACGCGGCCATTTTTTGGCGTGAATCAATTTTTTTAGTACAAAAACAGACCCAACATTTGGGCATGGTTAATTAATAAATAGTATAAATGTTTGCTGAGAGACTGAAGCCCCGTAATTATTCAAAATTTATTTGTTTTGGTAGCTAACAATTAAAATCAATTGACGTCGCTGTGTGCCCTACCCATCGCGTTGCCTTAATAAATGGTTGTCCGTTAATCGATCACGATAAGTTCACCACCAAAATAAGATTCAAAATATGGGTGTGACTGAGAGTTTGTAAAAGTTCTAAAACCATTGTAAATTCAATCTTAAATTTGTAAAAGCAACCATTCAAAAGTTACAATATACGGGCAGGGCACACTAGCGACGCCCAACGGACCCAACGTTTGTACGCGAAAAATTGATTCACGCTCAAAGCGGCCGCTTTTGGCGGTAATCAATTTTTCGCGTACTAAAACGGACCCAACATTTGTGCATGGTTAATAAATAATAGTATAAGTGTTTGCCGAGAGGTTGTTGCCCCGAAATCGTTTCAAATAGATCCGGTTTGCTAGCTAAAAATTAAAATCGGTTGGCGTCGCTAGTGTGCCCTACCGGTCACCTTAAGGTGGTCCGTCAACGTTCCTCATGAAAAAAAACGTTAATTACGTTTTAATTTTACAAGATAAATACCTAGACAATATTGTGGTCTATCTTTTAGTAAAAAATTAATACTATTACTTTGTCGAACGGTATCAAAAAATGTTAGTTTTTTTTTTTTTACATTATGGCAGACAAACGAGCAGACGGCTCATCTGATGGTAAGTGAATTACCGCCGCCCATAGACATCTGCGACACACGGGGCATCACAGATGCGTTGCCGGCTCATAAGGGAGGAATAAGCTCTTTTCTTGAAGATCACCAGGTCGTATCTGTTCGGAAACACCATCGTTGGTAGCTGATTCCATAGTTTTACTATTTTAAATTATAATTAAATTCCGGCGCAGAAATAATTCGGTCGATGTGACGACACAGTAAAATAATATTGTATGGGAAAGTAGGAAATTTGTCAGCAGGGAACTGTGACAGACAAAAATGATTGAACTTGTAAACAACTCAGTTTATTTTTCTTCATATAAACAGTAAACTAGTACTTTACATTATTTACAAGCCTAATATTATTGTATTTACATTAACCAGTCTTTTAGGAGTATCTAACTCTTTTTATAACACAAAATCTCTAAGAGCTCAACATTTATACATTTAAATTTCTTATTGTAAAACATTAAAATAATTTTATTTTTCTTATAATACAAAAGCGAGATGCATACATCCAAAATTAATAAGGGCAATTTACACCAGGATGTAGGAAAGTACAATTATCACCCTGTCGACACGAGCCTTTCCTCTGAAAATATATGCAAACGGCTTTTCTACCACCGCGACTATGTCCACCTCGCCCTCTCTGTGGGCCTTCCCAGTTACCACTACCCTTACCACGCCAATGACCACTATTCCCGCGGCCTCCACGCATGGCGCCGCGGAAATTGCCTGGGCCAGGAAACCCATCCGGACCAGGAGGTCCTTGCGGTCCAGGAATATTGGTGAAATCGATTGGAAACTGCATTTGCTGCATATTAAATCCTTCTGGAGGTACAGGATACATCTGATTTGGTCCACCAAACATATCCGCACCAATCATCATATTTTCTGGAGGCATCATAATACCCGGGGGTATGGCTCCCGGGGGTATGGCTCCCGGTGGAAGCGCTCCTGCTGCAAGCGCTGGTGGCGCCATAGGGCCTGGCATACCATTAGCTAACATATGAGGAGGAACTCCATTTTGCCAGTCCCCAGGAACCATATTTGGTGCTTGAAATCCCGGCACATTAGGAAACTGTGCATTTGGAAATGTATTTGGAAATTGAGCAATGTTTGGTGGAAACATAGCTGGAACACTAAGGTTATTAGAAGTCACAGGAGCGTTTCCTTTCGGTTCAGGCCATGGCATGTTTCTAAAATCACTTACATTATCTTGATTTCCCGTTATATCGTCTAAAGGTATAACTGTTGGTTCGGAATAGGGATGGGTCTCCGGTTCAGGCTCTAGTGAAGAATCTGGTATCATGGCTTTATGGAAATAGAGGGGTTGCAGTGTTCCTTTTTGTCTCATAGCTTGAATATCTTTCTCTTTGCTATTTTTACCATGCTCGACTTGAATTTGTCCTTCCGTATCTATTGGTATCAAAGGTCGCCAACTCGTTCTTTCTTCCATAACATCGTCAGTACTGAGATTTCTTGCTTTTTGGAAAGCTTCCCTTTCATTAATTCTTTCTAAATATTTCATGTCTGTGAATGTTTTGGTGACATTTACCCTCTCTGTTTCATCAAGCTCAAAATATTGAATTTCTTCCAATTCAGAATCGGGTTTCCATTTTATACTTTTTTTGGGCCCCTTTCTTTTGTGGTAACACAAAACACCTTTTAAGCCATTAACTGTTAGGGTGTGCGGTTCTGAAGTATCCATAGCTTCATCAGGTTTTTTATCAGTTAATTCTATATTTTCTTTACCATCAGAATTATTTCCTGAAAGCCTTTCTTTACTTTCATCAGTATCTAATGTGTCTTGATAAAACCTTGGTGGTACAGATTTACTTTCACTGCTGGGGCTGGAGGCAGTTGTTGGTGTATGAGGAGGAGAGCCTTCATTTGGTGCATTCCCATCTTTGGACCCGCTAGTTCGCCGTTTTCTTTTCTTGGGTTCTTTTTTATTAGTTGCTGATGCATTTAACGCATCCATAAACATGTCGCTTTCGAGCAGCATCATTGCTGTAACAATAAAACATCAAATTAATAAAATTGTACACACTCAACACACGACATTTGTTGTTGTACATATAGTTTTATTTTAAACTTAACCTATATTGTCCCACTACTTGATAAGGCCTCTCCCGATTTCTTCCATAGATCCCTATCTATCTACCCCATTTGAGGTCAATCAGGTGCAACCTTTTTGAGATCATACATACATAGTCATAACTAATTTTAAATCTAACAAGAATAATATAAATATTACAGATTGGTAAGTCTAAAGTATGTAACTAACTTTCGGGTTCCTTCGCAGGTAAATGTTAAGTAGGTATTTCATTTAAGTATTTTTTTATGTTATAGGTGGCAGACGAGCCGACGGATCACCTGATGGTAAGCGATTGCCGCCGGCCATGAACACCCGCGTCACCAGTGGAGTCACAAGTGCGCTGCCAACATTTAAACCCCCCTTACCCCTGGATTGGGGCCGGACCGGTACCCGCACGCTGCGAAACACAGCACAAAAGCTGCTTCATGCCGGTTTTCTGTGAGGCTGTGGTATCACTTCGGTCGAGCCGGCCTATTCATGCCGTAGCGTGGCTCTCCCACGGCCAAATTTCATTAGGTCATCTTAAGGAAATGGGTTTGTCTATTGTAATAGATACCCATCTTACTTATCACAATATTTATTAATGTTTAATATTAAGTGATTAGAACAGAGCAGTACTTAAGTGTACTATCATAGCGATCGATTATATCATAAAATATAGAATTTTGTAAAATGTAAGTTGGAACCATATTATTAGTCTCACTGGTAGGAACCTGTCTTTAATAGCTTATTAGCATAAATCTAAACAGAGATATTTTTCTCCTGCTCGTACTTCTAGTGAAAAAATGCGATAAATTAGTATAGTACAAAGTAATCCACTAATTCGCTACACCTACTCTGTAGTTCACACTTCTGAGATGGATAAAAATAACCTCGTACTCGTTACGTTACTCAACTCGTAGGTACCATTAGTAGGAAGGGTTCCGTATCTCGAAACACTATAATAAAGAGTAGGTTGGTAATGCTAGTACATCACAACTATAAACGCTACCCAATCTACTGTAGAAGTTGACTAAAGTCGTGTCTCTTGCAATTCAAACCTAGAGCAGTAAGGTAGGTAGGAATTACTCCGTAGTTACCTAATCTAATCAGTCACTCACCAGGTCACGATTTCGTGAAAATATAACTATGTTCACTATGTTACACTAAACCTACTCTACCTCCTTCCTGAATAACCAAGAAGGTCTGAAAATCCAACTGTGCTGAGACTTTAGTAGTGAACTAGTCTAGGAACGTCATAGGTTACTAAATATTATGTAGAAAATACGCCTCCAGTGTACATTTTGGAAAAAAATGCATTTGGTCTGGGTGTTTCTATGTATTATACGTATGTATTTACAAAAGAAAAGTATTATATGTATATATTTGTAATTCCGCTGTTGGTTCTGATGTCCGTAACACAGGTGCTTGAGCTACCTATCTCGGAGTTAGATCAATGTATGTGATGTTGTGAAATATTTATTATTTATTTATTATTATTAGAATATTGGAATTGGACTGTGAAAATTAGGTCCCAGTGAAGTTCCTAAACCTATTCTTTTTCACGATGAAGGCTGCAGGCAGAGTCCGTGACCGCTACGTCATACTAAGAAGTCGTATAACGTAACCAACCGTTGACCTACTCTTGGCAATCGAGTGGCAATTCGAGGTCTGTCTGTGACAAACTGGCTAAAGCTAAATGTCTCAGAGGCCTTGCAAACGGTAGCTAAATAGACATACATAGCGCTTAATATCACAAATCACAAAAAGAAACTGAACTGTTACCACAGCGGTAATATCAACAGTAATATCGCTAATCTTATGAATAAATTACATGTACCAAAATGAGTTTATTCTAAATGAGAATAGGAAAAGTATATCTATTTAATCGTTACTCAATATGATTCCATTGATTTTTTTTAAGATCAGAGTGTGGGATGGGACACTTTTAATTTAAAATAGGTATAAACTTTATAATTTATTCGAAATTGTAATATTTTTGTTGTATGAATGACTTCGCGTTGCCTTAGTATAAGTAGAATATATCTGCATGTTGTTGCTGGCTGTACCTACGACGTTTCTAGTACAATATAGTAGGTAGGTACCTGCTGCCTATGACGATGTTCAAAATATTTTGGTTCCAGTTCTAATAGTAATACCTGGATATTTTACTGGAATTAATTTTAGTACAGTTCGCACGAATATTTGGGTCAGTCAGTATTCTTTATCATTACATATTTTCTTAGCATTTGACACATTTGCGGATGATGTTATTCAGATTTACATTCGTTATAATCAGGAAATTTCCCGACATACCACTTTTAGGCCTTATTATCAGCAATTAAGGTCGGAAAGCGATCTACCGGGAAACTTTCTGATAGCAACTTGTGATAATGGTTGAGCCTCCCTTTGCACTACGAATTTATTAAAAGCCGACCAAGGTTTGTATAGATACATAGATATACAATATTAGAAGTTTTTGAATGGGAATTTTTGGCGTTAACCAAAACTTTGATTACAAAAACATACCAAAAAATAGTGCACAAATATTAAATAAATAAATAGTAAGTATAGGTTAGCAGAGCGCGGACGGTCTGCAATTGTTAAAGATAAATCAGATTTAGTTAGTTTTGTATATGTGTAGGTATTATTTTTATCGGAGCACCCCTTATGTACGTAAATTTAAATTTTATTTTAATTTGATTATATATTTTTAATTTTTAAAATTATGTAATATCTGTGCATATTTAAAGTGTCTACATACCTGTTGCCATTACTAATCGAGCAAAAGGCGATAATATATTGTTTTATTTGTCGTATAGAACCCCCCTTAAATATTGTTTTTTTATGCATTTGTGGTAACAGCGCGGTATAAGTAATACGTCATCTGTGAAAATGTACCTATACTGTCTATATATTACGGGTCTCTTAACCATTAGATTCCTACAGTCCGCTGACAGTGGAATCATAGCAAAATGAAGTCCAAATTTTTACCCTCAGGGTACGGACCCCTACTACCGCACTTCGGTAACACCTTTTCTGGTTGGTGGTTTTTGAAGGCGGTTTTTTTTTAGTCTCTTTTGGCAGCACCCCCTCCCCTTCCTCCCCACACCCGCCAAATAACTTACAAACGAATAGTGAGAGTACAGTATTGAATGAGTTATCCTTTAACTCCTTACCGTTGAGGAGTTTACCTTCCATCATCATAATGATGTAAATACTAGAGACCAGCTGTAAATACTAAAGAAATACACAAAAAACTTTATATATGCCTATAAAATATGAGGGTTGCCATCGATTTCTCTGGGATTTTATCATCAGACCATAACATGCTAACAATGGGACCAACTTACTATAAGTACCTACCTAACATTTCAACATAAAAAAATCAATTTTAAAATCGGTTTATAATTTACTGAGCTATCGCGTAACATACATACAAAAAAGCAACCTCCTCCTTTTTGTTACGGCAAGGTGTAGGTACCTATAATAGCCTGAAAAGGAACGGATTTCAGTTCCTCAAGACTACCAAGAGGTTCTTCTCACTTCAACGATAGTAGGTACTAGTGAAAATGAACTAATTTTCTGGTTCATTGGAACGACTACCCGTTTAGATCGTGTAAAGTCTGATTTTACCATAATTTCGCTCGAAAGTCGTCCGAGATATGACCCGGTCCAAGGTTTTGCAGCGTTATAGTTTTAATAATCCTATCTCAATGTACAGAGATCCACACATCAGGTTACTACAATCTGTAAAATTTCTTCTAGATATTGAACCCAACATTGAAGAAATTTTGGTAAACCTCCTTTGATGTGTGTAGCTGTATGTACTGATGGTATGTACAAATTATACGGTTACATCTTTAGCTTTCAACTTGTGATTCGCAACACATGAATAGGTAAAAATCCGCTTTGATATTTTTAATATTGTACCTACATGGATCAATATATTTCAGAGCTTGTTTAGTACTCATCAAAATCAATAACTTCCTTTGCATGGTTAAATCCAAAATTGGCAACTTTTAAAGTTAGTGACGACCGCGATAAAACTAATGCATCCCTTGCTTGCGGGCGCCTACATGCAGATGCAACGCATGCGAATCATCGATGCGATGACGCACAGCTGCGATGCCTTTGTCGCTTTCTTAATACATCGCGTTAGAATTTAAAATACGAATTGCCATCGCGTCGGTAGTCTCGTCGTGGCTTTCCTACCTAGGTCCTTAGGTACCTACCTAATCTACCAAAATAATACTAAATGTTTTTCACTTCCTGGATGGGTAATGTACCTTATGATATTATCGAGGCGCGAGATTCATTCCAAGAGTAGGTAGGTACGTACCTAATCAGTAATCACATAACGTCCATGTCATGTATGTATATTAGGCACGTACACCCTCAGTGGCAAAATAATTTGTATCAAACCCGATTATTATCTTATCCACTCACAAAAATACAAGATATGAGTTACATTTATTGTACCTAGTTACAATTCTTTATTTTTTTGCTCTTTTTCTTCGCAAAGTTCGAGTAAACGCCGCGGCGCGCCGCGTTCTCGCACCAGCTTTTTTTTCAGCGACAGCTTGATTAACTTTAAGGTGGCTTTTTTTTCACCGACAGCTTGATTAACTTTAAGGTGGTAGGGCATACTAGCGACGCCTATTGATTTAAATTGTTGGTAACTAAACCGGTTATAATCTTTAACAATTTCGAAGCTCCAGTCACTCGGAAAGCACTTACATTATTTATTTAATACTTACACTCAACTCTTTGGTCTGCTTATGGACCTACTCGAAATTTGAGTTACCACCAAAAACGCCCACTAAAAGTGGCCGCTTTTGGCAAACACTTATACAATTTATGAAATAACCATCCACAAATGTTGGATGCGTTTTTGTACGCGAAAAATTGATTCACGCTAAAAGTGGCCGCTTTTAGGTGTGAATCAATTTTACGCGTACGCGTTGGACCCAACATTTGAGCATGGTTATTTAATAAATAGTATAAGTGTTTGCCGAGAGGTTGTAACCTCGAAATTGTTTCAAATAGATCCGGTTTAGTAGCTAAAAATTAAAATCGATTGGCGTCGCTAGTGTGCCCTACCCGTCACCTTAAGGTGACACCGCGACTAGCGCCGCCAAGTGACTAATATTGATTGTGGCGAATAAGAGACATTTTCTTAAAAAGTAGGCAATGAATACTTTAGGGAAAGTATGAACAATTGTTTGAGACGAACTTATGTACAGTGGCGGACAGGTCAAGCTATACAAAACTGTCAAATTTCCTCAATCGATTTCGAACTCAATGTGTAACAATATAAGGTTTATAATCGAATGAAGAAATTTGACAGTTTTGTATAGCTTGATGTGTCCGCCACTGTACTTCCTAAAAGTAACAATAATTCCATAATTGGGTGCAAAAAGTGGTATTGTAACTAGTAGGAAGAAATTATATTACCTACATAGGTGGGCCGCAAATATTTGTTAATACTTTCCATAAAATATTAATTGCCTACTTTTTAAAAAATGTCTCTTATTCTACACAATCAATATAGGTACATCAAGTGGGCGGCGCTGGTTTCGTCGCCGTATCGCCTTAAGTGTGAATAGTAAAGATGATTTGAAAAGATCGCGTTGTTCAAGCATTCGGGCTTATTAGTGTGTGAACCGTAAGAATGACCGAATTTAATATGCATTATTAAAATATTAAACGGCTGTAAGTATTTACTTCGTTTTAATGTTTGGCCCGTGTCCACGTAGCGAGCAAATAATCCGAATCTTGTTCTTACAAACATGCTCAGTTCAAAGGTTTTAAAAGTTTAGTAATAATTTAAATGTAACATGAAAGTCCGAAAGGGGTTTCGGAATTTTGGCTACCTACTGTGTCAGTCATTTTGATTTTTTTCTTTAAAAAATCGATAGATCACATCAAAATATGTCAAAAATGTCATTAGGTGAAACCATGCAAAGCTTCAGGTTTTACAGTTATAAGCTAAAAAATTAAGAAGTAATTTAAGTAATTATTTTTTGAATAAGTACATATTACATCTTTAGCAGCGTATAACTTGAAAACCTGACTATTTTCAGGGTTTTCGAATTCGAACCATACTTTTTGCTTGACCCGGGAATCGAACCCAGGACCCCGAGATCACGGCCCGGTAGTTAAACCAGCAGCAGGGCGTTCTTTATCTTGTACCAACACGCAATGTTAAATGGAGCTGGAACTAGTCTTTTCCCGGAACTAATAGATCGCGTTTTGTATTAAGGGGAAGAGTGTTAAAAGGGGCTGAAACGATTTTGTTCTAAAATTCTTTAATCGCGTTTTGTAAATAAATATAAAGGGTTAATAAATGTTTCTCATTTCTAAAACACACTTTTTGCTGTACCTCAGGGAGACACTGAAACCAGAAAATATAAACTCTATTCTATAGAGGTAAAGGAATAAGGGAACCCATTTCAACACGCATATCGAGCATGAGGTACCAGAGCGATAGAAGAAGTGAAAATAACGATTCTACTTGTAACTATAGTATACCTATATCGGCACATATCGGTAAACAGTAGGTAGGGTAGGTAACGCAGGGCAATGTTCCTAAGAAACCATCCATAAAAATTTAAGAGTGCTAGATCGGTTTACTATGTATTGCCTTCATTTATATCCACCCTTATTAAATTATAGGTACATAAGGGTAGTTCATACACTCAAATATAAGGGCAGTTCATATACTTGAATATGAACATTCTTCACCGAAAAGCATAGGGTGAAATATTAAAAAAATATGTAAGTATGTACTTTATTTTTTTTACGCTAAATGAAGGTACAGACAGATACCCATTAGGTTACCACTGTCTATTTCTTCATTGATATTATTAAACAAAACGTATTTGAGTCACCAAAAAATGGCAAATAATTTGAGAATTGATTGAAGAAAGAAGATCTCCGGACTCATAAAGTTTAGGTCAAAATATGAATGTACCGGCAAAAAAATAATTGCTGTATTCTATTAGGACTTCACCCCGTAATGTTCATGTCAAACTTTGGCATAATAAGTAAAATTGTAAATTAATTAATTTTGACCTAAAATTAAACCAAGGATAATGAATTGACCAGACAGCTATGGTGCCTTAGTAATAAATACTTGGGGAGACAAGTCCTACACAATACAGCAAAAAAAAATGTTTCTGGTCGGCACTTCCTTTGTCAGATTTGCATACAACGATGCGTGGTTGCCAGTCTGTAGGTAACTGTACTTACACATACTCGTATAGTATGGTTTTTTAAATGCAGTTTGTAATATACATATCTTGATAAGATCTTATCAAGATATGGATGGTCGACTAGGAGCATTTTCCTGTACTTAGTTATTATTAAGTCCCCACACCTACCCCTTTTGAAAATTCACACCTGTGTTGTGTCATTATTATGTATTACCCTGTTATCTGTGCTGTCACTATGTAGGTACTTTTATGGTACATATGGAATGGACGTCTTAAAAGTTTCATCCTTTCTGTTTCTACTGGCTCCTAGACAGTCGGAACTGCGATACTGCGATATGTTTAGGAGTAACAAACCATATGGTCGAGTAATATTCTAGTTAGCTCTATTGGTTGTGTCAGAGGGGTACCTATAAAGTTATCGAACCATACTTAGGGCATAAATGGCTAGCTGTCCAATAGTGGTTCGTCCATTGGGACGACGCGAACGTTTGCCTGGGATTTACTAATAGGTATGGGAATTGACTGCCGAGACAGCGCTTTATGTATTAGGTTCACCACAAATATTCAGTGTGATTTACCGAATAGCATTCCGATAGCCAGTCGCCTTACGTGGTACAAAAATAAATTTTACGAGGATCATGTATCTGTAGAAAATAATTTATGCCAATAAGTAATTAATTGGAAAACTGAAATATATACCTATTTAAGTTTAGTAGATACCTGTTCGTCGATACGTCTTTGGGAATCTAATCAATGATGAATTAAGTGATTGTAGCTCGAGCTACGGGAAGTTAACTGAGTTGGAATTAACTAGTCGTACCTACAAAGTTTCTTCTGAAATAATACGTTACCTACTGTATAATAAATTGTGATATAATCTATTATAATAACATAAGTTATTCTGTCGTATTACTATTACTCATTTATAAGAGCTAATAAAATTGACTCGCAAAAAGCGGAATCGCTTGTAAAATTACCTACTAGCCATTATCTGATAATCGGTAAATCATGGTGTCAAAATTATAAATTATGACTCCATGACTCCGCGCGGACTAAGATAGGTAAGTATATCGTCTAAATAAAATTCTTCCTGTGTAGTAGGTAATTCAAATTATAATAGTCTAAGAAAATTCTTAGTCCGTCTGTAATGAGTACATAGTGTGGTGTAGGTATATTTACTTTTAAGCATAAGAAGACTCTTTATCGTGAATTTTAATAATGTAAGGAATTTTAGTACGTAGGTATGTAAGTAGTGCTCTATCAGTCTTCACGTTTACTAGCACGCTATGACTTCTTAAGAGAATGAACAAAAAAATATCGCGTCACATGTTAGAAATTCAAGCCTCCAATTATATTACTAACATTTACTATAGGTACTTAGGTTAGTTCGAAGAGTTAATTTTCTCTTATTAGACATTACGTAGGTACCTATGTTTCTATTAGAATCGTAGAGGTTTCAGCATTTATATTTTTTGTGGTACTCATAAATTACCATCAATATGAACTACTAAGAACGTAGGTAATACGTTCTACACTACAGTACACTAGCGAGCAACCGATCCCGACATGGGACCTAATATTGATACCTACTACTACACAATTTAGCATTCCATATCTACTCTGCTATATGTAATACTAAATTGTTTCATGAAAGTAATAGTTAATCATTTATTTACACAATCGGTGCTTATGTGAATGAATATTCAAATAAGTAATACATTCATGTTGTATTGATTATTGTGGCACACATTAGTGAGACGGTGATATTCAGAGCACGAGATGTGAAAATTAAATCTAGAGTCGATTTGGTCGCTCGCGAGTGTACTTCCATTCAATTAAGTTTTATGTCACTAAATAGGTAAGTACATACCTAAATTGGTTCCAGGTCTCCTTTAAATTGGTTTTGTCATTTATTTTGTGTTAGTCCATTTAACACATTGACTACCATTAAACCAGACACACAAACATTTATTGTTTGTCGGTCACCGGTGTCCCCCATGGCGCTCAAAACCTTAATTAAGGCTTCCTTAACTTTTTATTTAACGAAAAAAACAATCAAATTGGACAAACAAGATGCGTGGAACGATTGCAATTTACATAAGGCTAGCTTGAAAGCTGATCTGAATTCAGGTTTTAGTTTCTTTTATGGTCGGTAACCAATTATAGTAAGGTAGAGCTCAAAAACTGTAATTTCCTAACAATATTTCTAATAACTACATATCTGTTTTGCCTTTTATTGGTTTGAATGAATACATTCTATTTTATGAAGCTCCTTACCTACAAGAAAGGTCGTCTGCAAAGAAAACGTTTTAGTACCTTGTCATAATACCTAGCCATCTCCTACTGCACCTTTCTTAAACCGATAGTTTAATGTGACAGTAGTAATATAAGTCTGTTTAGATGACTTTTTAATAACTGAACTTTGTGCGCCATTTTAAGTCGCAGCCACAAAACAAGCCACGTTGGGCAATCTCTGCCGTGTCAGGCCTATCTTATCTATCTCGAAAAAAGCTTTTTGTTTTGAGTAAATAGACTCTAAGCGCCACCATCAGATTTTAGTGATTATAACGAAATCAGGACAGTAAATGAAAAAAAAAATATCAAGACATTATAAATAAAAAAGGATTTGGGATTTCTAAAGCTTATTTAATTTCTCTAGAGTCCGCAATATTTCAGATTCCTTGTGTAAAGCTCAAAGGGGATTGGCAATTTGTTTATGGAGCCTGGCCCACCTAATTATTCATTTTAGTTTTTATCTAAAATCGCTATGGAATGAAACCCTCAAAATTCTTTAGAACAAGTCAAAATACATCGTAAATAATCCTCGAATAAAACCTTGTACTACGTCAGGTTTTAAGCGACCACTTCTCATGTGCATTTCTCAAAATGAGCAAATCTAGCAAAATCTCCACAATTTTTTTTAATAAAGGCAATAGGTATTTGAAAATATTTACTTTTCGCCATAATTGGCTTATTAATACTCGAAAACCTGACGCTTTACAAGGGTTTACCTAATCACGATTTCAATGTATTTTGATGTTAACTATCGATTTCTGAAGATTTTATCATTGGCTCCTATTTTGAGAAAAAAATAATGGCGGACACTTGATGTAATTTTTAGTGGCCAATTTTTTAGAAATCTTACTAGAGATGATTGTAAGATGAATGGCGTGTGCAAAATAATCGTGAAAAATCAGAAATCCTTTTCTATTTTAAATATCTTGATATTTTTAAATAATTGTCTCCATTTTATTACAATATGTAATAATCTCTTGGTGGCGCGTTACCTAGATACATGATATAGGCCTGACCTGTCAAACTTATGCACCCGGTTCTCACGTAACGTAACGTTACGTATCGTAAACACATTAGTACTTATAACTTGACGTATGGCTGTTGCATTTACTATACTTTGTCAATCTTTCTGAACAATCTCAGTCCATTTCCCCGTTTTTGTAGTCCCAGTGATAGTTCCTGGAAGGTACCATGGGATTATTTTACCCGTGGTCCCTGAACTGACTATAAGCAAACTAATTTAAAAACAACTAAAAGAAGCAAAGCTCGACAACTAACAATGAATGACGATGTTATTCGCAATGTTATTTTAGTGCGCATTAAGGTGACGGGTAGGGCACACTAGCGATGCCAAACGATTTTAATTTTCAGCTACTAAACCGGATCTATTTTAAACGATTTCGTCGTTACAACCTCTCCGCAAACACTTATACTATTTATTAAATAACCATGTAAAATGTTGGGTCCAACGCGTACAAAAGCGGCCCCTTAACTTGTGGTTATGTATTAAATAAATAGTATAGGTGTTTGCAGAGAGATTGTAACCCCGAATTGTGTGAAATGATCTGGTTTATTAGCTAAAAATTAAAATCGATTGTCGTCGCTAGTGTGCCCTACCCGTCACCCTAACAGTCTTACTCCCTTCTTTAGGGCATTATACATACTGATGATAAGCATTTTACCACACGGAACATAGGGACAATCTCAAAAAAAAAAATTGCCTCCCCATGCAATTTGCACTAATCAGCTGATTACTTTTGTATGAGAAAGAGACTTTTTTTATCTGTGATAAGACCCTATGTGCCTTGGCGGAAAATGTTTGTTTTCATCAGTATAATGCTCGGAATAAGGGAGTAAGACGGTTAAAAAAGCACGGTGTATGTGTAGGTAGGTACAACCCGTGCAGATAAAGAATGGGATCAGAAATGGCGGCGCATCTATTCACTTCTCGCTCGCACACTATTTGCGTCTATACTCGCACTCGTGGGAGAAGGAGTATAGACGTAAATAGTGTGCGAGCGAGAAGTGAATAGATGCGCCGCCATTTCTGATCCCATTCTTTATCCTGCACGGGTTGTACTTGTTTTATTTTGTTCTTGCCTTTAATAATATACTGTTTATATCTTTTTATAAGGTATATAATATTTATTATTAAACAAATTTACGGTCAGCATCAAAAGTAGCTTAAAACACAAATACCATGTCGAAGTAACTTTTTGTATGTACGTAGCCCCATAGAAACTGACTATAATAGGCAGAACAGTTACTTTGACATGGTACTTAAAGTGTTAAGCTACTTTTGATGCTGACCGGACCTTCCAGGGACTATCTCGGGGACCATGGACAAATAAGCCTTTTTCCTTTTCATCCAGGGTAGGATATCTCATATAAGGTTTTTCGACATGTGCTAGTCACATTATAATTTATTTATTTCTGGTTTTGATTGCACGGGAAAAACAGATTAGGACCTGGATTATGTGATGTGATGTTTGTTCATTTATCCTTTACTAATGGATTTTTATTACAATCGTCTGCCACATCTCATATCTCATATAAAAAAAATAACGACTCAGTTGTCCTTAATGACTGTCGTACGTACGACACCAATATGAGCAGTAAAGGAAGAGTACACCTTTTTTAGTGACATATTACTTTGGTGTAATGAATTTATCAGGAACTTATAACTGGCTGGGTTTATTTTCAGGTAAAATATTTGAAGCTTGTCGTTGTTACCCCATTGTTAAATGGAGCTTGGTAATTTAAGATCTAGTTATAAAATATGTCATTTGCTAATGAAACATGATAGGTAATTAATTACCTACTTGAAAGATTGGGTGCTTGAATTTCGTAAAGAATAAAGTAGTATCTACTCTTATCAATTGCTTATCGTGTGGAATGTGAAACTTTATCTTAAATTTTATTATTTTATTTTACTTTTCTCTTCCGCAGATTATCGCAGATACATCTGGAGCGCCGGTTGTATCCAACTGCCCTGCCGACAATCTTCGGGCGGATCCTTGTGAAGACGCACCAGTAGGTATCGATAGGTAGTGTAAGCCTTTGTCCCCATTTCACACTTTGAACAGATTCAGGTCAATATTGAACGAAACATCGAATAAATTCACATTTTATTTGTAAGAAATTCTTTACAAGTAATTTCAATACTCTGGAACCCGATAAGTTATACATATTAGACTTACCACCGATGTAATTGCTAACTAAACTACTGAGAGAACTCGTGGCTATTACGGAACTAGCGATGTCACCTGTAAAAATAAAAAAAGTTAGTAACAGATTTCGTAAAGTTATCAAAAGCATATACTTACGCTTCGGCTTAGGTGGTATCAATTTAATAGATCCAGGCTTTTCAATGGGTTCTGTTGTCTTAGGTTTCTTTTCTGGAGGTGTTTCATTGTGTACAGGAGAAGGTCTTTTTGGTATCGATACTGTGGGAGGCAAAGTTGGAGTGACTTTTTTATTTAGCAAAGCAGCACGAGACGGCGGTGGCTTCACTTCTTCTTCAAGTCCATGTTTCCTAAATTTAGAATGAAATGTTTTAACTGTTTTTGGTTTAGGCTCATCAGGTTTTCTAACTTCTATGGATATTGATGGTTTCTCTTTTTTAATATCGCTTAACTTAGGAATCTTGCCTAATTTTTGAATCGAAGGCGTTTGTAATTTTTCCTCTAACTTCTCATTAGAGAGCTTTTGAGAATCCTTACTCTTCTCAACTTTGTTTTTTTCCAGGGTTTTATCTTTGTCGGGATTTTTTTCCTTGTCTTTATGTTTATCTTTGTCTGAAGATTTCACACTTCGATCATCTTTTGCTTTACTTGACGAAGTGGAGGATTTTTCACTCGACTTTCTACTATTATCACTCTTGGATTTAGAGCTATGCCTTTCTTTATCCTTCGATTTATCATCCTTACTCTTATGACGACTAGAGCTAGAACTACTTCTATGACTGCTTTTATTTTTATCAGAAGATGTATGAGATTTACTAGAATGTTTAGATGAACTTGACTTAGAACTACTACTACTAGATCTCCTATCACTCGATTTTTCTCTATTTTTACTCTTGTCTTTAGGTTTTTCAGAGTCTGATAATTCATTCGTTGCTTCGGCATCGTCTACTTGTGATATTATTTGCTTGCCATCCTTTAAAGAAATCTTTAAAACAGGCAGAGTCTCTTGTTCTTCGTCCACATCTTCATTTTCTTTGATATGATCTGCGCTTACTAAATTTTCTTGAGTTATACCTCCTTCTTTTGGATCATTATCATTGTCTGATTTCTTATCAGCATCTGGGCTTTCTTTGACGTTATTCTCTGAACTGTCTTCACTTTTTAAACCTTCAGAACTAATTTCAGACTGGGCATTAACAATTATTTGTGCTATATCAACTTCTTGAATAGGTACAACATGTTCTCCTTTGACGGTTTTCAGCCACTGCTCAACTAGCTTAGACGCTAACGCTCTTATTGCTAAAATAAAATCATAATTAATTAATTAATCAATGGTCCTAATGATTTTTATATTGGTCAATTATACTGGTGAAGGAATTTGACAATCTCAGATTTGTAAAAATTAAATATTCTAATAACTATGTACATATTTTGCCTTTAGGTTTTAAATGGAATGTCTACATTGTATTATGTTAAACTCTTGTTTAAAACTTATTTTATTACACAGGACATCGAATCTAAGAATGCAACTTACCAAAATGGTTACCATCCTTTGACAGCTCCTTCACGAGTTTCGGGCAGTTATTTGTTTTTAATCGTTCGATGTCCACTGGGCACAATAATAACAACTCCAGTAACTCCTTAACAAGTGGCCAATTTTTAGCAACAATACTTTCTGTTAGCCACATATGTACCAGAAGCCATCCTCCTGATCCCATGAACAATCCGAGTAATTCGGTTTCAGTGCATTTCAATATCTGTATGTATATACATTTTGACACCAATTTTTTTGAGAACTTGGTCATTAAGCTGAAACGGAAAAAAAATGTTATAATGGAAACTGACCACAAATTAGATAAAAAAATGGAATCAATTATCATGGAAAGCTCTTTTATCTACACTCGTGTCATAACCTTAAAATTAAGAACTCAAAGGTAAACAGATTTTGACAGATTATACAATACCGAAGCTTTGAAAAAAAATATTTCACAATATGCAAAAGGGTTTTTATGAGTGTAGCGTTTTGGACAAGTTATAATCATCATAATTTCAAAAAAGTTAGAAGCGTCTCCCTTGATTTCTTAATTTAAATATTAAAACATAAGTGCAGGTAAGTTACAGTGCGCATAACTTGGCATTAAATAACTCGCGAATGCTATTGAAAAACTCGCTTGTGTCGATGGCGATAAATTAGATTTGTCAAGCCCAACACTCCGCCCCCAACCCTTATCATGTGATAGTCACATAAACTACTATTAAATCTTACCCAGCTAGTCTTTGAACTTCATTTCGGCTTTTTATTCCTCCATTTGGAGACAGAAGCACGCTGAGACAGTTCAGCAATTGAATGGGGTCAATGCGTGGCTGAAACAATATGAGACCGTTATTATAAGATACTAGCTTCCCGCTCGACTCAAATCATCATGGTCCAATCGTAACTAGAACAAAAGCTTTGGACGCAACTGGGAATTACACGGCAAGAGGACTAGCTCGCAGCTTTAAAACATGTGGACATAAAAAACAAAGAAATGCTTGAATTCGCCCAAAAACTATTTCATTGAGTCTTTGTTTAAAAGTAATAAATATTTCACACCATGACATACATTGATTTGACTGTGAGATAGGCAGCTCAAGCAGGAGATACTTTTGTTACGTGATGTGCGTGTTACTAAAAAAACAGAACAGTCCCCCTTATTACAAAAAGTGCGAACTAAGAATTGTCCCGAAACAAAATTCGTGGCAGCCCCTTATAACATTGCGTGTTGGAACAGGATGATATGAGCTTTAGTACGGTTAATAACTTTAGATCACGATTTATAATAAGATGGAGTGAGTTTAAAAGTACCTAATCTGCGGTCCCTGCTGAAAATCAGCCCAACGATTGCTCAGCAGCAGGCCATGTCACGAAATCTTGGCCATAGTGTAATTTTCATACAAACATGCTCTCTTTACAGGTTCACAGAGCAAAAAATCATTGTTTTCCTATGTACCTATTTTAACGTTTATTTAGTGTTTGAATGCTCAACTTTCAATTAATTAATTCAATCAACTCATGAAAGCACTGGATTTCTACAAAATCAGAAAAATTGTGATTTCTTTTTACATCCCATATGACGTTGTATCAACGCGAAAAAGAAAATCGTTCTTCCTTGATTATGAAGAAATTGAGTGGTTTCAAGAGTCGATTGAATTAATTAATTGAAAGTTGAGCATTCAAACATTAAACAAACGTTAAAATTGCTACAGTGAAAACAATGCTTTTTGTTCTGTGAACCTGTGAAGATAGCATATTTGTATGAAAATTACTCTATGGCCAAGATTTCGTGCCGGTAGGTTTATTATTATACAATGAAAAAGTACAGAGAGATATCGCATATTATGCGATATGATAATATCATGATACGTCGTATCAACATGGACTGACAAGCCCATACGTAATATCAGTGCTTTATAGTAAAAAAATATTCAGAATTCGCCAACTCACTAGAATTGTTGATTTTGTAAAACATAATAAATATAAAATTTCGGAGGAATATTCTTTTTTTTATGTGATAGGTGGCAGACGAGCAGACGGATCATCATCATATTAATTGTTGCAAATTATGGACCCTATTCTGATCAGCTGCTTATGAGTTATGAGTATGATGATGGCATTGACTTAAGGTTTTTATTACATTCGCAACTGATCTGTTCCTGACCCGTAAGATATAATATTACAAACTAGCGGCCTGCCGTCACGTAGTTTTAGGATATTAGTTCTACTTTATGCCAATAGATGGCGCTAGGTGTCTGTTACATCGCGCGCATCGTGTTTTCGGATTACCTATAAGCGTTGCCGCTATCTGTACGGTTTACCTCTTTAGTATAGATTACAAGTCGTCGAATTCATACGATTTTCACTTTAATACCAATCACCATTACCGTGAGACTGAGGTAACCTAGCTTATGGCTGTCTTTGCATCACAAAACGACATATAAACTAGTGTTGCCGAATAATCTACAATAGATTAATCGATTATTTTCACTCTTAATAATCATTATCATAATCGGAGTCAGATCAATGTATGATGTTGTGAAAATATTATTATTATATATTGTACTATCGATAGTATCGACTAAATCGAGTTTAATTTTTGGTCGATTAATATATATATAATCGATAATAATTGATTAATCGTTCAAATTGACGAAAGCATTGATTAAATCGATACTGGAATTGAGCCGATACCATCGATTAAATCAATACAGGTATTAAGGCGATACTATCGATTAAATCGATTACCTATTAAATTTCTTTGGGCCCCATTTGCATAATCTATTAATAATCGACGTACAATCGGTTATCCGACAACACTATTGAGCCGATACTATCGATTAAATCGATACAGGTATTAAGGCGATACTATCGATTAAATCGATTACTTATTAGATTTCTTTGGGCCCCATTTGCATAATCTATTAATAATCGACGTACAATCGGTTATCCGACAACACTATTGAGCCGATACTATCGATTAAATCGATACAGGTATTAAGGCGATACTATCGATTAAATCGATTACCTATTAGATTTCTTTGGGCCCCATTTGCATAATCTATTAATAATCGACGTACAATCGGTTATCCGACAATACTACACATAATACAGGATGAATTTGTGAACATTTACATCCCTTTAACCACGTGTTCTACTAACCATTATGAACAACATTTGTTCTACTTCTTTCGGAAATTCGCATGAAAGAACTTCAACTTTTCATACAAAGTCGGTCACGTGTTTGGTCATTTTGTATGAGGAGTCGAAAAAATTTTCGATGAATTTCGAAATGTCGTTGAACAAATGTTGTTCAGAATGGAGGGTAGAACACGTGGTTAAAGGAATGTAAATGTTCACAGATACACCCTGTATAAGAAAAATGCAAAAAAACCGCCTTCAAAAACCACGAACTCAGTGTAAAATAATATTTTTAACATTTTGTACACTTCAAATAACATTTTATAACAGTACACTCGAGAAGAGGTGTTACCGAAGTTGGCACCCAATACTATATTGTAATTTAATACAACATTTAATTATTCAACAGGGATTAGGCGCCGACTTAGGTAAAACCTTTTCTCGAGTACTGTTATAAAATGTTATTTGAAGTGTATAAAGTGTTAAAAATATTATGTTTACACTTTTTAGTTCGTGGTTTTTGAAGGTGTTTTTTTTTTCGCAGAAAATATATTTTCAAGCTTTTTATAATGTTTTTTTTTTGGCATCTCGGAAACTACTGAAACGGATTCTAATAAAAAATTGTTTTATTAACCGACTTCAAAAAAGGAGAAATCGACTTCAAAAAACATAGAACATGTTTGACTTTATACGTATGTTTTTTTTATGTATGATTACTCCTCCAATAATTGACTGATTTGCAAAATTATTTTTTTTATTTGAAAGAGCACACTCCCAAGTTGGTCCCACTGTCATTATGTCAGGAACTGCTGATGGGATTCCTGAGAAATCGAGGGCAACCCTCAAATTTTATAAGCACATGTAATGTTTTTATTTATTTTTTCAAAGCTACAGTATTTACGCCTAATAGGCTATTTGACTAAGCTCGAGAATTTACAAAATATAAATATTTTATCAAAATATAGGTAAATATGTGCCAATAGCAAAAAATCTCAATTAAAAATATAACGTCTAGCAAGGGCAAGTATATTTTTAGTGTGAAATTATTAAAAAATAATTATACCATTGAATAACCCATACAATTTGCACCAACTATTATAATAGAACCATTGACATAAACGAAACATTTGATATAGCTACCAATGTACAAAATTCAAATGAAATGCGTACAAAAATACCTGTTAATGACGTCGCATCTTAGTAGCTATTTGTATGGAGCGTTTTGGGTTTGCCCAAAATAATGTTATTTTAAAGTTTTGATACCTCAGGTAGTTTAAATGAGAATCAAGTAAGTAATTATTTCAACGATGTCTATCTATCTATCTATCGACTATCATTGAGAGGTCTTTTGATTACAAAAATAAATAAAAAATTGTCAAATACTACGGTACGGTACAATACAATACTGTTGTATTAATTCTATATGGCTCAGCTGATGATTGAAGGTCACCTCCTCAACTGGTAAGGAGTGAAAGAATAACTCTTTCAATACTGTTCGCACATTTAAGCTGGTTTATGTTCCCAGAATTACCAGCCATCTGGGCAACATATGAATACTAAGAGAGTTTTTTTAAATCTTTCAGTGTTATAACGAATATCACGCAGAATATCATCAGCGAAGCTGCGGAAAAATTAAAAAGCGCGATTGCATGAAAAAACCCTAGAATAAGAAAATCGACATACCAGAGACTTTATTTAATAGTCCGAACGCAACCCATTCTAAAAATTTAGGTTTAGTGAATATGCCTAGTAGACAACCGAAAGGGAAAGGTTTGAAAATTATCATTCTATTTTAGACAAGGTATAAGTAGAAACCAAAGATATTTCCACTATGCGTGCGCATATGTAGTGAGACTTTAAATCATTGGCATGACCAATCAGCGTGGCTAAGTGAGGGGTACCCTTCACTTTAAGGAAATAGTAAGTTAGGAAAAAAAATTAAAATATGTTTGTTCTTAAACTTTATTTAGGAACAATCAAACACACTTTGAAGGTTTAAAAGACAGTGATTTTTTAAATTTTTCAACGAAAAATGTACCTATCGCCTTTAAAAACCAGTTCTAAAGTGTAAAATAATATTCTTTATCTACACTCATCTCATGTAATAATCTTCAAATTAAGAAATCAAAAGTAAACACATTTTGACAGGCTTTTTTTTTCTTTAAAGCTATCAATATTATTGATAGCTTTAAAGAAAATGAAAAAATTAGGGTGTTGCATAATAATATTTTTTACAAATTATGCAACAGCTGCCACTTTAAGCATATTTCTTAAATGACAATATTACGACAAAGTTATCGTCATTTATCTTGCCATAAAAGTTAGACATTGATACCCTTAAAACACCCACATCATGCGCGCGCAACAATATAGTTTTCTGTGGCCACACACGAATGCTCGATTTCGCGCTATTTTGTTTTGTAATTAATTAATAGAACGGAATGTATCTATTCTATTTAGCGGGCTAGAGTGAGAATAGTTGAAAAGTATTTTCAGATTTGATTCCTCCAGATATTTTCATGAAATAGTCTTTTGCCAGGAAAATGTAGGTACTAGATTTTCAGGTATGTTTATAACGCTTGTCAAAATAGTTGCCCTTATGATTTCTTCCTGTAAATAATAAAACACGAGTGTAGATAAAATAGTGTATATGACTGCACATAACTTGGTATTAGAACACTCGCGAATGCAATTAAAAACCTCGCCAAGGCTCGTTATTATATCTCGCTCATGTTTCAGTAACCCTTATTATGTGACAACCACCATCGAACATTAAATATCCACGATCTATTTCTATAGTTAACTAGTGGCTCGCCCTCACTTAGTTACGGGACCAAACTCAAAAAAATGTTTATTGCTTACATGAATGTTACAAAACAGGTTCATTATATTACATTACAGGACATTAGTTCCACTATACTTATAGATGACGCTGGGTGTCGATTACATCGCGCATGCGTTTCGTAATTAAGGATTACATAACGAGTCGACGCTGTCTACATAGGATTTTAGTTTAACCGAAATATGACATACGGCGGCAATTATTTCTCATTGATGACGTGACGTCTGTCAACTGTCAGGTTTGACAGTACAAACATATTGGTTATGTCAATAGTGGGATTCGGCGGGCAGGGCTAAAACCAGCCGCGTGGGCTGATGCAATTCAAAGGTTTTAAATTAGGATCTAGTGGTTTTTAGTGTACAAATTTGGTGTTTATTCGTGTAGTGAAGTGCCGAAAAGTGTTCCTAATAATAATAATCGTTGGATAACTTGCTTGGTGGACCTAATAATCTTAAAACCCGTGATTGCTTTTAGAGTGATATCCGCTGAATCCGTAGCTCGATTAAACGTAAAAACACCGGCGTTTTAGTGACTGTGTATTTGACTGACTTCGACTGTTGACTACCTACTTATTCTCAATAAGTTACTTAACATTGGCAAATTTTCTTCGGGTAGCCATATTAAAAAATATATTAATGTCAAAGTGGCAAGTTACAGCTGACAGTGGTTATCATTTGCATTTCTATGGTTGATGTCGTTTTTTCCCTGATGCTATATTGTTTGCGTCATTAGGAGTACAATTAGGTATTAAATTGTTTTCTGATTTGCACCACGTAATTTTATGATGACGGATTTTTTTTGTATTTTCCCGAAATCCGCAGAATTTTCTTGATTTTTTTAAATACTGTACAATATCCTAGCTAATTCCTGGAGATGCCCCTTGCGCTGGTACCTATTCATTTAATTCAATTTATTCAATACCACACTAATGACATTATAATCAATCTATCAAACATTTATTGCATCAATTACATGTTTTATATATAATTTAAAAAACAGTGCATATCCACTGCTTCGGGTATAAGCGAGCTGCGGCGTTTTATGTAACCTGTAGTCGAGAACCGTCTCTCAGAGGGAACTGAAGTGGATCGAATGGACAAATATTTTAGTAACAATGTGGCCTCGTAAAAACCGGTTTTCTCCGGTTTTGTATCGGTTTTTCGAGAACCGGAACAAATCACTATATTTTGAAAACAGTTCCAGACGTTACGTGAAACTGTATGTTATGGATAGCTCTGACGAAGAACTTTCCTTTTTTAGCAACAGCTAGAAGAAAAAGTTCAAGAAGCTCGACATAAAAGAAAACGTAAAATATGAATACATTATAATTTCTTGTAAGAACAATGGAAAAATATTTTGATTTTTATTTGCCCATCGCCTACGCGCATCCAGAAATCCGCTTGCCATAGCACTTTTCACAGGCGGGGAGAGGCGGATCGTATTGCATTTTTGAAATCCGTCGCCCAAAAATCCAACACGCTAAGCCACGGCATAACTCATATAAAATAATGCCGGCATCTACTACTTATTTTAGTAGTTAATAATAAGTAGCTGATATTAACAGTAATAAGAAGCTTATATTAAAGAATTTAACTATCACTGCTCGCAATGTGCCGCTCAGAATCTCCTTGCGTGATCGTATCAGGAATGATGAGATCCGCAGGAGAACCATGGTCAAATACAAAGAATTGCACGCCTCAAGTGGCAATGGGCAGGGACCCCTTTGAAGTTAATTTAGTATCATTATCCGCGCGGAACTTACGCCCATCACCGCCGATGACATCATGACACTTTCAAAATAAATCGAGTATTTTAAACGAAAAATAAACCCGATTCCGAACTTACCATAATAATATACAACTGGAAACCTGAAGAATAAGCTGATCATCAATTTTCTAGTTTTTGGAAAGAACTATTCCGACCTGTCAGCCCGTTTGTCCCCCCTGTAAGCGAAGAGGGGACAGTTCGAACTTTATTCACCTCTTAGGTTTCCCTGTTTGTCCCCCATAGAATCAAAAACACCTATAGGTATAATATTAGTAGTTAGGTTCTTTAAAGTACCAGGGACGCAGAAAGTCAAGTGAAAGTAGGTGCTTTCGCGAGAATAAGAAAGTAGGCTGTTATAAATTATTCTTTTATTAGTATTCTTTTACATGTGATAAAGTGCCAGACGAGCCGACTGATCATCTGATGGGCCATGGGCGGTTGCCGCCGCCCATGGGGTCACCCCCGCAACAACAGTGGATTCATAAGTGCGCTGCCAACCTTTTAACCCCCCTTACTGGACCATCGGCACCCTCATGCACGCAGCAAAACACAGCACAGTGCTAATTCACTCCAGTTTTCTATGATATAAAGTCCGTGCCACGAAAGGAGTCCCGCAGAAAAAGACGGAACTAAAATATGAGATTCGTTGTGTCTATGAGCATAAAGCTCAAATTTGAACATTGATGGCGACTCAAGCGCGGTTTTCACGGGACTTCTTTGGTGGCGCGGACTTTATGTAATGTATCGCGAAAGCACCTACTTCTACTTTATTTCTGAGTCTGGTACTTTAAAATTTCCAGCGGTATTTCATTTGTTTCCATTGATAATGGCCCCATAGAAATGTGAATAAAAGACATCCTCTTTTTTGGTCCACTCCCCTTATCCCCCACCTCGTATCAGTAACAGGGGGACAGATCGAACTTTTTTTATTATATCTGTCACCCTATGGGGACAAAGCGGGGGACAAAACAGTATAAACTGCAGTTAAAATGTTATATGTATAACTTATAATATTAACATTTTTTACTTAACAGAAACATCTTTCATTTTTTAAAGTAAAAAAAAACTGGATTTAATTATTTTTGCATTGTGCTAGTATTGCAAGGGAATCGAACCCGAAAAATTAAAATTAGCTTTTTAATCTACCCAATCGATACAGACATTATTACTAACGATAAAAATATTAAAGAACAATACAATCGAGAATTACGACAGGGGGAAAAACAATATCACTTCCTTATTTCCGAATAAGAACGTTATAAATAAAATTTATTTAAGAAACGAATTGATAGGTACCTCTCCTTTCTTTAGTTCAGGATCAAATCTCATATATACATAGGAACGCATACATAGGGACAGACACCGAAAGCGACTTTGTTTAATACTAAGTAGTGATAGTGATTACTCGTTGAAAAAATTCTGCTTTCCGCCTTTCCGCGGCGAAGGAATGCTACGGACGTAAAATTAAAAAATCAAAAGTGTTACAGCACAGAAAGATGGGGTAAAATTTAAAAACCCCCGACAAAAAATGAGTACTGATAGACCTGTTCTTATTTACATTATCCTAAAGTAGGTTTTTATTGGTAAGAAGCGTTCCCTTAACGCTACACTATTTAACAAAAAAAAAAACATACGTAGGAGTTAAGGACAGTCAACAGCAGTTCCAGCTTATTTTTGGACTTTTTAAAATCATACTTTTTAAATTTCATTTATTATTTATTTCTTTCTTTTTAAAGGGACTGTTTTTTTATTGAAGAAGTCAAATTATCCCGATGTGTCGCCCCGTTTCTCCCCATGGGGTGACATGACGATTAGGACAAAAAAGGTTGTATCTGTCTCCCTGTAAGTGAAGAGGGGACAGTTCTTTCACCTACTTAACGTCTTACCTGTCCCCCTATCGGTATTAGGGGGACAGATATGACATTTTAATTCCTGTTTATCCACTATAGAATCAAAAATAACTAAGGTAAATTATTAGTCATTGGGTTCTTTAAAAGTACCAGGGACGCGGAAATCAAGTGGAAGTAGGTGCTTCCGCGAGAAATAAGATAGGCTATTATAAATAAATTAAATTATTTGACATATCGCGAAAACACCTACTTCCACTTTATTTCTGCGTCCCTGGTACTGCGGTGTTTTATTGCAATTTCCATTGAACATATTTAAATGAGATTTGTTGTTTGTATACTATGTATAGTATCGCTTCGCATGCCGTGGCAACCTATAATTAAGTCACCACTAAGAATTAAATTACCTACTGCGTTAGTCTTAAGATGTTGTTGGTTGTCCAAATAAATAAATAATGCCCAATATATTTAAATATGTGGCTAGCCGAATTCCACGCGAGCAAAGCTGCGGGCGAAAGCAAGTATTTTTAATTAAAGTTTTACATTTATATTTTGTGATTCAATGGTGCACAGACAGTAGTCAGTTTTATCAGTCCCCCTGTCGGTATTAAGGGGACAGATAGAACACAAAGGAGGTGAATAGTCCGAACTGTCCCCTCATCAGTAATAGGGGGACAGATCGAACTTTTTGTCCTATCTGTCACCCCATTGGGGCAAATCAGATGATTCCTCAAGCCCTTTTATTTGATACCTAATTCGAGGGTTGTCATAGAATATGTTAATCCGACATTTTGTAGCGGCGGCCATCTTGGTTCAATTTCTATCAAATCAATCATAGCTAAGAACACTCCCTAATAATTCTACTTTCAAACAAAGGAAATTTAATTCAAATCGGTTTATCCGTTTGGGAGCTACGATGCCAAGGACAGACACATACACACACGTCAAACGTATAACACCCCGTCGTTTTTTTGGTCGGGGGGGTTAAAATTGAGTAGGTATTCTTCATACCTACTAGGTCACAGTGGAAGTCTTGAAAACGTTAAGAACCCTTACATTAAACCAACAAGAGGTTTAATATAAGTAAGAACCACTGGTTTTAGACGATCTGATCCGTTACAATACTTGCCTATTATTGCTTGAAGGATGTAAGATAATGTATAAAATTGTAAGCCTAGCCTATTGTATTGTCATTGACTCGTTATGTACAGTGGTACAAAGTCCAACTTTGTAATGGTGTCAACGAGAAGTTATAAAAATAGAACAATTACATTACATAGGTATTATAGGTAACACGTTTTACCAGTGAAATAAGATTTGACATACTTATCTCGTCTGACGGTAAGAAGGCATCTGAATTTGAAAGGATAGGAATTCGTGGTATTTTTTTTCTACCACCTACCAACCAGCCCAGTGTTACGAAATAAATCTGAATGATAGGTAACAGTGCAACTAGAGCACATGTTGCTTCTAAGTACATCTAAAAGTCAAAGGAATTTATTTATAACTTACCATTTTACTCGATATAAACACGACGCACTGCAGACTGCTACGTGCCACGCCACGCCCTACATCAGCTTATACAAAATGGCGGCTAAATGCATGGTAATGCGCAGCAGCCAAATAATCACGTAACTCAGTACACTTAATAGTATGTTTATAGTTTTTCAATAGTAAATAGTACACTATTATATCAAATATAGCAATGATTCACATAAATGTTTCTATTTTCCCCTAACCCACATATATGTGGTTGTGGTTTATTTCTAAAGTCTTTTCTCTTATATGCTAATTTCAACGGTAGTCTATGAAAGTATCGATTAAATTAATAAAGTTTAATATTTATATAGTATGTAGCTGTAGTTTGTCACTCTAAAATCGTTACTGGTAAATGCGTTGGCATTTATCAAATATGGCCAGCTTCGACGTCCGGTTCGAGCACACGGCTGGCAAGCGAAAAGGTTGGTTCAGAAATGGCGACACAATGGCGTGCGCTGCTGCGCGCGGCGGAGCGTGCGAGGGGCAAGGCAAGCATCGACCGGAAACGTGATTTTGTAGTGATGGAGAAATTTTATCGATATTATTATGTATGTGTTTTGACGTCTGTCACCCGTATCAAGCTAAAATGTATGAACAAGGTGAGTATACAGGTGTCAGGTCAATACAAGAATAAATACAAATAGTGAACCAAATGTTTAAAATTAAGGTGAGAGTGGATTGGAGAAAAGAAATCCTCCTTTTTGGTCCAAGTGCCAGCCAACATTTTTTTGTCTATTCTCTAGAACTTGTCCACCTGAGTATTTGTAACTATGGCACCGAAGCTGTTGGGTTAATATCCTTGTTTTTATTGGAATCAACTTTGTCATACATTTTCAGTGAACCAAACTAAAAAAAATTTTTTTGTCATGCCAAATCTGGACATTTGAACATCAGGAGAACAAGTCCTAAACAGTCTACAGCAAATTTCTTTTTGGCTGGTACTTTCTCTTTGGACCAAAAGTATATGAAAATCCGAAGCTGTCCTTTGACAGATTTGTTATGGTACTTACACAGTTGGGTTGTTCGTAGTACTTACCTTAAACCCACACATCAATATGGAATGCCCAAAAATTCCCGGGATGTTTTTGTAAGCACAATTAATCTAGAGCATAATCTAGAGTGATTTAATCAAAAAAGATTACGATTGACAAAACCTTGATTCTTCTATTTTAAAAAAAAGGGGTTTTTGGTTTTGGTCCACTACCTGTATTCGCCATTTTGTTTTTTTCTCAAAATAGGTACCAACAATAAAACCTTCAAAAAGCGTCAGGTTTTCGGATAATATCGTATGTACATAATTATGTAGAGAGAGAAGGAGCGAGAGAGTCTGGGCCATGGTTGCACGCGCTGCCTTCGCCACACCTGGGTACCTTGCTGGATGGATGGCGTCTCCCTGCGGGTGGCGGTGGCACCTGGGCTGCAAGGTGTGCGAACCTCACAAATGCACTAGTGGTTCTATGGTGGGGACTGACGGCCATCACGCATTCACGCCGTTGCGTGGCGAGGTTCCCACGGCACCATGCCCTGAACGACATTATACGCAGAGCTCTCATATCCGCAAATGTTGCTTGAGCCTCCCGGCCTGAACAGAACTGATGGTAAGAGGCCGGACGGGCTGACTTTAGTGCCCTGGAAGAACGGTAAGTGCCTGTTTTGGGACGCTACTTGCGGCAGCCAGCATTGTAGCCGCCAGCCACCTTAGTCGCACCGTCCACCCCCCGTCAGCGGCTGCGGAGGATGCCAGCTCAAAGAAAAGGCTCAAGTACGCAAATTTGGAGCCCCTTTATCAATTTGTGCCTGTGGCCGTGGAGACGATGGGCTGTTGGGGGTCAGAAGCCAGGGACTTTGTATGGGAGATAGGCCGTAGATTGTGCGAGGAGACAGGTGACTCTGGGTCGTTCCTGGTGCAGAGGCTGGCCATCGCTGTTCAGCGTGGTAATGCGGCAAGTGTGATGGGCACCTTTGCGTCGGTGGCGGGCAGGTTGCCTGTTTTTGACCGATAGACAGTGGATGGGTAGTGGAATTTAATCGATTTGTTTGTGTTTAATTTAATTACTATTTAGTTATATAATTTCATGTTTTGTTTGTGTACCTATATTTAAATTGTAATCTTTTGACATTTGTATTGTATTTAATTTAATAATGATATTGTTGTCAATCAATCAATCAATAATTTATTTTTGTGTATATAGGTCGTATTTACAATGATGGTAGGTTTAACATGCAATTCATCTATATACCGCCACTAGGCGTACAAAAAAAATTGGAATGAGTAAGTACAAACATTTAATTACATTCACATATAAATAATCCATTAAATTAAAATCATCATATAACTAAGATTGCAATGTCAAATTTATAGAAATTAATGAATAAATTAATTAATAACAATTAATGAGTATAAGTTCGTTAATCGTATTTGTGAATTACTAATATTACTATAAGTATTAAATAAATAATTATGTAGTAAATCATTATTAATATCGATATTTTTGCCGCACAATGCACTTTCTTGGGCGGATATAGCACATTTTTACTGCTAGTGCTGGAGCACAAGAGCCCAATTCTCGTGCTCGTGACATTTATTTTCATACGACATATATCACTAAAACAGGAGCCCAATTCTCGTGCTCGTGATATTTTAAAAACATGGCGGATATCATCTGAAAACCATACAAAAAAACTATGTTTTAGTGATATATGACGTATGAAAATAAATGTTACGAGCACGAGAATTGGGCTTCAGGTGTTTTTTGTATGGTTTTCAGGTGATATCCGCCAGGTTGTTAAAATGTCACGAGCACGAGAGGACTGCTGGCTGGGCAGGTTAAAATATCTAAGTCCTCATCAGAGGACATTCTTCGCCACACAAGGTTGGAGCTCGCACCACCAAAGCAGTACCGTGAAACGCGCGTTTGAGTCGCTATCAACATTAAAATTTGAGCTTTATGAGCATATACACAACGAATTTCCAATGGACAACATTTCATATTTTTAACATGTCTTTAACATGTATATTGTTTTTTTATATGAAAATAGACATAAAATAAACAGACCCATATTTTTTCTTTTTTCAAAATTTGTCCATTTTCATGCATAAAATAATTATTGAAATTCTTTTTATTCTAAACAGACGTAAGCGCCAAATGACGTCATCGGACGGCTGAATACAGCGATATTCCTTTGCTTATCATTGTTTTGATAAAAAAAAAGGTACTACTGTCAAAGGTAAATAATACTAGTGTCAACATTGTCAACGTCATTCATACATTCAACGTTGACAAGTTGTCTTTTTTTTTTACAGTTACATGTCATGGGTTTGGCATTTCGTAAATTTAAAACTATAATGTGCTAAGCAAAGAAATATTTTACATTCTGCCGTCCGATGACGTCATCTTACGTTTTTTAGTTTTTAATTTTTTTCTCAGTAAATAAGCAATATAAAAAATGAATAAATATATATTCAAGCAGCGGTAAAGTAAACCAAGAAATGGTATTTTTTGTTTCAGAGCTTAGCAATTTTGAAATGTTGTCCATTTTAGTACCATGTATTTCCGCGGGACTTCTTTCGTGGCATTACTCTATTCTTTAATTCCGATATATAGACACAGACCATGAGCCCAATTCTCGTGCTTGTGATATTTTGAAAACATGGCGGATATCACCTGAAAACCATACAAGAGAATTGGGCCCCAATTCTAGTGCTCGTGACATTTATTTTCATAAGATATAGGTATATCACTAAAACATCGTTTTTTTGTATGGTTTTCAGGTGATATCCGCCATGTTTTCAAAATGTCACGAGCACGAGAATTGGGCCCCAAGATGATCATAGACAGACAGACCACAGACCAAGAAAAAAAAGACAAACGTGTGTGAAAGTGACAGTTTTATTAAGGTGACATCACAGACCAAGAAAAAAAAGGTGACATCCTGTTTACTATACTCTATGGGTGACAGTATTATAATTTTCTTGGTCTGTGATTCTCTTTGGAAGTGAAAGTGACTGTGAGTTTTATTCTTGGTAGCCTCGGCCTTTAAATATATTTTCAGAATTTATAATAGGAAATTACTGACGATGGCTGTATGGGCTCTGGGGCACAATTCTCAGGCCACTCGAACAAAGTTCACATTCAAAAAACAGTTCAAAGATCGATTTTTTTTCGAAGGAAACTTAATTTGTTTATTCTCAGAACTTCGTAATCGAAATATACTCGCGAGCAAAAGTTTGGAATCACTTACTTGAACTTGGTTTCGCGCGATCTTGCTTAGTAAATAATTTTTTAATAATTTTAAAAATGACATCATTTTAAAGGTTCAACTGTCCACTTTAAATTGATACCAAATTCATTCAAATGGAGACAGTAGTTGTGGAGCTATCCCGGATTAAGCGAAGGAGGTAGGAAAACAAGGAAATATGGAAAAATAATGAATGAATAAAACAACAAAAAATTATTAATAAAACATTTATTTAGCTTTAAAATTAAGTGTCAATACTTTGTATTCCCTCCCCTCGCCCTAATAACTGCTCGAAGACGATTCTTCATAGACCTGATCAGCTTCTGAATTGATTCTTGTGGAATACCTTCCCACTCCTCAATCAACGCCGCTTTCAGCGCATTCAGACATGAAGGAGCAGGAGTTCTGGACGAACCTTCCTCTTCAGTTCATCCCACACGTGCTCAATGGGATTCAAGTCAGGGCTGAGCGCCGGCCAGTCCAATGTGGCGATACCGACTTCTTCGAGGTATTCAGTGGTCACACGGGCTGTGTGACAACGAGTGTTATCGTGCATAAGGAGGAAGTCATCACCGATATATCCCGCATAGGGAACGACATGTTCCAGCAGAATATCGGAAATGTACCGGTCTGAAGCTAGACCGCCTCCTCGTCGTAGAGCCGCCCCCATAAGCCACTGTTTCAGCGAAACAGCACTGTGCAAATCGCTCCCCAGGCCGCCTGTAGACTCGACCTCTTCGGTCGCTACCGTGCAAACACATCCTGCTCTCGTCGGAGAACAGGACTTGCCTCCATTGCTCAACCTCCCAATCAAGATGGGTGCGAGCAAATTGAAGGCGAGCTTGTCGGTGAGCTGCCGTGAGTTTCGGGCCTGTGGAAGGCCTTTTTGGAATCATATTCGCTTGCTTGAGTCGTCGACGAACTGTCCACTCGCTGGCTGCTACTCCACGAACATCTCGGAGCTCCTGTTGGACGTCGACACCAGTCAAATGCCGATTTCGGAGAGATGTTGACACGATGAAACGGTCATCCTTCTCCGATGTGCACCGGCGCCGTCCAGATCTTGGGATAAAGCCACCAGTCTCCCGAAAGCGCTTGTAAACCTTTGGAAACACAGGACTGGCTTATGTGGAGCCGACGAGCGACAACTCGCTGGCTGAGCCCTTCTTGCAATAGGGCTACGATTTGTGCGGCTTCTATAGGTGTTGTCTCCATTGTCGTACAAAGTAAAGGGTCAAAAGTAGCAGAGATGTGTACCGGTCAACGTCTGAAAGTCGACTGATAAAGAAAATGCGATAACAGGTGCTTTTATAGGGGTCAATAGGTCGCAACTCGAGACGTATCAAACAATTGAAACACGTCTTTTTCGTTACTCCTTCGCTTAATCCGGGATAGCTCCACAACTACTGGCTCGATTTGAATGAATTTGGTCTCAATTTAAAGTGAACAGTTGAACCTTTAAAATGATGTAATTTTTATAATTATAAAAAAAATATTTACTAAGCAAGATCGCGCGAAACCAATTTCAAGTAAGTGATTCCAAACTTTTGCTCGCGAGTGTAGTTCGAATAAACGTTGCTCAAACAACGTTCAAACACTTCGAGTGCTAAGGACCGGTAGGAGTTCATATACGAATTTACTTGTCAAACTTCATTTTGAGGTTATCTGACAACAAAATATGAAATTATTTAAAATACGAATCTAACTCACAGAGTACTTTAATATATAGGAAAATCTAACTTTTACTGGGTGTCACAGAAAATTATTTTGTTTGCTCCTGTTATGGCGTTTAATTCTTTTAGCTTCGGGTTTATTGAAAGTTGAAGTTAATTTTCCTAACCTTTTTTTTATGTTACACGTTTTCCATCCGTTGCAAAATTTTCCGTTCCGTTTCACCCGACACAGTTTACGAAATATTCAAATAATTTATTAAATTATTGGGCATACTAAGCAAAATTAATAGCTTTATCAAAATTTATGACAATAACTCTTATGATGGATATTAAATTTGGTCGTTGCAGCATGTTCAAAAATGAAGTCCTGCATCACTACCCATGTGGTTGTAATGGAACGTTAAAAATATTGTCTATGATACGTTTGACTTCGTAGTTCGTCGATCGTGAATTTGTGCTATTGGTGCTGAGAATAGAGTTTTAGTTTATGCACACCATTCGAACTTTTAGGGTGATTCTCCAAAATTTTACCTTCCCATTTCTTCGGTCTGATTTCCATGGGCTCAAAAATATACGTAAAGACACCCTACCCTTCTTTCAATTGAAAATTCTTCTGATTTCAATACAAACTTCTAATTTAAACAATATTGTTGAGCCCATAGAAATCAGACGTGAAGAAACAAGGAAGGTCAAATTTCGGCGAATCATCCTTTACAGTAGAAACGGAACATTCGTATGCGAACTACCACACGTAAAAAGTACGAATGGCCTGAGAATTGTGCCCTTGATTGGTGAAGACCATAGACCAAGAAAAAAAAGTGAAAGCAGATACAGATTAGCACAAACTTTATAAGTAGAAGCTAGAAGATATTAAATTCCAGTGATTATATTCTCTTTGATTCGATTTTCGATTGATTGACACCGTTACCGTTCTACTAGCATAGATTATACATATAAATCAATCTTCTACTTAGTTTGTGATATAAATACTACTCTTTGCCATTACCTTAATTAAATATCACGATGTGGAGTGATTCCTTGCTTATAGTGTTTATTTCATTAAGCACGGCATTTTTAGGTGAAGGTAATGTGTACTTTAGTCATAATTTATATGAAACATTGATATGTATTTAGGTATAACCAAATTGGTTATTGGGTATAATAAATACAGCTAAATATATTACCCTCTCTACGACTACGCTAATTACCCTGGTGTACCCTTATCATCCAATTTAGTTTAATCGTTTGAAAGTTACATATTGATGTACATACATTTTTAGATACATTATTTATATTGATAATAAACATATATTCTTACAGGCTTAACTTGGATTCTTGTTTATAGAACTGAAAAATATCAAAAATTAAAAGTTGAAGTGGAACGTCAAAGTAAAAAGTGTAAGTAATTTATTTATTTAGGTTCACCAACAGAACCAATTAAACCCATACACATTTATATTTTAGTAAGTATATTATACCTATTTTTTACAAACATATACTTGGTGCTTCTAATTTTATTGCAGTAGAAAAACGTAAGGAAGCCCATGGAGATTCTTTGGACAAACAACATAAAAAAAAGATTGAAAGAGAAGAAGAGAGGCTCAAAAACAACAACAGAGATCTTTCTCTGGTGAAGATGAAATCAATGTTTGCTATTGGTTTTGCATTTACAGCACTTCTCAGTATGTTCAATAGCATGTAAGTGCCGACATTAAAAGAATTATCTATTCTATATACTAAGTTAATTAATATACCTACATAATATACTTAGGTACCCCATTTTAATTTTATAAACTGTAATATATTCATTCATTCATTGATTAAAGATTGAACTTTCGTCCATCCTATCATTAAAATCTTGATGTGATTATGTTACAGATTTGATGGCAGAGTTGTTGCAAAGTTACCATTTTATCCTATATCATGGATACAAGGATTAAGTCATAGAAATTTACCTGGAGATGACTACACCGACTGCTCATTCATTTTCTTGTACATATTATGTACAATGAGTATTAGGTATGTATGTACACACTTAAAAAATATGTTACAGATCATAATTTATTAGGTACGTACATACCACACATCAAAGTATACAAAACTGTCAAATTTCTTCATTCAATTCTTCCTTAAATGTCAAACACGTACGGTTCAATATCAATTGCACAAAAAGGGAATTTGACTGATATTAGTAACCTGATATGTGGCTCTCTGTATCTACAGTTCTACAAATATGTTGGTGCTCAGGTACAGGGCCTAAACTCTGTGGGCGCAAGCATTGTCAGGCCAGGGAATACTATTTGCTGCTGACTTCCCTCAGTGCCCGTGATTTCAATTTAAAATTCAATATGCCTTTTTATTCAGAAAAGATTTTTTTGTACATATATTCATTAGTATATTAATTTGGTATTGTTATTACTACTGTTAATTTAATTTATTTGTTCATTATAGATAATTTGATTTATTTTATACTCTCTTCTTTGTTTTCTGTATGACCTTTGGCAACGGCCTCCTCCAATTGCCTCCACTTTACTCTGTCACTGGCTAGCCTAGTCCATTTTCTACCTGCTTTAATTATCTCGTCCTCCCATCTGTATGGTCTCAATTTCTTTCTTTTATGACCTCTGGGGTACCAGATAGAGGCTTTTTTACTCCACTTGTCTAATCCTCTCATTAAATGTCCAGTCCATAATAATGAATATGCCAAATATATGTACTCCTCCACATATTCTATTTCATCCTTGTTGGTTTGTATTAGTTCTTTCTTCCGGTTTGTCATGACTATAGTCTTTTCAGAATTCATCTGTAGACCTACGGATGCACTCTGTTTTGCTAGTTCTTCAAGCATAATTTCCAGGTCTGCGGCTTCACTTGCGAATAAGATTAGGTCGTCTGCAAACCTGAGATGAGTAAGGATTTCTCCGTCTATCTTACTACCATATTTAGGATTAGTTTCCCATTCCAATTCTTGAAAGGTGAAGAGCTTCACTGATATTGGGTCGCCTTTTCATACTCCACATTCCACTTGTATCTCTTTTCCGGTTGCCTCTAGTTGTATCTTGGCAGTGCTGTTAGCATAAATTGCTTTTATGATCCTGATGTATTTATGCATTACTCCTTGCTCTTTGAGTCACTGCCATATTTTGGAGTGTATGAAGGAATCAAACCTATAGCCTTACTGTAATCCACAAATGTAAAGTTTAAAGGCAGTTGGTATTCCTTGTATTTTTCCCAGATTTGTCGTACTGTGTGTATATGGTGCAAGACACAATAACCCATTCTAAACCCAGCTTGTCTTTTGGTTGGTTGTCATCTAGCACCTTTGTGATTCAATTCAATATCTTTTGCAAATACTTTGTATAGACTTGATATCAAACTTATTGGTCTGTAATTATTGATGTTTTTGCAGTCTCCCTTTTTGTATAATAGGATTATATGAGATACAGTCCATTGGTGTTATTTGTTCGCAGGTGGCAGTTAAAAAAACATTTGTAATATCATCCGGCCCTGGTGAATTATCCTTTTTAAGTTGTTTGATGGATGCTTTGACTTCACATTTTAGAATAGATGGGACAGGGTCATTATTTTCTAAATTCAATACATTCTATACTTTGAGGTGCTCTAAATAGTTCTCCATAGAAATTGGTGGCTATATTTATAATATAATTTCTCTTGGTTGATATTTCTCCTGATTTCTTTTTTAAGCTTGGAATCTGATTGTATTTTTAAGGACATTTAGTTTTGGCTCTAGTTTTGACTCATTCAGCTCTTTAGCAATCTCTTCTTTGACGAAGCTGGAATCAAATTGATTTCTTGGCATATTATTTTGTCTTTTTTTCTTGGGAGCTAACAATTTTAGTTTTGCTTGTTTCATTCTGTGATTAGTGTTAAAGTTAAATTCATTGACTATGTCATTATCTTCGAAAGATTGTAGGGTAGCTAGGGTTGTTTTATAGGAATTGTAAGCGACGCTTTTTATATCTTGGTTTATAATTTCAAACGGTTTAAATGTAATAATGGCAAAATATGTATGTACCTATATTCGGGTGGTGTATGGCTCAATGTTTGTAAGGCGCGAGGAGTGCGAGGGGTGTGAAGGGCCAGCGGCCAGCGGGAGGAAATTGCTCGGTTAACAAGAACTTTAAACAAAATAGTCTAACAGCGTACCCCACGCACGCCGCACGCTCACGTTTTTCTAACGTTGTATGTGTAACCAGCCTTCAAAAATATAGCCAGTTAAGTTTGGATTTTACCCTAAAATTGACTTTCATTTTGCTGCCTTATCTACAAAGCCTACAGGAATGGTCGATTTGGTTTTTGTATTTGCCATCTGGCGATAGCCATGTCCATGAGTCCCTTTTATTGAAGTTGGTACTAAGAAAGTACAATTTATGTTCTAGAGCTGTGTTAACCAAGCAGCATTCCATTTTACCTTCTTGAGTCCCATTATAATATCCTCTCCAGCTCTTCTTGTG
Organism: Marasmia exigua; assembly: GCA_019059595.1. Taxonomy (NCBI): domain Eukaryota; kingdom Metazoa; phylum Arthropoda; class Insecta; order Lepidoptera; family Crambidae; genus Marasmia; species Marasmia exigua. The sequence continues at coordinate 6,898,439 of CM032467.1, forward strand.
CCTGTTTGAATGTTGAAGTCTCCCATAACCCCTCATAGAATTTGTCTGTGACTTCTTTTGGTGCTGCTTCTTTTTGGTGCGTATGTTTGGATGATTGACTATTCTTTGGTGTAGTTTGGTAGCTTAATAAGTATTGCGAGTCGATCTGAAATTCCAAGTAATTGTGTTATACAGTCTTTCCACTATGTTTTGATCAGAAATCCAACACCATACTGCCCTGCAGTTTCACCTCTACATATATTACAATATATGGTCTGTGTGTTCTTCAATTTTGTCGCCAAGTCTTCGTACTTCAGACTTGCCTAATATGTCCCACTTCACTTGCACAATTAATGAAAAATACACTGAACTAATAAACGCACTAAGTGTTTATAATATTAGTTCAATGTATCTTTTATCAGTTCGGAGTGTAAGTACATTCAGAGCTGCTATGTAGATTTTTTGTCCTTTTTTGGTTTTTGTAATTTTTTTATTTGCTTTATTATTACTGCTACTTCCGCTTGTAGTGGTCCTTACCCGCCAATTTCAATTAAAAAACCACTATAAACAGTATACCCTGTGTTTCCCGAGGGACCCCCTCCCGTGGGGAGGGGTCGCGCATAAAATGCTATTTACGGCACTGGGTACCTCACCTATTACACTAAAATTACTTAAATCATTGTCTTTACATGTCCCTATATGCCTTTTTATTACACTCCGGCAATAAATAGATCAAATGTTTTAATTGGAGAACACTATAATTAATATTGAGGAAATGCTAAAACAAACCGACATGGGCGAAAAATATAGGTAATCAGTTTTTGTTTTCATTTCAGACAAAATATTCAGAAGCTCCTAGGATTTGCTCCATCTCGGGCAGCTTCCAAGCAAGGTGGCGCATTATTTGCAGCTCCCCCAACTCAGTTTAAGTAATGTGAAAAAAGATCATTAATTATGTATGTGATGAATAAAATACATAAAAATTAAACAAATAAATTTATCATAAAAAACAACTTTTTACTGACTAGCATGACATGTAGCACCTACTACTTTAGTAAACATTAAATTCTACTATTGGTTGGTTCATGAGTACTCTATCAAACCCATATCTTGTTAAATCAATAGTAGTATAATGGCTGTCTATTATTAATTCGGCTATAGATCTTCCAATACCAGGAGCATGTAGACAACCTAAAATGAAAATTTTACGACTTTAATATGAATCATAATAAAAATTCGAAGGCACTATTTTTATGTAGGTACTTAATTTTAATTTTACTGACAGATTTAAGACAGTAAAATTCAAACATAAATCGAGCACACACCTTGCTTTCCAAATCCAGCTGCAATATACAGATTATTATGATAAGCATGGGGTCCCAGAATACCAGACTCATCATATGTATTACAATCTTGTTTCTCATTATTCAGCTGAACCATCTGCAAAAAATAAATAAATGCATTAAAAAAATATAATCAGTTCTTTAGACTGCCTCATCCATCACTCACCTCTGTATTTTCTAAGCTTGGTATCCTGTTTATAAGAGAGGGTATAACAACTTGCTTATTGTACTCTTGCTCTGATAAGTTTTTTGTTTCTTCTGTAAACAGTGGTGTATGCCCAAGTAACAAATTATGATCCAAACCATTTCTTCGTAACCATAGTCCACTGGTGTCCATTATCATAGGTGTGTTTAAACCTCCTGTTACTTTAGCTTTGTTTTCGATTGAATATACATTATATTCCCTGCAAAAAATGGCAGAATGATTTTTAACTATGTATCACATATTATTGCTATGAAGCATAAGAAATAGTGTTGATAACTCAAAGTTACCTCTTTTCTATTGGAAGGGGTACAGAAAGCAGTCCTTCTCCCGTTCCAATTTTCGCCAACTTGCCAATCTCTCCTGAAGAGTCACCTGCTGCTAAGACACAAACAGCAAATTTCACAGCATACTCTTCATTGTCAGGTGTCTTGTAAATGACCCTATTAATCCTTTCAAAAGAACCGGGAGCGACACCCTCCATAAGGACATCTTTTTGTTTTTCTAATTCAAATCCAACAACTTCAGCATTAATATACATAGCACCAAGTTGTTGAGATTTTTTTACTAGTCCTTGTAAAAAGGCCCATGTGTTGACAGAACCTTCAGTTTCTGTTCCAATGCAACCTACAAAACATTTAAGGCATGTAAGATAATATTGAAAAGTATGAATTTATCTACTTTAAGGTTTGACAAAAATCTCAATTTTATTGTAATGAGAATGATATTAGGAAAGAAAATGCTAGAAAGAATGAAAATCTGAAGACAGCTGATGTTCCAACGGAATTTCTATTATAAATTATATTTCAATTACACAAATCGAATAGTAATATATTATATCAGTAATAATATTTCAGGTAAAGCTAATAGAGAGATACTTATAGTAAGTAATGGCAATGTTTTTATTCAATGTAAATATGTACAAATACAAAAATGATTAAACCTAACTAAAGGAACATGGTGGTATTATTACATGAGACATTATTATTATGTAATTACCTAAGCAAATGTCATTTGTGCTTATCCATGGATATCTTTGTTTGATATCATCCACTGACAAAAGTTCATTTCTTAATCCAAATTCTTTGAGTACCAATACATTTTGCTCCAATTTATCTGCATATTTCTCACTAGCTAATACTAAATTATTACATGGGTTATATTGAATATCAACATCCCAATCCAAATGATCATTTACATTTCTCAGAAATTCAGCACTAAATTTGGAAAGATGTATATTTTCAGGCAAAGAGAAATGCTGTGTTAATGATGCTTGCGAAACATTGTCACGCACAGTTTTGTACTGGAAAAAAGGATTAAGAAATATAATAATGTATCAATACAGAGATTAACACGATATTTATTATGTGAAACAACATTGTGTACTAACATATTTGGCTCGACGTTTCTGCTACGTTACAGCAGCCGTGGTCACGAGCGGACTCTCCGCTCCGGCTATCCACTCATGACCACAGGTGCTGTAACGTCGAGCCAAATATGTGAGTACACATTGTTGTTTCACATAATAAATATCGTGTTAATCCCTGTATTGATACATTATAGTTATAAAGCTACGCGAAAATCTAAAAAACTATTTAAAAATAAATTATTTATCTCTCCTTCGACTGAAATACTTACAAGTGAATAATCAACTTACTGACAAATCTTTTTCAAGGACTAATACCGATAATCCTTCGGCTGTCCTGGTTTTAAGCCAATATGCTACTGAGGAACCAATATAGCCACCTCCGATTACCACTATATCAACATGTTCTGGGTAGATTGAAGGATTTTTGTTTCCTCCAAAAAAGGCGGATACATCATTGGATAGCACGTTCCAGCTTCTGGCAAATGGGTTTTTACTTGCAAAGCTACGCAAACAATAATTATTAATGTAAACTTTCTTATTACTATTCACTACTTTGCCAAATTTTAAAAATTTTGTCAAAAGCATTTTTTCCTTGAGAAAAGCTTCGAGCACGAACCAAATATTTTATAAATGCGTATTTTTTTACAAAAGTAGTCGAAATAAAAACTCGGTAAAAGAACCTATAACACGAAATTGTTAATCACAATATTCACAATAATCACCACTATGGCTATCCAGTATATAATACTACCACAAACTAAGTAGAAGATACTACGTGAATACTACTCTTTGACTATGGCTCTTAATCACAGAGTTTTAATATACTCTGAATCCTCTTGAAAAGAAATTAGTCACGTTGTCTATGCTATCATCTTTCAGATAGATGTTCAGAATCTCGAATGAATTTATGAAAGCCATCATCTCATTCGTTCATTTAATGATTGATGAGCTTTTTGACTTGTCACTAGGGGTGTCCACTTTGAAAAAACAACGATATTTTTATCGATTCGATACATCAAAACTGTACCAGTGTCTTTTAATTTTTTAAAGTATATTATTCAAAGCTAAAGTCATATCAAAAAAAGCCTGTCAAAACAGGTCATCTTGACAGAGTGAAAATGTTTGTATTTGAAGGTTATGAAAAAAGCTAAATCCAGTATCTTATTATAGTTAAGATTTTCATTTTTCATAAAATAATAGATCTAACTTCCTTCGTTGTCTCTGTGAATCTACAACCGCCCCCCTACCCCACTCTCATTCACTGCTTCGGTGGCGTACTGGTTATTGGGTCGCACTGTAAAGCGATGGCTGCGCAATAGGTCAATAATTTTGTTTTTAAGTCTCTTGATTCGAGAGTTGATCGCCTTAAATACTTTGACATAATAACTTAATGATATATATATATATATATATATATATATATATATATATATATATATATATATATATATATATATATAATATTGAACAAAAGTTTCCTTCTTCACGGTTTACAACAGGTTTTTTATCTAGTCTTCTTTTATGCTTGCACTGCAGCACAGTGCGGCACACGCAGTCCTGGAGCCCAATTCTCGGGTTCGTGATATTTAGAAAACATGGCGGATATCACCTGAAAACCATACAAAAAAACTATGTTTTAGTGATATATGTCGTATGAAAATAAATGTCACGAGCTCGAGAATTGGGCTCTTGGAGCCCAATTCTCAGGATTTCGATATGAAAAAAACATGGTGGATATCACCAGAAAACCATACAAAAAAACTATGTTTTAGTGATATATGTCGTATGAAAAGAAATGTCACGAGCCCGAGAATTGGGGTCCTGGAGCCCAATTCTCGGCCTCGTGACATTTATCATCATACGACATATATCAACAAAACATGGCGGATATCGTATGAAAATGTTTTTGCTTATTCTCGCGATGTCGAATGGTGACATATGTCACAAATTTTCGTGCGACACGTATCGTATGGTCTTGACCATACGATATGAAGTATCACGGTGATTTTGGTGATATTTCTCCAATTCAACGTGACGTTTGAGTCGTTTCGCGTTTTGTTGTTTATTGACGTTTGGTTGTTCAAATCACATAACAAGTTTAAATTAACTGCACAAACTAAGAAGATGATTGATTCTCTGTGTGAACGATTGTTTAGTTAAGATTTTGAATTTTCTTATATTTTCTTTACTTCGAACTCATTTTCACCAGTATCACATTAAAGGTATGTAGTCTTTAAATATTCGTCATTAAGCCTTTTTATCCCAGTAATAAAATCAGTGTAAAGAAAATTCTTTATTTCATTTTTTTCTTTTAACGCGTTAGAATTGTTTTAGTCTGTGGGAAAAAGCACAGACTAAAACAATTCTTTTGGCTTTCGGTCGGTGTAACGGAATTACAATTGCTTAAAATCAATTTTCTTTTTCGTCTTTTTTGATCTTATTTTAAAGCAGTTATGATAATTGGACGCAAATAAGCAATAAGTCGTTAACCCACAAAATTTCCGAAAATGAATTAAGTATGCAGTTCTATTAGAAACCAGTCTAAAAACATTTTTCAAAAACGTTTTATCAAATATACACCTTAGAATCTAAGGTGTATATTTGATAAAACGTTTTTGAACTCAATATTTTGGTACTCAATATTTCTTATATACGGGCCACAAACCCGTTTTAGTCATGGTTTCGCGGGCCGCAAGCAAAAATTTCCGTGGGAAAGCCACGCTTCAACATGAATGGGCCCGCCCGACCGGAGTGATACCACGGCCTCACAGAAAACCGACGTGAAGCTGCACTGCGCTGTGTTTCACCAATAGTTGTTGTTTCTAGATGCCATGGATTTTCTACCAGTAACAAACATTTTCTTATTTTTCTTAGATCCTGAAACCTTTTTTGAAACTCGTTTATGAGTTCAGTTATACATATAATCCAAAATTATAACACAGTTTTTCTCAGAAATATTGGTAAGATCTTCTGTTGTCTTTAACATAGTAGAGAAATTTTGCAGCTGATTGTTCAATACTCAGTATCTTTATTGCATCTGTAGGTCACATAACTAGTTGGTTCATAATAACAAATGTGGGTATCACTATAGACCCGGGAAGGCACTGCAATATGGATAGATAGATAGATAGAAACATTTATTCACTGGAAAATACGACACACCACATTTTACAGATAAGAACGCAACAAGTATAATCAAATCAAATACAAACTAAAACAGCAAACACAACATTACAAATATAAAAGGAGACAAACAGAAAAAAAAAATTTAAAGAGAGAAAAAAACAAAGTAATAATACGGCTTCTCAAGCCGGGCACTAAGTATTTGCGTACAGGTGTGTGTGTGTGTGTGTGTAAGGTATGTCGCGATAGTCAGTGAAAAGTAGCTCACTCAGCTTCGGCCACGGCTTTAGGTAGGAGTACCTTCAGGCCATGGCGCTGGTTTTATGTGAGCCCTAATGTGACGCACGGACGATATATGTGGTACATAAATAGTTAATATGGGAGAGGACGCTCATTATTAAATTAGGAGTTTGTTCTGTACTTCTATAAAAAAATATCAAAATAGTTAACAATTACCTCTAATTGCACGCGGGCCACTGATAAAGGCCCGGCGGGCCACATGCGGCCCGCGGGCCGCAGGTTGAGTATAGCTGCCTTAGATCATTAAAAAAACACGTATTTTTATTTATGATAACGCCCTATGAACCTTACATAAATTTACAATAAATTGCTAAATGCCTTGACTTACACTTTTGAACATTTAGCACCACCTGTTAGTTCGCAATAACAACTCATGAAGCATGACAAGTTATTGCGAAACAGCAACACTAAATACTTCGATTTGTTACCGTCCGGTGCTAGCTTCTTTGATAAGAGTTTTTTTCGACAAAAGTTGTTTATATATAAATATTACTGGTGCATTAGTATGTTGAGATAATAAAGTTAACAAGAAACATTGGTTTTTGCAAGGTAAGTGTTTAATATGGTTTATTCAGTCATTTTTATTCACTTACAGGTTAGTTTATCTGTGTTTTCGGTTTAATTAAGTAAAAAGTATACATTATATCGTGAATGAAAGTTCAAATATATTAAGAATTGGTTAAGTTCAAACTATTCAAAGTGCAAAAATAACCAAATTCATAAGTTTAACAATGTTTTTCGGAGCGAAAGTCACTTAATTAGTTTTTGCAAAATAGTGAATCCACGATAGCTATAAGTTTGTTTTATGCTTATGTTACTTAATAGATTTTTGCAGAAATATCTAAGGCAACATTCAGCATACAATTTCGTTTCATGATCTTTAGCATATTTTTGCCAAAAAGTAATAAGTACTCAAATGTTTTTTTTTATAAGTTGTAAATGAGTGAAAACCTATACTTTTAGAAGTATCCAAGGATGTGATCACGCATTAATCTAGCAATTTAATATTGGATTAGGTTACATTGCTTGTTCAACAGCTTTTAAGATCCCTTTAGCACAGTGGTTAGACGCCGGCTAAGACACAAGGGTCGCTGATTCGTTTCCCCGCCTACACAAATATTTCTAGGTTGTAGGGTGTGTGTTTTGTAGTATAATATATATGTATATATATATTGATACAACATCACATCATCATCAGCAACCCACACTCGTCCACTGCTGGACATAGGTCTCCCCTAATGCACGCCACTGCTCCCGATTTTCGGCCACTCTCATCCAGCCCACACCAGCCAGCCTTCGAATGTCATCATCCCATCTTGTCGCAGGGCGTCCTACACTACGCTTACCGAGTCGCGGTCTCCACTCAAGGACTTTACGGCTCCAACGGCTGTCAGTTCTCCGGCTAATATGCCCAGCCCACTGCCACGTCAGTTTGCTAATGCGGTGGGCTATGTCGGTGACTCTGGTTCTCTGTCGGATTACATCATTTCTGATGCGGTCCTTCAGAGATACTCCGAGCATAGCCCTTTCCATAGCTCTTTGAGCGACTTTGAACCGGTGGACTAGTCCAGCCGTGAGTGTCCACGTCTCGGCACCGTAAGTCATGACCGGAAGGACGCACTGGTCGAAGACTTTCGACCTAAGACTTTGAGGGATGGGTGACGAAAAGACTTGACGAAGTTTACCAAATGCTACCCAGCCTAGCTGAATTCTTCTATTGGCTTCTCTCTCGAAGTTGTTTCTGCCTAATTGGAGCGCTTGTCCTAGATAGACATATTCCTGAACAACTTCGAGAGGTACTCCATTAACAGCGACCGGTCCCGGATCAACGAGCTCGTTGAACATGACCTTGGTTTTATCCAAGTTCATCCGAAGACCGATGTGTTTGGAAGATTCAGCCAGGCTGCTCACCATCTCCTGTAGGTCTTGTAGGGTTTCCGCCATGATGACGATGTCGTCTGCGAATCGTAGGTGTGACATGTACTCGCCATTAATATTGATTCCGCGCTCCTTCCAGTTTAGCGTTCCAAACATGTCCTGCAGCGCAGCGGAGAAAAGTTTCGGAGATATAACATCTCCTTGTCTCACACCACGTCGCAGCAGGACAGGCTCAGTTTGGCCATTTTGGATTACTACGGACATATTAGCAGCGTCATACAGACACCTCAACACCTCGATATATCGCCAATCGACTTGGCACCTTTGCAAGGCCTCCAGAACAGCCCAGGTCTCGACGGAGTCATAAGCTTTTTCATAGTCCACAAACGCCATGCACAGGGGCTGGTTATACTCTTTGGTCTTCTGTATAACCAGCCTCACTGTGTGAATATGGTCTATGGTGCTATAACTCCGTCGGAATCCGGCCTGCTCTGCAAGTTGAGCTTCGTCAAGTCTTCGTGTAAGGCGATTCGAAATGACTCTTGAGAACAGCTTATAGACGTGACTCAGGAGAGAAATTGGTCGATAGTTCTTCAGTAAAGTTTTGTCGCCTTTCTTGAAGAACAATACGACCAAGCTCCGCTGCCACGCCCTAGGAGTTCTCCCGGAGAAAAGAACTGAGTTAAATATACGCCGAAGTTCCTTCAGCACCGGCTTGCCGGCTGCTTTCAGAAGCTCGGTTGTAACTCCGTCTTCTCCCGGGGCTTTTCCATTTTTAAGTTGCCCAAGAGCTGCTTCGATCTCCTCCAGGCTGATGTCGGGAAGATCCTCCGTCGCATGGCGGGTTAGTGTGGCTCTTAAATCCTTCTCATCCGGCGTAGGGTGAGGTGAGTGCGACGCGTATAACTGGCTGTAGAAGGTGTAAACTTCCGAAAGAATCTCAGGCTTTGACGTAACGACTTCTCCGTTTGTTTTGGTCACCTTCGACAGGTGGCTCCTTCCAAGCTGTTGTACAAAAACTTTGGACCCCCGGTTCTGCTCAATTGCTCTCTGTATTGAGAGTGTATTGGAACTTCGGAGGTCACGTCTTATCAGCTTGGAGATGGACTTATTCAGAGCCCGTTGTTCTGCCGAAGTGCCTGATGGATCGTTCCGCCTCTTGTCCATTAGGTCCAGAGTCTCTTTCGAAAGTTTTGCACCCTCGTCCCGAAGGATTTCCACCACTTGGTCGAGTTCTTCGTCGATATCCACGTCAATTGTGGTTTCCAAAGCAGCGAACCGATTTTCCAATTTTAGTTGGAGGGCGTCGGAACCAGCGAGCGATTGGAGCAGATTTGGCCGGAGCGTGGACTTCATCAACCGAGAACGTTCAAGCTAAAATCGATATTCAGAGTGCCTCTGAGAAGTCGGTGATCACTTCCGGTTTTAAACCTATTGATCACTGAGAGATCTCTGAATATTCGCTTTTTGTCCGATATGATGAAGTCGATCTCATTTTTAGTCATAGTATCGAGGCTCTGCCACGTTCATTTCCTCTGGGGCTGTTTCTTAAAGAACGAGTTCATTAAGAAAAGCCCCTCGCGCTCTAAGAAATTGACGAGCATTTGCCCCCTATGATTTCTACTCCCAAAGCCGCATGATCCCAACATCGATTCGCTGCAATTCTGTACACCCACTTTAGCGTTGAAGTCCCCCATGACAACGTTATAGTGAGCCTTGGTGGTGGCGAATGTGTTTTGAAAACACACCTACGTTTGTACACAGCCGATGATTTTATCGAAGTCATGAGAAATTGCCGTAGAAAGAATAAGTTTCAGGTCACGAAACTTACAAAGGACGATTTCTTTTCCATAGAATCGATTCAAGACCAAATAACGAATAGAAAATGCGACATACAAAATCAACAAAATCTCTTGGCTGGACACATTTGAAATTGAATTGGTGAAAAATGAGCCAACCATCCTGCACATGAAGTCAAAACTCACAGATGACGCAAAAAATATTGACATAGGTAAAGGAGGGAAAGGGCGTAAGAAACAAATTGATTTTGAAACTGCTTTACCTTTGCTGCACCCTGAAGGACGGGAACTCAGTACAGAAAAAAATAAAGATTTAAAAGATATATTAGAACTGATTCCAAGTGATGCTAAACCATTTTATAATTTTTTAAAAACAGCAAGAAGTGGTGGTTTTAACGATGATGTAGATGGGTTTGGTTCTTCTATAGATTTTGATGTTGAAGAATTAATAAGAGAAGAGTAGAAGAAGAGGGCTTGATCTCCACTTTCGTTTTGTATTTTCTTTACCTTTCTTATAATGATTTTATTATTTAAAAACAAAAATGTTTGATTGAGCATATTAGTAATATTTTCAAAAATGGCGAAGTGATTTATTATGATATTTGGTAATTTCTTGATTTTATTACTGATATAAATAACAAAGATGTATAAGATAATGATAAGTATTATACGTATATATTTGTAATCCCACTGTTGATTCTGACATCCGTAACACAGGTGCTTGAGCTACCTATCTCGGAGTCAGATCAATGTATGTGACGTTGTGAAATTTTTATTTATTATTATAAGTATAAAAAAATTGAGACTGCTTATTATCTAAGTATTAAAAATACGTAAATACCTATACCAAATACTTAATGATAAACAAATAAATAAGTGCAATGATAGAAATAAAGATACACTAAAAGAGTATTGAAAAAATGAAGACTGTTTTTAACTTAAAAATAAGTTCCTAATAATTAGTGAAGAAGTTCCTACCAATTTATTTTTGCAACGTTTATACAATAAAGTTGATTATTTTTGAAGTTTGGTTTTTAATGATATAAAAATGCGGAATAAGATAACACATATAAAAATTATTCAATAACAACTCAAGTAACATGATTTGTTTCTTAAAGCTTTTTATTTTTACAAAAGTGTTTCAAAGCCCTTAACGCATTTAAAAAAAAAAATACCAAGATCAATTGGTAATTTAACAAAAACATTTTATGTTACTTGAAATGTTTTATTAGATGTAAATAAGCTATAGAAAGTTTTGCTATAAAAAAAACTGTTTTTTCTCCTAATACCAACTTTATTTTTCTATTATTTATATGGAAATAAGTTTAATAAAATAACTGACTTTGATATATCATCAAACATGCCTATATTTTGGAAAATCTCCATACAAAGTAATTAAAACTTGTTCTGAATTTTCAAACGCCATTTTCTCGGAATGACAGTTAGGTGGGTTAACACATTATTGCTTATTTGCGTCCAATTATGATGTTATACAAACATAAAATTTACTGTTGATATAAAAATGCTAGAAAATGTTGAAGTAATAATTAAGCAATAACCATTAAGATTTCTCGATTGTATATTTGTGTCAATCAACAAAATGGAACGCATTAGCGGAAATGATATGGGCCATATTCTCTATGGAAGTGACTTTTACTGTCGCATGGGCACGAGAATAGAGTTTTTTTAATTTTGTGACATTTTGGTGACATTTTCGTACGACATTGGAAAAGTGACATTACAGAAAATACGACATTTTATCGCACGTCCCGAGAATTGGGCTCCTAGATTTCTCGTCATAGGTTGCGGCCTAGTCTAAATTACTATTTTTCTAAGGGATGTATAGTAGTGAATTCTATTGTGTATTTCGTGATATTTTGATATTAAATCGTATTATAAGTAGCTTGTATTTTATTTTTGTTGTTAAATGGCGTTATCATAAAAAAACCTGAATATTATATCTGTCTGACAATTCAGTCATTCAAATCTGTCAAAATCAATGCTGATTCCGTTCAGTCGTTCTAAAAATGGTCTAGTGGAGCACTATGTGACATTCCTGTCTGTACTTCTACTTAGTTTGTGATCACCACTATTAAAAGGTACTGTGCCACTAACCACACTTCTATTCACTCACAGACCAAGAAAAAAAACGAACTATTTCTATTGGAATGATACTTTATATATATTGATTCCGACTGCTCGTCTGCCACATATTACATTTAAAAAAAATTTGCAAAATGACAGATGACAGACAGGGAACGACCTGCGGCCGGAGTGCGTGTGAAATGTGAATGCTATCAAACCACAGAGTACTTTTAAAATCGGGGTCATTTCATTTAGTTCTTTCTTAGTATGCTAAAAATAGATCAGCGTTTATCGTTAGATGGAGTATGTAGAAATCAGATGGAGCTTTGAAAAGCATTCTAGCACAAGCAGGTAGTTTCGGTAGACTTTACTACATATGCATTTTTCCATCGCGTTAGCGTAAAGCGTGTTTCCGAAACAATGACCTCAAGCCGCCTGCCATTTTCCTATATTAAAAAGTACCCTGTGCCTGCCATTAGCAAATTTAAAAAGTATGGGAAATAAAGCCGGTACATATTAGGAATTTTATTAAAAATGGTTTCTGCTATTTTATTTAATCATCTCCCCGACTACCCAACATTTCCGTTGAGTATTGGTCGATTTGCTCTAGATGGCGCTATCACTGGCTAGCCGACTGATGCCTCTATCTCATCTCAATCTCAGTGTATCTTGTCCTTAGTCTGTCTGTGATTATAAGACTGCTTTTTTAATAAACGTGCGTGCGTGCTTATATTGGAAACACATACCTATTAAGTAAAACACGTATTATTCTCGACTACGCTGGAATATCTTAATCCTTGCAATGTGGCAAAGTGTCGTAGAAGAAAACTGATGTGTTAATAGAGACATACTGATAATACCATTTACAAATTATTAAGAGGAACAAACTGTTTCCAGCGATTAAGAAGTGTGTGTCCCATCAGTGCAATGCTGCCACTGTATTTATATTATTATCTTATACCTAAATACTGAGAATAATTAATATTTCACTGGTACAATGATAGATCGAGTATTATGAATTATCGGAAATATAAATTACTAGGTACATACAAAGACGTCGATTTGAATTATAATTCTATTAAATTGTATCTTTGAAGTTCCTGTAGGACTGAAGATTCACGGTCATTTTATTGGGTCATAGTAACATGGACTCTAAATATTCTGCGATTGGAGGCAGAAATGATGTAAAAGCAAGTTTTAATAAAAGAAAATGTAGCATTGAAAATATTAAGATCAAGAAGCCAAAATTATTCAAACATGGGCCAATAGAGTCAAATGGACATAAAGTACATAATGGTCAAGAACATAACATTAAAAAATATGAAGTTGCCACTGAAGATCTCCAGGGAGCCCGTAAAAGGTTGCCTGTGTATATGGTCAGAGGAAGGTAAGTAATTTTGGTTATTTGAATATCAAGTTACTTTGTTTCTTAATGATTCTTGGTAATAAGTAATAAACAAATATAATTCTCATTTTTAGATTATTAGAAGAAATTCGTACAAACAGTACTATGATATTGATTGGTGAGACTGGGAGTGGTAAGACTACCCAAGTGCCACAGTTAATACATGAGATGAGGATAGAGGGTGCTGGAGCTATTGCTGTTACTCAACCGCGCAGAGTGGCTGCCATCACTATAGCCCTCAGAGTAGCATCTGAAATGAATACAGAGATTGGAAATATTGTTGGGTATATCTCTCTACTATATATCTACTTTAGAACTTTGTAGTCATGAAGCTCAAAACAATTCATAATGTGTAAAATTACTTATTTTTTCTTTACTTGTCTCTGGATTATAATTAAATGTGTTATTCATGGAATATTTTTAAAATTTTCAGGTATTCTGTTAGATTTGAAGATGTCACTAGTGCTAAAACTAAAGTAAAATATTTAACGGATGGTATGTTATTAAGAGAAGCGATAGGTGATCCATTACTAAAAAAATATTCTATTGTGATCCTTGATGAAGCTCATGAAAGAACTGTTAATACAGATGTTCTCTTCGGAATTGTAAAGCTGGCACAAAAGGAAAGAAACAATGAGAAGTTAAACCCTCTCAAGGTTGGTTCAAAATCATTCTTGTTTGATTTAAGAAACATCAGATGAAAGGACATACTCTTTTTTGATCAGAGTGCTGGCCAGAAAAAATATTGCTGTATTCTGTAGGACTTGTCCCCCTGAGTATTTCCTACTATGGCATCAAAGCTAGGGTCATTATCCTTGGTTTTGTTTAGTCACATTTTGTATAACCATGCAAACTTGAATTATAATGGTCAGAGCTGGGGCTCCAGACCATACAAGAAGATGGTGATGATAATAAATAAACCATAATGATCTTGAGCCTGGTTTTATTTGAAGTAAAGGATGATGTAGGTACAAACTGTGCAGATAAAGAATGGGATCAGAAATGGTGGCGCATCTATTCACTTCTCGCTCGCACAGTATTTGCGTCTATACTCGCACCCCACGAGTGCGACTATTACAATTTAAGTTTCATCAAAAAAATATCAACATCTTCATAAATTTTTTGATGGCGCAGTACGTCACGCTTTAAAGTGACTGCTGCGCTTGGGTTCGATCCCCGGGTCGGGCCAAAATTTGCACCTGAGTTTGTCTGTTAAGAAATGTATGGAAGTTGGCAGTCTTGTATCCCCGCCGTGCCTCGGAAAGCACGCTAAGCCGTTGGTCCTACGCCCGATCCCTCTCTGGTTGTGTCAAACTGGTGTTCCATCGGAATATGAGGGCTAGGGAATAGAGAGAGCACTTGTTTGCGCAAACACTTGAACACTATAATATATAGCCGAAATCGGTTGGAGGATATTATATGAATCTCTAGTCCTAATCTAATGTAAATGTACTTACTTAATAATTTCAAAATTCTCATAAATAGCAAGAAACCAGTGATTTAAGTACTAAATGTTAGTTATCAATAGATTTTTTTTCTAACCATTGTTTTACAGGTTATTATAATGTCTGCTACAATGGATGTGGACTCTTTCCGTAAATATTACAATAACTGCCCAGTTATTTATCTGGAAGGTCGCACTTACCCAGTCACTATTTATCATTCTAAGACTAAACAAGAAGACTATCAGTATGCAGCTCTGTGCACAATTTTTCAACTTCATGCCACCACTCCATCCAAGTAAGTTACATATATACATACCTAATTATATCACCTTTGTAAATGTCATATAATATGTTGGTCATAGGTATACCTAAATCATACTTTAGTACTGTCATCATTGCAATTTAGTTTATTTGTTGTACAAAAATTTTACACTTTTGGGAGTAATTAACAGTACTAAATACCAAAGATGTGTAGTAAAGACTGAATTAATTTTTGCAGCCACGATTTTCTTGTATTTTTGACCGGTCAAGAAGAAATTGAAACTGTTATGCACAACATTAAACAAATAGCAAATGTAAGTATTTAAATCAATCAATTTCTGTACATTACATTTATATTATGATTATTCTTTAATGTTATAAACTTAAAATAAAATTTGATTCACAAAATGTAAGTATTATGAATATAGGAAAATGTGGGAGATTCACGCTTAGGCATGAATGGGCCGGCTCGACCGGAGTGATACCACTGCCTCACAGAAGACCGGCGTGAAGCAGCGCCTGCCCTGTGTTTCGCCGTGTGAGTGAGGCTACCGGAGGCCCAATGGGGGGAAGGGGAAAAGGTTGGCAGCGCACTTGTGACTTCACTGGTGTTGCGGGTGTCCATGGGCAGCGAAATTGCTTACCATCAGGTGATCCGTCTGCTCGTCAGCCACCTCCACCATATAAAAAAAAATATTATGAATATGTTTAATAATAATTTATACACTCGGCGTCAAAAAAATCGCACCTCTAAGAAAATCACGTTCAAATGTCATTAACTCTTGATATGCACATGCGGTCGTATTAATTACAATTTTATTTAAAAGGTTAATTAATTAACTTAATAAAAAACATTATCTTCCATTATCAAATAAAACCTAATGCAACAAATAGTGTCACAAAAAAATCTAAGGAAATTTTCCTGCTCGAGAGAGTCGCGAGTTGCGCTACCTTTGTGGGTATTAAAATTGACTGCAACCCATCGGCGAACCCGCTTGCAGTTTGCTCGCGACCAAGTCGATTGGATCATTGATTGTAACACTAGTTTTTTAGGCGACGGGTTGGGCACACTAGCGACGCCAATTGATTTTAATTGTTACCTGTAAGCCTCGTAATTATTTAAAATATATTTGTTTCGTTAACAAATATATTTTAAATAATTACGAGGCTTCCGTCTCTCGGCAAACACTTAAACTATTTATTTAATAACCATGCCCATGTTTCGTCTGTTTTTGTACTAAAAAAAATTATTCATGCCAAAAGTGGCCGCTTTTGGCGGTAATTCAAAATTCGAGTGCAAATTCAGTACAAATAGCTAACTATAACTATTAAATAAATAGTATAGGTGTGTATAATAATATATTTTTTTTGTAAATTATCAATTTTCAATTAGGACAAAATTAAGATTTTTCTTGTTTTTCAAATTTTAATATTTTTTGTATAATTTTAATTTAAAGAAAAGATTACATTAATTGTTGTTTGATACTCTTTTATGTTACCTTTCTAATGATACGTAACACTATCCTGTACATAAGGTATAGGAATTTTTGAATAAGATTTTTAAAAGGTGCGATTTTTTGACGCCGAGTGTAGTAGGTAAAGCCCAAAGGCCTTTTGTAGGACTTAATGTTTATTCATTAATTTACTTTGCATAAAATATGTTTTTATCATAATCGAAACATTACAGGAAGTCCCTGGACCATCAATTAGAGTTTGTCCGTTGTATGCGGGTCTGCCAGCTGCAAAACAGCTTCAGGTCTGGAAGGATACACCACCAGACACGAGGAAAATAGTACTGGCAACTAATATAGCCGAGGCGTCAGTTACCATACCTAACATTAAATGTGTCATTGATACTGGTGTGGTTAAGGAGAGGTATTATTATTTACTGTGTACTAAAAGAAATAAGCTATTACTTACTACAAATTCTTTACCACAAATTACAAATAACATTTTTGACAATCTAGATCAGTAAGAAATTTAAATGAGTGTTTCTGGGATCACTTTCATATATTTCATGCTGTAATCGAAAAATAGTTTGTTCCAAATTAATAACAAATATTAAAAAATATAAAATTGTTAATTTATTAATATTTGTTATTTATTTGGAAAAATAACGATGTGTAGTAGGGTCTTGGGTGTAAAGCGTATAAATATGCGATATAGATCGTTTTCTTTACAAAACTGGAGCTAAAAACTGAGTTTCATAATAGCAAAATGAAATGACTTAACATCAAAATACTTAATATTTTTTAATAAATAGTAACAATAAATATTTCACAACATCACATACATTGATCTGACTCCGAGATAGGTAGCTCAAGCACAGGTGGTGTGGACAATATTGCGTAACACAGGTGTTACGGATATTAGAATCAACAGTGGGATTACAAATACATATATACACATAATTCTTATATTTTGTAAATACATATTTATAATACATAGATAACACCGAGACCAATACAATACAGATATGTTCATGCACAGAAATGTTTGTACTGTGCTGGGATCGAACCCGCAGCCCTTGCACCAGAGGCAGCGTTCACTACCACTGTTCCAAACGGGTCGTCATTACGGGTAATATTGGGGATTCAAATTGTGTTTAGTTGTGGACGCCTCTTACCACAAGATTGGCATCTCGTGGTCACAATGATGACCACAAATGGCCAGCGTCTACGCATGTAATCTCACGAAGAAAAGACTTGAAACAAAAAATATTTTCAATTAAATATAGAATGTTTGGTTTAAGGCCATAAACGGTGTCAAATTGAGAATGAGTCACTTCTTCATGAGATTACACGCGTAGACGGTCGTCATTCGTGGTCATCTTTCGTGAAACGACCTGTATCTAGTCCCGTTTTGCGATACGGCCCATACGTTTCTTTATCTATTTTTGTAGTGAATTGGTAATAGTTGTGAAGGACCTTTTGTGCATGTTTAAATGGCACAAAATACGATATTTGACTATTTTTTATTTATTTTGTAATCAAAAGACCTCTCAATGATAGAAACATGCTTGAAAAAATTACTTGAATCTCATTTAAACTACCTGAGATATCACAATTTTTAAAATCACATTATTTTGGGCAAACCCAAAACGCTCCATACAAATGGCTACTTAGATGTGACGTCACACCTAAGTATTTTGTGAAATGAATTTCATTTGAATTTTGTATGGCAGCTATATCAAATGTTTCATTTATGTTAATGGTTCTATTATAATAGTTGGTGCAAATTGTATGGGTTATTCAATGGTATAATATTTTTTTAATAATTTCACACTATTGTATTTCAAAAGTATTTTATAGACTTGCCCATGAATCTACTAAGCGACGACCCCTTTGGAACAGTGGTAGTGAACGCTGCCTTTGGTCCAAGGGTTGCGGGTTCGATCCCCTCACAGTACAAACATTTGTGTGCATGAACATGTCTGTTTGTATTGGTCTGGGTGTTTCCTATGTATTATGAGTATCTATTTACAAAAGAAAAGTATTATATGTACCTATATATTTGTAATCCCACTTTTGATTCTGATATCCGTAACACAGGTGCTTGAGCTACCTATTGTGAAATATTATATAATCTTTGAAAGACCATAAAACCGGCTAGACGTTATATTTTTAATTGCGAATTTTTGCTATTGGCACATATTTACCTATATTTTGATAAAGTAATATTTTATTAAAATATAGGTAAATATGTGCTTTAAACAAAGGTACAAAGCCTTTCTATGACTAAAAGTCAAAATCCAACATTTTTGGATTAGGTCTTTATAATTCTGAAGGTGTGATATATATCCTTACTAATATAAAGGCGAAAGTTTGTTTGGATGGATGTATGGATGGATGTTTGTTCCTCTTTCACGCAAAAACTACTAACTAACTAACTTAAAATCCGTTTTTAATGAAACTTTACAGTAATGTAGCTTATAGATCAGAATAACACATAGGCTATAATTTATAAAGATATCTATAAGACCTTGCTTTTATTCGAACTACACGCAGACGAAGTCGCGGGCAAAAGCTAGTATTTTATAAAATCTCGAGCTTAGTCAAATATCCCTATTAAGTGGTAGTGGTCGTCAGGACATGGTGCACGAGCACGGGCGCGGAGCGGCTGCGCGTGCGCGCGTGCGCGCAGGCCGCGTGCTGGCAGCGCGCCGGGCGCGCGGGCCGCACCGCCCCCGGCGCCGCCTACCGCCTCTACCCCGCGGGCGACTTCGCGGCGCGCCCTCACCACAATACTCCCGAAATCATTAGGTAAATCAATTATCTTCTATATATGGGTCATACACGGCAGAGAACCAAAGTTATCGACATTGCTCACCGGATTAGCAAGCTTAAGTGGCAGTGGGCTGGCCATATTAGCCGCAGAACCGACAACCGATGGGGTAAACGAGTTCTGGAGTGGAGACCGCGTCTTGGCAAACGTAATGTAGGGCGCCCTTTGGCTAGGTGGGAGGACGATCTGCGCAGGATGGCTGGCAAGAGCTGGATGCGAGAAGCCATGGATAGATCACAGTGGCGTACAATTGGAGAGGCCTACGTCCAGCAGTGGACTGCGATAGGCTGATGATGATGATGATGATGATGGGTCATACATATTTTTTTGCACTTCGTGTGTCTCTTCTGTGACTCAGAAATATCAAAAAATTAAACCATTGATAGGAATTTTATCACATAGGTTCAATCATCGTCATCATCGTCAGCTCATTTAAGTCCCCACTGCTGGGGCACGAGCCTCCCTCAATCACATGAGGGGTAATTGCCATACTCACCACGCTTGGCAGACGGGTTGGCGAGGGTTTTGATATAAATGCAGAGTTTTCCTTCTCTGGGTGATGATGATCATGCCAGCAGCTTTACCTTAGTCGCCTTTTACGACACCTCGGTAAGAGTGAGGGTGGCCTATTCTACTCTGCCGGGGACCACACGGCAACATAGGTTCAATAAGACTGACCAAACTAATATAAAAAAACAAAAGAAAATTCATTTTGGTAGGGAATTCTTTCATATAGTCTTGTAGGCCACAGTAGAGACACAGGAACTTAAAAAAATGTATTTGACCCATATACAGAGTGTATCTGTGAACATTTGCATCCCTTTAACTACGTGTTCTATCAACCATTTTGAACAACATTTGTTCTATGACTTTTCGAAATTTGTCGAAATTTTTTCGACTCCCCATACAAAATGACCAAGTCACGTGACCGACTTTGTATGTAAAGTAAATTTTTTTTATACGAATTACCAAAAGTCATAGAACAAATTTTCAGAATGGTTGGTAGAACACGTGCTTGGAAAGATGTAAATGTTCACAGATACACCCTGTATAAAAGGTGAACCTGAGTGACTAAGGTATTAAGTGACTAAGGGCCGAAACTGCGTTACGCGGACGCCCGCGCGGGTTCATATAAAAGTGACCGGTTGCGGGAAGCTGCGCGGGGCCCACAGACGGGAGCACGCGCGGGCTAGTTGAGTTAATGGTTAAAGGCGCTACATTGCGTGAGATGGGTCTCCGCGACGGGCCCCGCCATGGAACCGCTGCGTGTCCACGCGCGTGCTCAAGCGACGTGCGCACGTCGCGGGCGCCGCTTAACGCAGTTTCGGCCCTAAGTGATTAAGTGACTAGGAATGCACCCACAGCCCAAACTACTGACCCTAGAAACTTCAAGTTTCTATTTGGGAAGGGGGTTCATTTAATAGTGAAACTGGGCTAAGAAGAGATATTTGAAAATTCGACCCTTAAGGGGGTAAAATGGGGGTTAAAAGTTTGTATGAAAGTCATCTTTGATGTTAGAAATCTGAAAGTCGCACAGTTTTAGCTGCGTCGTCATTCTTATCGTTATGTGACGGCGACGCGGTTGATAAGCGATTGATTGGCCCAAAGAGAATATAGACTTTTTGGATCGGTCATGCGCACTCCGCGCTACCCGTCTCTCGAACCATGGGAAGGTCGACTTTGTGGCGGTAGAGCAATAGAAGAAGAATATAATCAACGAAGAAACTACATATTTTATATTTGGATACATGTAATAACACTGAGACACTGTAGAAACACAAATCGGATTCGAACATCCCACGACCTTTGTGATCGTGAAGCAAACTGATTTTACGATGTAAATTCGATACACGTTTTTGTACACAGGTGTCCCTTAGCGCCGACAATATTGCTGCTGATCGCAGCGGGCATGGAGCCGAGCACATTTCCGCTTATTAACGCTCCCCCTGAGGAATCCATCACAGCGTCTCTTGTTCTACTCAAAGAACTAGGTATGTGTGACTGTGCTTTGAGTCTTTTTGACGCCTTGCGGAAACCCCTCTCCTCGATTTTCCTTGACCTCACCAAAACCCCAAAGACCCCTAACCTAAAGACCTTCTAACTCCCCATCACCTTGCCATGTCCTCTCCCCCTCCCGATCCTCTATACGTCCCACAATCCTCGCGACTCTCATATTATCTTTAGTGTTCAATAAATTAAGGGCCCTGTTACGGTTCAGTGGCGCAAATAACAGATTTTTACTGATTGTAACGAAATGAAGACAATAAATGTTGAAAGGTATCATCACACATTTAGCAAGAATTAAACATTTTTGATGGCCACTTTTAATCTTGCTAGAGATGATTGTGACATGAATCAAAAATCAATCTAGCTTGATAAAATAATGTTTTTTTACAGAAACAAATTCGACTTCATATAAATAAATAAATATTTCACAACATCACATACATTGATCTGACACCGAGATAGGTAGCTCAAGCACCTGTGTTACATATGTATTTATTCTTTTGATTTCAGGCGCTATTGATAGTGAAGTTAATCCCAAGTTAACAGTTTTGGGAAAAAAGATGTCTGCATTTCCAATAGATCCTAAATATTCTAAAGTGCTTTTATCAGCACCAGAATACGGATGCTTGGAAGAGGTTAGTCAATTTATTCTTCATAATTAAAATGAAAATAAAAAAATAATGATGATAATGTTGAACTAATGAATTAATATCTGCTTTTTCAGGCTTTAAGCTTAGTAGCTGTCATGTCCAGTGAAAACGTATTTCATACACCTTTGCATAAGAGGGAAGAAGCTTTAAAAGTTAAGCAGAAATTTATTTCACCAATAGGTGATCATGTAACACTCTTGAATGTCTTCAAAGCCTTTTGCAAGGCGCCTTTGAAAAAGGTAATTATCCGTCTAAAAACCTTATTGAAGTATAAATGTTTTGTATGACAATGCCAACAATATTCATTTGATTAGGGTTTAATAAATAGTATTATTTTATAGCAATGGTGCAAGGAAAACTACTTAAATCACAAGAATTTAACATACGCATGTGAAGTTCGTCAGCAGCTGCTGAATATCTGCCAAAGGTTGAACTTAACAGTTGCGAGTTGCGGGACTGCCATAGATCAGGTAATTTAGACAATTAACGTTTATATCAGGAAACATACATACTAAATTATAAGTAATTCCCTGACTTTTGTTTGATATAATCAGAACTGCCGTTTACGTGTACCATCTGTCAGAAATAATTCAGACATGACATTCGTGAATTAATAACTGAGTGAGCAAAATCAAATTCAACAATATTATGAATGAAATATGACACCGACTGCCAGGAATCTTTGTCTTGATTATAACAGTTACCTCCCTTGTTATAATCCTTCTGTTGTCTTATATCCGTAATGTATGAGATGTTGTATGAATTAAAAAAACATTATTAATGAATGAAATATTCTACCGTCTGCCGCGAGTAATTGTGTTGAGTATAGCTGATCAGTGTGAATTGCCTGGCACATATTATTGAAACTAAATTGAAAATAAATGTCGTTAGAACATTCATAATGCAATAAGGTCGAAACTTTAGTGCAATAATGTTGACTGTCAAGTTAAGACATAAAATGTCTTATCTAATCGACCCTTGAATCTATAACCTCTTTTCAAAAGGCTATCATTACAGTTTTCTAGTTACGAACATATGTTGTGTCACTCTTGTCAATGTCAGTTACAAATAAAAACGATATTGCTATATAGAACACAGGGCCAAAAAGTTATTACCCTCGTAACAATTACTCGGAAAAAATCGGTAATGATCGTATGCTCTCGCTCAAGTAGACGTTTTTGCACGGTTGCCCCTAGTAAAGTAAAGTTGTCGTTATGACTGACACATATTAGCTCTTAAAAGCGAAAGTTTGCTACATGTCATTCAACCTTTGGTGGGTTCAAATTAAAGCTCGTGACTATACTTCCGTGATTGTCACTTGTATCCCGTCAACATTCAAATTTGAGCTTTGTTTTGTCTCCCCCTGGATCTGCCCTTGCGCGGACTCTATACTCCAAACTGGAATTCAAGACCAAAAAGCTACGACAGATACGTCACTGTCAAATCTATTAATGTCACTTATGTCATTGTCAAATCAAGTTTTCATGTTTTGTGAACCTTTTTGTTATATGCTTCTTTTCTTAGTATAGGCTGGCACAATTCATGATTAATATTTTTTCAAAAAATAGACATTTAATTACAATCTTTATTTTAACTCAACTAACATTGACCAATTTTTATTGTAAACAACTAAATCAAATTGAATTACCCATGAACACCCACGAAAGTGTGACATATTATTAAGACAGTATGGAAAACTTAAATTAAACCATTTTTAATAAATTGTTTTTATTTATCTTCATCTTCACCGTTACTAATGTCAGAATCCTCAGACTACGGAATTTGAGTCGGTCACTTGTATAATAAAGTTTTCTACCACTCTAGTAACTAATTCGTCCAGTTTTGCACATCTTTTACATTTTAGGCGTTATTAAGCGAAATAACTCGTATAAAAAATTGTCAAGCGATATTTTAACAAAATATCACTTGACAATTTTTTATAGTCTGTAGTCAACAGTCGAAGTCAGTCAAAGTCTCAGTCATTCAATAAAACAGGGGTGTTTAGCGTTATATCGACCTACGGATTTTGCCAAGACTACTCTTAACAATATAGCAGGTTTTAAGACTTTCTTAGGTCCTTGCAAGTTGTTCACTTGACAACTCACTCAACACACAATAGCAGTGTTAAGAACGATGTAATTCAAAGATTCTTATATTAAGGTGACTGGTAGGGCACACTAGCGACGCCAATCGATTTAAATTTTTTGCTACTAAACCGGATCTATTTTAAACAATTTCGGGGTTACAATCTCTTGGCAAACACTTATACTATTTATTAAATAACCATGCACAAAATGTTGGGTCCGTTTTTGTACGCGGAAAATTGATTACCGCCAAAAGCGGCCAATTTTGGCGTGAATCAATTTTTCGCAGTTTAGTAGCTAAAAATAAAATTGATTGGCGTCGCTAGTGTGCTCTACCCGTCACCTTAATATCACTATGCGGCACCTCGCTGCACGAAACAGCAACATGTAAATCCAAATATTTACCAAATGTTATTAACACCTGTAGTGACACAAGCTCCATACTAGCTATTCTACCAAACGTTACGGATGATTAAGTTTTTATTAAAGCGGCTTGTAATTTTGAATTTTGAAATTTTATGTAAAAATAAGTAAATCAAATTACTTCTTCAAAATTATAGAATTGAAAATAATAAATAATTTATTATTCCAGCGTGTGCTTTTAGAAAACAGGCATATACTATTGTACGATCATTTTAATGCAGTGGCAACATTGTAGTACTACGTGTGCGGATCTTTATCCGCACACGTAGTACTACAATGTTGCCAATGGGATCAGCAATGGCGGCGCATTTATTCACTTCTCGCTCGCACACTGTTTGCGTCTATACTCACACTCGTGGGGTGCGAGTATAGACGTAAATAGTGTGCGAGCGAGAAGTGAATAGATGCGCCACCATTTTTGATCCTATTCTTTATCCGCACAGGTTGTAGCATTTTTGGCCTTGAATTCTAGTTTCGAGTATAGTGTGATATTGGTTACAGCTGCTGAAATGTCTCTTAAGCGGTTTGTTCACGAACTGCGCGTGGGCTCGCGGGTGCGGTGGGGGCGGCGGGGCGGGGCGGTACGTGACGGGCGGCGGCGCGGCGGCGGCGCTACACCCGGCCGGAGCCCTGCACGCCGCGCGCCCGCCGCCGCCCGCCGTGCTCTACTCCGAGCTGCTGCACACGCGCCGCGCCTACCTCGTCACCGCGTCCGCCATCCAGCCGCAGTGGCTGCACCAGGTCGCGCCCGACTACGCCCGCCGCTGTCGCGCGCACAGGTGACATTCGCACACACGCCGAGCTCGTCTTCTAAGGATATACCTCACTCGTTTCGTTAGCTGACTGCCGCACTCAGACACGTCAAATTAACTTAAATGGTTACCTAAGAAAAAATATTAAGTCTTATTTCAATACGCATAAAGACTATCTATAATTAAGATAACGTACATTAGGTACCTTAGTTTGACGTCCAGAACACGCGCCGGGCCTACCTCGTAACCGTGTCCGCCATCCAGCCGCAGTGGCTGCACCAGGTCGCGCCCGACTACGCCCGCCGCTGTCGCGCGCACAGGTGACATTCGCACACACGCCGAGCTCGTCTTCTAAGGATATACCTCACTCGTTTCGTTAGCTGACTGCCGCACTCAGACACGTCAAATTAACTTAAATGGTTACCTAAGAAAAAATATTAAGTCTTATTTCAATACGCATAAAGACTATCTATAATTAAGATAACGTACATTACCATAGTTTGCCATCCGGCACACGTGCCGCGCCTACCTCGTCACCGTGTCCGCCATCCAGCCGCAGTGGCTGCACCAGGTTGCGCCCGACTACGCCCGCCGCTGTCGCGCGCTCCGGTGACATTCGCACACACGCCGAGCTCGTCTTCTAAGGATATACCTCACTCGTTTCGTTAGCTGACTGCCGCACTCAGACACGTCAAATTAACTTAAATGGTTACTTAAGAAAAAATATTAAGTCTTATTTCAATACGCATAAAGACTATCTATAATTAAGATAACGTACATTAGGTACCTTAGTTTGACGTCCAGAACACGCGCCGGGCCTACCTCGTACCGTGTCCGCCATCCAGCCGCAGTGGCTGCACCAGGTCGCGCCCGACTACGCCCGCCGCTGTCGCGCGCTCCAGGTGACATTCGCACACACGCCGAGCTCGTCTTCTAAGGATTATGCCTCAATAGTTTCGTTAGCAGACTGCCGCACTCAGTCACGTCAAATTAACTTAAATGGTTACCTAAGAAAAAATATTAAGTCTTATTTCAATACGCATAAAGACTATCTATAATTAAGATAACGTACATTAGGTACCTTAGTTTGACGTCCAGAACACGCGCCGGGCCTACCTCGTCACCGTGTCCGCCATCCAGCCGCAGTGGCTGCACCAGGTCGCGCCCGACTACGCCCGCCGCTGTCGCGCGCTCAGGTGACATTCGCACACACGCCGAGCTCGTCTTCTAAGGATATACCTCACTCGTTTCGTTAGCTGACTGCCGCACTCAGACACGTCAAATTAACTTAAATGGTTACTTAAGAAAAAATATTGAGTCTTATTTCAATACGCATAAAGACTATCTATAATTAAGATAACGTACATTAGGTACCTTAGTTTGACGTCCAGAACAAGCGCCGGGCCTACCTCGTTACCGTGTCCGTCATCCAGCCGCAGTGGCTGCACCAGGTCGCGCCCGACTACGCCCGCCGCTGTCGCGCGCTCCGGTGACATTCGCACACACGCCGAGCTCGTCTTCTAAGGTTATGCCTCAATAGTTTCGTTAGCAGACTGCCGCACTCAGTCACGTCAAATTAACTTAAATGGTTACCTAAGAAAAAATATTAAGTCTTATTTCAATACGCATAAAGACTACCTATAATTAAGATAACGTACATTAGGTACCTTAGTTTGACGTCCAAAACACGCGCCGGGCCTACCTCGTCACCGTGTCCCCCATCCAGCCGCAGTGGCTGCACCAGGTCGCGCCCGACTACGCCCGTCGCTGTCGCTCGCTCCGGTGACATTCGCACACACGCCGAGCTCGTCTTCTAAGGTCATGCCTCAATAGTTTCGTTAGCAGACTGCCGCACTCGGTCACGTCAAATTAACTTAAATGGTTACTTCAGAACAAATATTGACACTTATTTCAATGCGTATAAAGAATATCTATAATTGAAAGGTAATTTTCATTACATTACCTTAGTTTGACGTCTCTGAGTGCGGCAGTCAGAGATGTCAAATTAACGTAAATGGTTACATAAAAAATGGTTTTAGTATTTGAAAATTATTTTAATATATATTGCCTGTATGTATTAAGTTGGTAAGCCTTATCTAATAAATAAAAAAAATACACTTACTACAATACGCATAATGACTTTCCATAATTGACTTAATAAATATTTAGCTTGACATCTCTGAGTGCGGCAGTAAGCTACTTTTTGGCTACCGATATCAATCTAAGATGCATCATGATAGTTATGCATGCCTATCACTGTCCCAGATGACGGTGCTTAACACCTTACTTACGTTTGACATTCGACTATGAGTCGACAAAGACCATAAATTACCATAAACGCATTCATAGTCAACAAAAATAAGTTTATAATGTCGCTTTTCTGGTTGAATAGTTGATGCATTAAAAAGTGGAATTTATTTTAATAACGGTTTTACGGGTCGCAATGCAATTTGAGCAGTATAAATGTTACAAATCGTAAAATAGATTTAAGGAATATTTGCTGGCCGTTTCTTTTTTACGAAATATGCATTATAGCTATTTTACGTTTTATAATTTTTTTTATAAATTTGGTAATAGGCTAACTAATCCACACAGGTTGTTTAAGGTGACACCGCAACTAAGATACTTTTTTTAAATGTACTAATAATACTTAAAATAAAGTTATTAACAAATATTTACGACCCACCTAATTCATACTATTAACAATAATTTATGTAACTGAAGTAGGTACTTTAAAAAAATGTCTCTTATTCGCCATAATCAATATAAATTACTCGGCGGCGCTAGTATCGTCGCGGTGTCACCTTAGATTTGTTTTGCTTGTTTACCTAAGTGATAAATAAATTGATGTAATTATATAACTAATAGTAATATTATTAAGTAGCATTTGTGAAAATATTTCCAATATCTCGCAAGCGTTGTAAACCTCTAAATAAGGGTTATTCTAATGAATTCGAAACTGGAATTCAAGATCAAAAAAACTACGACAGATTACTGTCTAATCTCCCAATGTCACTTATGTCATTGTCAAATCAAGTTTTCAGGTTTTGCCAACCTTTTTGTTATATGCTTCTTTTCTAAGTATAGGCTGGCACAATTCATGATAAGGGTTTTCTCAAAAAAAAAATACTAAATTAGAAACTATATTTTAAATTCAACTAAAATTGATATTTATTTTTTGTAAAGAACTTAAACAAATTGAAATACCCATGAACACCCACGAAAGTGTGGCATAGACAGTATGGAAAAGTTAATATAATCATTTTTTTATTAATTGTTTTTATTTATGTTCATCTTCACCATAACTAATTAATATAAAAAATAATAAACTATATTTTATGTATAATAAAGTTTTCCACCACTCCAGTAATTAATTCGTCCAGTTTTGCACATGTTTTCGATTTTAGGCATTATTAAGCGAAATTACTCGTAAGGAAAATTGTTACGTGATACTTTAAAAAACCGGCCAAGTGCGAGTCGGGCTCGCGCACAAAGGGTTCCGTAGCAGCAAAGTCCAAAATTACAGTTAAATCAACCTATCTCAAAAACTATAAGAGATACTTTGATCAAACCAAAAATCGTTGAAAGAGTTAATTAGCATGCATCACCTCTATTTTTTTTAGAATTTTATACCCCGTAGTTATAAAAATAGAGGGGGGGGGACATACTTTTTACGACTTTGAGAGCTGATATCTCAAAAACCGTTCACTTTAAGAAAAATGTTTTTTAGAAAACTTTATATCATTTTAAAAGACCTTTCCATTGATACCCCACACGGGTATGTACATCGAAAAAAAAAATTTCATCCCTCAGTTACATGTATGGGGGGCCCCACCCCCAATTCTTTTTTTTACTATTTAGTGTCATATTTTTGTAGCGGTTCATACAACACATATTCCCATCAAATTTCATCACTGTAGTACTTATAGTTTCCGAGTAAATCGGCTGTGACAGACGGACAGACGGACAGACGGACAGACGGACATGACGAAACTATAAGGGTTCCGTTTTTGCCATTTTGGCTACGGAACCCTAAAAAGTGGGTAGTCGAAGTCAGTCAGTTTCAGTCACTCAATAAAACGGGGGCGTTCAGCGTTTTATAAACCTACGGATTCTGTCGAGACTACTTTTAACGAACCCTAAACAAATGTTAAAAACGATGAAATTCAAAGATTCTTATATAAATATCACTTTGCGGCACCTCACTGCACGAAACAACAACATGTAAGTTTAAATTTTGGACCAAATGTTATTAATTCCTGAAGTGGCACAAGCTCAATACCAGCTTTTCTACCAAACATTACGGATGATTAAGTTTTTATTAAAGCGTCTTGTATTTATGTAAAAATAAGTCAATAAAATTACATACTTTTTTAAATAAAAGAATTAAAATTATCAGTAAATAAATTTTGTTAGCGTATGTTTTTAGAAAACAGGTACATACCTACTATTGTACGATTTTATTGCAGTAGCAAAATTGAAGTAGCTTTTTTGGTCTTGAATACCAGTTTCGGGTATAGACATGACATACAATACCGCTTTATGAGTTACGACGAGAGGGTATATTTAAAAGTTTGAACTTTAAATCCTTTTAAGACTTGTAAATGTTGAAACTTTACCTATTACAACCCTTTAGGCGAAAAATTATATGATAAAAACGGACTCAGTTTGCATAATAATTTTATATGCTTCGATGAGTTTCATTCAGAAATGAGAACAATGTTACGGATATTATACATTTAATTTGTGGATACGACGAGAAGTACGTACAACTCATTGAGTAACAAGTCCGTATATATTTTTTTTAATTTTGGCGTTGCATTATAACTATAATTAATCAAAACGGGATTTAACACGATATTTATTATGTGATACAACATTGTGTACTCACATATTTTACGTTCGTGGCCACGGCTGCTGTAACGTAGCCGAAACGTCGAGTAAAATATGTGAGTACACAATGTTGTATCACATAATAAATATCGTGTTAAATCCCGTTTTGATTAATTATAAGTCCGTATATTTTCATATAATGCATTTCGTATTTTTTATAATTACAGCGTTTTATCTTTGACTAGTTACTTAGGTTTTTTTTTCTGATGTTATCATGATAGCAGACTAATATAAATATTCTTATATACTTATTTGAACACTGCTACAAAATGTAACACTTTGATTATTCAGAATTGCAGTACTGCGCTTAATTTTTTATCAATTATTATTCCCGAAAGTTAATAAAATTAAAGAAAACAGGGTTCACATGAAAAATACAGTTCGTTGAGATGCGAAGCAAAAATTATATTCAAAAAGTTAGAAACGTTTGTGAATATGTGAAATTACCTATATTACGAATGTTATTAAGTTAAGCGAAGTTTTAATATAAGTTTCACACTGTTGTATAACTTTGTTCCAAATTAGGAGAAACTATGTTATATTTAGTTGATTGCTACATGTTTTGGTAAATATTAAGAAAGTTGGTGCTAAATATTTGTAAATAAATGAAGTCGTGTGATAATGTCGTTACGAGAATTGTTTTATTACTTAGCTGAAAATACATAATAAAACTTATTTTGAAGACTTAGCTTTTTATTTTGTTTATAGGGTTTCGTTTTTTTTCCTCCTGGGGCCGACCAAACGCGACTATCGCACAAAAGTTGTCTACATTGTCCTATAATGAATGTAAATCAACATTATGATAAATTATTTTATGTCGTTGAAAAAGAATTTAATGGTATCTTTACCAAAAGAACCATTAAAACAAATACCTCTAAAACCAAACTCAGTGACTGGGCCACTACAGGTATTTATAATAGTAGAAAGAGGTTATTTGAATTGTATGATATTAAGGCCAACTCTAATGACCCAACGACATTAGAATATGTTAAGAAATATTCAAAGCTATTTGAAAAAGTATGCGCAGTAGCCAAATCAAATTTCTTTAAAAATAAGATAATGAAAGCTAGTAATAAAAGTAAAGTTACATGGAAAATTATAAATAGACTTGCAAAAACAAAACACAACACAACAAGCTCTCTCTTAAAATTGATGGCAAATCTATTGATACAGACTCTGAAGTGGCAAACACATTCTTTTCAAACATTCCTTTCACTACCACTAAAACATTAAATTCGAGTCCGCATCTCGCTACTTCTCTCATCAAGTCGCATGTAGATGAGTGCACCACATCTTTTAGATTTAGTCATGTAAACTCGGAGATTATTCTTAAAACATTTAAAGATTTAAATATTAAAAAGACTGAGGACGCATGGGGAATTTCGATAGATATAATAAAAAATATAATACTCTATCGCACTCCACTTAGCTATAATATTTAACGAATATGTTGACGAGGGCTAATTTCCAAATAAGATGAAAATTAGTAAAATCATACCTTTATTCAAATCTAGAGAAAGGAGTGACCCGTCTAACTTTAGGCCAATATCCATATTGCCAGCACTCAGGAAAATATTCGAAAAAATTATGTTTACTCAACTTTTATCTCATTTTAATATTAATAAATTACTGCATGGAAAACAGTTTGGATTTACTAAAGGAAAATCCACTACTGATGCAGGAGTGGCTTTTACCAAATATGTTTTTGATGCGTGGGAGAAAAAGCAGGATGCAATAGGTGATTTCTGTGATTTGTCGAAAGCATTTGATTGCGTTAATCATGAAACACTATTGATGAAGTTACGGCATTACGGTGTATTGAATAACGCACTTGATATGATTCAATCTTATTTGTCTGATAGGATTCAAAGAGTTAATGTTAATGGAATCGACTCTTCTGGCGCTCCTCTATTAATGGGAGTGCCCCAAGGCTCAATATTGGGGCCTTTGTTGTTCTTAATATATGTAAATGATCTTCCATACTTTACGAAAGTTCTATGTGAGATAGTGTTATTTGCTGACGACACTTCCTTGATTTTTAAGGTTGATAGATATAAAGAATCAATTGACGACGTAAATGATACTTTCTCACAGGTATTGCACAGGTTTACGACTAACAATTTACTTCTTAACTCAAAGAAAACTAAATGTGTAAAATTCACCATGCCAAATGTAAGGCAGGTCGATAGTAGTATTAAGATGAACAATGAATCTATTCAAATCATTATTTTTCTCGGTATAACTATAGATGCGAAATTGCAGTGGAGTCCCATATTGCCTTGGCAGGAAGACTAAGTTCCGCTACATATGCAGTAAGAAAAATTAGGCGTCTGACTGATATCGAGACGGCAAGACTGGTCTATTTCAGCTATTTCCAGCTGGGGGTCTGTTGCTGACATACAAACTATTTTTGTATTACAGAAAAGGGCCATCCGCGCTATATACAGCCTTAGATCACGTGACTCACTTAGGGAAAAATTTAAGAAATAAATATTTTAACCGTGACTTCCCAATTTATCCTCGACTGCATTATGTATCTATGTACGTAAGAACTTGCACACTTTTCCAAAAAAGTCCGATAGTCATAGCCTTAACACCAGAAATAAACATAGGCTTGCCGTCCCGGTCCTCAGACTTCATAAAATCGGTAATTCATTTGTTGGCTTAAGTATTAAGATATTTAATAAGCTACCACACAATGTCATTAACCTAACACTGGATAAGTTTAAGTCTCATATTAAAACCTGCCTAATGAAGAAAGGTTACCTACTATAGTGTACAAGACTATTTAAATGATAAGGATTCTTGGTCATGTTAATTAATTAATATTTTGAAATGTTATTCATAGTAGTCTATTAACTTTCATAATTGTATTTTTCTTTTCTCAATTGAAACTCTGTAACATCGTCAATATTTGAAAAGAGTAAGTACCTACTAAGTTTCTTGCTGGTGTCTTCTCAGTTGAAATCGACATTCCGAACCAGCGGTAGATATTATGTATCTACCTATTTTGACATTCATAAGTGTTCTCTGTGGACCTAAATTGAATAAAGATTTTTTTATCTTTATCTTTATCTTATCTTTAGACTATTTGTAAATGATATAAATATGTAAATAAATAAATTTATTATTTATTTCGTTATCTAAATCCGATAAACTCTTGGCAGAGTGGCCGTGATCGTCATGTAGGTAATTACTCGTAGTCTGGGTAGGGGCAGTTGTAATGGGGACTCAGGTGCATCTACCTCCACAAGTGGCCCTGCTGGTAATCAGTTCTGTCCTGATTCCAACTTCTGTTGGTATTAGGCAGAAACGGTTACCGCGGGGCACGGTTTTTCCTGGGCAATGACTGGTAGTAATTCATTGCTACCTGTTAGCCGAGGGATGCACACCCGACGGACTGGCCCTGGCGTGCGACCGCGCCGAAGCGCACTTCGCTACAGGGCCTACATTGTCGCGCCGAGGGTCTGAGGACCGGCGTTTTCGCGTCGTTCCCTGACGGTGCACTAGGGCCCGTGAAAGCGGGTTAAACGGTTTTCCGGCTGAGCGCTTTGACGTCGGCATCCCCCATAGAGTGGAGCGCCTTCGGGCGCAGTGGCCGCAAGGCCCACGTTTTGGGACCGCTGCGCTGTAAGGGCGCAGCTAGCGGATTGCGGTGGCAGGTCGGAGTTTTTCTGCGTAGCGGATTTTCCCGGCTCCGCAGTCAGCGGAGTCGGTTTCCGCGACTAACTCGCACTGCACTGCAACCAGCAGTATATGTGCAGGGGAGGGGTGCCCGCAGTCCTCTCGGTGGTGCTTGCACTGCAGCCATCAGTGTGGGTGCTACCCGGGAGGTTGAGCAGGGGAGAGGCCGA
Organism: Marasmia exigua; assembly: GCA_019059595.1. Classification (NCBI taxonomy): domain Eukaryota; kingdom Metazoa; phylum Arthropoda; class Insecta; order Lepidoptera; family Crambidae; genus Marasmia; species Marasmia exigua. The sequence goes on from CM032467.1 coordinate 6,932,575, forward strand.
GCTGGCGAGAGACCGAGCTGGCGAGCCTCTTCGCCCTGACCGGGCGACGGATGAAGCCTCCGTGACAGTCCTCACCCCGGTCTGAGTGTTTCCTCGGCGAGGGATGGAGACGCCCCAGTGTTTTATTGGGTATGCCTCCGGACGGTCATTGATTAGCAGAGACCTAACCCGGAGGAGAGCCCCTCTCAGCGTGCATAAGGTGCATTTTCACTGGGTCACCAAAAAAAAAAAAGAAAAAGGGGCAGTTGTAATGCGCTTCACTAGGTTCTGCCACCACTGCCTGCTCGAGGCAATTCCTCGAAACCTCGTTGACTGAGTTTCCAAAGACAGACTTTATTTGGTCAGTCCGGGGTGTCCTACCGCGCGGTCTAGTGCCTTCTACTTTCCCACGCCGAGAAACATGTCCGAAGAACGTCAGGATGCGAGATAGTATTATGGAAAACAGACGCTGCTTGATACAAAGTTCTTGAAGTATCGAGACGTTCGTGTGAAACTCTGTCCACGAAACCCCAAGCATTGCATTATTTCTACCATTAGCTCGGCGGTGAGGGAAAACATCGTAAGGAAACTTACTCGTCTCGAATATAGTTTCTCAAAAGTGTTGATACAATATTTGAGATAACGATTCTGAAAGTGTATGTATATCCTTGATCCAGTTGGTCTGGTTCCTATTGTTCCTAATGTAAGTTGTTTTAATTCCTTAATGAAATCATTTAACGTTACCTACTAAAATTTTGTCGGTAAAGACAATGAAGCTTGACCTATTTATTTGTTTGAGAAATGAAACCGTATATTTTCACCTCTTTAGAGTATCTACTGCATACTGTAGTAAACTATTTTTGTAGTATTTGTTGTGTTTAATCTGGGTCTCAAGCAGAAGTCCATGGATCTATGGTCCCGGCATCCGAAACACCCTCGTGTATGTTCTACGAGTCTTTGTAGTTTTCGAATTGAGATTTTTTTTCTGAATTATCAAGAATTCCCTAATTCAATAAAACGAAAAGACTTTCATTTTGAAAAACAATCATCATTAGTTTACATTACGTACCTACATTTCATGGATAAAATTATCAGAAATGTAACTTTGATGGAGATCATAAAAAAACTTAAAGTGTACAAAACGTAAATATTGTTGTCAATTTTCATGGTCACTAACAGAATAGTTATTTATGAGATTTCTATCATGTACCTTATTACTCCGTGACCATGGCGCTTGAAACAACGATGCAATATTCGGAAACTCATAAATAAGGTACATGGTAGAAGTCTCGTAAACAACTATTCTAATTATTTCACAACAAAACATGCACATCCATTGATCCGAGATAAGTAGCTCAAGCACTTGTGTTAGGGATAACAGAATCAACAGTAGGATTACAAATATATATCTATTATAGGTAGGTATATTTTCTTCTGTGAATACATACTTATATTCTGGAATTGTGAAAATATACTGGAAAACATTCAGGCTAATACAAACAGACATGTTCATGCAAACAAATGTTTGTATTGTGCGGGGATCGAACCCTCAATCCTTGGACCAAAGGCAGCGTTCACTACCACTGTTCCAAACGGGTCGTCCTAATTTAACGTTATGATAATTACAAAATTTTCAAATCTTTCAGTCAAAGTCAATGTTGGTCAGTCAGTCTATTAGATAAGTACTGACTTATCAAATAATATGCGATAAGTAGGTAGGTACTTTTTCTTTATTATAGGTAAGTATAAGGAAAATATTGTATTTCTGTATATTTTATGACCGCACATTTGGGTCAAACTCTAAATGCTTGTTCATGTGGGTACCTACTGGTATAGGTAGGTATAGGTATGTTTCTAATTTACCCGCTGCGGTTAATGGGACTTTGAAACGGATGACGTCGTCAATAACGTTTCCTCGCCTCTGCTTTTTGTGTTTTTGCTGCTAATTGCCCAACTTTCTTGTTAATATATCGCTTGGTTTTGATATCTCATTTATTATATCGCCCGTAATGGTGCTGCATTGTTTCGGGCTGAATAAATAAACAACGAATAAATCTTGTAGGTACTTCAATGGTTTGTTGTACGGGCCCGATAGTCACTTTATATTATTAGGTCTTGGGAATACGGGGCGAGTCGGTGGGCCACGTATTCACATCGATATTGACACTCGTGCGTACAAGAAGGAAATGTATAAAAGCTTTTCGAGAGCAAATGGAGTATGGATATTTCCAGAGCGACCTCTCGGCAGGGTCCCGTCTCGAGGGACGGTCGGGCCGTGTGCGAGAACCTCATTACGTGTATCGCATCAACATTACGTCCTCCTACAATAAACACTAAACGATAAAGAGAAAGGGTCTCGCTCGATTAATAGGATTAGAATAAATTGCTGAATTCATTTAATGTCTTCGTACTTATGTTTAAGACCTAATATGTTTTCCCCGGATAGTCCTGGCTACTCTTTATGAGATTAAGTCCTTACTTTATTTTTAGCTTATGGATGGAGTAAAAAGCCTAAAGCTACACATAGGCACAAGCTTGTGTACCTGCCTACATGTACCTACTAAATAGGTAAGTAAGTGTGTTAGGATGTGGGCGTGTGAACTCTTACCGTAAGTCACCTTACTCTTGCATCTCGTTGCCTCCCATTCCCACAGAAAAGTCCATTTGTATTTTAACGTTCTTAACCAATTTAGCCGAACCAGCGAGAGAGTAGCCTTCAAATCATTGTTTCGGGTGATCTCTCGCAAAAAGATCGGCGCTCGAACCCAATCGTATGCATCAACGTAAGCTGGATAAACGTAGCCGAATTAATTTAAGAGTGGATTATCTCAGCGAGGTAGGTACTAACACAACGCGGAGGCAGTTAATGGATTTCCCTGCGAGCGGTTACGTTGACAGCGGTTTTAATTTGTTTTTAATTAAATTTGCCGCAATAAATCAGCATCTTTCGGTCGAGTTGCGGCGCGGTGTGGACTGCGTGCGCCACGTGTGTACGGCCAGCGCAGAGGTATCTCTGTGACCTAAATAATAATCACTTTAGTAGTGAATAATGTCGTGCAAGTAGATCTTCGCGAGCAGCGACTGGCGTGAAAATTGAGACTGGTGGAGTCTTGTACTTATCGGAAGCCAAGACACATTTTGGGTCGCTGAGCTGAGCTGAGCCATCGGAGTAGGTTAGTAAGTATGAAACGCTGACACCGGAGCTGGTGCTCCACACAAAGATTCGTTTTGAAACATTTGCTTATGTTTCATTTTGAGGACTATCTTTCAACGATACGATAGTAGGTAGGCTAGGTACGTACTTAAATTGTAGGTAGGTAACAAGCAAGCGGAACCGGGTTACAAAACTGCTGCATCAATACCTAACTTGTTTGAGAATCTCAGAATATACCTTTTAACATTTTGGTACCTATTACCTATATTAACACCTACTAATGTGTATTGACAAGAAACACAATAGATAAAAATTGTGCGGTTTAAAAGGTGTTTCGGTGGAGTTCAGAGTGGGAATTGCTCAGTGTCCCTCTAACACTATTCAAGATGTCGCTTGCACATACCTAATTGAAAGGGATCGCTTGTCTCCTGACTATATAAGAATAAAAGAAAGGTATCAAAACCGAACGTACCAACGTGCTTACTAAGATGGGCACGTAAATACTTAGAAACCTTTGAACACCATCGTCAATATGGCATCCACGGAAAACCAGCGTCGTGGTGCGCGCAGCGCACCTTCGACATTATGCTGAGCGGAGGCCTATTAGGTGCATACTTTTTATTTTTATTTATTGTATTACACTAAGTATGTTACTACTGTACTATTTGAATTTTATTTTACATTGTAAAACTTTATTGTAAAATTTAAGGTGCCTAATAAACAATTATCTTATCTTACCTAAATATAGAGTAGAGTTACACTAGCCTCCAGCTTACCATTTATCTACCTTATTTCCCCTGCATTCAGATGTTTCTTTTCAGAACATCATCAAATTAGACTTTACTGAAACGACTCAATGATCCGACTCTGCCAAATGATACACTGTTCCGAATGTTCGCTCCCAATGTATTAGTCGACTCAAATGGATCTCGAGCCCGAGTGAGCCGAATGATCCGAATGAGCTGAATGATCCGAATGAGCGGAATGATCCGAATACCTATGTTGAATTATCTGAATGAGCATTTCGCTTACTATTTCGCTCTGAATTTGGATCATTCCGAGCGAAATAGTAAGCTGTGGGCTATAATGTATCAAGACGGGAATTAACACGATATTTATTATGTGGAACAACATTGTGTACTCACATATTTGGCTCGACGTTTCGGCTACGTTACAGCAGCCGTGGTCACGAGATATGTGAGTACACAATGTTGTTTCACATAATAATATTGTGTTAGTTCCCGTCTTGATACATTATAGTGATAATGCAACGCGAAAATCTAAAAACTATATAAGCTGTGGGCTGTCCGGGGTGAATAGGTCCTTACTAGTAACTACAAATTTTCCTTTCGCCGCACCACTGCACTTTCTGCATGACCAAAAGGTTAGCTGGTAGTAATGCTTCTTGGCATTAAGTTCGCCTTACTGTATCAAAATTTGTGCAATAAAGTTTTAAATAAATAAATATGTAACCGTATTTCCATGTATTATGCGGGGAAAAGAGATAGGTATATGACATGGGACAGCAGGAGGAGATCAATTATCCATTCGTAAAATATTCAATTAATAATAAATAATAATAATAAATATTTCTCAACATCACATACATTAATCTGACTCCGAGATAGGTAGCTCAAGCACCTGTATTACGGTTATCAGAATTAACAGTAGGATCAAAATATATACATATGATACTTTTCTTTTATAACACATATGGAATGGCGGGGATCGAACCTGCAACCCTTGGACCTAAGGCAACGTTCACTACCACTGTTCCAAACGGGTCGTCAGATTCAATTAATCAAGGATCTATCTGAGAGTTGATGGTCCAAATGATTCAAATCAAACGTTTCACAGTTCCGCATCTTTACACTGATCCGGATGCAAATGTTTCAATCTTTTGAAAGATACGTTTTTACCAGATCTACATCAAATCATTACAGACACACTTCAGCTGTTATAATTATCAACAACAATGGTCGTGGAATAGGCAAACTCGCAAACGTCTAGTAAGACACATTTAATAGAATCTTTCGCGATGCGTCTCGTTCGTGTGAGCGGACTCGCTTGGAATGGTATAGAAATTCGTTTACAACCTAAAAGCTTTCCATTTGCCGGGTAAAACGCCGGTGTAGGCACGATGCGTCGCCTGGTCCTTCTCCATTTACCTTGACACGTACCAACTGCTCGATATAATGCGATAGGTATTCAAAGAATTCTCTAAGCTGTAAATCTTCTGGAGTAGATCGGACTTCGTATGGAACCATTTGAAGTTGACTTTTGTTATAAGGTTTTAAAGTACTTTGACTACTGTAACATACAACGTGTAGCGTGGGAGAGCCACGCTTCGGCATGGGATTGATTTAACCGTCCGGTCTGATACCACAGCTTCACAGAAAACCGGCGTGAAGCAGCACTGTGTGTTTCGCGGCGTGAGTGAGGGTTCCGGAGGCCCAATTTCCCTGGGGGGAATAAGGTTGGCAGCGCACTTGTGACACCATTGGTGTTGCCGGTGTCCACGGGCGGCGGCAATTGCTTACCATGCTCGGTTTCCTCGTCCTGCCATCTATCACATAAAAGAAAGTCTCCAAAATTCAGATAGATATTTCATGTTCTGTCATTAACAAATATAAATTTGTTGTGACCACACGGCAATATGCCGGTTAGCTTAATATCATAATAATTATGTTATGCGTTACCGTGCCGCATCCGCTTCAACTCGACAAGTAGCAATTCAGGATGCCCAATTTCTCAGGACGTCATATTTTGTCATCATACGATATATATCACTAAAACAGAATTATTTTTGTATGGTTTTCAGGTGATATCCACCATGTTTTTTCATATCGAAAATCCTGAGAATTGGGCTCCAGAACGCATCAGGTAACGTGATTTTTACTTATAAGCTAAATGTTGACCAAAATCACACCTTCCGAGCAGCAAGCTTCCGAGGTGCGTGATCAAGCGAGCGTGAGTACGTTACGACCGGATCGGAGTTCCCCTTCCTTTCACACCCGCTGTGTTTTTCTTTTGTTTGGATGCGACAGGTATATCCTCGTTCTTTACCCAACGGACGTCTTCGCGCTAAAACCCCAGTCGCGGCTGAAGCCTAGACCGTATCCAGCGAAGGGCAGTCAGACTTATCGACAACCAGGCTCTTTTCGACACGCTTGATCCTTTGTCATTGCGTAGAGATGTAGCATCGCTATGTGTCTTCTATCGCATCTATAATGGGGAGTGTTCCGAGGAGCTGTTCGGCCTTATTCCAGCTGCAAATTTTCACCATCGTACATCACGCCAGAATTCCAAATTTCACCCACATCACTTGGATGGATTTTACTCCACCACAGTGCGCTTCTTACGCCACTTCCTACCGCGCGTAGTAAAACTATGGAATCAGCTACCAACGATGGTGTTTCCGAACAGATACGACCTGGTGATCTTCAAGAAGAGAGCTTATTCCTCCCTTAAGAGCCGGCAACGCATCTGTGATGCCCAGTGTGTCGCAGATGTCCATGGGCGGCGGTAATTCACCTACCATCAGGTGAGCCGTTTGCTTGTTTGTCTGCCATAATGTAAAAAAAAAGGTCGGTTACATGCACACCAACGTTGTTTTCCATAGTGATGGTTTTTCAAACACCAAAAGGCAATGAAGACTCAAGCTGGATATCGTATATTGACAAGATTCCGATATCTTGTGTCATGCATGCCATTCATATTGAAAATAAACAGTACATATTACCATGAATATTTGCCTTGCCTATTGTTATTTAATATCTAATGCATAGAAATCCCAATCCGCAATTGGACTTTTTCGATAACAAAGTCGACAAAAGTAGATCTGCTATCGAATAAATACTCGTAATACCTACGTTATTTGATTAATCTTGTTACGATTCGCTCCTGGCGCGTAAAATAGCATGATAATAAATTCTCTAAGGTATACCTTATTTGTATACGAAATCTTTGGGCGATCAAGCGAGAAATAAGTAACAGCTTTGATGAAAAGCTTGAAAATAAGCTCATTATTGACAGAAGACAGCGTGGTGCTTACTTGTGGGAGCCATTACGAGTATCTTTGTTAGGAATGAACTTAGTATTTATTTATTCTAAAGTAATAAGTAGATAATATAATAGTAGAGACTAGTGAATTAAATTGAAAAATTAATACACCTATATTACTAATATACTTTATTGCACAAGAGCTTACAAAACTTAAGCCTATCCTCCTTTTTTTTTTGTTACGCAGGGGGCGGCTCAAGAGATGAGCCGACTACCTTATGCATACCAGACCACCGGGGGGCGGCCGGGTTATGTGAGGCTCTCTTTTGGCGGGGGGCTTCTACCAAAGAGAAACCAGGCAAAGGCATACCCACTAAACCCCCTGCGGTTCTCCCTCATCGTCCATATTGGGGAATATCATGGTGATACAGCCGAAGCCTCCCTCCACGATATTCCCTGGGTGGATATCCGCCTGTACGGCGGACTAGGCGGTTCGTCCCCCGGACGTGCCGGGGGAGGGGATAGGGGCAGCTGGGAGAACTGAGCCGTCCCTATCGGGCAGCACAGGGAGCCTGTGCAATGCTGGTGCTGGTGCTCCCGTACCACGCACCAGCGGGCTCCCTCCGCGTAGAGGGTGGTCTCCTTCCCCTCAAGCCTATTCTCCTACGTCAATGCGATCTCGTCGGCCTTATTTATAATAGCAATCTCTTCCAGAAAACTTTTGGGGTTGAGATAAAGTAAGAAGGTATAATGTATTATCTAATTTTACATTTATACTTGCATAAGCATCATATAATTCCTAAAATAGGTATATTTTTTCAGTCAACGTCCTGAGTGCAAATGTGTAATGATTTTGGTCCACCTCTCCGGGTGCATCCTACATACAAACATGGCCGGCTCGGCCCTTTTGAGCCTAGCGAAATTTTCACCCATTCTGCAATCCGAGTTTTGGAGCGGATTGCGTTATTCTTGACTCGGTCAGTAATCTTTATTTCCGCTCCATGAGTCTTTGGTTTTTTTTATGTGATAGGTGGCAGACGAGCAGACGCACACCTGGTGGTCAGGGATTGCCGCTGCCCATGGACACCCGCGACACTAGTGGAGTCAGAAGTGCGCTGCCTACATTTAAAGCCCCCTTTCCTCAGATTGGGCCTCCGGTACCCTCACTCACGCAGCGAAACACAGCACAGTGCTTTTTCAAGCCAGTTTTCTGTGATGCCGTGGTATCACCGTGTGATCACGGTCATCATGCCGAAGCGTGGCTTTCCCACGATCAAGGTGGTAGATCTTCCTTTAAAATAAATTACAAGAGCATAAAACGTAAATAAAACTGACTAGAACTGAATATGTTGTAAACTAAGTTAGTCCGTGCGTGAGCAGAGCGACGCTGTCGTGGCCTCAGGCGGAGGCAGTAAATCAGGCGGGCTTCCTGCCGGCCGCCGCGATTGGCCGCTTCCTTCCGCCGACACACGCATCCTGACGTAGCGGTAAGAGTGCCTACTATATTCTGTGTTTTAATAGTTTCCTATCTTAACTCAATTAATGTACTCGCCGATGGCATCGCACCCGCGAGGACCAGTAAAAAACTTTGTTAAAAATACTTTTTGACTGCAAAAATATTTTACCAACGTCCTCGTCTATTGTACTGCCTCGACTTTAGGACAAATCTCAAATAAAGTCAAAATAACCACAAACTCATTTTTCCCACGCTCGTGTAAACTCTGGAATAAGCTTCCAGCCGCGGTGTTCCCTGATTGCTACGACATGTCCTTTTTTATGCGGCATACTGTGCTCCGGCATTGTTGATGTCTATGAGCGGCTATGTCTATTTACCATCAGATGGATCGCATGCTCGTCTGCCTACTTTTCGCAATAAAAATAAACACCAAAAGCGAGTAAATCTATGACAGATAGAGATGACGTTCGTCTTTTCGAACAGACACGGCGCGCATTTCGCGGCCACAGACAGGAGGCAGTGAATCAAGCGCGCTCCCTGCTGGCCGACGCGATTGGCCGCTTCCTTCCGCAGTCACAGTATCCTGACTTTGCGGCAAGAGTGCGCATTCATGTGTTTTCTACTACTCGTAATAATATATTTCCCGATGTTTCCCGATTTCCAAGACTTACCTAGCGTTCATATTATCGCGTAATGGGAAACTGTTGCTCAATTCAGCGTAAAAAATATGTGGCGTAGGTATACAACTGTAGAAAAGCTATTATTGACCGAAAATTTATAATGTGAAATCAATAGATTATAACATATGCTTTATATTTATTTTCAGATTAACTTCAGTTTTTAGTTATTGTTTTTCAGTTTTTAATGTTATCTACTGTAGTAAATAAAACAACTACTTATATGCTTAGGTAGGTACGGTAGGATATTATTGATTGCTTTATATTTATTTTCAGATTAACTTCATTTTTTACTTATTGTTTTTCCATTTTTAATGTTATCTACTGTAGTAAATAAAACAACTACTTATATGCTTAGGTAGGTACGGTAGGATATTATTGATTGCTTTATATTTATTTTCAGATTAACTTCATTTTTTAGTTATTGTTTTTCAGTTTTCAATGTTATCTACTGTAGTAAATAAAACAACTACTTATATGCTTAGGTAGGTACGTACTAATTTAGCTTAATTACCTCGTTAACACTCTAGATTAACATGTTATTATTCGTACCTGTCTCATTATTGCGATGAAAATCTAGCTATCGATATCTTCGAGAAGAGAATTATATTCAAATATTGATATCCTACTCGTGTCATCCGTATCATTCATATTTTTATGCTTTTAATCGAATATTGTTTAAGAGAATAGAGTTTCCAAACTCACATACTTACATACATAATATAATTTCATAAACATTAGATTACTTTCTATGAACTACGGAAGAATAGTTAAATTCGTAGATAGCGATCGTAACGTCGTAGCACATGTAGCCGACGTAGCGTTTTCGCCGAATGCTACGACGACTACTCTGTAATCGTAGCGTTTTTACTACGACTGTTACCATTACTCTGTTACCAATAGGTTTGCATTTACTTATTATTTGAACATTTGTTTTTATTTTAGTTACCTTGTAGTTTTATTTTTATACTAATTTTTGCCCGCGGATTCGCTCCATTTTAACTCGGGGTAATACGGTTCCCGTTCTCAAAAAAAGGCACGATTGTTTTGCTAGTTACGAACAGTCCGCATTTTTTAGATTTCTTTCTTGAATATTACATGCTCCATACGAACTACAGAACGGGATTTTAAGTTGAAAATTAAAAAAAAAATGAAAACCCCATGCGATGAACTAGATATAGAAAAGCAGTCATTAAGGAGATAGAATAGTAAGGTAGACAGAGGTTACATGCTTTGATGAAAATTGAGTGAGTGACGCCGCAATGAAGTATGTCCGTATTAAAATTAATAAAAAGATTTTCAATCAACAAAAAAAAACATTTGCTTGTCAAACCTTTTTACCATATGTGAAGGGGAAGGGAGTTCACATCCATCCACTTGCTACAATCCTGACAGTTTGTAACAAATGAAAAAAAATCATACATCATAATATTGTGTGAACAGAGAACAAGCTGTCAACCATTTGGACGGGTGTAAAGTGGGATTTATGTTTTAGAGGATACGGTGAACTGTTCTATCACAGAGAGGCTTCGTCGCTCGGGCTCGGGTGCTGCGAAATTTTTCGTGGTAGAAAACGATCCACTTCTTCTAATCACAAAATGTTGTACAAAAATCATTGGTTGATTTTGCAGTAGGTATATGATAAAGGAATAATTAGTAATGTATATACGTTATAAGCAAATATTTAAAAATATCTTACACGAAACTATACAAACTATATTACAAATCGAATAGTACATTCTACACACACAAAATTAGGAGTTATCTTATGACTTGATAATCCACTGATATCCAACAAGAAAGAAAAAGAACTATTTACACACACCACACTACACATATTACATAATCACCCATAAACATAGTCAAATTGCCACTATAAGTATAAGTAAATAAAACGTACTTTCCAATGTTAAGTGCTTTTATAATTTGTTCAAATGCAACGCCGAAAATACATATTTTTAACTCAAACGCTGTCCCCAAGAGACAGGAATACCTAGTTTGGGGTTACCAGCAATTCCTACGTTATACAAACGTTTTTGCTAATAAACGTTTTTTATTATCTTTAATTTTTTTTTTGAAAAGTAATTTGTAATGTAAATAATATATTTGTTGGAACTAACAAATGTTCAATTTAACCTACCGCAAAATGAAAGATTAAAATGTAATCCACGAAGAAAGCTTTTAGGAAATTTTCAACTCTATAGGTTGAAAAGCAGGAAGTCTCTGCGGTAGCTACTACAAAGAGGCGTGGTTAGACGGGCTTAGCGAAAAACGATAAAACGGTGCACTTTATTGTTCTACCGAGCAATTTTGTAACCTTTTTGAACCAAATAAAATGCCGGAAATAGTTTGATACTTACTATACTGAAACATTTTTGATATCAAGCCTATATAATAAAAAAGGTTTTCTAATCTGAGTTGCGAATCAAATCAATCACATTGAGAAGTAATATTAAAAACTATATCGCATTTGTTTCCAAATTTTAATGGTGACTGCTGCGTTGCAGTAAAAAATAAAGTATCATAGCTAGTTTACTGTTCTACTGCAGGGAAAAGGCCTCCATCATAGAAGTCAAGTCATCGCTAACATGATAGGAATGCGGATTGTAAACAGACGTTGCAAAGCGTTGTAGTTACGTACGTAAAAACGGGACGTGTAGCTAACAATAAATAATTCCTTCTGCGAGTAAGTAGTTACAAACAATAGCTAGCAGTGTGTATGTAGTGTGTTGGCGTGAAAGCAGCTCAACACCTCGGAGCTAAGAGCAAAAAGTTGCGAGAGCGTTGCTCCAGGTTAATATTTATTGTTCGGTGGCACGGAGCTGCAATTCACACATAGTGCGGCTGCAGCGGAGCTGAGAAGCGCTCTGCCATACTTCTTTTAGAATGTTGTCTTTTCATCCGCCAACTACCTCTCGAACTGAGTGGAAGCTAGAGTGCTACAAGTAAATTATTACATTTCAAATCTATGGCTTATGTTCTACCGAGAACATGTTATAAGCGAGGTATGTTTATCAAATAGGCATTTCACATTTAGATTGGATAGTGGTTATATAAGGCATGAACGCATTCGCTTATAGGTGAGGGCATTTGTCGGAATGATAGGCGTAGGGCGGGTGCGGGGCGCGGGGCGGGCGGAGGAGACAATCTCTACGATGGCTCATTCACTGCTGCAACGAGCCGAGCAGAGAATTGAATTGGAAGCAAATGTGCCGTACGAAGACTGCCGTCGAATATAAACTGAACCACTCCCAAGTAAGCACCCCGAAAACTCTCTGATCAAATTACGAGGGAAATAAAGAAAGCCTCTGAAATAAATTTTGCAAGCGTCGGCTGATTTTTAAGCAGCCCCACGTTATTAAAGTTTTGAGTGTGCTCCGTAAAATGAAGACGCATAGGCGTAGTCGCAGGAATGTGGGCGGGCGTGTCGGGTTGTGTCTCGTGACACCAGCGTGCTCAAGACAGGTATGTAATGAGAGGAGGGTGACGCAGTGAGGCTGTCACTCCGGCCTGTTTCCATGCTGACTCGGCACCATCTACTTTCATAATGTTTTCTCAGCCTACTTGTTTATTTAATCTACTCCCTTTCTTTCCGGTGTAGCGATATCATTTCTTGTTTTCCAGTTCAGAGCGTCCGACACTTATTTATGCAACAGCAAACTGGTTGTGTGGTAAGGGTTAGTCAAACACTTGTTTTATGAATCGAGAGTAACGTAACGCGACCGCTAATGTTTGCGTTTGTTGCCCAGTTCTCAGTGATCGCTTTAGCGATGTATGTCGCGCAGCGCAATAGCTGGTGTTTATGGCAGGACATTGAAGCCGCCGCGGGCATGGCGGGGCACGGCGGGGCACGGCGGGGCACGGCTGGTGGCGCGCGGCTGCGTGCGGAGGAAGCCTTTGCGGCCCGGTTCATTTCCGTGCGTGCGCCCGCGGCCACCCCCATTTCCTCTCGCTGATACGTCCTTTACGATTATGGGTTCTTTGCTGGACGCTGCAAGACGTAAACAAGTCATCATATTATTAAAAATGTTAGGCGACATCTTTGACTTCAAAGATGTTGTAATGAAAAAACCGCCCCCGAAAAGTATTCGTATTTATAAAATAGTCATCTACAGTAATATTTTCGTGTTTTATATAAGACACAGTTTCTTCAAATTTTCTTAGGAGTTCCGCATATCTAACGTGTTTATAAGAGAATTTACTACGACATGCTATACCGGACTTACTTAATTGTATTAAGCGATGCTAAAAGTATAAATATCTCTAAGCCTAGATTTTTCTTTATGTGATAGATGTTATTCTCTATTATTTTATCGCTAGCGCAAGAGTAAAAGTGTCTATGGAGGCATTTTCATTTCCGTCACTTCTTATTTTGTGTTGATTAAAAAGAATGTTTATAAGAATAAACAGAACAAATCAGACCACGTACGTAACACGTACTAGAGAAGGGACATCGACTCGAAACATATTTCTAACATTGTCAACTTTAATATGAAGAAGACCAATATCTCTAGAAACGAAGGTATAAGTAATATAATCAAAATCAAAAGGGAATTCCCATGACGTTCCTGCGGAGCAATGCTGCCAGCATTTTGGGGACACTGCCACAGGGACCTAATTTGTTGAAATTTTTTTTTTAACTTTTTTTTGTTCAGCTTTAAGTCTTAGTTACTGTTTTTAATTTTCTTAAGTGTTTCTTCTTTTGTTGAATTAAATAAATATGTAACAAAAAGAAAACTAAATTTACATAATTAATAACTTAGAATTAGCTACTGCGTTAGACTTAAGACTCTTGAAGTGTGTGCCTTGTTAATTGTCCTAATAAATAAAATAAATCATAGTTACATACTTAGTATCTGCTACGGTACTATTTTTAACAACTGTACAACACAATTTTTTTTCACCACAGAAGGTTTTTCAATCATGTAACACTCATTTAAATTATTGATTGACACAAATATTTCAACTAACATGTATACAAAAACTCATCTAAAAATATTATAAAAATAAAGTTCTAAAAACGTAACCCCACTCACTTGATTTATTTATTATTATATGTTTCAGTAGGATCGTCGTATTTTTTGGCAGTCGGGTTTTAGTTTTTAAACTTTATTTTTATTTAACATATTTTTAGTTATGTAAATATAATTACATATTTGAAATGTGCTAAAAAGCTCTTTCATTTGATACCCCACACGGTACCGTCAAGCAAAATTTTTTTTTAGTTCCTTACTCCCCTAAAGGGCGCTGTAATAAATTTAACGTAACGTCATGTTGTCTAACGACACCTCATTTGTTCAAATATGATAACTAGTTTAGAAGTTACGTGGTAACAGATGAACATACATACATACATAGCCTGTCAAAATCATAACCCTCCTTTTGCTTTGCTGTAGTCGGGTAATAAAAAGTTCTTCGTTGTGAGATTCACCAAAATGCTTAAAAATCACTTTTTTTATGCTAGAGGCGACAAACGACCTGATGGAAAGCAATCATCGCCGCCCATTAACATCCGCGAAATCGCTAATGCGACAACTAAACTTTTGGTTAGAACAGCTTTAAAGATATATTACAACTAATATTCTGAATGACAAATGCAAACAATACCTTTGTTGTTACGCATTGAAATTCAAATACGAGCGAAATTATTCAATCGAACATTATTGGATAGATTTATAAGTCCACTGTTCATGTCGGGTTTGTCGGAGACCGGATTAATTGAATCGAGACTGGTGGAACCATTTTAGCTTTGATTTTTATTTTCACAAGTAAAATTAACTACCAGTTATGGATTTCACCATTTGTCTTACTTGACTATTATCACGAGTCAAACTTCGAATATATGCAGAAACCTTTATTTATGTTAATTTATTAGAAACCACCTTACTGTTTATTATATATGTAAAGTTTTTAGTAAAGTGACCTACCTTACTTTACTAAAAACTTGTGTGACATAGTATTATTTGCAGATGATACTTCTTTAATTTTTCAAACTAATAGACATAAAGATATCTTTGACGATGTAAATAATGCTCTCACTCAAGTGATACATTGGTTTACTGTAAATAATTTACTTCTCAATGTTAAAAAAAACTAAATGTGTAAAATTTTCATTGCCCGACGTAAGACAGGTCAGCACTAGGATTAATATGAATAGTCAAAATGTTGAAGTAATTAATTCTACAGTATTTCTGGGCGTCACGTTAGACTCAAAATTACAGTGGGGTTCTCATATTGCAGCCCTGGCAGGGAGACTTAGTTCGGCTGCATATGCAGTCAAAAAAATAAGACATCTGACCGATATTGAAGCAGCCAGACTTGTGTATTTCAGTTATTTCCATAGCGTTATGTCTTATGGTCTGCTGTTATGGGGCTCTGCGGCTTCAAGTTCAAGCTATTTTTTTGTGCTACAGAAACGAGCTGTCAGGGTCATATACGGACTTAGGCCACGAGACTCGCTTAGAAACTTGTTCAGAGAAATTAACATTTTAACATTAGCATCACAGTACATCTTTGACTGTATTATGTATGATTATAAAAATTTAGAAAACTTCCCTAAAAATCCGACAACCATAACCTAAATACTAGAAATAAACACAAGCTTGCTGTTCCACATCTCAGACTTTATAAGATTGGTAATTCATTTGCAGGAATGAGTATTAAAATATTTAATAAGTTACCACAAAAGCTTGTTGATTTACCAATGCCTAAATTTAAAACACATATTAAAAATTAATTAATGTCTAAAGCCTATTATACAATTAATGATTACTTAAATGACAAGAATTTGTGGAAATGATAAACTGTTCGCCTACACCCATGATACTGTACTTAAAAAAAATATATTTATTCATTTCTTAGTATATTTTTTGTATCGACATATATGTTTAATTACATATATAATATACATAGCTATAATTTATATTTTTCATGTATGACGATTTGTAAGAGCTGTATATAAGCCTATGCAAATAAAGTACTTTTGAATTTTGTTTTTTTTGCCATGCAAGCCTGAACGACCTACTACGGCTTTTATATCCATTCACGTTTCAGCAGTGTTTGAACCTCTCGGCATATGTCGGAGCGACGGAAAGAGGCCTGAAGGTATGACTATCATCGCATGGAGTAAGGGGAAGGCGCTAGTGTGGGACGCGACCTGCGCGGATACACTGGCTTCCTCCAGTGTCCATGCCACTGCACGGGGCCCGGGCGCTGCGAGCTGGCTCGGCGGAGACCCAGAAACGGAACTTCGCCTTAGACAGCTTTGCTCCATTCGGCGTGGAAACACTGGGGCCGTGGGGGCCAGAAGCCCACAAACTCTTCCAAGAGTCCCCGGCCAACGTTAGGGGTTGGCCGGAGGAACGTCGCCAGCATACTGGTCGCGATGGACAACGTCAGTGGGGCAGACAATTTCTTTTAGTAAATTTGTACATTTATTATTTAGGTAGTTATCTCTTTTATTAAAGTTTTAGGTTTTATATAGGTAGTCATAATCTTAAATGTAAATATTTTTGTATAATTATTTCAAATAAACCTGTAAAATTATAAACATTATCTGTACAAGACGTTATTCTCTGCAAATGTACTTAGATACCAGTAGCTGAGCTTTTGAAGGTATTTCTTGCTCCCTGGCGCTCGTACCGGACCTTTGACAGCTTATTAGTGGCTTGGTTACGTTGTACAAATAGGAGTTTCTCGAGAACATTTTATTTTGTCTATGAAAATACCTTAACAGCAATGGAGAAATTCGTGCGACGTAGTTAAAACTAAAATAATTGGTGCTCATCATTGAGGTTATTGTGCAGGAATTTTCATGCTTTGACTGTAGCAAAATAATTTGGTATTTCGTGCCATTAAAAGGTGTAGAGAGCTGCGGAGAGGTGGCTCGGGGCTGCGGCGCTGCGGTTAATGCTTTGAGTAAAATGAGTGCGCGACGAATATTACCGTTCGTTGTAGGGTGACCAAGGGACATTTTTATTTGTGTCATTATGTTTATTATAGGTTACTTAATTGATCATAATGCAACATCGGTGGACGGTAAAGTTCTTTAATGCGATGGATACGCGAGCTACAGGGACCCGTACACGAACTAAAACATCCTCCCTCGCCCGAATCATTTCACCTGACTCTTCCCGCGTTAGGTCCCTCAAAATTTTGATAAGGCCGCTACGACACTGGCGCTAACTGGAGTGGAGTATTTCACTAGTAATATCTATCCAATTATGCCCAAAGAGGCAATAAGTTAATCTATGGAAAGATGATTGATGACATAACCAAAACTGAAACATGAGGATAATATTTACTGTAGGAAACTCATAAAGAACTAGGTTCCTGTAACACAACACCTGCAACTGCAGAGTGATTTACAATTAAGGGCTTTTTCATACATTTTTGTTAAACCTTTGTAACTAAAATGGTGTTATAATGCAGTTTTCATTCTTTTTTTCAAAAATTTCAATTATTCAAAACTGCTCTATCGGCTGCACTCAGAGACGTCATTTAAGTTAATATTCATTAACCTTAGTATCGGTAGTCTTTATGCGTATCAAAATAAGGGTCAATATTTTTTCTTAAGTAGCTAAGTTAATCAACGACTCTGAGTGTGGCAGTTAAACACCGTTTTAGCTAACCAATGTTTATTGATCGTTTATGAATAAAATCCTTAGTCTTTTAACCATAAAGATTTACCAGTATGATTACTAACCATCGTATAACTTAAAAAAATTATTCCTAGAAATCGTAACCTGTAAAAAGTCCACGTAAAAGCTAAATGTTCCCATGGGGACCCTACTCCCGTGTCAGTTATCGCACGTTCGCCGCGCGTCTATCGCACGAAAACATACCCTAAATCACCCCATAATATGCCCGGAGATATTTAAATTCATCTCTGAGAATATTCCACGTAGAAAGGAAAATCAAGTTCTTTGGGAACAAATGATTATTTTTATACATAGGATAATGGAAGATTACAGTAAAGGTGGAAGAAATGGGCAGGTGCTCTTACCTACGCGTCAAAATCACCACTTCCTGATAGTACCTACACTATGATCTACTGAAGCAGATGATAGGCAGGAAGTCCTAACTTATTTTTATGTTTTAACTTTCTAGCCTGAAAAACCGGTGCGCATTCTTCAGGCATATTTATTTCTGATCTTATTGTATTGTTATTTTTTATTATAAATTATTTTCTGAATAAATAAATTGAATTGAATAGGGTCGATCTTTGAGCAAGGCACTCTTCTTCCATTTAATAGATAGTAGATAATTAAGTATAAAGGAACCAACATTTTGTAAATTAGATACATTTGTAAATGTACGTTAAGTTATTTTTATTTTTATTAGTCATACTTTAGTCCACTTTGCATGCCGTGGGAACACTGCCTTGTTGGTTGTCCTAATAAATAGAAAAAAGTACTTACAAATAATTATATCCATCATAATCATTTATTCACGAAACTATTGGTACGACACCTACAAAACAGATAAGTATTTATAATTTCCTTTCCAGATAAATTTGGCACATACACGACCCATTTGACGACCCGTTGGAACAGTGGTAGGTCGTGACGCACAGTACAAACATTTGTGTGCATGAACATATCTGTTTGTATTGGTCTGTGCGTTATCTATGTATTATAAGTATGTATTTACAAAAGAAAAGTATTATATGTATATATTTGTAATCCCACTGTTGATTCTGACATCCGTAACACAGGTGCTTGAGCTACCTATCTCGGAGTCAGATCAATGTATGTGATGTTGTGAAATATTTATGTTATTTATTTATTTATACTTTAGTCCACTTTGCATGCCGTGGGAACACTGCCTTGTTGGTTGTCCTAATAAATAGAAAAAAGTACTTACAAATAATTATATCCATCATAATCATTTATTCACGAAACTATTGGTACGTCACATACAAAACAGACAAGTATTTATAATTTCCTTTCCAGATAAATTGTTTGGCACATACAACGACCCATTTGACGACCCGTTTGGAACAGTGGTAGTGAACGCTGCCTCTGGTGCAAGGGTTGCGGGTTCGATCCCCGCACAGTACAAACATTTGTGTGCATGAACATATCTGTTTGTATTGGTCTGGGCGTTATCTATGTATTATAAGTATGTATTTACAAAAGAAAAGTATTATATGTATATATTTGTAATCTCACTGTTGATTCTGATATCCGTAACACAGGTGCTTGAGCTACCTATCTCGGAGTCAGATCAATGTATGTGATGTTGTGAAATATTTATTATTATTATTATTTATTATACAGAGTGTATCTGTGAACATTTACATCTCTTTAACCACGTGTTCTATCAACCATTCTAAACAACATTTGTTCTATGACTTTTGGAAATTCGCATAAAAAAATTTCAACTTCTCATACAAAGTCGGTCACGTGACTTGGTCATATTGTATGGGGAGTCAAAACTTTTTTCGAAAAGTCATAGAACAAATGTTGTTCAGAATGGTTGGTAGAACACGTGGTTAAAGGGATGTAAATGTCCACATACACCCTGTATTTAAACTCTAACTAAAATGCTCCAACTATCTCTCAGATAAGTTTCTATCCGAAACTTGAGGAATGGATACTCTTACTTCCTACGCTGGCTCAGCGAACCGAAGTGGATCTTGGCCTCCGATACGAGATTTCGCCATTCCGTTCTGTTTTCGGCCATCTGTCGCCATTTCGGCCGCTGTAGGTGGGCAAGATCTTTTTCGACCTGGTCTATCCAGCGATACCTTGGACGTCCCGCTGGGCGCTTGCCAGTTGGTCGGCCCAGGAATGGATAAGTCAACATCAGTAGACTCATTCGATTGGTTAGTTGAACGGTACCCGTCGATCAATTACATAAAGTTACCAGGTCAGTCAATCGACGTTGATCGATGCCTTAGATCGACGATCGATCGATTGATCTGGTAGCACCCTTCTTATGCTTTTTTATGTGGTAGGTGGCAGACGAGCAGACGGATAACCTGATAGTAAGCGATTGGAGTACCAGTGGAGATACAACTTGTGGTGCCAACATTCCCCTTTCCGCCTTTTTTTATGCTAGAGGCGACAAACGAGCTAGCGAATCACCTGATAGAAAGTAATCAACGCCGCTCATGAACATCCGCGAATTCAGAGAGATTTTTAAGTCAATTATAATGTTCTGTGTGTATAGTATGGCATTGAGATCGCGCTCGCCGGGACAAGTTCCTTTGTGCCGTCGCGGCAGCGGCACGCGGCGGGCTCAACATTCGTTTAGGGAACACCATTAGCGTTCGATTGAACGTGAAGCAATTGCTATAACGAATCCACTTCCCCCTGATTTGCTGGGGACTCCTAAGCCGAAAAGGTGCTTATTTGAATAGAAACGACGCGGTGATGTTACAGGACTTAATGGTTGTCACGAGGGAAAATGGAGACTTGGGTTTGACATGAAATAATATTTAAACAGGGGTTTAAGAGGATAAACCTTTTTAAAATATGAATGGTTAAAATAACATCTCAGATGCATGTCTTCTAAACAACTTTCTCGTTTTATTTTTTATCACATTTTATTTATGTGGACGTGATCAAAAAAACGATTTGGATAGTTTAAGAAATATATACTATGTAATCATGGTTGAACTTTGTAATCTAAGCCAAGGCTTGTAGATAGATAGATAGATACTCTTTATTGCACAACATACAAAACTTAAAAGCTAGATATACAGAGATACAATGTACAATTTAGGCGGTCTTATCGCTGGGATCTCTACCAGACAACCTTCAGGTAAAGGACATTAGATAGAAGAGAGGAGGGTGGTGCAATCTTTTTGATATCGTAATCCTTGTAGTAATCTGCGATAGCGGTGGGCAGTTAATTATTTGGCTAGGTATACATATTTATGATGATTGTGTTATGCAACCAGCGCCACATGCAGTTTTCCATTTGTGAGTCAAACCGATACATCAAAAACTCAGCACTTGCATCGGGAAAAAAATTAAAGAAACCTATATCCGCTATTGTAAGTTGCGCTGATCCAGTGAAATATGAAACATGTAGGAGAACTGGCGGCGTGCCAGATGCTTGCATCACACTATAACAAAGGGTTTCATATCAGGAAATTGTTCCTAGAACAATAGGAGAAAATATAAGTCTCTCGTATAACAACCCGAGAAGCTTCGCACTCCAAATTAGTATTAAGATATTGGATATTTTACGCCCGATTATTCTTTTAGCCTCCTGTTCGCTTCGAGTAATCGCTGTGTTTAACAGCTCCGCCTTTGCCATAAGAAATCTGATACTTAGGGTATCGCTTAGGGTATCGTTCGCAAGTCAGCAAATAAGGACTAGAAAATATGTTCGAAAGTTCTGTAAATACATAGCGGTAGTAGTTACGTAAATCGTGACGTCAGAGAAGGACATATAGACTTGTCGCATCCCAATACAAGTAACTATGGGAACAGGATAAGTGACGTTACAGAAGGAATACACGACTTATTTATTTCCGTGCTACATTGATTGTGTTTGAAATCTCGAAGGTTTTTGTCTCTTAGCTGATCAAACAATTTTGTTCAATAT
This sequence comes from Marasmia exigua, assembly GCA_019059595.1. Classification (NCBI taxonomy): domain Eukaryota; kingdom Metazoa; phylum Arthropoda; class Insecta; order Lepidoptera; family Crambidae; genus Marasmia; species Marasmia exigua. The sequence goes on from CM032467.1 coordinate 6,954,404, forward strand.
TTTAAAATGAGTCCAGAAAAGTATTCCGGTTGGTTTTACAAAGTCGCCTCCGCTCAGTCAAGCAGCGTCAAACTGGGGTGCGAAGCTCCTAATCAAACGAACAATTAAAGAGTTAAGACGCAAAAAGTGGCGAAGGAAGGAGACAGATGACGGCGTCGCAGGGCCGGCACAATCCCCGGGGGCCGCCAGTTGGCTCGGGGCCATTCCCGATATTGTATTTTACACTCCTTTTTTTCAATGCGACTGAGAGAAGTCCTATCTATTGAATGTTTTTGGTTACACTGCATATTTTCACATAAATCGATAATATTTATATTTGGATAAAGCCAAATGTAAGCAAGGTCTGCGTCTTTGTGACCGAAATGTGTGTTGTGTTTTTTTTGCTGTGACAATAGAAAATCTGCATGTAACACGTATGCAAATTAGCTGTCAATCTACATATATCTAGTCTAACTGACCTCAAACCTTGGTTATTTATTATTACTAGCTTATGATCAATAATGCATGCTTGATTATAAATTGGGCATAAGGTGATTTCAATGCCATTTTTTAACTTTGTAATAAAGTTAATATGCAGTTCATTCTCATTATGTAAGAAAGTATATTTTATAATAAAATACACGTCTAGTTCAAAATTGGGACTCGATGAGTTACAGTCAGACATACATTTTTAGGGTTCCGGAGTTCACGAGGAAACCCTACTGCCACACTCAGAGTCGTTGATTAAGGTGACGGGTAGGGCACACTAGCGACGCCAATCGATTATAATTTTTAGCTACTAAACCGGATCTATTTTAAACAATTTCGGAATACAACCTCTCGGCAAACACTTATACTATTTATTAAATAACCATGCAGAAATGTTGGGTCTGTTTTTGTACGCAAAAAATTCGATTCACGTAATCCAAAATTCGAGTGCAAAAGCATGACCAGAGAGTTAACTAATAGTAGTATATAAATAGTATAGGTGTTTGCCGAGAGGTTGTAACGAACCGACGACCGAAATTGTTTAAAATAGATCCGGTTTAGTAGCTACTGATTAAAATCTATTGGCGTCGCTAGTGTGCCCTACCCGTCACCTTAACTTAGTTGGCTACTTGAGAAAAAATATTGACACTTATTTTGATACGCATAAAGACTACCGATACTAAAGTTAATGAACATTAGCTTAAATGACGTCTCTGAGTGCGGCCGTTATAGTTATAGTTTTCACCATGTCCGTCCATCCGGCCGCAGCCTAGCTATCCTAGCAACCAATTTCATAAGCTCTTAGTAGTATAAAGCTGTAATTTGGTATCGGTAACGTACGATCACGTTTATCACAACAAAGTGGTAGATATTTTTTGAAAAAAACATTTTTTTAGGGTACGTATCTCCCATACACGTACAGTGGAGTTGTATATTTTTTTCACGCTTACCCCATCCTGTAGGGTATTATTAGATAGGTCATAAAAATAGTATGAGTTTACGAAAACCATTGTAAGACATTTACGCTTTAAAATGATGCGGTAAATGACTTATTCCATTTCAACACCACGGTTAAATAAGTCCATGAAAGGTGAGATAGATCCATCATGAACAACTACGGAACCCTACATTCCGCGTGGCCCGACACCCACATGGCCAGTTTTGAAGTTATCAAAAGTGCACAAATGGATTGCGCAATGGATTTAAAAACCGTGGAAGTGGACACCAGTGAAGTGAAAGATAGTGACGGAAAATCCCCATTTTGGAATTAAAAATACAGCTACACTTTTTCTTCACACCATTTCAACTGATGCCTAGGATATGGAACCCAAAATCAGTTTGTTTTTAAATATTATTGCGCAAAGATCCCCGAAAACATGCCAGAGCGAGTGAAGGTTTTTTTTATGCTAGAGGCGACAAGCGAGCACACACGCAACGACGACGACAAACGCGGGTCACCTGATAGAAAGCAATAACATCCGCAAAATCAGAGAGATCGCTTATGTGTTGCCGGCCTTTTTAAAAAGGAGTACGCTCTTCTCTTGAATGTCCCTAAGTAAGTCAATTGAAATTGTCACTAGTAGCACATAAAAACCAAACATTTGTAGGTTGTTTGGTCCTAAGCATTTACGTAGGACAGTGTGTTTTTGCTTTTCTAGATCACATAAACGAGTTATAATAAGTGAGTGATTTTGACTCATAACTCGTCAGTCTACCTTCAACTGACCCCTAACCGAACAAAAGAGAATACACTGCGAGTGCTCAGGTTAAAGACACTTCCGGAAATGGACTTTTTTTTTTCTATTCTTTAATTATTCGTTGAATTACGTACAGCATAGGATCTATTATGAAGATATTATTAAAATATTTGGGGTGATAATTGAAATGTTTTTAATTTTTACAAAATTCAAAACATATCAATTATTCCCCCAAATAGATTGTATATAGTGAACAAATATGGCGTTTAGAAGATGTTTGCTGCCTATTTTAGACGACTAGATGGAGTACGTGAACAGGTTCACTACTGGAGAGTGGCCTACTCAGCATACGGATTCCGAACAGGACGGCGTATCTTGGTTAGAGTTCCACATAAACGCAACCAGATAACCACGATCGAGATAACCATTTCCTTTGGATTTTCCGAATAAAGCGTGAGTGCGGTATATGCTGACAAGACTCGATAACTATGTGACAACAAGATCAGTCATGTAAAGATGTCATGAGAAAAAGTGAGGTACTTGATATCAACGCGAGCGTTCCGTCGAGCAGCCTGGCCGTGTTCCCACGGGGTTGTAAGTTGGCTCGAGGCCATTTCCTATATTGGTTCCATTATTTTTTTAATGTTATAGATATACAGTTTCGGTTCGAGTTCAAGCGAATTTGATTAAAATTTTAATAAGGGTAAGAAAACAGGAACCTTGTTTTCTTTTGTTTTAAAACTCAGCCAGTATTTAATAGCGAACAAAGATTTAAATCTTTGATAGCAAACGGCATACACATTCTTACATTGTATTTAACACAAATAAAATGCAGCTTTGCTCGTAATATGCAAGAACTATTTATACATAGTATTCGTTGCTACCGAGAGAATAAGGACAAAACAAACTGAAATTATGTTTAACCGAACTCCGTCGACTTTGTTAAATAAAGCGCTTTGCTATATGGGTCCTGTTGAGACAGGTTCGCGGCAAATGTATCGTATTACTCGGATTCTTGGATAAAAACGGTCGACTGTAAGTAATATTTGTAACGAATAGTTACAGGGAATTTCCATTTCGAAATATGAAACGTTACTGCGCGGCGTGTCATTAGGTGACGTCTGCGTTTATAGGAAAGTATAGTATGTATGTTTTAAAGATCTAAGGAAAATTGTATTTGTAGGTGATTGACAGTTTGTGTTTTTGAACATGTTTGTGGTACATACCTTCGTTGATTCTGATACACGGCTATTCACAAGTATTATAGATACATTGCTGCAAGTCAATGTTGGCTTATATATTGGTGTTGAAAAGGGAGCTTTGGTATTGTGTTGCATTTATTCATTAGATATATGTCAATACAGCGTGTGTATTTTATACGGGCGAATAATTAATCTGATCCAACGAATCGTATAAGATAATCATTTCATTAAATTTTGTGGTTAATTAGGTGTAATGATTTTTCTAAAGTGCAACCCAGCAACAATGTATGCCGTCCAACTTTGTTTGACAAGTGACATGAGTGTCATGACACTCGTATGACGTTTAGATACTTATGTCTACGTTAATTGATGTTATTAACGTTAACTACCAGTGGATGCAATACAGTTAGTTTCAGTTAAAAGAGAAACCAATTTGGTCCAAAGCAGAATTATTGTGCTTCTGAACACATATCGGAAATAATTTGTATTATTCTTAGGGTCTCTAGCAACCAAAGTAATACCATGTAATACGTTTTATAGAAGCCACGAATCTGTTATACCAATTATTACTTAAATTGTCATAAATTAATCTCTCAAAGAAATCAAATATCAAGTGGCGTTTGAAAAATTCAGAAATTTAATTTCGTCATTATTTTTGCCTCAGTTTTAGGCAAATTGTTTTTATGTAAAATGTGGTTGACGATGTCCCTTTTTACACAGATTAAATTGAGTTTGAGTATGCAGATTCCTGGTAAAGATGGGCAGTGTGGAAGGAGGATGATAAATCTGCCGGCCCAGCCCAGTTAATTAAACCTTCGTCGCAGTATCAACACTTATCTACGCCCGCTCTGCTCTGCTTGACGTCCTGGCGGTGTTTACAGTGTTGTTTACGCTTTCACCAACGAACCAAATAAAACATGTCCTTGGATGTGGATTTAGGATGACCGTACATTCGGGTTTTTCAAATCATAGGTTTGAATAATATATGCGCAGTCTTTGATTGATCAAAGGTTAATTGATTTTTTGTGTGAAACTTCTTTAACAAATCAATATCTACTTTATTGACTCATAGAGTGATCATCAGGTAATGTCTTATCTTCTACCTCCTAACCTGCCTTTTTTCCCAGGGGAAACCGTCACCTTGCTACACGTAGGGAACAAGGTGGAGTGTGGGACTCAAACCCTAACTAAAACCTCTGGGGTGTCCATCACCGCGCAATCGCGGTTGGAAACCCCACAGCCGGGACTAGACCGTACCGCTAATCGCGCTCGCCGCTTCACCCCTATCTGGCGCAATACAGCCCTTCAACGCTGTACGACCTACCAGGAGACCCGGTAATGTCATCCCCCACGGAGTCGTATGCTGAGCAAGCCCTCCACAGCAGTAGGTACGCTCACGTACTCCGAAAGCCCGTTTAGCCGCCTCTTACGACAGGCCGGGAAAATCTTGGCAGTATTCTTAAACGCCCCTAGCCACAGGGCGCACCTTCTAACCTGCACAACCTAACACTTGCAAGCTGCAATATTAATATGAAATATACAATATATTTAAGTTCGGAATTCCACGTGATAGTACAGCGAAAAAGTGTTTTTTAATGATACACACCGCGGCCGTCGCCCATACAGCTAAGTATTGAGTATTTTATACTTATCTAAAGATAAAGAAATATAAGTCTCTAAAAGTGTTGTGAACAATGATATCTACTGTATTTTATGTACAGATATATTATACAATGCACGTTTGTGCTGTTCGCCACTAAAGCTTAGCCGACGCTTACTACTGGCCTGGGTTATTATGCCGTCACATAATTCCTAGTGGCACAAATAAAGATCCCCCGATAATAGAAATCAAGCCGGTCATTTTATTCCATTGCCCTTTGGTAGCTAATTGTGGATTATGTTTGCGTGTCCTGGCTTATTTATGTGTTTGTTTATGGCGGCGTCTTCCCGCTGCCCAGTAATTGCACTAGAGAATATGTTTATAGATGTGGCAAATTGTTACCCGGGCCCTTGTAATGTTAATTTTGATAGCATTCATATCGGAAGTGGTATTACACTAATGCATAACGTATCCGACTTCCAATGAAGTGGTTGCAGCGATATATGTTACCTATACTTAGGAGGTGATTTCCACTACACACACAAGTTAGTTATGATACGGCTAATAAAAGGGCTACGAAAAGATCCTTGCCTGCCCATAATTTGCTAAGTGGAGGTTCCCCAGCGGCTCATCATTTGCTACGAAAAGATCCCTGCCGGCCCATAATTTGCTACGTGAAGGTTCCCCAGGGGTTCATCATTTGCTACGAAAAGATTCCTGCCGGCCCATAATTTGCTAAGTGGAGGTCCACCAGCGGCTCATCAAGGGCTACGAAAAGATCCCTGCCGGCCCATAATTTGCTAAGTGGAGGTTCCCCAGCGGCTCATCATTTGCTACGAAAAGATCCCTGCCGGCCCATAATCTGTTAAGTGGAGGTCCCCCAGCGGCTCATCAAGGGCTACAAAAGATCCCCGCCGGCCCATAATTTGCTAAGTGGAGGTTCCCCAGCGGCTCATCATTTGCTACGAAAAGATCCCTGCCGGCCCATAGTTTGCTAAGTGGAGGTCCCCCAGCGGCTCATCAAGGGCTACGAAAAGATCCCTGCCTGCCCATAATTTGCTATGTGGAGGTTCCCCAGCGGCTCATCATTTGCTACGAAAAGATCCCTGCCGGCCCAAAATTTGCTAAGTGGAGGACCCCCAGCGTCTCATCAAGGGCTACGAAAGAATACCTGATGGCTCATCATAATTTGCTACGGGAGGTCCCCCGGCGGGTCAATATTTACTAAGAATGGATCCCGGCGGCCCATCATTTGGCACGGAAGTGTCCACCAGCGACTCGTCGGATCGTTTGCTACGGCGGGTATTTCTCTAGGATCACTAGGGTAGGTCCATAGCTTTCTAGGGCATCCTGCACCTTTTTTTTTTTTTTTTTTTTTGTTAGTAACGCAGAGAGAATGCCGCCGGCTCAGAAGGAACCGACGTCGGCACCGTTGGTCGGCGCCGCCTTATGCACACCCGGCCGCTGGGAGTCGGCCGGGTAGTGTGGGGCTCTCCCCTGGGATGCTCCTAGGGGCATACCCACTAAACTCTCTGCGACAGTTTCCATCCCTCGCCCGGGAGAAACTCTCAGAGCGGGAACGCGGGCTATAGGACGAACCTTATCACCGCGAACCCGCTCAGGGCGAAAGAGGCTCGCCAGTACGGCCTCTTACCACACTCCGGTCCAACGGACCTAGGGCCTCTCCCACGGCCCACCAAACACCGCCCCCCGAATGGCGCCCACACTGCTGGCTGCAGTGCAAACACCACCGGGAGGAGGACTGCGAGTACCCTTCCCCACCCATACACTGCTGGCTGCAGTGCAGAGTGGGTTGGGGAAATAAAACCCACAGGCTTCAAAACGAAAAACGCCGCAAAACCCAACTCCGCTGGATGCGGAGCCGAGAAAATTGGCACCACCGGTCGACATTGAGCCATCCTGGCTAGACGGCCCAACGCCGGACCTCCAGCACATGGCCTTACGGCCGCTGAGCCCGAAGGCTCTCCATCCAGTGGGGCCCACGTCGAAAAACGCTATCACGCGTAGCGTGACGCCGGACAGGGCCCCGGGCCCAGAACAAAAAAGGCCACAGGAGAGGGGTTTCCGATGCCCCAAACCGTGAGGCTGGTCCTAGGCCCCGGGGGGGCTCAACTGGGGGTCGACAGAACGACTCCAGGAGCCCTCCCGTGTGTGTGCAGCTGTTAGCCGTCGAGTAGCAATGGGCGATGCCGATTACTACCCGCCGTTGCCCAGGGACGCCAGGACCCTTTCGGTAGCAGCTCCAAACAGAGCAAAAATACTACTGAAAGGGCCACACGAGGAGGCCGCCGCACCGTAGTCCCCAGGGCATCCTGCACCTCCCCTAGCTACGCCCATGCCAACTGACAGTAATCTGTCATTATACCTCAAGATACCCTTCGTTAAAAACGGTCCCGTCAATACCTTTAGGTTTTACTATTAAAACTAATTTCAAGTACTATTTAATTTCTACATTTTTAGCAAAAAGTAGTAAAGGAATGAATTAATGACGCCCATACTTTCAGTACCTACTTACCTTTATAATGGAAGATGTAATGATATCTAGTCGTACCTTTTCACTAAGGTCGGTCATTGCTAGGCTTCTATTTCTCGCTCTAGTCGGTCCCTCATTACTGAGGATCGTGGTCATTTGAAACTCATAAACCAAACAAGCTTTCTCCATTGATTCCGATTGGAAGTAGCCTTCACCACTCGTAGAACTTTGGTAGCCTTGAAAACTGGTCATTGTTGGCAACACTGAAAGCAAAAGATCACGAGGCCGATCACTAACACGATGGGCTGACCAAATAATAATAATAAAACTTTATTAATCATATTAGCGTTAATTTTCGTCACACATTATATAAATACATACTTATTATTACCTGTACTAAGAGAATCTTGTATCACAGGTATTTAGTTAGAGCTATCTTAATTTAATTATAAGATTTCTTAATAAATAGAAGGAGGTACATCCCTACCAAAGTTAGGCTTCTATACAATAATTACAATCCTGAAGGCTTTACTGCAAACGGACGAGAACCCAAGGTACGAGTTACTGGAGTAGTGTGTACGATTAAATTAATAGCTGCGATGCGGTTTAGCTTAGACTACTCGAAGACTGTGCCAATGTGGAAACTGCGATGTACTGCGCTCAGCGTTGCCAACACATTACTTTTGTACCTTTTTATATTTAGTTGTAGAATTTTATATTCTTATGTAACAAGCTGAAACTAAAATTACTACTACTGTGACAACACTAGTGTTACTGGTGGTACCTGTAAAGGTACCGCCGTCCATGGATTGCTTGCCATCAGGTGATCCGTTTTCTCTTCTGCCACCTATCTTATAAAAAGCGCCCTTCATTCGCAAACTGCAATATAATATTTAAAAAGCAACTATTTGTCGACTAAGGGACGATTCAACCAATCTTATTCCGATAATAAATCTATGGTATAGCGCTGTTATTCTATATAAATCTGACTAACGAGCCTTAGATGTCTACAGGTGCATTAGGTAACTTATAGCAAACCTATATTTTTATTGTATCAATACAGTGTCATGGCCGCTCTAAGAGCATCCGAATTCCGAATAGGCTGATAACCTAAAACCTAAAAATGTTTTAGGAGGGGGAAGGGCGGAAATGAGGACTATTTACGAATATTTAGTAATTTTTCATCAATTTTTGACTACCTGCTGGCAACATTGAGTGCGCTATCAACTACCATAGCAATATACTGGTGAGTTTGCAATTTATGGACTCGCCACGGGTAGTGTGTAGTGTCGAGCCGCGCTATAGGGGCTGCAGCGCGGCTGCATTTTGTTATGTCAAGTCTACTGGAAATATGAATGCAATTTATTGTCATATACTTATTTTGGTTTATTTCCTTCATTTCAGAATGTACCTACAAAGTTATTTCAAAATGATAGTTGATGCTCGATATCCCATGAAGATTTTTAGACACTTCCTATATTTTGGTAAGGCTTCGATCACTTAGGTACTGAAAGTGATGGCGCCGAAGATGAAGCAAACTTGCCCAGAATGAACCTTTTTATTCTTGATTGACTTCTACTGTGCTTGTCAAATGGCTATTTCTATCAAGTGTAATCAGTACCTACGTAAATCAGCACTTATAATGCGTAGGTCATCGTCATCGTCAGCCCATTTAAGTCCCCACTGCTGGGGCACGGGCCTCCCTCAATCACATGAGGGGTAATTGCCATACTCACCACGCTTGGCAGACGGGTTGGCGAGAGTTTTGATATAAATGCAGAGATTTCCTTCTCTGGGTGCTGATGATCATGCCAGCAGCTTTACTTTAGTCGCCTTTTACGACACCTCTGTAAGAGTGAGGGTGGCCTATTCTACTCTGCCAGGGACCACACGGCAATACGTAGGTATCAGTATAAAAATTATATCCCTCTTAACAGACAGCTATTTGCTTCGCATTGTTTACCAAAACAAATTGTTTACTACCCCTGTATATCTCGCTTCCCTCATGGTTAGCGTAACGTGTACCCGCCTCGTAGTAACCAGCGTTCGGCACATCGTAGCGCTGCCTGAGACTACGCACGTAGCGAGCTGCTCCGAGTGCTACGAGTGCTACGAGCCCGTAAACGTCGAACGTTCTCGGCAGACAAGTTGTTTGTGCAATTTATTGCTCCCCGCGCTGGGATACGTTTGACTTGTTTCAAGTGCATGATATTTTAACAAACTGCTCAACAATAAAGACTACTTGGATTCAATACGGACATGATGTAAGTATGTGCTGAGTTATGGATATTCGTTTTCTGGCTTTGGCTTTATGAAACCGTAGTTAACTTATTTTTTAAGATAAACATTTCTGATATGAACATTGTAGGTCAGTATAAAATGCTCTGAGCTCGCGTGGAAGTTGTCATATGGGAGAATCAGACGAAAAACTGGTAAAGATCAAAATATTGAAGAGGTAAGAAATGCCTTACCTAATAGCTATTAAGTTCTCCTTATGGGAATGTTTGGCCAATCGGCTGATTTCAGGCTCGATAGCGTAAATAAATTGTTGATAATAATATTTTCTGGGTTTCTTATATAAGGTCGTCTGCCACCTCTCATATAAAAAAAAAATAAAAAAATAAGGTTAAGATTTAAGCACTTACTATTTGAAGTGAATGATAAAGGAAAATTTGAAATAGGCAAATAAAAGGCCGACGTGGGTTAGTATTTTAGTGTATGTTGGAGTTTAGGTGCATACAAAGTCTCAGCCGTCAACAATAAAATAGGTTATCCTTTTATACCTTCAACAGTTTTTATTTGTTCAGTAAAAGACCGGCAATACATTAGCGATCTCTCTAATTTCGCGGACATCCGCGAAACAACAGCGAATATGCGAATATGAACATTCATTAGCGGCGTTGATTACTTTCCATCTGGTTTGTCGGCCACTAGCATAAAAAATAATCTTGAACTTCACATACAAAAATAAGCTGATGACGGAAGATATTTGTTAAAATTGTACAATTTTATTGAAATTCTGAAATATTTACTTACAACGATTTTTAACAATCAAAATTTCAATGATGGCACAATAAAAATGTTCCCAATATAGTTATCGCAAAAATATTGTGCAATGTTATATTTACAATAAAATAACCAAGTTATGTGTTTGATAACGTTTAGATGACGAATATTTTTGTCGTTGAAGAGTTCTTCTTCAATTTTATTGTTTACGACATTTTTTTACGAGGACTTTGGCGATGTAATATTCCTTTTATGTTATTAATATTTTCAAATCGAGGCCACCCATTTATCTTACGCTTTACGACAGTTATCATCGAAACTAATAATTCTAAATGATGATGTATACATAAATATACTCTAGTAACTATGTGCCTGTAATATGCCTGAAATGATGAGACGTCTAGATAGTGTCAAAGATATATTTTCAGCTTACTTGTGTATATGAAATCCAATGTTGTGTTTGTGTGTATTTACAATGAATTGATTACATGTTCCTGAAGGAAGTATTAGTCTATGGTGCTACTGAAACTGAAAATATTCGTTAAAAATACGCCAAGTGTACGCTACCGTGCAACTTATAATAGCGTGTCACGATATCGATGCCGCTCTGTTAATAAAGCAGCAGTTTTGTATATTTATAAGCTGCAAGCAGGTGTACTACATTGGGTGTATTAATTGACGTGTAGAGAGGCAACTCTCGTGCACATTGAAATCAAATTTAGAGATTTCATACATTCGTCCATCATCACCTCATCATCAGCCCATTTAAGTCCCCACTGCTGGGACACGGGCCTCCCTCAATCACATGAGGGGTAATTGCCATACTCACCACGCTTGGCAGACGGGTTGGCGAGGGTTTTGATATAAATGCAGAGTTTTCCTTCTCTGAGTGCTGATGATCATGCCAGCAGCTTTACCTTAGTCGCCTTTTACGACACCTCGGTAAGAGTGAGGGTGGCCTATTCTACTCTGCCGGGGACCACACGGCATTCGTCCATACAAATCCCTAATTAGACTTAAATGGCGAGTGCTCGAAAATAGGCGCTTAGGTCTATTAAGTTACGCTTATGACCAAGACAATATGTCGGAATTTTATAATGATGGATTATTATATCTTATTTGAACTCATTCAGGCAACCAGTAGAGTAACGAGCGGAATGCACACACTTACACGTTTACAAACACAATCTCAACATGTTCTTAAGTTGTGTTTGGACCGACTACGCGCCTTAAAGAATCTTATTCTTAAAACTAAGTACTTAACTTAATAAAGGTTGCCCCCGGAATGAGAGTGGGGGGACAAAAGGGACATTGGGCAGTAACTCGATCTGCTTGTTTGAGATTAAACTAACCCGAAACTGGATACGCGCTAATGCGTAGTGTGCGTGAGCGCCGGGTGAGGGGCGCTCCTGTGGGGAGATAGGACACTACCCAACTACCCCATAGTGTACAACATCACAGTGAACTTATACTTTTCGTCTGAGTAGTAATCAAGTTTAGACAATAGAATACGAATACGACACATGATGTGAGTGTCTTTCGTTAATTCTTGAAAATCAATAATAGGTACACTTAATTAATTTTATTAACTAGGTATTAAGGATATCTATCACAACAGACGATTATAAGACCTATGGTTTTTTAGAGAATTCTTAGTCGTTAGTAATGACATGTAAAGATTGGTAGAATAAAAAAGCCCATTTTATATTTCAGTTCCATACCCGTGCACACAAGCACAATCCAAGATACTTTGAATGCAGTATTTTTTTAAATATGGCTCTACCCGAAGATAATTTGCCAATGTCAAGTTACTTATTGAGAATAAGTAGGTAGTCAACAGTCGAAGTCTGTCGAAATCACAGTTACTCAATAAAACGCGGTGTTTTTACGTTTTATCGACCTACGGATTCAGCGGATATCACTCTATAAGAAATCGCGGATTTTAAGACTCTATTAGGTCCAAGCAAGTTGTCACGAGACAACTCACTCGACACACGATAGCAGTGTTAAAAACGATACAATCCAACGATTCTTATTATTAGGATCAATTTGCGGCACTTCACTACACAAATAAACATCAAATTTGTACACTAAAAACCACTAAACACTAATTTAAAACCTTTGAATTGCATCAGAACACGCAGGTTGTTTTAGCCCTACCCGCCGAATTATGCAGTATTTTTTTCTTTGACAAAATAAAGTGAAGTTTCCTTTAAGTAAAAAATGATACTATAAGGATTTAGGGTACTTTTCTTTATAAATAAGATATAAGGTACTTTTAGGTCCCATGGTCGTGGGACGCCCAGTATATACAAATCCTGACATGTGTTTACACGTGTGGCCATATCCTGTTTACGTTCTCACACTGTTTCCGTTTCCCGTACGATGATACTTTGCGTGAAACGCAAGGAAGTGTGATTACACAGTTGTTAAGCGAAATCCTAGACAAACGATTATCCAATCTAAGTATCTTGAAGTCATCTTCATACTCGTAAGTACCTGTACTTCACATATGTACTGCCATCAGAAGGGATACCTCACTGATATTCTATCCAAATACAGCTGTAACAACTATCTGTTTGAACAGTATCAGGTAGCTGAGTATTGTGCAAACTTGGTTCAGTTTTAAAATATCAGAGCTTATTCATATTACAAAGAGGAGATGGGAATTTTCATAATATTAAGAGAAAAGAGAACGTTGAAAATCGGTTTGTTAGTCTTCACACTCTAATTTTACAAAGCAAGTTACGTTGTAGGCATTCTAAAATAAAAGTCACTTTCAGATTCTATATTTACTTATTTTAATATGATGGATTTAATTTATCGCTTCCTGTCAATTCCCCTTCCAATAACATAATAAAATGAAATGGAAATCAGAAACATACTGACCTCCCTGAAGAGGCTTGGAACCAATTTTCCCGAGAAAAGATCGCGGAAGGTCGCGGAGTGATTATATTTTTGTCATGCCGGCCTAACTTGTGCTGGCTTTTATATCGGCTCGTTATTTATGAATATATCTGTGTCGGTAGTACGAGTTTATTCTGTGCTTCTTTATACTGCAATATAAATGAACAGCTTTGATTTATCACCTCGATTGGTATCTAGGGCCTAGGGGGTGGGTGGAAAGCAGACTCCGGGGTAAGTTATTCGTTAACTATGTTCATTAAAATTTTGTAATACAATCTTCGTTATAAATTATATTCCTACTACGATCTCTTTATTCAAGTATTCAGGTGCTTTTTAACATTTTCCTAACCTTTTTCATACAATGGGATTTGATTAATTTTGTATGGACTGGTGGCGTCGTTTTTAGGGCGGCCAGGTATATATTACTGTTTTGAAGTAACCAATTAAATCTGTCTGAGTAATTAATTATCAACGTATTTTTATGAAAAGCAATAAAATCTCAGTTCTGATATGACTTATCTATAATATGTGTTCCATATAATATCTTGAAAAGAAAAGAAAGTATTCTTCTCTTGATGCTTTTAGGGATTTTTAATCAATTAGTTTGGTGTAGTGGTGTGGTCGCCAAAATAGATATTCTAAGATGTAGCTTGTACAAGTAACACTACTTACCTTGTATTAAACTGTATATGTTTCAATAAAGCTTAGTAAACACGTATAAAATATGGAATGAAGAAGATCACTTTGCAGATATCGACTGCCATAGTTTTCCTCATGAACAGGCCGAAAACTGTGAATGCGATCCGCAAGGGTTATATTTCTTGCTCAATCAAATAACAAATATTGGGGCAAAAAATATTGACGTCTGTAAAAGCGCGATAGAGTTCAGATTGTTCCAACGTTTTCTTATACGGTTCACCGCAATAGTAGATGTAAGTAGATATCACTTTGCAGAGTAAAATTCGCGGAGGCAATCAATTATACTAAATTCATTTTCAACATTTGCACGACTTTAGATTACGAATACAAGCCTGCGTATCTCAAACTTTTCTGGTGACGGGCATTTGGAATGCGAAATACAAGACAGAACGCCGCCTTTTTTTATGAACTATAGGCCAACGCTTGATCACAATCTCACCTGATGGAAAGTGACGATGAGGTGTAGGATGTAACGCATTCGCCTAGAAGATGCCTGTTCACTCTTGCCTTAGAGATGTCCAAATTGTAGTGGTCTGGAAAAACAGACCTTGGCAAGGAGTTCCATTGCTTAGCTGTCCGCATTATGAATGTGTACGTGTGTTTGTTTGTTTGTTTGTCAACGTATGGATGAAACTCCTCGCCGCGCCTTGTTGTCCGGTGATGGAATGGGCTAGGGAGAATCAAATTATGCAGAACCTCCGCACACTCCCCGAAATAAATCCGGTAGAAGACTGAGAGGCTTGCCACCCGTCTGCTGCTGTCAAGGTTCTGATTTCCACCCCGAAAGAGATTTAGACTTCATGGGAAGGGGGGAGGGGTCGAGGTACTATACAATGATCCTTGTCGTTGAACAGTATTGGGAGCGAAAAATCCATTGTTGATAATAATTGATTTTATACAAAATCAATCGAACTGGCAACATAATAGGCTGGGGGTATTTTACAAAATCTGTAGTACTTTCTTCTTCTTCTTATTTTATTTGTGGCAATCAACTTCTCGACTGAGAATTACTCCTGCCATTATCATGTTTTAGATTTTAGGCATTATTAAGCGGGACAACCGAAGATAATTCGCCAATGTCAAGTAACTTATTGAGAATAAGTAGGTAGTCAACAGTCGAAGTCAGTCAAAGTCACAGTCACTCAATAAAACGCCGGTGTTTTGCGTTTTATCGACCTACGGATTCAGCGGATATCACTCTAAAAGCAATCGCGGGTTTTAAGACTCTATTAGGTCCAAGCAAGTTGTCACGAGACAACGCACTCGACACACAATAGCAGTGTTAAAAACGATACAATCCAACGATTCTTATTATTAGGATCACTTTGCGGCACTTCACTGCACAATTAAACACCAAACTTGCACACTAAAAACCACTAGACACTAATTTAAAACCTTTGAATTGCATCAGCCCACGCGGCTTCTTTTAGCCCTACCCGCCGAATCCCTGTAGTACTTTATCAGTCTTCACATACATATACTCATTTATGAATTGCTTTGTAAATTGTTGTTCTATAAATCAATCAAGTCGTGAAAATAAACGATGTTATCCATTGGTATGGCATTGTATGAGAATTCCGTTAGTTCCTCAAACAATCGCTGTCACGACTATGTTGACGCATTATATTTTGGGTGATTTTCGTTTAGCTTAAAGATAGCCGATGGAACAGACACGAGAGACGATCTGGTGACCTTTTGAAAATAAATTTAGGGTTCTTATACCAGAGCGTCAAACAATTTGATAGCGCGCATGCGACGTCTGTGCGTGAAATGGCGACAGGTCACGGCAACAACATGCGATCCACGGATGCCTCTACAATTGAAAGGCAAAATTTACAAATCCGTCATTAGACTTGTTGCTATGTATGGATCAGAATGCTGGGCCGTTAAGAAGACGGATGAAAGACGATTGCATGCGACAGAGATGAGAATGTTAAGATGGATGTGTGGAGTGACGAGAATAGACAAGATAAGGAATGAATATATTACAGGAAGTATGAAAGTGGCCACCATCATTGATAAATTGAAGGCAAATCGTCTTTCCTGGTATGGCCATGTAAGGAGAAGAGGGGAAGAACATGTTGCCAAAAAAGTGATGAGTTTAAGTGTAAGTGGGTGGAGGAACAGAGGGCGGCCGAAAAAGAGATTGTGTGAAGAATGACATGATGGAAAAAGAGGTGGATGATTCGATGACGAATGACAGAGACTTATGGAAAAGGAAAATATACTGCGCCGACCCCAGATAACCTGGGAAAAGGGCAGGAGGATGATGATGCGACGTCTGTGCGTGAGCGCAGGCGTCTGCACTGTGACAGCCATCCCCGACTAGGCGTACACTGAACACGCGGGTATGCGTACCCACCCACCTTTTTCTTTATGTGATAAGTGGCAGACAAGCAGACGGATCACCTGATAGTACGCTATTGCCGCCGCCCATGGACACCCACAACAACAGTGGAGTCACAAAGTGCGCTGCCAACCTTTAAACCCTTCCCCCGGATAGGGCCTCCGGTACCCTCACTCACGCAGCGAAACAGCACAATGCTGCTTCACGCCGGTTTTCTACGAGGGCCGTGGAATAACTCCGATCGAGCCGGCCCATTCATGCCGAAGTGTGGCTCTACCACGATCAAAGTGTTTATTTCCGTGTTGACTTCCGAGATCACATATTTCTTGATATAGCCATAATATGTGTAAATTGACTAAAGCTTTATACCAAACTTTTATTATATCTAAAGTTGGATCATATCCCATATATTGTAATATATCGAGGTAGTAGTACAAACGGCGCATTCGCAGTTAGCGTAATTTTCAGATTTCCGTCTCCGTTGCTCTTTTATGTAGTGGAAAGATATTGGTGCAAATGTTATCTTAACGCGTATATATCTTGCAGTTCCGCTGGAACATAGCATTGCTGTTTACCGACAGGGCCGAGGGTGTCTCGCACTGATACACACCTACAGCTTTCAAGCCAGCTCACCTAAGAAACGTCGCCCCTTTTCTTTGCAGTTACTCTATGCTCCGTAAACATAATAAAACGGATAACGTGAGATTTACGAGGACAGATCTCAGAAAAATTATGTGTAATTTTTTAGTCTAAAGTATGCCAAAGTCAGTAAGGGAACATATTTTAGATTTAGAATCCAATTATAAGTATAATTTGTGAAAGTAAATATTCTCCTTGAGCAATGAATGGGTAATGCACAATTATACATGTAGGTACAACATACGTATGTAATTAACCTTAATAATGAATACTTCAGAAATGATAAAAGAATGCAATAAATAATACATACAAATACATTCATTCATTTTGGCCATAGGACCTGGCATATAAAAAGTTTTTACAGCTGGCTAAGTAGGTACAAGCACCTAATTTATTTAACGAAACTAGGCGTCCCTAATAGTGAATCCTAGTTGTTTACCAGACTGATCACAGCCAGATAAAGTCATCCCAGTTTGGGGTCCGTCACTGAGCATAGTTTTACGGCTCACATAAAACTTTATTGGTTCTTACGTAGGGTTTATTATGTGTCAAATATATTTATTTACTTCACCCACCATCAATTCTATTTAGCTAAATCATAATTTTACTGAGGGAAAAAATGTATAGGTCAAGATTTGCAGTAAAAGTGTGTGTGCTTACTGTGGACAGAAATAAAAAATAGAAAGAAAAAATGAATGCTGGTTTTATTTGTTTTTTTAATGAGGCACGTTGTGTCAGAATTATACTTTTTTTTTAAATCACCTTGGCTCTTAGCCCCTGCCGTAATTAAACGAGTTAACATAAATCTGAGCAAACGAGAAGAGCGGAAGAGTCCCCGACGAGGTATAACTTCGTTAGGGACACAGGCCGACCGCCTGCTCTCGCCTTAGACACGAGCTCGCTTGGGATAAACATGACTCGAGTTAAATCGACTCAACTGTGGTTATGTAATTTAAGTTATGATCATGTCATTGCATTGCTGCCATCAGAGGTTTTCCCGGAGGAATACAGCATGAGGTTCTTCAAAAAAGGAGTGTTAAGGTTTTTAAGGGGTCGGCAGCGTGTATGCAGGTCCACTGGAGTTGCAAACGTCTAAAGGCTGCGGTAATTGCTTACCATCAGGCGAGCCGCACGCTTGTTTGCCACCGACGTAGTATTAAAAAAATGTGTTGCTTCCAAAATCTCCGCAATTTTGTTATATTCTTCAAATGTTAACAACCTGCTCTGAATCAAAACTTACTCGTACACATTTCATTTTAATTAAGACCGGGAAAAGAGCTTCTATGATTAGTTAGAGGCACTTCACTTGTTTATCATTCACTGATGTGAGTGATGGCCGTGTGGTACCCGGCAGAGTAGAATAGGCCACCCTCCCTCATACCGAGGTGTCGTAAAAGGCGACTAAGGTAAGCTGCTGGCATGATCATCAGCACACAGAGAAGGAAAACTCTGCATTTATATCAAAACCCTCGCCAACCCGTCTGCCAAGCGTGGTGAGTATGGCAATTACCCCTCATGTGATTGAGGGAGGCCCGTGCCCCAGCAGTGGAGACTTAAATGGGCTGACGATGATGATGATGATGATGTGAGTGATTTAGTCTATGATTGATTGGTACAGTAGTATTCTAACTCGAGTCAAAGATTATCAACTTCAGTAAGTTCAGGTTGCGCAACTCGAGTTGACTTGAAAGTCAAGTCGACACACCACTATTCGGCAATACCTCAAAATAACTCGCCATAAAGTGTTGTCACTCAGATAATGAAATATTTCCCTCTGAGCAACAAGAGCCGTTTCACTTGAACAAATTTTATGCTATTGGTTGAAATTTGACGGCGCGGGTTAATAAAGACGGTTATTCATAAAACGCTGATTTGGATGAATGATGAATTCGTGAAACGATTTTGTTGGTGGTTTATTGTAGGTATTTATTCCACAAATATACAATTAAAAATTTGAGACATGACTTTTGCTTTACGTTAATTATTATTTTTTGCAAAAGACGAGGTATGGTACGGTAAGCCACATTTGAAAGTGTGGTACGGTAAGCTGAAAAATTTGACAGTTTTGTATACATTGATATGGTGATGCATATACATTATATACATTGATATGTATACAAAACTCACCTTAATTTCAAACACGATTGGTTCAATATTAGTTGAGGAAATTTGACAGATTGTGACTGTATGTATAACCATGAGCCCAATTCCCGTGCTCGTGATATTTATTTTCATACGACACATATCACTAAACATTGTTTTTATGTATGGTTTTCAGGTGATATCCGCCATGTTTTTTCATATCGAAAATCCTGAGAATTTGGCTCCATAGAGTAAGGTCTACTAGTCTGGATAGTTATGTTCCTAAATGTATCATTAAACCGGACCGCTTCTTTTCGGCGGTGTCGGATAACGTTTGTCTGCTATTCATAGCACCTACATTTTACGTTTTAATAATATCAATATCCCATTACCACGGTTCAACCTCTTTATCAGTCACTCGCCACATCGATATGAGTTGAAATATAGATGTTCATGAATAACGAATGAGATGGTGAAAACTGGCAGGAAAATAGCGTATTATAGGCAAACACAAAGGAACGAGCTGTTTTACATATAAAAAGAACTAAATCAAACGTTGCATTTATTTATATTATCCTTTATGCTTATCTTCAAACAAGTGATTCTTACGATGACAACGATGTCGAAGCCACTATCTGCCGTCTTTGGAAATGAAGATTCTCATACGAGTACTTTGCACTTAGACTTGCATAATTAACGATTGCAACGAAATTAAATTGTAGTGGTTGAGCCATGATGTGTATAAATTAATATACCACGTAACTCTCCTTTTTGGCGGTATGGGATAGCGTTTTTCTGCTATTTTGTTGCTTGTAGGTACAATTTTACGACTTAGGGATCTTCAAGAGAAGAGCGTACTCTTTTTTAAAAAAAAGGCCGGCAACACATTAGCGATCTCTCTGATTTCGCAGATGTTCATGGGCGGCGATGATTACTTTCCATCAGGTGACTCGCTTGCTCGTTTGTCCGCCTCTAGCATAAAAAAAAAAAAAAAAAAATTAAGCTGAAAGTTTAAAACGGATACGCTATAATTCACTTTTGTGCATTATATTTGCATTTAAAGCTCTGAATATTTTTCCATCAGACATGATGAAAAAAAATTGATTCTGATTTTATTTACAAGTACATGCACTCTCGTACATATACTGTCATTTTTTATGCTAGAGGAGACAAACGAGCAAGCGAGTTACCTGATGGATGATGATCAACGCCGCCCATGAACATCGATCGCTAATGTGTCATGTTGAAATAATAATTGAAATTGCCTTAAATGTACTCTAATATCATCTGGATGCCAAAAATAAGTTATGGTAATTAAACATACTTTTAATTAATAAAACAACATGATGTTGTCTTAATTAATTAATTAAAAGTAAGTATCCTGGTCCAAACTAAGGTTTTCATTGTACTATGGAAACCAGGAACAATGACATTACCACTAACTCCCAGACCTGGTACCGATATGGAATGGTAAAGTATAATTAAAAGTAGAATTTTAAGTAGGTATTTATTTGAAGGAGTGTGGACCTGTGGGGGGAAGCTCCGAGGCGGTTTACGCAATATTGTTAGGTTCCTACAAAACTATGTCAGAAAATGTGTTATTTAAGCTATCTGAATCTTAACCCAAACCAAATCCTGACCTTATTTGACAATCCCATAACTGGTTCCATTGAATTATGCCTATTCAATATTGGGATCGTGTGATTTTGCTAGGCTGTTAAAGAACACAAAAATATCTGATCAAATTTTATGTAAATGGTTGACGTGTTTTTTATATTTTACGCATAATCTATAAAACAAACAAATGAGATTGAATGTCTTTATCGTAAATCCGTGTGCGACGTAATGAATTTGACAAAGCAAAAATATTTCACAATGGACTTTTGCTCTCTACAGCCCCGAAGCAAAATTGCTGCTCAACAAATGTATTGTTGATGGAAAAAATGCGGTCGAAATACATATTGTTTTTGTCTTTTATTTTGTGCAATACGAGACCGTATATCAATTGTTTTGAGGACATATAGACAAAGGGTGTAATGGGTTTTTCTATGTGGTGAAAGTAATAAGGAAATAAAATTAATTTAAATTTAGTATTGTAAAAAAGAAACTTGCATAGCTATAGGCGAAAGTGTCTAAATTTATTGTCTGGTGAGTAGCGAACTACTATTAAAATATTGTTTTTTCATAATTTTATTAAGTATTTTTATTTCTTATTTAGTTTATCTTGCGTTTTTACGTAGATTTTTATAAACGTTGTGTACACCTATAAAAGGTATACCTATGTATAAGACCTGTACTGTATTAAGCATTTTTGTAAATGTTTTATTTTTATATATATTTATTTTGTACCTTTTCAATAAATAAATACATTGTAATAACACCCACAGACTAAATCCCAAGTCGTTACTTATAGTAGCCGTACTGTAGAAATATTTTCTGCTAAAAACCTTTACGCACAGGAATGATGCAGATGTCTCCCCGGCTCGGACAAAATCAGGGCGCTGATTTGGTTTCGAGCTTTCGGGTGAAATATCCCGTCCAGTTGTAGTGGCGCTGGCGTCGCCGGGGTGACTGATGCGGAGACGAGGAATGACAAAAATGTATCCGTGCCTGTCGACCTGCGTCACTTGCGATTAAGGTTGTCTACTACTAAAATAGTTCTTTTGACTTTCGCGTTGAATTATTAGCAGCGATTGGAATAGGTAGAATTTTTGATGGGACATAACATGGAGCTATTATTACCACCGAATTTTAATTTGATTATTAGAAATTACAGCAGGCGGTTAATAAAGTAAAAGTTCATTAAAAAACTAAGAATGGACGTGATTTCGCGATTATGAAGCGTAGAAAAAAAATGGATACATGACATGTACCGCTACCCTCCTTTGGTCTTTCTTACCGTCTTGGAATTCAGATCGAATTTTGGAAGAGACCGTGTATTTGCTCGTGGCCCATTCCCGGTGTATTCCTTGACAAAATATAGAACTAATATCCATTCTGTTTGCGTCTGATTTAACTTCTCCCCATGTGTGGTTTGAGATCACAGCGCAAGCGAATTTAGCCGGACAGGTCAAATCCATCAAAATTTTGATTTCGAACAGGACTGAAAAATCACATGGATGGCAACCCTGGCCACGACCTTCTGGTCCTTTGTTACCCGCCGATCTGCCTGATTTCGCGAATCATTCCGGAAATGTAGATTATGACGAAAAAACGAATTATTAAATAAAAATAACCTTACTTTTTGATCATCATTCTATACAAAAAAAAATGGCAATAGCTTGCCATCAGGTGATATGTCTGCTCATCTGCCACATATCACATAAAAAATTGTAGCAAATAAAAAGTATCCTTTAAATTATGTTATGATCATCAAATCCAATATCCCCATAAGATTAATTTCGAGCGCTATCCGTGGTAAGACAAAACATAATATTGCCAAGGTCCAAGATATCGGATTTGCATCGGAAGTTGTGCTAGAGTTGCGGAAATTAGGCAGAACTTCATTTAGATTTGCACGGACTTGGCCTGGATCACCCTGTATTTTACATTACTAGATCTGTTAAACCTATTTACAAGTTCTTACTTCCATAACTTACACGAATGTTTCTTTATGTTTTATTTTATGTTTGGGAATATGTGTACAGGAAGCATACAACAATGTGTATGCGCACATAAAACTAACCGAATGATTTCCCGAATACGTAATTTATTTATTTATTTATAATATACACACAACACATTACAATCGTAAATAATCAAAGTGAGAAACATAAAGTGCAGTTTTGAACCAGATTGCAATCCAAAAACAATGTGTACATAAAAAAAAAACAATAATTGAATTACCTACTTAGGTTTGTCGCACTAGCCGCATATAACAATATGACAAACCAATAAAAGAACCCAAGCTATGAACAATGAAAATTAAAATTCTTATTCATAACGAGACTTACTCAGTTTATTATTCATTATATTAATAAACTTTAAAAATATATTTGGAAAAATAAAAGCGTCTGACATAAAATAACATCAGAAAAGTTATTTAAAAACTAAAGTCCCTAAAGGTAAGCGAATTTTTTTATTGCGCTATTTAACAATACCTAGTAATACACAAAATGCATAGGGGTTGTTTCGGGTACTTCTGGGTATGAGGAATTCAGGTTTGACCACTGATGTCAAGTTTTGGACCAATTTGAATAGAGACAGTCTATTTATACATAGGTACTCGTATGTATATTTTTTGCAGCCGCGCTTAGTGTTCACTGGATTATTGCGTTCTGCAAGACTCGTAATATTGCACGTTTATATGCAGCTGTGGAATTTCCCGACTTCTAATTCCGTTCTGCACTGATAACCAGATAAGCCTAATACCTCCCAAGCGAGGGCGAATAATATGCGAGGCTTCCTTGGCATTTTGATCCCTAAGCTGGTATCGTTACCGCAGAATATTGGTGTATCTGCCATTATTGCCGTATATATTAATGGACAAAGGCATACAATGACACGAACCGGTTGTCGGGACTCATTGATCCCTATTCGGAGCACGTAGGAGCTATATGAGACATCGCTGGCCCCGCCGCAATGAAGCCGTGCGGCTCGCCGCCGCCGCCGCGAAGCAGCGTTCCTATTTTAGATATTTGCCGATTTGAGAAGACGAGCGTCATTAGTTCGGTTTCTGTTTCGCTCCGCCAGTCAATGAGATTGAGAGATTGCGTTATTTATAGCGACCGGTAGCGAGTCTCTAAATTTTTCTTATAACCGCACGTTGTTGCCAAAATTACATTCACATAAGAATAATGAAAACATTTATTAGTTTTCCTTTGTTTTTGTTTGGCAACGTTTAGTGAGAAATTCATTAACTAAGAAATATATAAAAACAGTAAACAGAAAAGGGGCGGATATTTACGATAATATGTATGAGAGAGTCTTGAGTTTAATGTTATTTGGGCAGCTGGAGGCTGGTAAGACATTGTATCCAAATTAGAGGGGTACCTATTTTATTAGCGTATGGTTAAAAGCCCAGTTTTATGACTCGGGGCGGATTGTTTATATGGAGTTATTGGCAAATACGGTGTTGCGTAATCGTATTGTGCCATAAACGATTATGCAGTGGGTTTAACGAATGGAAATGAGAGGCGTTGCTCTTAGGCTGGCGGTACTCGGCCTGCGGTCGCATAGTGATGGGCTTAGTTTGCTATAGGTACTAACAAATTGAACAACTGGTAAAACTAATTTAGGAACTACGAGTGCAGTCTGCTGTGTGGTCCCCGGCAGAGTAGAATAGGCCACCCTCACTCTTACCGAGGTGTCGTAAAAGGCGACTAAGGTAAAGCTGCTGGCATGATCATGAGCACCCAGAGAAGGAAAACTCTCCATTTATTTCAAAACCCTCGCCAACCCGTCTGCCAAGCGTGGTGAGTATGGCAATTACCCCTCATGTGATTGAGGGAGGCCCGTGCCCCAGCAGTGGGGACTTAAATGGGCTGACGATGAGTACAGTCTGATTGCTTAAAGTGTATCAATGTTTACTAAAGTCCAGTCAAGGACACATTTGACAAATTAATTTCAGGACAAAGAATGGCAGTCTTAGCAGCAATCCGCTAAGACTGCCATCTTTATAGCCTCGGGATTTCCTAAATCTTATTTTAATTAAAATGCCGTCTTAAGTTATACCTAATTTTTTTGTTTAAATTTAAGAGTTTAACCTGGCAACACCATTAAGCGGAAAAGTGATGATTTATGATGATATTGCCGAGCCGCGGCTGATAGCATTTGCGGCCTATCCGATTAGCATTATGTACGCACAGCGGTAAACGTAAATCCATGGAGAGGTTATTTACTCAAACGGAGCGTATACTAGCCTTGTTTGAAAAATACAAAAAATATTCTTTATTCTTCTATTATTATTATTCTTTTATTCAAAATACTCTTCAAGTTAAATGTTACCAACCTGCATAGTCGGAGGCACACGGAGATGTTTTGTTGTGAAGTAACCGGTACTGTACTGGGCGGACCTCAGTTGATACATGCACTCTACATCTTGTAAATAGTTCTAAATAGTTGCTCTTCGTATATTTAAATTATACATACAAAAAATATTGTAACTTAATTTCAAGTTAGAAGCTGGCAATACCAAACAGTCGGGGGTATTGCGATGATTTGTGAAGTTATTGCCGCTGCGCCGCGCGAGCCGGGCCTGATACCTACCGTTTGCGGCGCATTCGATCAGAATTATACGCATAGCGGCAAACGCGAATCCCTGGAGATGTTATTGTTTATTCAAACGGAATTTGTTTTCTACTTTGAGTGTAACGAGTAATAATTCGCTAGTTGCCACCGATTGGGAAATCATGAGCTACCTTGCTATTGGTTCGGTTAGGGTAAAAGTTTCAACAAAACTTTGTTACATTTCCAACGTAGGTACGTCTCGTTGATAATAATATAAAATAATATTTTGCAAAGCAGGTGAATAGGTACAAATAACGTAGCGAACTTCAATGGGTTTTATTCAATATCTAAATGTTTTAAGTTTGTGGCTTAGGAAGGAAACAAATAATGTTAGTCCAACACTTATTTGATTGGTGAGCGTACAGTAAAGATCCGGTGAGGAAAAGGACTACGAATCAAACGCTTTATAAACGTTTGGACATCATTAAAATACTTAAACTGCTTAGCTAGATTTACTTTCTCGTATGGTATCGTAGCATAAGCATCCCGTTTTCAATCCCATACAAAATCCACCTTTTTATAAATCGCGTTTCTAAAGAAACGAATGGTCGTTTACGCCTCTCTTCAAACAAACAAAACCAGCACTTAAGCTTAGACTAGTGGCAGTGTTGTTATGTTAGCAAGAAAACAGATAAATAAATGTATTAATGTAAGAAAAGTAATTTTTGTGCGTGGAGAATCATGACAAATAAAAAACTCTGTAATTACTAGCAAACAAAGGCACGGACCTAGAGTATGTGGTATGTAATTTAACCAATAAAAAAAACACGATCAAAAGCTATTACCGTACTAACGCTCATATCATCCCGTTCCAACGCGCAATGTTAAAAGGAGCTGGCACCAATTGTGTTACTTTTTGTAGTTCGCGATTGGTAATAAGGTGGAATGAGTATTATTATTATTAAAATAGCCGGACTTTTTTGCGCCCAGGAATTATTATTATTTGTTGGAATATATTAAACAAACCCTCTTAATATCACCTAGTTGCACATCAAAAATACTTATTGCACATCAAACGATGATTGGGATGTGCACTTAGTATTTTTTGGTGTGCTAAAAGATTAGCTTCGGATAGTAATTTATTAATTTTGAGGGAACGTTGAATACAACCCTTGTTTGTTTGAAATTTTTTCGAGTTGGCCGCATAGTAAACGTTGTTTTACCACTGAAAATGAAGATGCAAATCGCATGAGACTTATTTTTGGTCATAGTTCCAAGGATTTTTCGATATTTTAAATGGGAAAAGTATCTAGAGTTCAAAAAATTATCGAGAGATATTCGCGAGTCTAAATTTGACAAAATTGTTTGGTAACTTTTTTGAAATTTTGTAGCCTTAAGATAATATGTACAAGATGAAATTAACGCTCACTGAAACAAGATTTAACATAATATAATATACTTAGACAAAAACAAACTCACTTAATAAAGAAACAAACTTTTATTCGCTTATTTTTCCCATGATGAGTAAAATATACATGGCCAACAGGTTTTGAATCATTAAAAATAACCTTCGATTAATTTGTTCATTTACAGGTATCTGGTTAAAATTTCTATATTGTTCTCATTATTTGATTCCACACAACAGTTATTTAAGGTAATGATTCTTTATTAACGAAATATATATTTTATGCTAGAGGCGACAAACGAGCAAGCGAGTCACCTCTTCTCTTGAAGATATATCATTAAATATTATATAAATATTATTTTAATGTAAATATTGATATTTACATAATCGAAACAATGATTGTTTAATATTTGACTCATTTACCAACACTTTATGAAATTGGTTCTAAAAAGAGTAAAAGGAAGGCTTTTAAACTATCGCCATACGTATGTGCTCCTTGAAAGTGTGATTCAAATGAACTCTTACAGGAGTTAGCTTAATTCACCTCCAGTTTCAATAAAAGATTCGTATTTTAAATGCAACTGGTGAAATATAGACAATGTGAAAAATACAAAATAAGTATCCCACTCATCTAAGCGTGTAATTTCCTGTTACGTGCCTAGTTGTGGCTTCGGAGCCCAGGGCACGCCTGGACCATGATCTAATATTCGGGAAGTCTAGTAATAGAAAGAAAGAAAGAAATAAATATTTTATTGACCATCACACTAAATAATTTAACAATGAACACTCTTTAGAAAACATAGGTAACATTCACACATTAAAACTACAGATACATGTGAGTACAAGAACAGATGATAGGTAGGTAAATAAAAATATTCTAAATAAATAGGCGTCTGTGAAGTGTGAGGTCAATCAGGTCCCGGCCTCAGCATGATGCTGCCACGACACCGACAGAAATGCCGCGGCAGCGCTGGTATTCTGGCAGGACCTGTTGTGAGTGACGACCGAGTTAATGAATAACCATAAATAAATAAAAACTAATGTACATAAATAAATAAAAATGTGAGATATAATTACTAGATAGAACGGAAGAAGATAGAATTATAACTAACTCATTTGTAAAAGCGACTGTGGCACCATCGATTATTTCATATTGACGACCCGATTGGAACAGTGGTAGTGAACGCTGCCTCTGATACAAGGGTTGCGGGTTAGATCCCCGCACAGATATCCTTAACACAGGCGCTTGAGCTACCTATCTCGGAGTCAGATCAATGTATGTGATGTAGTGAAATATTTGTGAAAATTTGTGAAAATATCGTCAATGTTGACACGTTGACGAAATGATTAAAAAAAACAATTAGGGGAAATAAATATTGACAGTTAACCAATTGGATCACGGTTACACGTTCAGATTCATTATCTCAAATACCGTAGGTATCCGCATTTTTGGGGAACTATTCGAGACGTGCAGGTTTCCTGTTGTACGATGTTTTTACTCACCGCCGAGCTAATGGTAGAAATATGCACATAGATCGAAGAATCCAGAGGTACTATGCTCGGATTTGAATGGCGGGCGCGTTCTTATCTACTGAGCTACCATCACTCTTATGATAAAAATATATTAAGTTAACTAAATGTTGCTTCAGGACGATGAGGTAAGATGATTGAGTCACACTTAGCGCTGAGCACGTTTGACGTGATCTAACACGTTATTTAGACCGGGACCACAGATCACCCCCAATAGATACCGCATAGTAGGCCGGAAAAAGTCACCATACATATCAGGCAACAGAGGAACACAAATATATACTTAAATACATATATTACACCCAGACAATTACCAAACACAAGTGTTCATCGCACGAATGTTTGTCCAGGGTGGGGATTTGGCGTAAGAGGCAGGGTCACTACCAACTGCGCCATCCGGTCAGTCAGTTTTCTCGAGTGTACTGTTATTAAATGTTATATGGAGTGTAAGAAGTCATCAAAACATGATTTTACCCTTTTTAGTGAAGGAGTTGACCTTCCATCATCAGCAGAGCCACAAAATTAATACAATTATGTGTAAGTACTGGTGCAGCTTTGAAAAAGATACAAAACATTACGTGTGTCTATAAAATTTGAGGGATCCCCTCGATTTCTCTAAGATCCCATCATCAGATTCTGACATGGTGACAATGGGACCAACTTGGGAGTGTGCTCTTTAAAATCAAAAAAGAATTCTGCATATCAGTCAATAATTGGCGGAGTAATCGGTGAACATACATAAAAAATAAAAAAAAAACAAAGATACAGTCGAACATAGAACCTCCTCCTTTTTTGAAGTCGGTAAAAAGTAACGGTGTATATCTTACCCCAACACCTGGCTATATTATCTAAATGCGTAATTAAGTAGGTATTATGGTATTACGTTTTGAATAAAATTAAAACTGTCGATAAATAGTGTTCTGTCACTATTTGCGGGCAAATGAATCACAGCACCTCGGTCACGCTCCCCGCTACCCGTGCTTTCCTCAAACTTTGGTGACTTTTATGCCATACAAAATGCTTAAGATGCGGAATCTATTGGGGTGATCTGTGACCGGGACATATAAAAGCTATAGGGATGGAACGTTATTTACTACCGATCAATTTCTATAACATCAAAAAACTGTCCAGGAAATTTGTGAAAAATTTAATAACGTAATCCTGAAATTTAAACAATGAATGTTAAAAGAAGCTCCCAACAAAAAATCTTTTGAATTGTTTTGATACCTAAGGAAATAAATAGTGGATCCAAGTACTTCAGTTCAGAATCGTAATGTAGTTTGTCTAAATTACACGATGATTAATACGCCTAGTGCCATGTGTATCGTTTTTGATACATATGATATATTAAAAATGATATTGATATACACTTATTGTTGTTATAATCGATAATTTTGTTTCGATATAAACGCTTTGCCGATAAACTGTTGCAACTCTATGAAAAACATTCGCAGTTGATGTTTCAGCGGTATTCGATTGAGGATGTGGTGGATACACATTCACAAGTGATTGGCCGGAGTTACTTAGCGGTCTAAGAGGATAATTAGTGGCGGTGAGTGTACAATCTCTTGTGAATATAGCGTATTATGTTTTTTTATATGTGATAGGTGGCAGACAACGACGATGTATTAGGTTTAAACTTAGACAACTGTTAAATTGTCTAAGGGTTTAATATTCTCGGTTTGTAAATATATTGTTGCAGCTCTATATAATTTGCAGTCCATTCTTTTAGTTACTGATCGGAAGTGTGGTGTAACACGTGTGATTTTCCATAGTTGGCAATCATTCGATGTAACAAACGGCTAGAGAGTGAACTTTCTTTTACGACTCCAGCGTATTTTTGCTCGATATTATATGTTTGTCGATATTTCGTTCAGCCCTACGATTCATTTACCGATCATTGATCTAGCGGTATGTTATATCGGAAGTGTAATGGCGTAACACGTGTGATTGGCCGAAGTTAGCGGTCAATTGGCATAATTGGCGGCTAGTAAATGGCGGATCAAGAGTAGGTAATTGGCGGAAATAAAAACCTCTTATAGGTGAAACCTCATTGTTTCAGAATAGAAGTAGAAAAAAGGTATTAGGATACAAGTTTGAGTTACAGAACTAAGGCCCGATTCGACCAATCTTAATCCGATAGTAATTTTATGGTATAGCGCAATTCAATACAAATCTGACGTTATACCATAGATTTATTCACGAATAAAGATCAGTCGAATCGGGCCTAAGCAATGTTAGAAAAGTGTCAAAGGCAGGTAGTGGTACTATATTCTCTCTATATCAGCTCAAGAACGTTCTAATATTTTTCTATATTTTATTTCCATTTTGTAATTTATATGACGACTATGAAAAAAATACTTCATGGCGCAGTGTCTATAGTATTGTGTTCAAGTGCGGCATATTCGGTGTTCGAGATGGTCGACCAGTTGGCCCCAGTCCTGGACCGGTGGATATAAAGGCCCCATGGTTTCCTATCGTTTCGTATGTTGCAGGTCAAGGCTGCACCGTATCGGGTGAGAAGAAACCATGGGGCCTTTTTATCCACCGGGACACGGCTGAGCACACCCTGGCCGTGTGTGGATACTGGGACCAGCAACTCTAGGACTAACTCCTAGAGTTTCGCGCAGTTTCGGAGCGACCTTCGCTCCCAACTATAGCTCGGGCGATGGTCGCCAGCGAAAAAGTCTGTACAGCTATTGCCTCTTTCTCTGAGAACGTAATGTAACAGAAACAGGCAGCAGAGCAACGGCGGGAGAAGGGTCCCCTCACAAGCGCTCTCAGATATGCAAGGCAAGAGGGAGGAGACGGCGTCCAAATGCGCGTCTCCCTCCTCTCCTGGGCATAGGCCAGACAGCGCGTGGTGCTCAGCTTGGTAGAGACAGCTCGGCTCCGGCTTACTGCCCCTCCCAGCTAGTCTGTGGGAGGCACTGGAGGGTCTGCGCTGTAAGCGGGCCACCGCCTGGGAAGGAACGTTAAGTTTATTAACTAGTACACATGTCTCCTTCTCACTCTAGCAAAGAAGTGAGCATCGTTGGGGGTTTAGTAGGTAGGCCTCCAGTTTCACTAAAGGAGAGCCCAACATAACCCCGTCCTCCCCCCGGCTGGCAGGTCAGCCCATTGCACTTCGGGCTGGCGGCATTCTCCCGACGCGAAAAAGGTCCGCTGTTCGATTCTTGTTAGGTTAAATAGCGCAGTGGCTATGATTATGTATTCAAGCGCGGCGGATTCCGGGTTCGATTGCTACTCAGATTAATTTTGTAAACTAATTATTTTTACTCTACTCTGGGTGTACTGGGATCAGGCCATTCTAAGTCTATGGCTGGCATACGGTGAATATCCTAGTTAGAGACTAGTTGATCGGAACGAATTGTCTGGCACATTTATTTACTTATATTATACTTTTGTCAGTCATGATATTGTAGGTAGTTTACCCAGAAGAAAATAGATAAACGTAGGTAAAATCGAAGGTTTGTAACGCGGAGCTGAGAAAGTATTTCGAGAGCCGCCTCGGGCTGCGGCGAGGGCGACGAAAGTGATGTATCTACATGCTAATGCACCCCAATTCTTTCATTTCCATTTACATCTTCATATTCACTTATGCCTGTGGGAGGTTTAAGACAAAAGCCAACATATTATTTTAAGTATATGCTGATTTACATACATAATACATTACGCTTGTATTATACTTAAGTAAATTGCTTATGAATAGCAGAATTTAAATATAAACCTAAAGAAGGATCTTGTACTCGTGTATTCGGGTATTGTCGCAACATAATTTGAAGTAATTTAACCCCCGATCCACCTCGTCACGTCTTTATCCTCATTGCTAAATGTTGAAGGAGGCGAGGGAAGACAGATTTCTCTTACGACGTTTCTTCACCTGTTCCTTTTTTGGGAAATGTGGAGTGGGTCATTACTACAGCTATTTACTTTTATTGTACTTTTACTTTTATTTGATCGTATATATTGTACCTTTTTTTGACCTTAGGAGAGCCGCGCTTCGGCATAAATGGGCCGGCTCGATCGGCTGATACCACAGCCTCACAGGAATTCGGCCTGAAGCAGCGCCTGCGCCATGTGTCGTCAAATGAGGGGAGGTTTGCAACGGAATTGTGACTCCACCTGGTGTTAGGTGTCCATGGCGTGGACATGGTGTCCATGTCTCCACGGACACCTAACACCTGATGAGGTGATCAGTATAAAAAAATAGCACTTTGCCTTGTCTGATGATCCCTTTAAAACTTGTTCCTGATATCAATAATCATACGCGGGTAGTATGTATAAAACTAGAAGTAACTACCGAATAATGTTATAATGAATCAGATAGAAGAATAAAGTAAATCCTGCTGATATGTGATGTCCTTATCACGGATAACATAAATTACTCTATCCTGTGAAAAATAAATTGCAAGCGCTTTAATTAAAAGCAGGCAAACGTATCTAATCGGGGGCGTGTTGTGCCAAATGAGAACCGCGGGCTTTTGTACTATCTCCGGCTAAATTTACCGCCGACCTTTCTGCCTCGATCGGAAACATGTTATAGTAGGGCAAGAAGGATAACTGAAGCTGCGCTAGGTTTATTTATAGTACAGCTGGGTACTGTAAACGTTTTATCGCAGTAAGAAGAATAGCCAGTATAAT
This sequence comes from Marasmia exigua, assembly GCA_019059595.1. Classification (NCBI taxonomy): domain Eukaryota; kingdom Metazoa; phylum Arthropoda; class Insecta; order Lepidoptera; family Crambidae; genus Marasmia; species Marasmia exigua. Next base: position 6,987,292 of record CM032467.1, read on the forward strand.
ATTACGACGAGACGAGACGCACTACGCGTGTAAGGACGGGAGTCTCGTTTGGTTTTCAGAGGAAGCCCCCAGTTATCTTATACTTAAACGAACAGAGTTGTCAAATCAGTGCGTCGATCATTGCGTACGCGCACAAGAAGGAATTGTGTATACAGACGTCTCCGTTTTTGCGATACAGTATACAGAAGTGCTAGCAAAAACTTATCGAAGAATCATAGCGAATGCGTATCGTAAGACATTTGTATGAAAACTAAAGAGCTCCCTCTATCGTTTGTGAACATAACTATCTTCTCTTTCACTTGGAATGGGGGCTATCGCGTGTGAAATATCAACTAGATGGCGTGCCTGTGAACCGAGGTCCAACTTCAACATCATTGGCTGATATATTCGTCAATTGACATTTGACATAATCACGTCTAAAAATACCCAATCACTATGTAAATGGACCTCAAGCATATAGTACGCCATCTTCGGGATTATTCGCACGCGATACCATTAAAAGGTGACAAAGTACGCTACGATTACGTAACGAATTCCTTTAATGTTTGTGCTAACCCGTCAGCCTTCCGACTAGTCAACACAACTTCCCCGGATTATTTTAAAAATATCAACAACCTCACAGATACTGCTTGTGGTGCTCAAACATAACAACAACACATTTCCATATAAGCTCTAACAGCTGATTAGGTTTTGAGTATTGGCGATACCGGTAAACAGTTGGATTATACGTATCGAGTTTACTTAGCACGAGTAGGTGTATCGCAGGTAAATTCTCCGGTGCCGCACACAAAATTGCCGAAAGCCATATTGGATTATTTTGTTCAGAATATACATGGGGGTAATTGTTTGGTATTTACCTATACACTCTTGAGTATAGTAATATAGCTCAAATTATCTATAACTGCGAAGAGTAAGAATCTTTTACTTATGATTATTATCAGAAATATTAATTCACAAAAAATTGTTTGAGAATACAATGTAGGTATTTAAAATCCCACTGCGGTACACCAACATTTAGTGCCAACTTGAATCATTTTTATGTACGGGTTTACCTATGTGGTTATGACAAACTAAAATAGCAGCAAAATCGCTTTCCGGCCCATTATGGTAGCGGGGAGTTCACTCCATATGATCGTTGTCGAATTTTTATAACCACGCCGTTGGCTCGGGTCGTTGGCGGTCAGGAAAAAATCCTAAGTTGGTTATTCAGCGGACTCCGCTGGGTTACCAACTTTTCCTCTTAAAATGAGGGGAAAACTATGTATGGATTGGAATAGTATGAAAGGAAAGATAAACGTTTATTGACCATCATACACAATATTGTCAATCACACACAATGTAGGTATATTTATAACTAAGGAATAACTGATACATATGTAGTAAATAATTGTATACAGTTAGTAATTATAATACAGTGACAAAGATGAAAATGCAAATCAATGGAACCGTATATCGGGACAGCGAGACTGGTTTATTTTAGCTATTTTCATAGTCTGATGTAATATGGTCTACTACTGTGGGGATCCGGTGCTGACTTACAAGCCATCTTCATTTTGCAGAAGAGGGCCATCCGTGCCATCTACGGTCTTAGATCACGTGACTCACTCAGAGAAGTATTCAAGGAAATCAATATTTTAACCGTATCATCTCAATACATTTTTGATTGTATTATGTTTGTACGCAAGAACTTGCACCTTTACTCGCAAAAATCAGATTTTCATAGCTTTAACACGCGAAATAAACATAGGCTTGCTGTCCCAAATCTAAGACTTCATAAAATTGGAAATTCATTTGTAGGATTGAGCATTAGAATGTTTAATAAGTTACCTCAAAATGTTATTGATTTACCGGTACATAAGTTTAAGTTGCATGTAAAAAACTGCCTAATGCAGAAAGGCTACTATAAAGTAGAGGATTATTTGAATGATAAGGATTCCTGGACATGTTGATCTCTTCGGCTGTCCTCTAATGTATAATTCATTTCATACTTTTTCATTGACGATTTATCTAAACGATATTGATTATAAGCATTGTATAACATACTGTCACTGTAATCATAATTTGTATAAGAATGAAAATTGTAATTACCATATTATTTGGAAAGAGTAACTACTGAGTTTTTTTGCTGATTCTTCTCTGTAGAAATTGACATTCCGAATCAGCGGTAGATTACATAATATTTGACGTTCATAAATGTTTTTTATTGAATAAAGACATTTTTGATTTTGACTGTATAAAGATTGATTTAGATTGATTATTCAATAATTGACAAGATGCTAACCACCTACTATTGTACACCTCGTCCTGCAGTTTATAAGTCTGGATTAAGTAACTACTACTCTTTGTGACTTATGAGGGGAACCTAAGTAGTCATACTCACTCAAATGTCTCTGAGGTGGTGGCGCTATGTGGCGGGTCATTACATTCCCTCTAATATGGTTGAGTGAAATGATGGCTGACACGTACGTTATACTTGTGAACAGGTGCCACCTTTGAGGACTGGTCTGCTTCGGTTTACCTCATAATATTTATTTTATTATTATTTCCTTTATTTTATTTTGTGTAACAATTAAACTGTATGGCTTGGTATGATGATGACACAACATTGTATGAAAGTTTGGCAATTAAAAAGAGTAACTGGCGAGTTTCTTGCCGGATCTTCTCGACCAGAAACAACTTTCCGAGCCGGTGGTAGAATCGCATTATGTTTATTTATTTCTTTAGTATATTTTATGTATCAACATATATATGTATTAACATGTAAATTATACATAAGTACTTATAAATAGTTTTAAGTCATTAAAATGTATGACGATTTGTAAGTGCTGTGTACAAGCCTATGCAAATAAAGAATTATTTGATTTTTGATTTTTTTTGATTTTTTGAATAAATATCTTTAGTGGTAACTATGGTAGGTATATTTTTTATTACATAATGGAGAATTAAATATGTTAAATGATAAATCATCATTATTATCATCAATGCTAGACATAGGCCTCCCTCAAGCATTTTTAATCTCATCGGTCTTATACCACCGCAACCAGGGGATTCCCCCGATCTTCACCAGGTCCTACCACGGCTGGAACCCCAGTACGCATAAATATAAACACTTAGTTTTTTTAGTATTTATTAGATACAAGCAAGCGGTTCACCTCATCACTTACCAATTGTGATCATCGTTACCTATGGACGTCACACACAAAAAAAGACCCAAGCTCTTTTTTTACGTCCATGACCAGATGGATGATGAAGGCATGTAAGTTAATTTGATTTAGAATAAATTACCTATAGCCGAATCAGGGAGTTTTAATATCGCTTTTGTAGCAAATAACTATCTATATGAATTGGTAATTCTGACGCGGGCATTTCGCTCCCTATCCACATAATCGCGCGGGCATCGCATCATTTGCGCGCACAGACTTCATTCGCCCGTAATGACCGCGCCGCCTCCTGACGCCCTCAGATCACTCGACGAATATTTTATCAAAATATTCCGGTCTCGAAACGATCGCCGGCCGCAGCTGCCGGTGTTTTCGGTTCACTTCTTATTATATTCGCGTCTGTACTTCCCAAATCTTCGGCAGTCCATTCTGTTACAGGTGGCGTTCAGCAGTCGTAAACACGAACTCGGAAATTATTTCCTGTCGTCGAATAAAATGTAAATTAGACACCGGGATTTTTAGAACGGCATCGTAACAATGGATCTTTGTAAATTATTTACTTTTGCTGTACCATTCTCAAAGAAAAGAATACATATTTTCAATAGTAAAATACCTCCAACAACGACTTTTCAATTTAAAAAATGCGGATATTTTACTAGTGCTAGGTACCGTATTGCGTGGGGACTCAGGTGCATCTACCTCCTCGAGTGGCCTTGCTGGTAATCAGTTCTGTCCTGATTCCAACTTAGGTCGGTTACCGCGGGGCACGGTTTTTCCTGGGCAATGACGGGTAGTAATTCATTCGTGGATTGCTACCTGTTAGCCGAAGGATGCACACCCGACGGACCGGCCCTGGCGTGCGACCGCGCCGAAGCGCACTTCGCTACAGGGCCTATATTGTCGCGCCGAGGTTCTGAGGACCGGCGTCTTCGCGTCGTTCCCTGACGGTGCACTAGGGCCCGTGAAAGCGGGTTAAACCATCGCACAGCGGGGTTGCAGGCGCCATTTTTGTCTTCGGACCTGGGGATGCTGGGTCCGGTTTTCCGGCGGAGCACTTTGACGTCGGCATCCCCCCTAGAGTGGAACGCCTTCGGGCGTAGTGGCCGCAAGGCCCACGTTTTGGGACCTGCGCTGCAAGTTCGCCGCACACGGATTGCGGTGGCAGGTCGGAGTGTCTCTGCGTAGCGGATTTTCCCGGCTCCGCAGCCAGCGGAGTCGGTTTCTGCGACGCGTTGTTATGTTGGAAGCCTGCGGGTTTATCCCTGACTCGCACTGCGTTGCAGCCAGCAGTGTATGTGAGGGGAGGGGTGCCCGTAGTCCTCCTCTCGGTAGTACTTGCACTACAGCCAGCAGTGTGGGTGCTACCCGGGAGGTTGAGCGGGAGAGAAGCCGAGCTGGCGAGCCTATTCGCCCTGACCGGGCGACGGATGAAGCCTCCGTGGCAGTCCTCACCCCGCTCTGAGTGTTTCCTGGGCGGGGGATGGAAACGCCCCAGTGTTTTTATTGGGTATGCCTCCGGACGGTCTCTGATTAGCAGAGACCTAACCCGGAGGAGAGCCCCTCTGTGTGTGCATAAGGTGCATTTTCACTGGGTCATCAAAAAAAAAGGAACCTCATTGCGTGCGTGAACTGATACAATGAAATGTGGTTCAATCCCCATTGTTTTATTCAGACATTCTGTTTTAACACAAACGCTTCGTCATGTACGCTGTTATAAATTACGTAAACGTGTTATGCTTTCTTGGGTTGCGTTACCGAAAGGTCCAATCGAAACCTCTTACATTTGTGACATTGATGTATATTGCCAAATGTGTGAATGTGGAAGGTAACCTCCAAAAATTTCCAGGTTATTTCCACAATATAATAGTAGAAGTTTTTGTCAATGTTATGATTTGTCTACGTACACCAACATTACATTTGTTTAGTAACATTATGTGGCACGGTATCTAATATTATATTTATAACCTTCACTACACTTAAGGTAACGTTTGGAGATTCAACAAAAAGTATATGAAATGTAAGTACCTATTGTATCAAAACAATTCTATCATTCACATAAATGTATTTATATTGCCAACCATATTCCATCGACGCTCATATCATGCCATATTGTGGGTTGGACAGGGGTTAGCCAACCGCGAAATAGTGAGTCATGTCTTTGATATAATTCAGGGTCGCGATTATCACCCATTTACGGGAGTATCTAAATCATTGATCAAATAATTCCGCGTCTTGCGACTGCCAACAAATGGAAAAATCCCAGATATATAGTGATGCTACTCGAAGCAATATTTGCTCCTTGAGTCATTTTACTATTTAACTCAAACACCAAAGTAAAATAGTTGTTAAGGATATCGGCTCATACGAGTTCACTCTTAGGAATCCAAGGGAAAAAATAAGTTGGTTGTTGGCTAGGGGCAGAGTTAAATCTTCAATTCTTCGTTCAGTTCAAACACATATCTTTCCCATTAATAAGTGAAACTTGTTACTCGTTACCAGCTTATGTGTTAACATTTCCTTACAGTACACTTATATTTCTTCGAATAAAGCGTGAAGAGGTATTCTATAAACTGTCATTGTCTACGCACTATTTCGAGGTAACTCTATAGAAGTTATTACTCTAGAGTAAAATCAATTTGACAATCTTTTCACTCGTATTTATATTTCCAATATCACTCAAGTTATTCAAGTAAAAGTTGAGTTTTATGTACATCACTGATTCGGGATAGATTGATTCCGGGGTTCCGATGGGCGCGTTATTCATCGCGACGAGGAAGTCCCGGTTCCCGTTTTCTGCCCTCCAAAATATGCCTCCGTCGAATTATTTATTGAATTATCTAACCAATATTGCGGGTTTTGCACTCGTGTACCACTGATTTGAAATACGTCCCCGTTGAACTGAGAGTAAAAACAAACATACTAAACTGTATAGTATTAATATACTGTAAAGTTTCTGTGCCAATGTTTGTTTACCTCTACCATAATATACATGTATCGAGCGGTACACCGTAGCTCGTATCTCTCCCGAGAGTAACTTGCAAAGATCTCAAAAAGTTTTATAATCTCGTTCGCAATTAAGATCCCATTTAGGTATTTCACGGATATTCGAACAATCCGCGGAGTTCCAAGTAGGTAAGTCGATAATGAAATTTAATGATCCGGAATAAAGGGACCTATTTATAGGGTTTTGCACTCGTCGCGCAAACATTGAGCCTGACTCTAACAAGCCTGTCTGTGTAGCGAGGAACTTGGTTTGGTTTAGGGGAAATTGTGCAATTTGTGTTGTGAGCTTGTTTCAATCACTATCACATTCACTTTGAATCTATCGTTGGCACGCAATGGTAACAAACCTTGCAAGCGAATCATAATTAGATTGATACCATGTATTTTGTTATTCACTGTACCATTTAGGGATTAAACTTGGTCTTTCTTATTACAAAAAACTGCTCTGATACCGGTTTTAATCATAAACCAGCAAGTTCATGATTATTACGGAATAATGTTAGTTCTTAAATTTTTATCACAAATCCTCGACTAACCATAGACCACTTAGTACCGCAGGATAGTGTCAAAATTGATCGAATCATTCAATTATTCGTTCAGTGACATTTCATTTTACATAACCTTATTTCGTTGTCTGAAGTAAAAATATTTTAGAATTGTTTTTAAGCAACAATAAATTAAAATATTGACCTAAGTAAGGTTTCCAAGTAATATGCATAGGAATTGCTTATATTTTTGGGATTAAATCCAAAAAATAAATGAACTACTTTCTCACAAATTACTTTAACGTAAAACGGAATGAACTGTCACAGGGATAGGTTGTCATGGTTACTGAATTGATATTTGAGGTTATTATTTTAGTCTTCATTTTAAACTAGGGGTCCGGGTGGTTTAATTTAAGTATTAAAGTTGATTTGCTAAATAACGTTAAACTTAGTTTTGTAATAATGTTTATTCTAGTTCTTCAGCTATTCCCAGTATTAATCCCAATATTTGTTTTAAACCACGTTTTGGAATAAGAGGGTGTAAGAACAGCATAATTTCTATTCACTTTTAACTATGTATAGTGAATTTTTTTTCTGAAAAAAAAAAGAAGTTTACAATATTAGGAACGATTGAAAAAACTAAACACACTATCAAAGACATTTATTTTTTCATTCATACTGTGTTTACATTCATTGTATTTTCAATGTGCAATAATAAGAAAAAAAACTTTTTACCATTTGTATTGTAGTCATATATATTGCTGTTAATTTTCGAAGTTAGCGAACTTTTTCGCTTCAAATGCTTTTTCGGCAGGCTAACTTTGCGAATCTTGTTCAAGCGCTACGATCCTTTTGTACTTATGTCACATCTGGGAAACATACATGACTTTTACCTTGATCTTATTCAATGTAGCCGGTCCAACCCTTGGACGAATTTCGGAGCTCGGAATTATGACGTCTCCTTGGACAATTTTAGGGATTTCAATGCATATTAAAACTTATTTAGATTACTTTGTTGCTTTATATTTTGTAGATTTAAAACTAAATAGATGTAACGTGGTAGTACCACAGTGGCTCGCTCGCGCGAATATGTATTTAGTGAGAATATCACTAAAGGAAATCTCTAAAATGCGCTGTAGAGCGCACACCTATAACTTTGGTGTAGAACACTTATACCTAGATATAAAACTTGACCATTAGGTACATGTCCCAACATTTTTTTAAACATTATATAAAGTGAAAACGGCAGTTGAATTCAATTTGGAGATGAAACTGTTTAATTTATTGGAGTAAGGTAGTTAGTTCCGTTGTCTGGTTTAAGTTGGACAGATATTACCCATAATTAAACGTAATGTAAGTTATTGATATGATCGCTGCTTAACAGAGACTTGATGATTATACCTTTTATAACAGTTATCGGTTTCTATTCAGAGCAGTATCACTGCGGCCAGTTTCATATATCCTGATCGCCGCTGTCATACATATCAGTCTCAAACCAGCATTAATGTTTGGGACTGTTCCCTTAGCTTTGAGAGTTCGTCCTCTCTTTACTGAAATGACTCAGTGATCCGACTCAGCCAAATGATACACTGTTCCGAACCTCTAATGTTCGCTCCGAGTGTATCATTCGACTCAAATGGACTCATTCGAGTCCGGGTGTACCAAATGATCCGAATGAGCGGAATGATCCGAACCGAATGAGCTGATTGATCCGAGTGGGTCGAATGATTTCCGTTCATTCAGAACGGAATAATCCGAGTGAGCCGAATGAGCGGAATGACGGAATTCAGAGCGAAAGAGTAACCTGGTGGCAGTATCTTCTACTTAGTTTGTGCTGGTGGCTGTCCGGGGTGAATAGGTAACCGTCTTTCCATGAATTACGCGGGAAAAGAGATAGGTATATTACATTTCTAAATTCAAATCGTTGGTGACAGAGTATCTATCAGGCCACTAGCCTGATGGTTGCTCTTAGCTCTGTCGCTACTGTCACGCCTAGCACTAAGTTATTTTACTAATTTAATTAAGAAACATAAGTTATCTAAACAAATGTTTTTCTCATAAGTGCTATGTACGCCGTTATTTTGATGCATATCAGAACTATGACCTTATAAATATGTGGCTTGTGATTGTAATAATATGTATCATGTGGTTGTACTAAATAAATAAATAAATGGCACAACGATTTATTCATTCGTAACATATACTGACAGTTGATATTCCAAATGACTCAAACGAAGCATTTCACTGTTCCACATCTTTGCCCTTATCCAGATGCAAATGTTAAAATTATTTGAAAGATACGTTTTTTCCAGGTTATTTATTTATTTATTAGTAATGAATAAACTCCTGCAGACACTACACATATACATACTACATGGGTGTTATCTTAAGTACAAAAGAAAAGTATTATATGTATATATTTGTAATTCCGCTGTTTGTTCTGATATCCTTAACACAGGTGCTTGAGCTACCTATCTTACTATTTATTGTGATGGTCAATAAGATGTTTTTTTTCTCTTTCTCTTTCTATCTCGGAGTCAGATCAATGTATGTGATGTTGTAAAATATTAATTATTTGCACACGTTGCCAGCCTGTCTTCTTCTTCCACGCGTATGACCCTGGTCATTACCATTATGGTTCTCAAACTATGTTGCGATACTATGCCAGGCGTATGTAAATAGCTTGGTCACTGCGGCGGGCGGAGTGCAAACACTGCGCTGTGCATTAGCATCATAACTAAAGCCGGTAACGCTCTCGCCACGATTGCGCCAACGCTAAATATTTGCATAATCTGCCGAAGGTCCTTTGCTGAATCGACGACCGATTGCGAAACTTGAACTAGTATGGGGGTAAAATGAAAATGTTGTATCTCATCCTAGCGTGTGATTCCCGATTGCGTCCAAAGCTGTCACTCTGGAGTCCAAAGTACGCTTAGATCATGATTCATAATTTGGTGAGTCTGGTAATTACAATGAAGCGACTGTCATCTGATCTTCGCAACCCATTGACAGGGGAACCGGACCAACTCAATCATGGTTACACGTTTCAGAAACTATCCGAAACGTGCAGGTTTTATCCTGGTGTTTTCCCTCACCGCTGATGGTAGAAATACGTAATTAGTTTTAAAAAACACAGGTGCATGCTCAGATTCGACTAAGACCCTCCGCATTGAAGACGCGTTCTTATCCATTTCGCTACCATTGCTCGATTGCCAAACTTGAACTTGTAAGGGGGTAAAATGAAAAGAATGTTTAAGTACATACAGAAATGGATTCGAAAATAAAAGACTCGAGTCCAACGAATAGCTATTGAAATGTGTAAGAGCTTTAGGCCCAATTTCACCATTGCTCTCCAAAACCTATGGTTGACGAGCTATGAAAAATAACATACATTTTTACATCGTTATCAATTTTCCCTGTCCCAAGTAGTGTGACAGACAATAACAGACAAAGACACGTAAAATGACAAACAATTTCATAATCATACATCAAGTGACTGACACACGAACCATTCGTTCACATTCTAAGTCGCCCAAAACAAAATGTCATTTCTGTATTGTGATTCGGTATTCGGTAGTTCAGCGTGCGCCACTATTGGCCCTAGTCGTATAATTTAATGCCCTGTTAGGTTACTCAACTAAATTAAAACATATTGAAGCATTCCCTAACAATCAAGGGGCCGCTAGTTTTGCCGATTTAAATGTCAATAATAGAAGTGTCAAAAATATTTTATATCTTTGTTTTCGTGATTTTGAACACAGAAAACCCGTAGGCCCAATTTTTCTTTTAATGAAAAAGAAAATTTGATACCTCTAGTTGTAAAGTACAACGAGAAAGTAGAAAATAAAAAAAACTGATGCCGTGACCACGGCTATTAAACATGAGGGTTGGGGAAAAATCGTAGTAAAATTTAACTCCTTGAGGTCTTACGGAAGTGTCAAATCGCCTGTTAAAGTATTTGATGGGCCACTAGAGCATTAGTGAAATTAAACAGCTTGTTAAAGGAAGTAACTATCTGTTGGTGTTGCTGAGTATGGTTGGACTCGCTAGTATAGCAATAGTAGCGTATATATCTACTGTGGCAATAGTCTGTCATTATACTTAACGGGATGTTAAACTAACAAACAGAGACTGATGAAATTGGCTCTTAGTCCAGTACAGTGGTCTGAAGATAGTCGAAAGATATCCGGATCAAATTGCCAATTCCTAGTTAGTGTGGTCCCTAGGGGGCCTACATAGCATCGCGAAGTGAAATCAACTATGTAGGTAGGTAGGTGGATGCGACGCCACTTTGAAAAATCGTCCTCTGAACCTAATGCGGTCTCTTATTTTCGTGTGTGCGACCGTGGCCCTAGTCTCGATCTTATGGCTACTACGCCATGTAGCAAAATCAAAATTTATGTGTGATATGACTTTTCGTACGTCCCCTGAGGGCATTTGGCACTACTCTTTGAGAAACCCTGATTTAATTGTATCAATATGGAGAAAGGCAAAGCAAATAGTTAATTCGGTTTGCATTGCTTATTTAGTATACGCTCGTATCGAGTGTGGTTTGGCGACTGCCCGCCGGCGCGTCCACTCGATAATATTATTTACGCCAATCTCCCCGGGCGAGGACAGACACTTGCCTCCTCTGTAGGAGATAACATGTGTAATTTATTTTTGAACCTGCAACGTATTACTTTTTCCGATCGAATTTCTATATAATTACCAATTCAAGCTTTGTAGCATCAAGCGAAAACCGTCCCAGTTCTCTTCGATTTATTTAGAAGTAGTTATATCTAAGACGGGTCTGCTTGATTAAATCTGTCTCACGTAAAATGCAATTTAATGGCGAAAATTTTAATCTTGCTCTTTGTAATTTGAAAACAAAATAATTTATATAACAAGCACAGAGTATATCCCTGGATATGAAAGAACGGAGCATATGAAATAAGCTCACGCTCGCACGAAAGAATATAAATTACTTGTTGGGGAATAGTAATGTTTATTTTAGAAGGTAATAACAAGATACGTCGCTGGCATGGCTTCGGTGCGGGTTGGACTTAGTGCACCGTAAATTATGTCGGCGTGCATTGAATAAAACAATAAGCCGTGCCCTGAGCCGGCCCTGCAACAGGTAGGGCCCGATCCTGCAGACGCAACCTGTGATACCTATACCACAGTACGATAATAGCTAGCAGTCTTTCTACAAGACATGGAATTCGACGATCACTGCTCCTGCCTTCCGACCAGGGGGTAAACATTTGCGCGCGTGTACATGAGCGCCCCTGTGACCTGCCGGAGTTGCCTGTCCAGAGTACAGGTGTGACCAACATAGAGCTGCAATCGATAGCAGCTTTCGCGCGCAGAAGGTCTAAATTAGTCTGAGCAAAATTGGCGTCTCATGAATGGCTTGTACTTTGTGCGCTGTGATGGGACATGCTTTGCGGACCGATTTACCGTCCCCTGCTCCGATATCAATGTCAGCGTTGACAGAGTACTGTCAGGCCACTGGCTATAAGAACCACTGTGCCCACTGTACGGCTACTCACTGTATCACGTCACCGGGACATAATTACTTCTCGCCCGTCGTTCACGCTTTGGAAGCTCGTATTTTGTCTCCGTATAGGATTTACCTACTCGTGTATTTGTGGAAGGTTGCTCTTTTGTTTCATTGTTGTTCATTGTGCGTCTTTTGATTGTGCGAGTATGTTACCCAAGTGATTAATTTACATATATAATTCAAAGCAAGTCACAGATTAGGGGTATACATTCTGTTGAGAAGAGAACCTTAATTTATTATGGGTAAACTACTAATATGAAATATATCTCTACGAAGTCAAAGCATACGTTATGTATAAATAATCTAATTTTTACTCTTAAACACGAAAAGTTGTTCAGCGGTTTTTATGCCAGTTCAATGTCGAATGTTCCATGAGCCTTTGCAATTCTGATTTTATCAATCTTTCCCATCTTAAGATCTATACAAGTAATACGTTTTTCAAAGTAAGAGATGCTATTCACACTCAAATATATAATGTCGTGTGTTGTCAGCCTAACTCTATATTTAATCGCACTTTGCAGGGGCCACGAAGATAGTCTACGAGTAGTTTGGGGCCTATAGACATTTATAATTGAATATTTGGCTTAAAATTTGTATTTGTATCGCGATATATATTAAGAAAATGTAACTATGTGTGTTAAATAAATTATTTATTTATTTATTTATTCGAAATGCAAACGATCATATCCCTTACAGCGAAAATATTCCGGCAATTAGTAATAGATCCACTATTAGTTTAAAATATTTATTGTTATTGGTAGACTTGAGACTGTTACTCGACTGTGTAAACGGGTTTTGTTTTTCAAACGTTTGTTTGAAAAACCAGCCTAAGTGCCAATTAGACTAATGATAAGAGAGTAACGCCGTTCAAACGTATCTTGTTTATTCTTAAATATACATATGTATTTACGGATATTTTTTTCTTCACATTGTGTTTTAAAACCTTGCTTCCTGATTGAAACGTAAATAATAATAAATTCTTTCAACATCTCATACATTGACTTGATTTAAAATTATTGATGGCCAACGTTAAACAGTAAGTGCTAAATCGGGTATGCAGTATTTGTTAAATGTAATAGCATTTAGCCTCAGTCATTTTTTAAATATTATTACACGTAATTCAACGTGAAAATCGAAATGAAATATGTAAGAATATTACAAAGTAATTATTTAATTATTAATGTACATGGGACATGTACATTCGAGAGAGAAGCCAATTAGAAGAATTCAGCTAGGCTGGGCAGCATTTGGTAAACTTCGTCAAGTCTTCTCGTCACCCATCCCTCAAAGTCTTAAGTCGAAAGTCTTCGACCAGTGCGTCCTTCCGGTCATGACTTACGGTGCCGAGACGTGGACACTCACGGCTGGACTAGTCCACCGGTTCAAAGTCGCTCAAAGAGCTATGGAAAGGGCTATGCTCGGAGTATCTCTGATGGACCGCATCAGAAATGATGTAATCCGACAGAGAACCAGAGTCACCGACATAGCCAACCGAATTAGCAAACTGAAGTGGCAGTGGGCTGGTCATATTAGCCGCAGAACTGACAGCCGTTGGAGCCGTAAAGTCCTTGAGTGGAGACCGCGATTCGGTAAGCGTAGTGTAGGACGCCCTGCGACAAGATGGGATGATGACATTCGAAGGCTGGTTGGTGTGGGCTGGATGAGAGTGGCCGAAAATCGGGAGCAGTGGCGTGCATTAGGGGAGACCTATGTCCAGCAGTGGACGAGTGTGGGTTGCTAATGATGTACATGGGACAAAACAAGACTTACTTTTATATGTGAGTATATACTTAATTGCACCTCCAGTCTGCTTGTGACCCCGATCGTTGTAACGCGCTCGAAACGTCAAGCTGTGAGTAGATGCTACTACGAGACGAGTATTTACTTACATATATAATAACCGCGTTTTGTCCCGTGTACATATTTTTTTTGTAACTTATATAATTCTTTAATGGTTCTCTTTTTTGTTTGCTATGAGGAACCCTGAGAATGAACGCCATCAATACACATAACCATTCTACGAGCCATGTACAGGGAAACTTGGCAAAGTTTAGGTGTTTGTTATTCTGAAAGGAGGCATTAGTCGGAAACGACGATTTACGATATGTATCTTTAAAAAGACGCGCTGTGCTCGATTTAACTTGATTAAGAGTCTCTTGCGCTTTCAACAAGGAACCCAATAGCGGTCTAGATTGTTGTGGCTAAATACGAACCTCATCCCTCTCCCTCTTCTATCTAATATCCTCTACCTGAAGGTTGTCTGGTAGATATCGCTCCCAGCGATCATCATTATTTCAGACAATAGACGTCCACTGCTGGACATAGGCCTCCCCCAATGTTCTCCACACATATCGGTCCTGTGCCGCCCGCATCCAATGGATTCCCGCAACCTTCACCAGATCGTCGGTCCACCTTGTGGGGGGCTTGCCACGGCTGCGACTTCCTGTACGTGGCCTCCACTCGAGGACCTTTATGCCCCAAAGGCCGTCTGTTCTCCTCGCTATGTGCCCTGCCCATTGCCACTTGAGGCATGCAATCCTTTGGGCAATGTCTGTGACCTTAGTTCTCCTGCGGATCTCACCATTTCTGATGTAAATGGGCAAGTTCACTGTGCTGTGTTTCGCTGCGTGAGGGTACCGGAGGCCCAATTCGAGGGAAGGGGGGGTTGAAAAGTTGTCAGCGCACTTGTGACTCCACTGGTGTCGCGGGTGTTTATGGACAGCAGAAATCGCTTACCATTAGGAGATCCGTCTGCTCGTCTGCCACCTATGACATAAAAAAACATTTTTTTCATGATTCAGTATTTGGGAAGTCTGCTAATTACAATTAATGACTGCCATCTGACATTCGAAACGCTTACATAGGGACAGGGAGTAGACCAACCAACTGAAACATTGAATCATGGTTACATGTTTCAGAAACTATTTAAAACGTGCAGGTTTCCTCACGATGTTTTCCTCCACCGCCGAGCTAATGGCAGAAATACGCACATTGATTTTATTGTAATTAGAAGACTTCCCAAATCCTGGAGCATGGACAAAGCGCACTCCGGGCTCCGAAGCGACAGCATTGGAAGCTACTGGAAATTACACTCTACGATGAGGGAGGACGCACATCAATTTGAAAAATGCAGAAGTGCATGCTCGGATTCTAACTTACGATTTTGACGACCCGTTTGGAACAGTGGTAGTGAACGCTACCTTTGGTCCAAGGGTTGCGGGTACGATCCCCGCACAGTACAAACATTTGTAGGCATGAACATGTCTTTTTGTATTGGTCTGGGTGTTTTCTATGTATTTACAAAAGAAAATTATTATATGTATATATTTGTAATCCCACTGTTGATTCTGATATCCGTAACACAGGTGCAAGCACCTCACATACATTGATTAGATCAATGTATGTGATGTGTGAAATATTTATTACCCGACTACGGCGAAGCAAAAAGGAGGGTTATGATTTTGACCTGTATGTATGTATTGTTAACAATGAAACGCATTCTGAGTAGGATTAAAATTATAATAGCGATAAATTAATTAACAAATATCGGTACGCGCGACAATCTACAATGAATCTGACAGCCCGAGGGACAGACTCCACTAGGGATGGGGTATCAACTAGTGATGTCTAACCATTCGATTTTTTCCGTTTATTTGGAACAAAAAACAGTTTTACAATCATATATTTTTTTACAATATTGTAGCTATAAATATAACTTATTGTAAGACCAACAACATTGTCCACATATTATATTTACTATTTTACTATTGAGTGAGAAATGCTTTGTGCCTTTTTTATATATGTCGGTATTAGTTTAATACAAAAAATATTATTTCACTTATAATATCAATTACATGTTAATTTCCCTTAAAATTAATTAAATTATATATTTTTATTTATTTATTAATTATTACACAAAACTTACTTATTTTTATTCGGTTAACAGTATGTATGGTTGTTCATCTGTTCCCTCATAACTTCTAAATTAGTTATCATATTTGAACAAATTAGGTGTCGTTAGAAGTATCTTGATTGTCTTCTGGTTACAAGTGACATGACGTCAAGATAAATTGAGGACTCTAGAGGACTTAGAGTAAGTAACTAAAAAAAAAAATTGCTTGGCGGTACCATGTGGAGTATGAATTGAAAGAGCTTTTTAGCACATTTCAAATATGTAATTTTATTAACATCACTAAAAATATGTTACTTAAAAAAAGTTTATAAACTAAAACCCGACTACCAGAAAACACGCCTTAAAAAGTACAAAACAAGAAAATTGTCTCTGCTGAAATTTTTATGCCGTATTGCCGTGGCCGTATGCCACCTACTGTAGCGAAACTGATTCTTTATAATAATAAAATAAAATCAATGTGGCAAACGACCACGGCAATACAGCATAATAATTTCAGCAGAGACAATTTTCTTGTTTCGTACTTTTTAAAGCGTGTTTTTATGGTAGTCGGGTTTTAGTTTTAAACTTTATTTTTATTTATTTATTTATTTTACGTTCTCCCCTATGGAAGGTGCGTTCATATCCACTAAGCTACCAACGCTTTAAATATGAATGTTTGAAAGAAAAATAATGGTATAAATACCTAAATATTATTTTATTTAAATTCAAAAGTTCAAAATTCAAAGTTCTTTATTTGCAGTAAATGTGGTAACAAATGATCTTATAACGTAAACTAGAGCACACACTTAACTGTATAACACCATGCAATTTTTTTGGGTATAGCAATTTATTTTTAAGGAAATAATGGACTTAAAATTTTTTCGACAGACTTCGGGCGGGACTCAAATCCACGATCTTTTGCTAACCGGGCAACTGCTTTACTGTAGGTACATACAAATATAGATGAAACTATCGTCGGCTTACGGCGAAGCAAAAAGCGCGTACAAAATTCGTCGACATACCAAGGTCTCCGGTAGCTTAGTTGGTAAATCAGTTGCACGGTTAGCAAAAGATCGTGGGTTCGAGTCCCACCCGAAGACTGTCGAAAAAATTTTAAGTGCATTATTTTCTAAATATCATTGTAAAATTAATGTACAATGAAATGAACTCGAAGACAAACCAAAATGTTTGTCAGACAGCGCGCCAAAATCGTCACTTATTTTTTCTCAAGTATACATTTTTTCGTACTAATTCAGCCAGTTTTAATTTTAAATAAACGGTAAGTTAGTTCCTTGATTTTAATATTATGTCCAGAATATTCCATTTTTAAATAACAGGACATAGGTATATGAGTTTGCATAGTAACGTATCTGGCCAGCAAATTATTTTAGGCAAATTTGCTGGCATGTTTTTCTTCAATACAGCAATATTGATTTATCTGGAAAAAGGTTGTAAAAATAATGCTCGAAACTCTGCTCATGTTTGAGAAAAAATAATAAAATATATTGCCTCATATGTTCTTCAAAAGAAACACCAAAGTCCCTTTATGAGAAATATTGTCTTAACTCTTAAGTAGATTTTGCTCTTAAGGTACCGTTTAGACAAAAATATTTATAGGTTAATTATATGATACAACTGTAGTCAACTAAATAGCTTCAATTAAAATCTACGCTCAATTAGATGATATCGATTGCTTCATTTGCTGTTAAAGTCAAAACATCTTGATTTAATTAAGCGAAGCAGTGACAAAATTTATGCTGTAATTGAAGACATCGGCTCGTTTTACATTAATTGGACTGCTCCAGAAAAGGTTTAACGATAACTCGGTGCTGAGTAATAAAAATAGGTTCATTAGGGGGACAGTAGATAGATATTCTTCATTGCACGACGCGACGTAAAAATCTGATTTATGTATAAAAAAACTGCAGTGTCTAAAGATCTTAACTGCTTTATTACATAGAAATGCCCATACTAGCCAAAGACTCAGGATATATTTGATACTGCACGCACAGGTGTATGCGCAGACACAAGTGCGCTCTCTATTTACATACACGCATATTGTGATGCGACATCCGTGTGACACGATCGAAGACGGATCGGGCGCTGGACCAACTAGGTTAATGTGTTTTGCGCAAAACATGGGGACACAATAAAGTCAACTTCCATACTCAAAACAAACTCAGATACAAAAAGTACGACTCAGTAATCGAACCCGGAACCCCAAATGCAGTAACTTAGGTGTGACTGACCGTCCATTGCGCACTGAGGTCATTGCGTAGAAGGTACGTTGTACGATAGTTGTATGGGACCGCTACAAATACTTGCGCTAACTTAAGATACACATGCAACTAAGTTAAAGACTGGCAGATATGTCATGTGTCGTGTAATAGAAGTTATTAATGTTGGTAGTTAATTAGGAGTGTTACAGTTGGTAGTACTGGCGCAGATTGCGGAGGCAGCAGAGCGTGGTCGCCTGAACTCCAAGAAATTATGAGGAGCGGCGGCGTTTAATCGAAAAGTACTCCCATTCCTTTGATCTCGGTCGCCTACAGAGCGACGCCTCCGATACGTTCGAGCTCGACTGAATAGTATGATGAAATAAGCGCAAAGACGAGGCGCGCACAAAACCGCCCCGATTGGTTCGCAATATGATATTTAGCGCGCCTCCATGTAATGTAATTCAATAAGTAATACCAATATAATTTTGTTTCTAATAATCAATCATCGCTGTTAGTCTGAAATCCGAAACACAATTGCTTAAGGTACTTAGTACAGAATCAGGTCAATGTATGAGATGTTGTATGAATTTATATGTGTTATCATTTAACCGTTCACTGCACACAATAATTCCGTCGGGCGTATTTGATTAACACAGTACCTAGTGCTGACAAATGACGAGTCACAATGGAGATCTGTACTCGCCAATGTGTGGATACAGTCATTCATTAGATAGATGGGCTTTGTGGTAGCGTCGGGATTCGTTGCTGTGCACCGCAGTGCGTAACTAGCAGTTACTCGTAAACCTGACTGATGTATGATAATATAATTTCAACGATACAAAACAAAAAAACCGAGTTGAACTTTTCAGCGACTCCAAAAGAGGATGTTGTACGATATGTTCGATATTTTTTTATTTATGTTTAGTTCACGGATTTCTCCGTCAATTATTGACCGATTCAAAACATGAAAGGAATTTAACTTTGTCTTGTAAGCATTCGGATAAGTAAAAAAATTGGATACAATGCTGTTTCTTTCGACCCGTCCACCCCCCATAACTTATTGTATAAATTCTTCTTATGAAGTTTTATCAATATAAATAGTTATAGACACTGCTAATTTTTGCTGATATTAATTACAACTGCATCCGAAAATTTCATATTATATTTTTGTGCGTCAACAATTAGCGCAAAATGTTCTTACCACTAGTAGTACCCCCAAAACTGTCATGTGAAACACCGTAGACTTTTTAGGCTTTTTCCTGCATTTCATGTTGGCGGCGAAAGCTTACAATATGGGTAGTCGGCTTTGGCACGCACGACTAAGCCGCATTTGGCGCGTGCGGCTCGCGGGCCATCCGTGCGTCCGGTTGCACACCCGAGCCTGTCCAGTCTCTAGTCCACGTCAGTCAATTTTAGTAGAAAAATACACACTCTGCGACGACTGCGATGTTGAGGACATTTCTACATATAGTGTGTTAGAATCATAATCGACCATTGGCACGCACGAGCCAGTTCAGCAACATTTAAACTCTGGTTTTTTAATTCAGCAAACTGAACTCAGAGATGTCAATGTGTCATTCCCATATACGCTCCTTTTGACGGATGAAAAATGTATGGAAACTTGAAATTTGAATCTGTCGGCTTAGTTAATTTATTTATGTATAGAAAAAGTTTTGTTTTTTTACTCTGAGATAGGTGGCTCTAGCACCTGTGTTACGGATATCAGAACAGAATAAACCTGTGACATTTTTTAGACAAATAATTTGGGTCTTTAAAGACATCAAGTTTTATTTTGCTATTAAATTAGACTTGAGGTTAGAAACCATTCACATGTGAAAGTAAAATTTAATGAATATTTTATTCTTGTTTGTTTATTTGATTCAGGAATTGAAAGCCAGACAGACATTACCAGACGTAATGTTTGCGAATAATTGACTTAACAATAAAATAAAGGTAACGAATAATTTGTTATGCAAAAAACATTTAAAACGCGGTTACGAGCTGTGGTGTCAGATACATGCAGAAAATAAATCACTCACTCCAATAAATAAAGTTTATCTGGATTGTACCTTTGGGAGTGCGGATTTATGAGGTTTTGTGTAGCGCAACGCAATACAATTCTTACCAGCATCGGCTGAACCCTTCACTAATTTCTACGAGTAAGCGAGACGGATTTATGGATATAGCGAGGATGTTTCGGTCTTTGTATGTTGGGAAGAGGGATTCAGCGTTCATGGCACGGGATGAAACGAGAAGATTGAAATCGGACTAGAAGCCCTTTTAGTGAGGCGTTTTCTCATAAAATAGAAATTAGTCGCGGGGAATTTATATTGTTTTTGAACTCACTACTGTATGTAGGTACGAGTATATCAACTTCTCTGTAAATTAAATGAAAATCAATTTAAAGGAACCTTTTAAGTGCGCTCTGATTATCCATAGACCAGCTCAATGGGGCATTTGGTAATGACTCTGTTTTGTGCTCAAAAGGTGCGATTCCAGCCTTAGAAAAACATTCATGTGATGACCACTTATGTGTATTCAGGGGATAGGTATTGTGATAATCTATCTCAAACATATACGTATATTTGTGGTACTTTCACTAATTCTGCTCTGATATTATAACACAGGACACTTATATTAAAACAACGCAAGTGCTCTTCACACAAAACTTTGCCCAGGATGAGAATCGAACCCAGATCTCGTGGAGCGTGAAGCAGAGTCACTAACAGATGACGTGCCCTCGAACCAGTCAAATATGTACAATGAAAAGAAGGATTTCGTAACTTTTATGGCTGGTTACGCCGATTTGATTTCACCCTTCGCGATATCCTCAAACCTAGCACCAGCGTTGATTTGTTTCGTAAATACGGGCATGTACGTTTGTTTGCACATCCATTTGTATTTTCCAGGACGCTTCATTTTATTTTTCTAAGAAATACTTCAGTTGAGTCTATTCTATAACAGACTCAACTGAAGTACGCTAAAGTGTGATTTTATGATTTGTTAGTGAAGAGCTCTCCCATACTATAAGTTGCCATTAGAAGATTTTTTTTATTATACGACAAACAAACATTTGACCTCAATCTCACCTGATGATAAGTGAAGATGAGGTCCAAGGTGGGCCATATAAATTCGTTTTTTATTTACACATTTTTTTAGGATAGCTAAAAGCTTGAACATGAAAAATTAACAATAATATTAAAGAGTAACTCTCGTTTGCAATTTGTGCAAAATCGTCACATTTTATTTCACTGCTATTAACAAAATCAGTTTAAAAAACACTAGCGACGCCAATCGATTTTAATTTTTAGCTACTAAAATGTATCTATTTTAAACAAATTCGGGGTTACAACTTCTCGGCAAACACCTATACTATTTAATATTTAATACTTATAGTTAACTGTCTGGTCTGCTTCTGCATTACCGCCAAAAGTGGCCGATTTTGGCGTGAATCAATTTTTTGCGTACAAAAACGGACCCAACATTTGTGCATGGTTATTTAATAAATAGTATGTCTTTGCCGAGAGATTGTAACCGAAATTGTTTAAAATAGATCCGGTTTAGTAGCTGAAAATTAAAATCGATTGGCGTCGCTAGTGTGCCCTACCCTTAAAAACGTTTACTGATACTAACTGTAGGTGAATTGCATTAACTTTATAGTCTACTCTTAGGACAGACTTTATTTAAGTGCTATATTTTCCTTTTTGTTGTTTTTATTATAATATATTTGTCTACGCAATAGACGACTGTTTTAAAATAACGCTATAAACTAACAGTATTTACTTTATGTTTATGTGATGTCTTATTAACAAACAATTTATAAGGGTAGTGACACAACATTAGTTGCGGAGCGTTGCTCAGCCACGGCGGCCGCGCTATCGGGCAACAGGACCGCGGCTATCGCGGCACGCATCTGTGTCGGCCAATCGACAAGATTTATAGGGGTGAAGAAAGACCATAAAACTAGCTTTATTATTCCATCAAATGCGTGCCGACTCAGACGCTTGCCTTGCAGATTCCGATTTAATATTTTTATATTGTTTTCATAGCTTTTCTGCGTCGTGGCCTGTGCATATAAAAATGAATGTGGAGTTATTAGCTTAGCGAAATTTGTGCTTTGGTAACTTTACATCGACTTGGAAAATATAATTTTCTAATCTCATTACCGTGGGAGAGCCATGCTTCCGTATGAATACGGGAGTGATACCACAGTCTTATAGAAAACCGGCGTGAAGCCGTTCGTGAACCGACGTGAACTTCTGTTGAAACTCATTAGCACTATACAGAATAGGTCACTAACAATAAATGTTGAAGTGACAGTGTCTAAGAATTGCTAGTAATATTACGCTACTGGAATTGCGATGAATATTATCTGCGAGAAGTATCTAAATACAATATAAACAGTTGTATAAGTCTTGAGATTATAGTTAATAGACGGTTTTCATAGTTACTAAAAATAATTAACAGATCAGACCCAATTTGTATTCTGTTTCATCATCAACTATTCGCTGCACTTAGTTCTTGAATAGTTCATCAGGTTTTATTTCTATAGACTCATGACTGAAGCTTGTGAATCAATACCACCAAAGCCGCGCCAAAGGCTGGGCGTCGACTCAGCAGGCCAGGTGAGATTGTGTGACCAGATAAAGGGAGCTACACAAAGCGACTGCTGTGTTCAATATGCGCTCAAAAGAAAGTTCAATATACTCGTACGTATATCCACTAAAACCGTGCTATTTTCATTGTAAATAAAAGCGTATTGTTAATGAATAGGGATCTATAGGTCTATTTGTACTTTTTTATTATGTTTAGATTTTAGATCCAGGTGCAATGAGACTAGAATCTTTTTGCACATAGATGGCATAATTGGTATTCTGGTAACTTTCCATGGAAAAGGTCAAAAATAGTGACTTCCTAAGGATTTCTTTACTATTACCCGAGTGTAAACTAATACTAGATATTATTAGCACTTTTAATAAAAGTTGTATTGACAATATTGTAGATAATTGATATAACCAGGACTAAAAGAGTCGACGACGACAACGTTCGTGGTGTTTAGTCCCGGTAGTATTAATAATTTATTTAATGCAATGCGAAATTTTAAAATGGTATAGAAGCGCATTAGAAAGAAAGAAAGAAAGAAAAGAAAGAAAATATTTATTATTATAGACATCACAACACAGAACGTATAGCAATTGTAAACAGAACACAATTCGGCACAAACAGAAAACAAAACATAAAACAATTAAAAATACATAAAAATAAAACAAAAGGAAAAAAAAACAAAACTATATTCAATCATGTCCAGACAGTGCCAAATGAATATTATGGTGTGTTATGACGTCTAGTATAAATGGCCCTCACTCAGCTTATGTCACAGCCCAGACTAAGGCCCAGACTAATATTTAAATGACGTTGGTACGTATTATAAAAACTTAAATGAATTAAGGCAGAAACAAACATCATATTATAATTATCACATTTTATACAGCCTCAATTTAATATGAAGTTTTTAACGGCAATTTGTGATAACAAATGATAATTGAAAAAAAAATGTTTTTTTTTGCCATTGCCATCATAATGCAATATTTAGGTTTGGTTTCTGTACCTGACGATCAATTAACTGCAAATTCTGCAGTTTGCTATACTCTATTGATCTAAAAGTGAAACAGAATGTTTCCAAAAGGCTGGTCAAGAGTTTTCCAAGAAAATAGAAACAGAAAACCGGTACCTACAAACAATATCAAGTTCACGTCAACACATCAACAGCAAGGCGATACAGGATAATACAGACAGTGTTAGTTTGCAGAATAAACAGTTGTCGAACAGAATTTTTGCTAAAGGTGTGCGAATAGTGTGGAACCCCACCTTTCCGATTTATCTAAAAGCCAATAACATTATGCAGGAATTTAGCGACATTTATATGCGCGCTGACTTAACGAGACGGGGGGTTAGTAAAGTAGTATCCTGTGTAAGCAGCCTGCGGGTAAAATTTAATTGAAACGGTGCGACGTGTTACCAAATAGTTTACTAATTAATATTGCTTGTAGCCACATAACTATTAGTTAGGGTATCATTTCTGTCTCGGTTTGGGGCGACTGGGAGCATTTGTGTTGCTAAATTGTTTCAGTGTATCATTGCATTAGTAGATATCGCCGATAAAGATGAGAATTCGACTAGGTTTACCATATCTGACAGTGCCGATGTAAAATCATGAACGGAAAATATCCCTGTCCGTGGGAGTGCCACGCTTCGGCATGAATGGGCCGGCTCGACCGGAATGATACTACGGCCTCACAGAAAACTGGAAGTGAACGTGAAGCAGCATTGTGCTGTGTTTCTGCGTGAGTGAGGATACCGGAGGCCCAATCCGGGAGAAGGGCGGTTTAAAGGTTGGCAACGCACTTGTGCCTCCACTGGTGTCGCGGGTGTCCATGGGTGGCGGCAATCGCTTACCAGCAGGTGATCCGTCTCTTCGTCTGCCATCTATCACATAAAAAAAAACAAAATGTAATTTTGATAAGTCAATTCAAAGTAGTGACCCATATGGTTTCTTTTTATTCTGGTGATAACTAATCTAAATATTTGTTATTCGTAATTGTACCTTAAATATAATGAAAACAACTCTGTGATTACAATATCTCTCCGCTGCTTATTATACTTATGCACAATAAACTTTGCACAAACCATTAAAAAGTGAGAAAAGTGCGCTCGATTCTCTATCAAGAAGTTAATTTCTCGGAAGTTAGCACAAAACAGTAAATAATCGAGTTTGCTCACAGGCGTAGCCGCGTAACACTCCCGCGCCGTAGTCCGTAGCTGTTGTCGTAGCAAACAATGCGCAGTGCTACGAGCTACGAGTCGCGACTCCGTAGTTGTTTTTTTTTGCTACTTGATAGCTTCGCGCGAGTTCAGGGCTTGAATTATCTGGCACTTTGCAACGTGTTCATTTAGATTTGTCGTATGTGCAACATGTTAAGTCTTTACGACTTTCGTTGTGAAATTAAGTTGAACTCGTAAAATGAACTCATTGAATTCACTCAACTTATTACCTTATTTTAATTTTACCTACAAAAAATATTGCATCTGATTGAACTAACACTTTTATGTTCCTGATGGTTTGTGTTGTTTACCATAGTTGTTAAGACAATAATAGTATTAAGTACTATAAGGGATAACTAAACATATGTAAAATCAAGTTAGAACCTAATATTTGATAGATATCAGCTATATTTTGTCACATGTGCATCGTAATTATAAAACCTTATTATTCTTACTTGCAATCATCCAATAACATTCTTCTAAGCAACGAACGGATCGATGGTTAAAGATACTTTATCCCGGCGATTATTCAGCAGCTATTATTTTATTACGCAATAAAAGCGCGCACAGAGATGAGTGCGAATCTTAGTTCATTAATATTCATGGTTAAATTATTCCTTTCATTGTCTTTCAGCCAAATGAATTGAGATCTGGAAGGGAAATAAACGTCGCGATATTAAAATATCGCGTAATTACTGTTTGTATGAGGCGCCAGATGATCAGCGGTGCGACAAATTCAGAAAAAGTTTGCAGATAATTTTACTTGACATAATCTCGGATACTCTTATAATATTATTATTACTATTACTACTGCGTTCTTACTTTAGAGAACTATGTAAAAGAGTACGGGTAGTTTCCACCAATCAGAGCCGGTATGTCCAAAGCATAAACTTTTTAATGTGGTTCAGTCTTATTTGAAATCATTTCTAAAATATGGATAACCTATCTAATCGTAATTACATGGATACGCTCACGTAATGTAGAAGCATCGAAATAGATCAGATCAATATTGGTTCAATATATTATTTCTACACATCTAAAATCGTCACACAATACCAGCCAAATGCGGGACGCGGTTGAGAGCCAGACCCAGAAAAAGATTATTACAGAAGACGAGTTAGACCATCAATGTCAGGATTGGTAAGCGCTGGCTTCAAATAGAGACCATTGGAGGAGTTTGGGAGAAGTCTTTGCCCAGCAGTGGGACAGTTTAGGCTAACAATAAAAATCTGTTTGGTAAGCTATAAATCTGTTTACAAAATCATTATTATGTTTGCGTCGCTGAGCCAGGGGAGTATGTTTATAGTATATGATTTTGGAAGATTGTTTAGTAAATATCCAAAATATCTGAGTTAAAAGTTTCAACTAAACATACTTCCGAAGATTTTCAATAGCGGACGAAAGTTTTGTTACTCTGTCGGATATTTATAATGAAACTGTTCCTTTTATAAGCCGATAAGAGATAAGGAACGAGCTAAGTTTGTGAGGCAAGAGTCACTTAGCCAGCGAGAACATGATAATTTATTTAAATGTATCTCTTGTACGTAACGTTTGAAATAGTAAGAAGCTCACTCTAGTTTCATGCTACTACGAATTGTTTGTTCAAAGTTACTGTCTTCTATCTTTCTCTTACACCCGCTGTGATTGGGCAGGTTGGATAATTTGTAGTAATAACTATTAACGGATGGTGTTGACGATGGACTGTATATAAACATAAAGCGCTGGTTAAATGATGCTGACAAAAAACACTGTTATCAGCTAAACAATGTATTTTCGTTCAACCAACATAAGACATGAAGACAGAACAAACAAAACAATAATATATCAAAGTTAGTAAAAAAAGTATAAAAACATAAACAATACAAAAGAGGCTGGTCCAGCCGTCGATCCTCAACAGATGGGTAGTTGCGAAGTTATAGTTATCTGTAGGCAAGAGTGAACAGGCATCTTCTCGGTACGAGTAGATGCCTGTACCATGGAACTAGAAAACTCGCGCCTATACACTCTTGCCCACAGATAACTATAATTACAGTCTCTCTCCATAAAGATGTCCAGATTGAAGGTGTTCCAATTCTTGATTCGTTTAACATGATTACTGAGTCTACATTCCTAAAACTAAAAAGCGTGTGTAACATCATCATCAATCTCTATCAGATGATGCAATCAAACATTATCGTATAGTCAACGAAAAAAACCTGTATCAATGTACTTGTAGCTACGACAGGTATTTTTTTTAAATAACAGAAAAAAACGTTATGGCTGCGACCGTTAATGAGATGACAGTGGCAAAGGAGAATGACCACACATTTTTAAAAATAATTGTGTTAATAAAGTCCGCCTCTCGATGTAATAATTAAAATTATCAGTGTCACCGTGAAACGCGTTCAATATTGCTGTCTCACTGTTTTCTAGCCGAGTATGATGACTGATGGTGACATCGTTTGAGCAGACCGCCCTTGTAATTTGAAAAATTATCTGCTACAAAAAGTATTTTTTAATACATCAAACTCTATCAACTGTGCGATCTGCTTTGCCATCGCTAACTTGCTTGCTTGATCACCCATAATCGCAAACAACTATAATAGGTACGAAGCCCTTAACTGAGTTGACTGGAGTGCCATATGAGAATCCTAATTAATCAGTCTGTGGTAATCTTAATAAACTTTGCTTAAATGGATCAAAAGAAGTCTCAAAGCTAGAAGAACATATCTATACATATAATAAAGAGGTACATAAATAAAATAATTTGCAACAAATCGATTTTTTAGCTTAACGGATGGTAAGTCTATTAAAGTAAATTATAAACACGCCATAAAGCAAGTTACTCGAACTTCAATTGCCGATTTATAAGAGAAGTCGAACTCCGGGGAGTCACAATGTAGTCAAAGGCAATCGTTCCCAAGACCGCCGTTGTCTCTTGGCATCTTTACTCGGCTTAGTGATGCGACAAGAGTCTGATTTTGCCACTCCCTCAAGTCTATAGATTTTTTTTGAAGAAAATCCATTCACTCCAGACATCCACTCGTCACACCCCTTCTTGGCCAGATCTAATCACTAACTTCTTTCTTTGAAGGTACTCTTCACAGTTACACTTTTATCGTTTCTCGGTGAGCAAGACGACGATGGTAGTTGACTTCAGAATTCACATTCCTTCGTTTTTATATCTAATGTCGCCTGAGAGCCAGATTTATTTTATAACTCTTATGTCATTTATGTAGCTCATAAATAAAATGTTACCGGAAAAATAAGAATTAATTTTTTTTTAAAGATTTAAAGACTAACAGCTAAATAATACACTAATCTTTTATCACTAAGAAAAAACAGTGCCAATAATAAGTCTCCGCATATGGTTGTAACAATAGCTTCGGGAAACTAAATCTAATTTAAACATGCTGGTGTCCCAGGAAACAGTAAACAAGTGGAAAACTATTTATTACAAATGAAGAGAGTGCCGCCATGTTACACTTAATCAGAATGCATGTCCTCAGCGCAACTAAAGACATGCAATCTGATCCAGTGTTAAAGTTATTTCTTGAAATAGTCTTTGGCAAGTAAACAATTAAATAGCAATCGGAAAAGTAGGCAAAGCAAATGTGTGATCTTTACACAATTATATAAAAGATCATCCCCATCATCACATTAGTATTTTAATTTAGTAATCTTACTAAAAAGTCGTGATGTGATAGAAATACATTCACTTTGGCGTGACTTCTTTATGAAAGGAGTGCTAAAGATACAAAAACTGAGTATGACCTTTGAGTGAAAGTGGATACCATTTACACCACTAACTCGCCCACATACTCGTACCAACGCTATCAATTACTATACGGGTTGAACTTCGATCCACAAACACACATAGTTTTCTTTGTTACGGGCGTGTTTGCGACACAAAATATTTCTGCGAGCGAGATGAGACGGCGGCCAGCCGCGACATTCCGCGCGTGACGCGGCCTCTGTATTTGCGTAACTAATATGAAGTTTACATTTTTGCATGGATTGCTTATAAACATACAGTGAATAAATATTTTGCGGTGACCAGTTTTGTTTGTAAATACTTTACCGAGTACCTTTCATGAGTGGATTCCGTTTGCTGATTATGACAATTTGTTCTAAATGCAATTTGATATATAGTACCCAAAAGACTCGCGACAGACGATAGAGTATTTCATTGAATATTATGAATGAAATATGACACCACGAGTCTTTGGCTCCAGTATAACAGTCTTTGCGGGTAGGTTGAATGTTTTCTTGAACAAAATGGTATAAAACGTTTTCAAGTTAGTTACTACTGTTGTAAGCTGTTAATATATTAATGTAACATATTACAGTTACATGTTTATAGCAATGGACCTCTGAGCATACTTTTTTTGTAAATATAAAAGTTAAACGATAATCTTTGTTTTCAATTATTTGCTCTATAAATGGACTAGGGTCCGTTGCTGCAGGTAATTTTATATCACGTTTCATATTTAAATCTTAGGGATCTAGTCCACTTTTTATTAAAAAACAGTGTTAGCACAGGTGATAGTAATCTGAAGCATTGTGGTCGAGGATGAATCGCGCGGAGAGCGGGAAGGCAGCGGCCAGCTCAGGGCTGCCACCCGCCTAACTTCTGCCTGCTACGTCATAAATAACTCCGGCTAAACCGTCACGTTAGTGTTATGGGTACAGCAACAAAATGTGACATGCGGAAACAAAGTGCTTGTCTCGTTTTCCATACAAGAAACGACTATTATTAAAGTATACTTAAGTAAATGGTAATAAACTTGATGGTGGTGGATGTAAAATACTATAGCAATGCCTGAACTAAAGTAATTAAGGGCTTGATTCATAAACGTTCAATAAACCTATGTTAGATAAAACGGTTTCAAACAAAAAAAAACTCCGACAAAATTTTTGAAAAAAGAATAAAAACTGCGTTACGCCGTTTAAGCTAACAAAGGTTTAACAAATATTTATGAATGACCCTTACTGATTATGACATTAAGAAAAAGTATGTCGATATGAGAGCATTTTTGAAAATCTTGATATACCACACATTCATACTCATCGAATCATCATAAAAAGCCACAGAAAACACACAGTTGTGTACTTAAATAAAATCTGGCAGATGCTTGTATAAATTTAGAATCACTGTCAGTTGACGAAAAAGAAATCGAAATGGATGGCGAAAATTAAAATCTTTTCAAGAATTGTCCCTCAGATGCCAATAGATAGAATGGTAGCTTCGATGGTCCCCGGGGAAAAATGTCACCGCTTATCCGAGAAACCGTGCTTTTCTATCCACGCCGCCGTAACAGCGAGTTTGTTTTACACCTTGGCAGCTTATTTATAGACATGATTCGCTTACTTAGACGTAGATTGATACTAAGTTAATTGACATGGAAATAAGAAAATGGAATAAAATGTGGTTTAAGCACGTAATGTGGTTTTAACACCTCTAAACATTTGAAGTTGTACATCGTTCTAAGATTTTCGTAACGCAAATCCTTCGAGGATGGATCCATGTACCATCCATCTCATGCATGATAAAAAATAAAATTATATTTCGTAAAATTGTGCGTAATAATGTGAATATAAAATACATTTTATCCTCATAACTACCTGGAGCATGTTTATTTTGTAGTATCATCAACACGACTACAGACAACATGCCGCAAAAAGTGCAAATTAAAAAAAAGGGAAACCCGTTCCACAACTGCGAAAGGGAAAAAATAAAATGAAATTAGAAGTTAAATACAAAGTATGTGGTACAACAAGCCGAAACGAATCTGTGCATGTATAACAATGACATAGTTAGAAACAAACTTTCCAAATCACAAAAAAGCAGCTGTTCTTTTTGTCAAATATAGGTATATAGCCTAAGCTATATTAGGGGTTCAAAAATACGACGAAACGTTTCGAGAAAGATAAGTCTGGCTTTTTGTTTGGCTCGTTTGGGTGGCATCCTAAATCTATGGCATATAGTTGGTTTCTCTATGGCGTTTAAATTTTCTGTTCATGCTATCGTTTAACATGTACGAGTAGGTTTTCGCAAGGTAATCGTTGGAGTAGAGACTGCGGTAGGGAAGGCGTCGTGTAGGGCGCCCTACCTCTCAATGGACTGTGCTAGTGAAAAGATGAGGAAACTTAGGATAAAAGCGGTCTAAACCATAGAAAAGAGTAAAAACACTGTCGCTCATGTGAGTCATGTGCACACTTGCTAAGCAAATGTCATTTGTTGACGTTGGACTGTATATGAACTTAAAGCGCATGGTTAAAGTATGCTAATAAAAAGTCGCTGATATTAGCAAAGTAATGTATTTTCGTTTCAACCGACATAAGAGCTCAAGACACAATAAAACAAAATAATAATGTATCAAAATTAGTAAAAAAACGTATAAAAACATAAACAATACAAAAGAGGCTATCCTCAACAGCATTCGTTTGGATTTTTGCCACGTGTTTAATTGGATTTGTTGCACAGTATAATAATAATAGTGGAAATTTAAAATAAAAACAGGCCAAGCCCTGGGTCGGGCCGGGGCGGGAGCGGCGAGTGTTTGCGCGCAAACAGCGCCGCACTCGAGCGCGCGCAAATATCGCCGAGGAGCACTCGCGCGCGATACGCTGGCCCTTGTTTCACTTATGCTTACATCTCGAATATAAATATTTGGATCATTAAAGTCACATATGGCGTAGAGATGGGTATCAGTTTTATTTCGAAGTTGTTGGAAAGTATTAGAATTTAACTGGGATGCTAAACCGAACACCAGGATTGACTTTTTAATAAATACAGCCACATTGCTTTGCATATTATTAATTTGTAAGCGTTTTGTAATTTTGAACATTTACATTAGCATAGTGATTAACAAACTCCAATTTTTGGGGGTCCAATCCGGGGGAAAGAGGGGTTTAAAGGGTGGCATCGCACTTGTGACTGCCACTGGTGTCGCGGGTGTCCTTGGGCGGCGGCAATCGTCTTCCACTTGTCACATAAAAAAATTCAACTAGTATCAACAGAGGTCAAACGTAACCCCAGTCGCTGTCTTGATTGTAGTGCAATTTAGACTTACATATTTAATACTGATAAGGAATATAATGTGTTTTTGCGGATATTTTCGACAAAGCCAAGTCTGGTTTAATTTATTCAATTTTATTACTAGTAAATAAATTCCCCTAAAATGAACAAACAAAACGTTTACCAGTAATTGGTGTATAGGTATTTTAATGTCACCAACAAAACCACCGTGTACCGTTAAAATATATGGTTCTGAAAAATGAATGCAGTCTATGAACTGAACGCACCCATGCGAAGCTGAGCATGGTTCGTTCTGGGTTGAGTGCTAATATCCAATACTGTTTATTGATTTGGCGAAGCCTAATGCGCCTTTTGTCATCCATTAAGCCGTAAACCCATTCACCACAGCATAAAGACAGCCAGTAGCAAGACAAAGAACTTTCTGATAAGTGCTGTCCCACCTCCATGTCATAAACGAAGCATATTATGTAATTACCAGACTCATCAAATCCTGTATGATGGACCAAGCGATATCCCACTAAAGTGATCGCAACGCAAACGGAAATGAAGAATAATAGGTATATAAAATTGCTGAAAAGTCGTTTAGAATGTTCCCAGTAGCGCTAATATCTATATAAATGCATACGTTTTTGTTTCATTAAAAAAAGATGAAGTATTATGTAATGAAGTTACAGAAAATCAAATTTCACAGGCGCGCGCTAGTATTGTGACGTCACCGTAAAACTTTTTTTTTTATTAATTATCTCGGGATAGGTCTCGCGGCTGTCCATGGGCGGCGGCAATCACTTACCATCAGCTGATCCGTCTGCTTATCGTAATAATATTTTCAGTCATGTATTTTTACCGGGACACGCAAGTGGACGAGTGGACTAGTGTTGCGAAGTATTGGGACGGCGATGACGTCATTTTACAACCCATGTATTTTGAATTCAAATATCTCGGAAACTACACGACGTGTGGTAGTAATTTTTTCAATCATATTTTTCTTTTCAACCGAGTTTAAGTAGAGCTAAAAAATAAAATTAGTGAAAATTGTCTATTATACGCTGAGATGATAATGAAAGGAGAACTATAATTAATTAAGACGGGGATTAACACGACATTTATTATGAGATACAATACAACATTATGTACCTACTCACATATTTTTCTTGACGTTTCGGCTACGGTACAGCTGCCGTGGTCAGAAGCGTTAATTAATTATAGTTGTATGGCAACGCGAAAATCTAAAAAACTATTTAAACAAATCAGAGCACAGATTGCCTCAGCGATGACCCTTGAGAGTACTTATATAGTGTTTTAGATTTCTCCTTTTAAATCAATATGAGTACTTAAGTGTCTTGATAGCCAGCGCACTGGCTTAATTAACACTGTGCATTCAATCTACTTTGTAACTGAAATCTTTGTTAAAAGTTTATTCAAGCGTTCCGAAGAACGATCAGACACAAGTCCAATATGAAAACGGTTTCAGACTTAACATACACTGCTAGCGAAATGTATTATCTGCAATTTTACATGAAGGTAGTCATCGTACCTAAGCCAGTTCATATTTATTCTCGGGGTTCGAGCTTGGAAAGTAGGTACTACGGAGAATCCATTATTGGGATTAGCTGGTAAGGATTGATACGAAATGCGCATAAATGCGTAATCGTTTCTACTCGTAGATGTAATATTTACATAACTAAAGTTTCTCAATTTATTCATTAGATAACTTTGTAGTACATACTAAAGTGGTTTCAGTGCTTCATGTTGAAAAACGATTCAAAATGGTATTTTTATTTTTCGATTTAAGTTTTTTTTTAAGAAAGGCCAATCAGGATGTCTTCACTTCGCCTGATGTTAAGCGGCCGTGAAATCCAAATATGAGGTTGACAGGCACAAAAGAAGTAACAAAGTACCCATTGAGTCTGCCATCCTCACCCTGATGTCTTGCTGAGACGCCGCTTCACGCCCCGCCTAAAAGACCCCGGATTGTATGAAGGAGGAAACACATGAGCTGGGAGGCCGTTTCATGTCTTCATGGCTCGGGGCAGGAACGAGGAGTTGCAGGTAATCGCATAATAAAAATTCTTGATATACAATTTTATAGATGGATTATATTTTAAAACAATTAAGTTCTTATGGCCCGATTCAATCAATCTCTCATCATCAGCAACCCACACTCGTCCACTGTTGGACATAGATCTCCCCTAATGCACGCCACTGCTCCCGATTTTCGGCCACTCTCATCCATGCCCACACCAGCCAGCCTTCGAATGTCATCATCCCATATTGTCGCAGGGCGTCCTACACTACACGTAACCAATCTATCCGTGGATAAATCTATGGTATAACGTCTGATTGGTATTGAATGACAGCGCCATACTTAAGATTTAGTATCGGAATAAGGTTGATCAAATCCGCCCTTGGTATAAAAATGATTTTTGAACTACAATTAAGTAAGTAAATAAGTAAACATTTATTGACCACATAAAAGATTTACATAGACAGGACACATAACATAAGCATAAGGAGATTGCACAGTAATACATAGGAAAAAATATTCAACAAAAACAAAAAAAATAAAAATAATAAGTTAATTTATAAACTAGTGACCAAGGAAGAAGAAAAGGAATGAAGTGAAGTGGTCAACAAGGTCCAAGCTCAGCATGTGCTGCAGCGGTTTGTCTGTAATTATTCTACGGTTTTTTTTATAACTTTCACTCTAAACATGCATTTCGTAAGAATAAATAATATAGTATTTGAATGATAGTTATTCATTCGTATTCATCATGTAAATGTATACACATCTTGTTATTTTATGGAAAAAAATCTGTTCAAACACATTAAATGATTGCAAAAACATTTAGTAAAACACTAAATAATTTTAGGACCGAAAGAATGGAATAAGAGAACAGTAAAAGGAAAAGCAATAAAAGTTGTTTTATTGGTCGTTGGCGAAACACCTGCCACATAATGAGTTTTTAGTTATTTCGCCGGCTCATTGGTGGGATCGGGAAAACATTATTTTACATGATGCTTTTACAAATAGAGCAGTGTCGATAAATTGAAGCCGCTTTTATTACTTGGTATGATCTTACATTATGAGTAAATGAATGAATGAGTATAGTTTTCATTGCACTCAGAACAGTGCGAAAAACTTAAAACTAGGTATTACAGGAGATGTACAACAAAGGCGACCTTATCACTATGATCTCTTCCAGGCAACCTTCGGGCAAATGATAGTATGAAGGTGTAGGTCGTAGGTGTAGGGTGTTTTTTTATGTGATAGTTGGCAGACGAGCAGACGGATCGCCTGATGGTTAGTGATTGCCGCCGCTCATAGCAGTGGAGTCACAAGTGCGCTGCCAACCTTTAGATCCCCCCTTTCGACCGGAATGGGCGTCCGGTACCCTCTCTCACGCACCGAAATACAGCAGTGTGCTGCTTCACGCCGGTCATCACTCCGGTCGAGCCGGCCTATTCATGCCGAAGCGTGGCTCTCCCACGGTACCCTACGGGTGTAAGGTAGTAGAGAGTAATAATGTTAATAATATGTAATTAAGATCGGCATGTGTAATTATTAATAATGGTAGTATCATATGTTTTACGGAGGTACGACGATCTAATATTTCATTAATAGGTACAGTTAGTAACTAAAATAAGGTTGAAACTAAATACCGTCTGGAGACTATAGTAAATATTAAAGATTTAATTTGAAAACATTGTACTGTAATGTACATATAGCTTCGTCGTACAGAGCTCAAATACATACTACAGACATTCGTTTGACATTAAAATGACTACTATGACTTCTTCAAATGACTTTGATTTATCACAATTCATCATCAGCCCATTTAAGTCCCCACTGCGGGGGCACGGGCCTCCCTCAATCACATGACGGGTAATTGCCATACTCACCACGATTGGCAGACGGGTTGGCGAGGGTTTTGATATAAATGCAGAGTTTTCGTTCTCTAGGTGCTGATGATCATGCCAGCAGCTTTACCTTAGTCGCCTTTTACGACACCGTCGGTAAGAGTGAGGGTGGCCTATTCTACTCTGCCGGGGACCACACGGATTTATCACAATTAATTAAAATCAAATAGCGGCACTATAGTCCATTCAGTATGTGAAAGTTAATAGGACAGTTATAATGTTTCGGATCATGCATCCAACTTTCTGCATATAAAGATATGAAACTGTAAAAATCACTTAACTTATTTGTGTTCTCATTGTTCCAAAATAACAAGTATTAATCTTTCTCAATAAATCTGTAAAAAAACTTAAAATAATTATTACCAATGAAATTTGTAAAAAATATCTTATGAATTGCTTAATGCGCTAATCGGAATTTTACACATCGTCGTCATCGTCATCATCGTCAGCCCATTTAAGTCCCCACTGCTGGGGCACGGGCCTCCCTCAATCACATGAGGGGTAATTGCCAGACTCACCACGCTTGGCAGACGGGTTGGCGAGGGTTTTCATATAAATGCAGAGTTTTCCTTCTCTGGGTGCTGATGATCATGCCAGCAGCTTTACCTTAGTCGCCTTTTACGACACCTCGGTAAGAGCGAGGGTGGCCTATTCTACTCTGCCGGGGACCACACGGCGAATTTTACACAATAAATCAGTAATCGGTATGTCAGCCATCTTACTATCGAATTGCGATTATTGTTTCGTGAAAAATATGTCCGCATGGATTGCATTAGGGACCAAGAACTGGTGATTTCTCTTGGTGATGAAGGTGGTTCCGACACGTCAAGCGAGAGTTGTTATTTTTCAGATGAATAAGATGCATATTATTTCATTATTAATGATTTATTGCGGGTGTACCAAAAATAATATTTACATATTGTATTCCATATCCAGATATTTCAAATTCGAAGATAAAATGTTGATTAAGATTAAAAATTAAACATATATAAAGTCGATTAGATATCTCAAGAAAATATTCTCGATTCTTTAAAATATCGGTTACGATTTAAAAGGAGCGTCTCACTTTTAATGTCAAAATGGATCTGTCCTACTCACTTTCACATACTGAATGGACTATAGTAGACCGTACGAGCTCACTAGAAATGAACAACTAAATAGTAATTACGGTGGTGCCCGGTAATGATGCGATTACGCACATCGCGCAGATAATGGCGCCCTGCACAATACGAGTATCATTCCATCAAATAAAAGGGATGCAGTCATTTTAATATCGATAACACATTAATTCTTATGGTTGAGGACATCCACACTTCGGGTTATCAAATTTCCTCAATTGTAAATAACACACTTAAAATTTCATCTCGTGTTCAGGCGGAACTCGAACCCACACCTTCCGGGAGGATGTTCTACCAATTAGACCACTGAACGCGTTACTAAGCGGACCAAAATTTGTAAGTGCTTCATTCGACATGAGCTGTCGATTCCTCAATTGCTATTGAAGCAAACTTGTTTGGCATTAAGGTTAGAGTCGATTAAAGTTTGACTAATTAACCGACCTCAAAAAAGGAAGATGTTCTATGTTCTGTATGTATGTTTTATGGATACATGAGCATGTGGCTCTCAGTGCTGTCAGTACAAAATACTTGCGCGATGTAATCCACACCCAGCGCTATCTATTGGTACTGAATGGAACTAATGTCCCGAAACGCAATGACGGCAGGCCACTAGTATGAAATAAGATTCAACAGTGTCCCGTCATTTATGTAGCTGACATTAAATATTGAGACAACATCACATAGATACATGTCCTGGGTCCAAACTAAGTGTTTTTCCTTGTATTATGGAAAAAAGGACAACGAAAATAACGCAAACGCCCAGACCCAACCCAAATATCCGTTCATAAACAAATAATTGTGTTGGTGCGGGAATCGAACTCGCGACCCGTGCGTCACAACCGGCGGCAGCTACTGCGCTGACTGGGGTCGTCAATTATTAATAATTAGAATAGAAGTGATCCAATTTCTAAATGACATCGATTTTTTGACAATATAAATATCGTCCAACCGATTACGGCTACGGCGGCCAATCTCAACGGTCAGCCACGTACGCTGGATATATTATAGTGCTCAAGTGCGCAAATACAAGTGCACTCTCTATTCCCTTACCCTCATATTCCGATGGGACACTACTGTGACTTGATCGGAGAGGGATCGGGTGCAGGACCAACAGCTTAACGTACTTTCCGAGGCACGGGGGTACCAGACCGCCAACTTCCAGACTCCGGGCTGCCACTAAGAATTTCTTACCGAAAACTTAGGTACAAATTTTTGGTCCGACCCGGTAATAAAACACGGGACCTCATGCGCAGCCGTCGCTTTAAAGTGCGACCCACTAACCACCGCGCCAGCGAGACAGTCAATATTGACAATATTATCGAAATAAGGTACATATACAACAGCTTTCCAGTTCCAGGCTGACACAGCAAATATATTATATCCTTAGCGAATAAGGAATTCTAGTAGGTATAGAGGACAATCTTCTCATTCATATTGATATTGTATTGATATTATTAGAATATTAATAATTTAACTCAGAATAATCGACTTTTCGACACTGCAACCCTAATTTGAAGTTATAAACCCCATTCCATGGTATCGAATAATGCACGCTCTCATGAAAGTGAAATCCTTATCAGGGATATACCCAACACATGCGAGGGTTCCGTGCCAAATCGTTTTATTTCACCTGTGAATCGTGCGTGTGACATGGAAAATATTATCTCAAATGTGCCGGTGGATATTGGTGTAATACTTCGACTAACCCACACAAATACGGGATGGCATCTGGAGGAGAAGAAAATTAGGTGCTAGAAGACTAGGTGGACGAGCTTAACATCATCGACGAAACTAAAGCACATCGACTTCGCTGGCTCGGCCACCTCGAGAATGAATAAATGATTATACTTTTATTGCACTTCAAAACAGAGAGGAAAACTTAAAACTAGGAGCTACTTTTCCAGGCCACCTTTTGGTAAAGGACTATATGAAGGTGTAGGGCGATGCATTCTAAATACTTATATATACTTACACATAAAGTTTAAATATTAATACATGAATAAAATATGAGTAGACTACACAAAATAACATAAACTACATATATATGACTAAATGTATACAATAAATAAGAAGCTAACGTTTTTAATCCGGAAAAAAATTATCAGGAAAGGATAGAGTGGAAGTGGGAACAGTGGTCTGAATGGAGAGAATGAGAAATATCCCCATATGGTCAAAGGCCTGTTGGCTATCCACTAAAGACATGAGGTCGAAAAGGATTTGAGACTCCTGCTGAATGACTGGACAGGAGGTGGCGCAGGACCTACCTAGATTGAGGCCTACTTACTATTATTTCGACCATTTAGAACAACATAACGAAACCACACCTCAAAATAGAATTCCTCCACTCACCTCCTGTCACATTTAGCGGTGTCACAAATTATG
This sequence comes from Marasmia exigua, assembly GCA_019059595.1. Classification (NCBI taxonomy): domain Eukaryota; kingdom Metazoa; phylum Arthropoda; class Insecta; order Lepidoptera; family Crambidae; genus Marasmia; species Marasmia exigua. Next base: position 7,026,858 of record CM032467.1, read on the forward strand.
CCAAATTTATTTAAGTCCACGAGGGCCGTATAATCTGATGAGAAATAACGCTCATTATAGCTTGACAAAAATAAATTCTTTCAATTTACACTAACATATTTGAAACTCTGACCAGTTTTGGATGTTTGAAGATGTAAACTAATAGGAGACTTTTTATTTCAAAACTTATTAAAGTTAGTGAGAGGCAGGTTGGAAAGTTCTTCATCAGATCATATAATCACTTCGATATTTTATGTACTACTTAGTTACTCGTTCAGTAGTAATTATATCTTTACTATCATCATCTTAGTCTACATAAACCCACTGCTGTCTAAGTAAAGGTTTGTACATAGAGTACTACGTAAGTTTGTAAAAAATATACTGTATCAAAAGATTCGAATTCCGCTAGACAGTTTTTAACTTCAAACAAAAAAGTTTTATGTAATTCCTAGTTATTATTTGTTTACTATCCACCAATTCTTTTACGAACTCGCATTATACTTTTTTGTCTTCGCCAAAATCTGGGCTCTCTCGTAATGAATCCAGGGCGGAACACATACGTGCAGATTAAACAAAGCCTTCCGGCGCTATCCGTTCACTCGTGGGTTAAAAATAGCTCCGCGCAATGTTTCCAGCTTAGTGCTTTAGGTACTCAAGCTCGTGTATTTTAACGTGACTATGGAAAAGCTCAAAAGGAAGGGTTGTTTTAGCAGTATATGTATTTATTTAGTAAGTTTGTCGATAACGCCAAATGTGTTTATCGTAGTTGATTTACCATCTGTGTGATAACATGTTAAAGTTTTTAGAAAAAAATATAGCATTTTTTTCAATTATTATGTTAAGTGGGATGTCAAATTAAAAAAACAATTCTGATGCTGAAACTGCATATTTATTATTTATTTTTAGGAAACGAAGCTGTACTTATATTATGCCATCCGTTTATAAGCTTGTAATCATATCATATGTAATAGAAATAGGTTACCATACACTATGAAGTAAGCGGCAGTGGCGCCATCATTTATTTTTACAACTTACAGACGAATTACCGAGAGTTTTCTAACGACACTCTTGGACGGTGTTGGTAACACTGACTCCGCGGGCAGCACTCGACGGATCGCGACTAAATTAAACGACAAGTGGCGCCCCCGCCCTGTTTCAAGGGAGACAGGTAACAGGTGTTCTGCTTAGCCATATGAAAAATGCCTCCCCTGATATTTCTCTTGAACAACGTTATTATTTTTGCATTAGAACCGAATCCAAATTGGCGTATTGTTTTACGCACGTTGTTGTGAAAATTATATTCTCAGGTACAGTCGTTTTATCTTTCAAGGCAACGTTTTTAGGAAAGTTAAAATAGAATTATTTGGAACGACGACGACCCTTTTGGAACAGTTTGGTAGTGAACGCTGTCTCTGGTGCAAACGTTGCGGGTTCGATCCCCGCACAGTACAAACATTTGCGTGCATGAACATATCTGTTTGTATTCTTCTGGGTGTTATCTATGTATTATAAGTATGTATTTACAAAACGAAAAGTATTATATGTATATATTTGTAATCCCACTGTTGATTCTGATATCCGTAACACAGGTGCTTGAGCTACTTATCTCGGAGTCAGATCAATGTATGTGATGTTGTGAAATATTTATTATTTAATTATGAAGGTTACCTTAAAATAAATGTTTAAGTATGTAACCTTTTGTTCGTAGTTTATGATTTTATTCTTTTGTTCTGTAAGAATTGTCATATGTCGGATTTACGATTTTTAGATTTATAGGGTTATTTTTCCAAATAATATTTTATTTATTTACTTCTCACGATTCCTAATAACGGTCCTGAAAAGTCGAACATAACACATTCACATGTTGTCTTTGATGTTATTCAAATATATGTTTGAATAAGTACGACTATATTGTTGACGTATTTTGACGTTGAAAGTGCAGTTGTGTGGCACTCGATCTTTGCTGGCCTGTCTGCGGGGCCTGCCTGCGGCTTGCCGGCGAAACAGATGAGCCTTTGCCTTTTATCGCCGATTCTAATTACGTGTTCCGAATTTACTGCCGAGCATGCGGTGTGTGCATAAATAGCCCCACTCTGCCAGGCTCGGCTTTGCAATCGCCTCACGCCGACGGTTTTAGAGGGTAACGCGAGTATATGATTTCAATTAGATGCTTCTCTATATTAGCTAATTGAAAGCTTTTGCGACTTGTTTAGTAAAGTTTTATATTAGGTGGCTTTCTGTACCGTAGTATCTTATTAAATTTACAATTTTTAGTGTTAGTTGCATATGAAATAATGGTCAGTTGGTTAAGTTTTTGGCTATCTTTAGTCCTTATGAGAATAAAGGATCGTTAATATTTTGCTTTTTCTTATGGAAATAGGGAACATGTTTCATTGCCGCGTTAGGGTGCTAAAAGCATCATAGACAAGAACTGTATGTAAACATTACTATACTTGAAATAATGCGTGCGCTTTGCACGTCATTTTTTGCCACGCACCTGCTCATTGTGGAATCAACTTCCCGCAGCGGTATTTCCGAACCGGTACGACATTTAGATCTTCAAGAAACGAGCCTAAACCATCCTAAAAGGCCGCATTTCCACTCCCTCTGGTGTGGCTGATGTCCAAGGGCGGCGGTGATCGCTTACCATCAGGTGACTCGCTTGCTCGTATGCCTCTACCTATGCCTTTCTCGTAAAAGAAAACAATAACAATTCTGTAGAGAAAAAAAACCTACCTTATAATAATAATACACTAAATTGCATGCACTTGTGTTCAGTTTAAATTCAAGGTCTTTTCAGTTGAACTTGATTAAGGGTCATTCCTTTCATCTTCAAAATATTTTAGGATAATTTATTTTATTTGACAAATTTCTCTAGAGGTGAAATTAAAATTCTAATTAAAGGCGGTTCGCATTTCGAGATGAAGAATTTCTACGTATTGTGAAGCTCAATGAGTTCCATTGTGCTGGAATTCGATAATCAGCAAAATTTTAGAAGATGCCGTTCTATTTTGCAGGTATGAGTTATAAAGGCAATTTTGTTTTATTTCACCATTGTGTTCTGGGATTCCGAGGTCTCGATAGAATTTAATTAGAGAGGAACAGACGACACGATTATCAATAAATTTTCATTAGGCTCTTTTCGTTATCGCTGCGAATAAGTTAAGTAATTAAGTGCAATATTTCAGTAGATGACTTATTAGAATAAGTAAGACGATGATATACTAGACAAATTAAGATATAATTTAATTTCAAACAAATACTTGGATAAATGTGGGAGAGCACCTTTTTTTTTTTTTTGACGCTGGGGAATGCTTCCTTATGCATACCCTCTTGCCGGGGGGCAGGCGGGTTATGTCGGGCTCTCCTCTGGAGGGGGCTTCTCCTAGCGAGAAGCCGGCCAGAGGCATACCGACTAAACCCCAGCGACGCTCCCTCATGGCCAAAGTGGGGAGGGGACATGAGTACGGGTTAAAGAACCTTACTTCACGTCCCTCCCCAGGCGGAGGGCCCACTTACACTGCGGGCCCGACACTGCCTCCCCCAGTCAAGCTGGAGGGGGCGGGGAGAGCCACGCTTAGGCATGAATGCCATTTCTCATATAAAAAAAGTCGCGAAAATGTAACTTTTTTATACCTATCTTGACCGTGGGAGAGCCACTTCGGCATGAATGGGCCGGCTAAACCGAAGTTATACCATGGCCTCACAGAAAACCGGCGTGAAGCATCATTATGCTTTGTTTCAGTGAGTAAAGGGAAAGGGCGGTTCAAAGATTGGCAGCGCACTTGTGACTCCACTGGTGTTGCGGGTGTCCATGGGCGGCGGCAATCGCTTATCAACAGTCCGTCTGCTCATCTTCGGACTAACGGCGGAATATCATATTAAAAAATCGAACTTAAATTACTGTACTGTTTCTATACAATGCCCTTTACCTAAAGGTCGTCTGGTAGTAATTGTTCCCAGCGATAAGACCGCCTTAATTGTACAATGTATTTCTGCATATCTAGATTTGAAATTTCATATGCAATATAAAGTTTCAACAAACAAATTATACTAATACCTAGGTTACTTTGACTTACGAAACAAAAAGTGAGGTGCTAAGTACTCAAGTAAAGTAAATATGCACTACTACTCGTACTTAAGTAGACGCCTTCTAGCTCCTTTTCTTTTTAGCGTTTACAGGCTGCATCATTAATTTTTCCACATCCGCCACTCCACTCAACGCCGTCACACACTCTCACTCCATTATTTATGTTTCCACAACTACTAACAATTCTTTTGTTTTCGGAAACCAATCTGGTTGGACCTAAGTAAATACTTTGTACATCTTAAATTTGTTTCGCATAAAAACTTTCTAGGGAGACGGTACACTAATAGAGTAAGAATGCGGCATGGGGAGGGGGGTGTTTCAAATCCAATCTTAGAATGGTTTTAAGCAATGGATACATTAACACGTAATTTCCATTTGTTCGTACAAAGTGTTTGCATTTCATGAGTTTATTTTACATTTGTAAATCAGCTTGTGGTAAGTAGGTACGTATGTTGATATGTATCCTTGAGCACGATCATGACTAACGGCCGTATAAGGTACGAATATGTTGTGGAGCCGTGTGGTCCCCGGCAGAGTAGAATAGGCCACCCTCGCTCTTACCGAGGTGTCGTAAAAGGCGACTAAGGTAAAGCTGCTGGCATGATCATCAGCACCCAAAGAAGGAAAACTCTGCATTTATATCAAAACCCTCGCCAACCCGTCTGCCAAGCGTGGTGAGTATGGTAATTACCCCTCATGTGATTGAGGGAGGCCCGTGCCCCAGCAGTGGGGACTTAAATGGGCTGACGATGATGATGATGATGATGTTGTGGAGTTGGTGACATAGTACTTTAACGGTGGGAGAGCCACGTTTCGGCATGAATAGGCCGGCTCGACCGGATTGATACCAAAGGCCTCACAGAAAACCGACGTGAAGCAGCACTGTGGTGTGTTTCGCTGCGTTAGTGAGGGTACCGGAGGCCCAAGCCAAGGAAAGGGGGTAGCGCACTTGTGAATCCACTGGTGTCGCGGGTGTCCATGGGCGGTGGCAATCGCTTACCATCAGATGATCCGTCTGCTCGTCTGCCACCTAATACATAAAAAAAGTATCAATTGTCTTCCTGAACAGCACTGTGGCTTGTGAGCACAGTTCCGGATACCTATGAACTTCATTATTTATTGAGATTGAACGTCGTAGTCAAAATATTGGCCGGAATTTATGAAACTGCGTTCTTAATAGTAACATATTTGCAATGGTAATAAATAACCTACCTTGATCGGACATCATCAATGCAAAGAACTCATATTCGTTATCAAATGGATTGCAACTTGAATATGAAAAAGCATACACATAATATTCAGTTTGTGTTTTCGGTTAATTATAACATTGCATGGCTCGTCGCATTGTCTTGAAAATACTTCTTACAATGTGAAAAGCAGTGTACGAACATAATCCTAAAAATGAGTCACTAAACAATAGAGTAGCCAGTTTGTTATTCAATGCAAAATCTACATTTGGTATAAGTTGGTGGATGTATCGAGGCGTCGTATGACAGACGAAACCTTGGACAGGGGTGTAGCTATCGGATGGATGAAGTTGTGTGGAGGACGTTTAAGGTGACTGGTAGGCACGCTAAAAGTGGCCGCTTTTGACGGTAATCAATTTTTCGCGTACAAAAACCAACCCAATATTTGTGCATGGTTATTTAACAAATAGTATAAGTGTTTGCCGAGAGTTAGTAACCCCGTAATTGTTTTAAGCTAAAAATTAAAATCGATTGGCGACGCTAGTGTGCCCTACCCGTCACCTTAAGCTCAGGCGGCCAATTCGGATCCTGACCAGTATTACCCCTCTCGCTAATCATCATCATCATTTATTGCATGCTACATTGGAGTACAAATTCATATAAAATAGTACAGTACTTACTTAGGTGTTTCATAGATATGATATAGCGCCCTGTAAGGGCATAGCAATATCTGAGGACTTTACAACTAAACAGCTAAGTAACTAAGTACTAATTTATTGATAGTTTTATGTTTTATGTTAACAATTTTCAGTGTAATAGTTAAAATTATTAGGTAGTTATATGTACTCTCGGAGGTTAACGCTGAGATGGAGATGGAGGCACGTTCGCCTAGCTCTAGTTGGGAGGGCTGTCGCAGCTGGTAAGACGCGTCCAAGCTTCATCAGTCTGCCACCTATCACATAAAAAAATGCTCTCTATATCTGCGCGCGCGCTGACCAATTCTTCGCCGCATGGCTTTGGCAACTTCGTGTAAAAATGTCCCATGCCATGCTTCTGGCTGCCTGTGGTGGCAAGTTCATTTATACGCTGCAGCTCATGGTCAGTCTCTGTAGGACCGCCTAATTTTTTGCATAGGGACCTTCTGTCACCTAGCTATGTCACTCACAAATATCAAATTATCAAAATGTTTTGAAAGTACATAGACAGGTGCAACCACTTGTATTGCAGGTTGTGTGAAACTGATGCCTCTGATATGTATACCTGTTGTTATTTGTTTATTTACGCTAAGTAAAAAGTGGACAATATACTGGTACTTTAAAAATGTATAAATTGATATTACTCGTACAAGTAGTGTGTAGGATATTGCGTGTATAAAAGTTAACTGAGGATAACATAAAACCTCATTACGATAAAAACATCAACTCGCAACTTGTAAACAAAATAATTTATCGGACACAATTTCATTTTTGGAGATAATGAGTTGACAATTTTGTGTCGGAGACCGATGTCAGCGCGATACGCGCTTAATCCTGTATCGTTATCGCTATTTATTACGTGATACACGATTTTCCTGGAAGAGATTCAATATCAGGTTAGTAATGTGATTTATTTATTTTTATTACAAAATATTTTTTCTTTATCCGCCTTCGTATCATCCGGATAAGTGACGATAAGGACAAAAGTTAATTATTATTAATGCGCTCTTCATCCGGAACCCTCAACTACGAAGGGACGGACTATCCTTACTACCCAGTACAAATTGATGCCGATGAATCCTTGAACAAAACTTATTTCATCTATATACAACCGGTTGTTGACTCTCAAAATACGAATAGGATATTAAAAGAAAAGTTCATAAACAATTCTAGCTGCCTTAGTTGGTGAATCGTTTAGTGGATTTGCTTTAAATAACTTTCTTTTCTGCACTAAAATGAGTGGAACAGGGGAACCAGACCAACTGGTTGTTGGCCTTTTCGTCTGTCACCTATTTATTACACTGAATCATGGTTTCACTTCAGAATCACATTCAGAACCACTACATCAACTATTGTGAGATCTGTGGGTCTCACACTATGGTTTCAGAAACTATTCGAAAGTGCAGGTTGCACCGGTAGTAAAATTACCTCTGTCTTCGGCAGCCACCGACGCGTGTAATAGAGACCAGTGGAGAATAATCACGCCGTCAAATATGGCATTGAATACAATAGATTATTCGCGCGATACAATAGTAATTGTTTTATTATAAGAGCAAACTCTTAAGGTGGCCCACGTGGCTGTCACCGGCAGCCAACGAGGTGTGTAATAGCGACCTGTGGACAATGGTCACGCGTCAAACTATGCCAATTAATACGCGTTATCGCGCCGGGGCAGCCTCAAATTAATAACACGTACAATAACAGTTATTCGCGCGATATCATGCATGTAGGCCTCGTAAATATTGAAAAGCTTGAACTAATTATCGCATTATTGACTCAAATATACTGAAATGTCTTTTCTATTTCATACGTATAATGGTGCGTCTACACCGCAAAAACTTTTCGTTTAAGCACATGCCTTAGAATAACAATAGTATAAGTTTGTATCTTCGTAAAAATAAAAGGATTCTTGTATTACTTGTACAGTTTAGCGCGATTAATTAATAACATGCATTTTTTTACTGTAAAAATATTATTGTGAGATTAAAAGCAAGCTAAAACAGAAAGACCTTAAAAGACATTTACGTTTACGCGATATAAATACCACAAACAATATTAACAAATGTTTTTAGTTTTCTATTCGGCAACGTAGTTTCTAAAAAAGTAACTTGTGTTTGTGTGAATGCACCATAACGCGTTATATATTTTTCTGAGACTAAACCTCTAATACTATGTCATTTCATCCTATTTAATGTCGCCACTGCTGGTTCACCCTCCACCCTCACATAGAAAGTGAATGTACTTAACTTTTTTCCACGCTTGTCCACTTAATATCTGACGTTGCGTTGGGAATCTTTTTCCTCTTCTTACTTCAATGAGAAATGTCTAGTACATAAAGCCCTCTGTAGCTAACTACAAAACTGGTTTCCTAGATATAATGTAAATCACGTCCAGTTATTACACTAAATCAATATTCCTTACCAATCTAACAAACTATTAAGATTCAAGATCAGGGAGTTTGATTAAGTGTCCTTGAACCAAGCCGAAGTGCTGTTTCCCTCCATTCATTTATAGTTAAATCCTATTATTTGCAAGATTAATAGAGAGTAAGTTAAAGAGAAATCTTTAACACATTTAAATGTTCTCTTGATAAGTAAGAGCTAATATTATTATTATTTTCTGTGTGTTACTCCAGAAATAAACGCTTCAATTGCATTTTTTTAATCAGCCTATAAACTGTCCTACTGCAGGGCAACGGCAATTGTATTATATTTTATTAAAATTGAAGTATATGCAAAAGTTAGTTACCTTAAAAATAAACCATTCTTAACATTAAATGAAATAAAATGATTGATACCATCAATTATGGCAAAAATAAATTATTTCTTGATTTATTAAAATTCTCCATGAATGCCGTCTACGCATTAGTGCTACGACGCTACGATGACTACGGCGTAGCTACGAGTTCGTAGCATGGCTACATTATTTTAAGTATTCATCGTAACCGCTTCTAATATTTCACACGGACTCTATAATAAATAATGGAACTAGGAACATACTGCTCTGAAAGTATGATTTAACATCATAACATTCTGAAACCGAAAAAGGGCAACTTCTGAATATTCGACCACTTAGAAAACTTTCTGACGCGGTTGTGTACGTACACTTTGTCAAAGTTTGGATTTGCCCGACTGAGAGGTGACTGAGGAGAACTTAAAAAAATCAAGGCACTCGAGGAGGGACACGTGTGTGCGTGTGGTGGAGGCGCGTGTGAGCGTGTACGCGTGTGGGTGTGGGCCCCAGGCGGGCGCGACGGCGGTTGGGGCGGGGGGTATCGATCTCGGCGGGGCGCGTGCGCGGGCGGCGTCGGCGGGCCTCGCCGCCGGCCCGAGCCACCCGCGCAGTCCGCAGCCGGCCGCCAGCCGACCGCCTGCCGACCTCGCCGCCACTCGCCGCGCTCAGCGCCGCAACGTTTGACAGTCAGCGCGCGACAACATTCGAACAACCTCAAAACGCCTTCCCGTAGGAATTGCCCTTCAGTGCTATTACTTCAAAACTATTATAAACTTATTGAAAGACGCTCGGAACGCTCATTTTGCATCTTATCAGCAGAGTTCTTTGAGTGCAACAACTTTATTTTAAGATACTGATAATATTTTTACATACTGATAAAATTAACTTGAGATGTTAGTTTGACTTATGTGAGGTCATCCGAATGTTAGATTTTTTTTGAAAAGACAGAAAAATGTGTAGTGTTTCTGTAAAAAAGTTGGAGTGCACAATTTTTTAAAGTGATCGTGTTTGTGACTGAAAAAGACACCCGGAGTGTTGCTCACGAGTTCACGGGTCGTTAAGTCGACGAAGGAGAGAAAATCCGAGGAAGAGGTCTTCGTTCGTCCGTTCATCGGAGTGCTAAAATTTATGACAAACGGTAAGGAGCGTGTAGTGATAAGGGTCGCGCGTTATCTGCGGTGCGTGGCGTAATGACGGCCGCTCGCGTTATCAGCTGCCGCCACTATTAGCGCCCGCCGTGATAACTGTCCCTCCCGGGATATTGCTATAATTACACTCCACCGTGAAAGGGTAATTACTAGCAAATTAACGATGTACTTTTTACAAGCGTACCAATATTTAAATCACGTTTTCAAGTCGTTGTGCAGTTTGTTTTGCCATATGCAACTTTCGAAGAAATTGGTTATAACTTTCTTACTGATTCGATCTTGGAAAGTTTTTGGCTTTTTCAATGCTACCTACTACGTTTCTGAAGTTTAAGGGCAACGTCGTAGAATTTTTATTAAAATAGTATGATATATTTACTAAATTAATACTGTACTGCTTTTTTGTATTTGTATTAAATAAAGATGGTTTCTATAAAGGAAATCTTATGCACTGAAATTTAGATACCGAAATAACAATATCTTTGGGACTTTGTACGCTTAAATTAAAGTTCTTAGAATACCTTAGAATATCTTAGACTGCTATATTATGAACTCCGAATCGTTTGTTTCTTATGTTATTTTTCAGATACGATCAAATCAAGATATCTTGATACCAAATACCAATATCTACAGCCCTTTAATCCTGTAATAAAATCAAGTTTCTAACTAAATGTAATAAAAAATATACGACCGCTCAATTTAACGAGCTGGGGCACTGACACATCTCAGCCCATTGGGCCTTGTTTGATTCTTGATCGATTTCGATAAACAGTTCTTATTAGGGATTTAAGTCTTTCAAGCATTTACAAACCATCTATTGTTACTTCAATGTAATGGATGAAAAACTTTTTTTTAAGTCTTTCAGTCACTAGTAGACTCAGCTACCTCCGGGATGTATTGATTAGGACCTTTATCTTTACAAGACAGAGGTCCCGGATTCGATTCCCACAGGAGAGTTAGTTGACGTTACGCTCCTGGTTTGATAAGGGAATTTCTGGCTTGGATGGTTGCGCGATACGGGGCATTAGACTATCGGTCTCGAGTGATAAAGTATTCGTAGCCAGGGATTGGAAAAATTCAATTAATTGGTATATCAATATAACAAAAATAAACGTGGGGGAGCCACGTTTCGGCATGAATGGACCTACTAGACCGGATTGATACCACGGCCTCACAGAAAACCGGCGTGAAGCAGTGTCTCTACTGTATTTCGCTGCGTAAGTGTGGGTACCGGAGGCCGATTCCAGGGGAAAGTGGTGTTTAAATATTGGTAGCGTACTTTTGATCTACTGGTGTGATCCATGACCGGCGGCAAAAAAAAGGTGATCTGTTTACTTGCCTGCCAACTTTTACATGAAACATTTACAAAGATCAACAGTCCATCATCAACAATAAGGAGTAGAAGATAGTAAGTTGGAAATCAATCTCAATTTTTTTTCTACAGCCTAATATTTTCCCACTTTTCATCACAATTATTTAATAAAATCTAGGATCATGGTTAAGCGTACCCTGGGTTCTGAAGCGACGGCTTTGTGCGGTCAGCATGATCTGATGCTGATCGTACGTAGCCGGGAATAACTCACTGAGAAGATGATAAGTTTCAAATTCAGTTATGATGCGTGCAGGATTTTTGCTCATACCGTGAAAGAGTCACACTTCGGTATGAATGGGCCGGCTCGACATGGAGTGATATCACTGCCTCACAGAAAACCGGCATGAAGCAGCACTGTGCTGTGTTTACCGGAGGTACCGGAGGCCCAATCCGGGGGAAAGGGGGGTTTAAAGGTTGGCAACGCACTTGTGACTCCACTGGGGATCGCGGGTGTCTATGGACGGCGGCAATCGCTTAATATCACGCGATCCGTCTGCTTATCTGCCACCTATCATATAAAAAAATGTGCTTGTTATCATAATATAACAATATTACTCCTAGCGAAGGTCATCATTCTCATCTCAGCGTGTTCTCAGTTGCGTCCAAAGCCGTTGTTTCTGAGCCCAAAGTACGCATGCGCTAGAAATCATTGTAACTTTAACTGGTTCTTATGATTACCATACCAAGAACGAAAGTTGAACTTTTACTTGTCATTCTCCTGAAAATGTTTCAAGACAATCAAGTGAAATTTTCGTAGGGACGTAAACAGGGTCGGAAGGCATATCCAGAACCCGCCTGTCGCGGGCGCTTTCATGATAACATCTAGCGAGTAATCGCCTGTGGTTTGAAAGAGGTTTTCTGATTCTGGCTAAAAAACTGCAATTCACAATGTCACGTGATTTAGAAATCACAAATCTCTAGGACTGCGTGTATCACATCTTTGCTCGTCATGATAGAGAAGAAAAAATATACATATACCTATGTCAGTTTTACTCTCACTTCTCCGAGACCGAACATGTTTCATCTTTATCAAGTTTACTTTCCGTAAGGTCGTTAAAACGGTCGCAGGCTGTAACTCATGTGGCAGGGCCCGCAACCCTCAGCCTGTGGCGGGCGCTTTCAAGATAAGATCAAGCGGGTAGTCGCCTGTGGTTAGTACGGGCTTGTCTGCTTACTGGCGGTTTCGTTCGTCCCTTCCAAGAACTTCTATATTTGAAGGAAAAGGAAAGCTCTTATTTGGACTCTTCCTGACCAGTTTAGGTAGAAATAAACAGGAAAATAGATAATAATAAACGGGAAATTGGATGTTTACGGCACTTTTTGTAATATATATCAACAATAAATTGTTGAGTAAATGACGTATATTAGGAATTCTTCGCGCGTTGGTGAAAAACGACCACGAACGACCTTCCACGTACCGTGTGACTGTGCTTCCAACTATCGAACGTATTAGTGAGTTGATGAATTTTTGTAAGTGAATCATTCGTCACAAGTGTACAATAGTCCTTCAGTAACAAATTTTAGGTACGTAACATTTGGTACTCCGGCCCAAACCAAGGCCCAAAAGTTTGAATCTAAAAATTTGTTACAAAAAAATTCAGGTCTGCATTATTCTGTAAACTAAACTATGTATAATAATGAGATATCTTACTTTGTTTATCAGACCTCATTCGGTTATTTTGCATTATTCCATAAATTACTTAGGTCTGTGCAGCCACAAGTTGACTTTCGCCGCGAATTGTTCACCCATGGTCTTTAGTGCAAGAATAATCAAATAAGTCTTAATTGTTCAGATGTACTTAACCTAACCGTCCATCATCAGATCAGCAATAAAAGATGATGTGTATAATAGTACTGTGTAATAGTGAAAAAACACAAAATTCATTAAAAAATAATTTGCCTTATTTTTTTTTAATATGGGAGGTGGCAGACGAGCAGACGGATCACCTGATGGTAAGCAATTCCGCCGCCCATGGACACCCGCTACACCAGTGGAATCACAAGTGCGCTGCCAATCTTTTCCGTTTTCCCCCATTGGGCCTCCGGTAACCTCACTCACACGGCGAAACACAGCGCAGGCGCTGTTTCACGCCGGTCTTCTATGAGGCAGTGATATCCCTCCGATCGAGCCAGCCCATTCATGCCTAAGCGTGGCTCTCCCACATTTTATTGTTATACATCACGCTAAATTACAGCAAGAACAAACATTTTATTAAAAATGTTTCATAAACACCGAGTGAATACCGCGAAAGTTAATTAAATATCTACTTTACACTGAATATTCCGTAAGCGTACTTAAATTTGATGTCCATATTTTAACAATATTGAAGATCTGTTCGACAATAATATTAAGTAGTAGGTACCAAAATTCATACAACATCTCGTACACTTATCTAATTCCTACTTAGTAGGTACATGGCCTAAACACTTGAGTTAAGGATATCAGAGAACAGAGGAATTACAATATTATACTTGAATACACATATTACACCCAGACACTGTATAAACACAAGTTACATGAAACGCAATTGAAAGAAGTATAATAATAATTAACGGGAAAACTTTTATGAATTTTACATTTTACCAATTATCATATTACACAATATAATATGGAGTATTCATAAACAAATCATTTCAATAGGTCCGTATCTACCCTAGGTACTATTAGGTATCTTTACTAAGTAAACTATAAATAAGAGTTAGAGATATCCCTTTCAGAGTAACATAATTATACCAACCAAAAATTTGTACCTAAGTTTTCGGTAAGAAATTCTTAGTGGCAGCCCGGAGTCTGGAAGTTGGCGGTCTTGTACCCCCGTGCCTCGGAAAACACGTTAAGCCGTTGGTCCTGCGCCCGATTCCTCTCCGGTCGTGTCACAGTAGTGTCCCATCGGAATATGAGGGTAAGGGAATAGAGAGTGCACTTGTGTTTGCGCTTACACTTGAGCACTATAATATATCCTGCGTAAGTGGCTGATCGTTGAGATTGGCCGCCGTAGCCGTAATCGGTTGGAGGATATTATAATTATACCAACATATATTTTGGAGTTCATTGAAGGACTGTATAAAATAAATAAGTTGAAACTAATCTCTCGTTATTCACACAACATACAAAATGTTTCGCCAGAAAGACGAAAAAAAAAACAGAAGAAAGTGACATGTGAAAATTCGGAGTTATTTGCATATTATGCACGGCACCTGAGCCCGAATCCTAAAATCGTGGGCGACATCTTGTAATATAAAATTATAATGACACCGCGGAAGCGCACCGTCTTCAAAAAAGGCCGAACTTGGATCGAGCGGGTAATCCCGGGCCCGGCCGCAGCGCTCGCAGGGGAGCCCGGGGTTCAACTGGAATTTCGAGTAGGATGCCATAGGATTGTGACCTGAATAACCATTTATTCCATACTAAACCTAGTATTCCATGATATTCTTATATTTGTAGAATACAGAAAACAGGATATGAGTAACAAAAAGAAGTTTATTAATATTATTATTTTATTTTTTATTGCTTAATATAGGCAGACGAGCTTGCGGCCCATCTGATGGTACGGTAACCGCCGCTCATAGACATCAACAATGTCGGAGCACAGTCATACCGCAGCCTACCGTGAAAAAGAAAAAAGAGTTCTTCTTTTTAAACCTCGTTTAAAAAAGGACATGTTATAGCGATCAGGGAACACCGCGGCTCGAAGCTCATTCCAAAGTTTGCACGAGTGTAGGCATTATACTAAATAGATAGTTTATTTATTTGGCTCTTGATAAAAGCAAGTTGCACATTTTTGCTATTAGCATATACATACATATAGCAAAATATATTTGTTTTGAAGAAGAATATAATGATATTTTTAATTTATTATCACACTTGCCGGCCTTGGTATATCAACTAACTTATAATTATGACAAAAAATACGTTATTATGATACTTTGCGAGGCCCATTCCGATCAAAAAAAAATTTGGCTTGGATTGTAACAACTTACCCTCGGAACTTTGGAGCCCACTTTCCCCAACACATTCCGTCGAGACATACGACACTCTCATAAATTTTCACGCAACTTTGAACCCAGTGTCCTGGGAACTCACGAATATTTTTAGGCTAAAGAGTGTTATTAGGAGTGCAGCAGAGGGTTCTTAGGTTTTAAAAATAGAGCGCCACAATTTGTTTCTCCGGTCTATATGCTTTGAGTTACGCCCTGTATTTACAGGACAAAAAGGAATTCATTAACTTACAATTTTATAAGTTAAGCTTGGATTCCTGGTTTGAATGGGATGGGACAGTATTTGTGTTTGTGTTTCTAAAGGGTCTTCTTGTACCTCTATGGCTCCATGGTCCTACGCCCAATACCTTTCAATAGGGGGTAATAGAATAGGGAGTGCGTTAGAGTTGCGTTAATAAAATCTTACAAAATTGTCGGACACATCTTTTTTCAACTTTACGTAAAGTAACATTTTGATAATTTGTAGTACCTAGCACGTTGGAATACTACAATGGTTTTTCATTCGATTCTCACCCGAATATTAAATACATTTGGTTCAATATTAATTAAGGAACAGTAATTTACTCAACGTGTTTTTTTTAACATTTCAAATTGGTACACGAACAGATTACTGCCCATTACACAGCCATAAAATTAACAATTCTTTTTATCAAAACAGCGTCCACAACATGCTTAGTATATATGCTTAAAAATAATGCTACATCTTTTGATCTAAAACCATATTCTTAATCTAAAATTACACACATCGTCTTTTATCTCCATGCAAGTTTTTTATACTGGTGAAAACTGCCATTGAAGATGTCGATGTCTCTACCACTGCGAACCACCTCGTTATACGGATGGAACATCCGTACAACGGGATTGAAAAAGGAAGTGTTGTTTTTATACACTAGAAGTGCAAATGTGTTCGTGATTTTGAGCGTAGGTTTGTTTCATTAATAACTAACGGTAACCCGCAGCTTCGCTCGCGTCGAATTCGATTTGCCACATTGTAGCTCTCCATCCCCTCAACTATACACTAAAAAAATCACGTGATTTCGTCGTTCTCTTTGCCGTGAAAGACGAACAAACAGACACACACATATCTACACTTTTCCATTTATGTATGAAAGTAGTTGCTGTAATTTTACAGGAAGCGACTTCTTCATCAACCTGTACATTATATTTTATATAAATTTATTTCGTTACTATGTGTAGTAACTATGTTAGTTTCAAGTAAGATCATACATGTCTTACAGTTTGTAAACACATAATACTCGAACTGTTCGTGAATCGTGATAATAGTTGTCTGTAAACTTCAATATTTGAATAAGCTTATTTAATCCGATGACAAAGGGTCTCAGACAGCAGACACCCACGCGTTTAACATAGTCTAAGATCCCGTGAAGAAATATATGACCTCATCTGTTATTTGATAATGACAAAGTCGAAAAGATTATATAGGTACATAGGTTACTTACATATGAATAAAACTCGAATAGTTTGCGCGGCTACAACTAGGGCACTGTCACGTACAGCCGTCAGCTACGTCCGCTCTCAGTTTTTAACCAACTTCAAAAAGGAGGGTTCTATGTTCGAAGTTCACCGATACCTCCGCCAATTATTGACTGATTTGCAGATTTTCTTTATTTCTAAGAACACATTCCCAAGTTAGATTCACTGTCACCATGTCAGGATCTGATGATGGGATCCTAGAGAAAGAGGGTAACCCTCTAATTTTAAGCACATGCAATGTTTTTGTATCTTTTTTCAAAGCTTGTAATTAAGCACCGGTATTTACGCCTGATTAAACTAATTTTGTGGTTCAGCTGATGATGGTCAATTCCTCAACCGTTAGGAGTTAAAAGATAACTCTTTCAATATTGTACTCACGAGTAGTTTGATAGTTATTTGTCTTAGGAACTGCTGCTGAAAAATGATACACTAAAAAGCATGAAAGAATATATTCTACGAAAAAAAAACAGCCTTCAAAAATCACGAACTAAAAAGAATAAAATAAGATTTTAACACTTTAGATAACATTTTATAACAGTACACTCAAAAAAGGTGTTACTAAAGTCGGCGATTTACAATTTTCAGTTCGTGGTTTTTGAAATCGGTGTTTTCTAAATGATTATTACTGGGATGACGGGAAAGTTAGTAAAGGATCATTTTATTTTTTAAAGAAAAAAAAACTGCATTAAATTTTTTTGGATTCGGCTTGTATTGCACGGGGATCGAACCGGAAAAAATAATGGCTTTTGTATTCTACCATTCGATACAATCATTACTAACGATACATTTTCTGAAAGATGTCCTTAGTACCAAATATTCAGAATACAAAAAAATAATATGAAAAATTATTATTTTATCCCACCAATCGATACATTCAGTACTGAAAACTATAATTAATTACGAAACATTAAGTTTACACGCGTCTTTCTTATACGGTATCCACAAAACCCAAAGTAGTTTTATGCTGATAATTCGGTACTAAGGATATCTCTCACGATATATGAGTCAAAGTCAAAGTCAAAGTGAAATAATTCTTTATTTGCATAGGCTTGTACACATCACTTATAAATCGTCATACATTTGAACGACTTAAAACTATTTATAAGTACTTATGTGTAATTTACATGTTAATACATTTATATGTTGATACATAAAATATAAATGACAATGATGAAATATGAATGACATGATGGAAAAAGAGGTGGATGATTCGATGACGAATGACAGGGACGTATGGAAAAGGAAAACATACTGCGCCAACCCCAGATAACCTGGGAAAAGGGCAGGAGGATGATGATGACATAAAATATACTTAAGAAATAAATAAACATAATGCGATTCTACCACCGGCTCGGAAAGTTGTTTCTGGTCGAGAAGATCCGGCAAGAAACTCGACAGTTACTCTTTTTAATCGCTAAACTTTCATACAAAGTTGTATCATCATCATACCAAGCCATACAGTTTAATTGTTACACAAAATAAAATAAAGGAAATAATAATAAAATAAATATTATGAGGTGAACCGAAGCAGACCAGTCCCCAAAGGTGGCACCTGTTCATAAGTATGACGTATGTGTCAGCCATCATTTCACTCAACCATATTAGAGGGAATGTAATGACCCGCCACATAGCGCCACCACCCCAGAGACATTTGAGTGAGCATGACTACTTAGGTTCCCCTCATAGGTCACAAAGAGTAGTAGTTACTTAATCCAATACTAATAAACTGCAGGACGAGGCGTACAATAGTAGGTGGTTAGCATCTTGTCAATTATTGAATAATCAATATAAATCAATTTTAATACAGTAATAAATGCTGCCAGGCCTAATTTATAAAAATTGAGTAATTGTATAATATTAATAATTTCCATTAATATATATGAAAATGCTACAAGTGTGCAGGCATGGAGGTCATGATGTCCATGAATCCTTATCATTTAAGTAGTCTACAATTTTATAGTATCCTTTACTCATTAAACAGGCTTTCACGTGAGATTTAAATTTATGCGTTGGTAACTCAATAACATTTTGTGGCTACTTATTGTACATTTTAATAGTCTGAGACCTAAGGTTTCTTAGAGACATTTAATCGTTAGTAATGCCCGTATTAATTGACAGAAAAAAAAGCCAATTATGTAATTTTTTCCGGTTCGATTCCCGTGCATTATAATCACATTCCAAAAAAACTTTAAATGTAGTAAAGTGAAATGCCAATTTAAAGATTTCAGGTACTTTCCCTTGTCCTACAGTCTAGGGACGCCCTGTATATTTCTTCACGAGATCTCCCATTGTTACAATTGTAAAACATAATACTTTAGATTGAAAAGATTTTCTTTCTATTTAGTACACGTGTTCTTGACTTTTTTTTAATAATAAATGAAAGATCTCGGTTTCTCTGAAGTTGGCTTAAGTATAAAGGAAGAACCTTAATACAACAAAGGAGTAACTTCCAAGAAAACGAATTTCAATTTAGTAATTTATTTATTTATTAGGATTGGGATCCAAACACAGTTGGCATTAATAGCTTAGAGATAATATGTTTTTCATATCCGGACAAATGATTTCTTTCCAAAATTTCTTCTTTTCTATTAGACTTGCTAATACATTTGATTAAGGTGACGGTTAGGGCACACTAGCGACTCCAATCGCTTTTAATTTTTAGCTACTAAACCCGATCTATAAATAACCATGCAAAAATGTTGGGTCCACCACGTACGGGAAAAATTGATTCACGCTATATTGGCCGCTTTTAGCGGTAATAAATTTTTCGCGTACAAAAACGGATCCAAAATTTGTGCATGGTTATTTAATAAATAGTATAAGTGTTTGCCGAGAAGTTGTAATCCCGAAATTGTTTAAAGTAAATCAGGTTTAGTAGCAAAAAAATTAAATCGATTGGCGTCGCTAGTGTGCCCTACCCGTCACCTTAAAGGAAAATGGACGCCCCTTCTGACGAAAAATAAAAACTCCTCTCTTTGTATTAAGTTTGAGTGATATAAACTGGCTTTCTGAATTAACTTACTGAGATTTGTTTAAAGTTTAAAGGTCGGAAGCGCACTAGTGACTCCACTGGTGTTGCGGATGTCCATGGGCGGCGGCAATCGCTTACCATCAGGTGATCCGTCTGCTCGTCTGCCACTTATGTCATCAAAAAAATATAGCCTCTATAGAATAGACCAAGAGGACGATGACTATCCAATACATTTATGTAAAAAATACATGATTTTTACTTCATCAAATACACTAGAGATTGTTCTTCAATCTTTGTACCGAAACCAACCCAAAATGCAGGGTAAAAAAGTAAAATAAAAATACATTGTTAGCATTCTCCTTGGCAGCCATTGACCGCTATTATCCGTTACCGCCCGCCCGGATGCGACGCTACAGGGTGTCCGCTCTATGAGAATAAACAATCCTCTCTCTTCCTTGTCATTATCTTAATTCTCTGCGCCCTCGGGATAACACAGGACGGGAGGTTTGCGTTTCTGGGGTTTAGCGTTTGTCTTTGACTAAAAAACTAAGGGTCTTTGGGTGTAATATATTGTTACGTAAGATTTTTAGTAAATATTTAACATCCTCGTACCTCAGTACTATGCGATAAGTCAGTTTTGGCCGATGGCAAGAATTGTTATACTACCATCAGGCGATCCGCATTATATCCGCATCATATCCCCATATTTATGTGAAAGGTGACAGACGACACAACCTCAAAATAATTTGAACGCGGACGGTAACATATGATCGAAGACGCGGACTACCAGCAACGAGAGTTAAATAGGCTACGCACACATACATACATGCGCGCTTACAGTGATCTCAGTATAGTTTGGCACAAACGACAGAAACACACGTGCAGGTGGGAGACGATACGATATCCTGATAATGTCCTCCAACCGATTACGGCTACAGCGGCCGATCGTAAAGATCAGCCACGTACGCAGGATATATTGTAGTGCTCAAGTGTGTGCGCAAACACATGTGCACTCTCTATTCCCTTACCTTCGTATTCTGACAGGACACCAGTGTGACATGACCGGAGAGGGATTGGGTACAGGACCAACGGCTTAACGTGCTTTCCGAGGCACGGGGGTACAAGTCCGCCAAATTCCAGACTCCGGGATAACACTAAGAATTTCTTACCAAAAACTTAGTTACAAATTTTTGGGCCGACCCGGGGATCGAACCCGGGACCTCTTGCACAGCCGTCGCTTTGAAGTGCGACCCACTAAACACTGCGCCACGGAGGCAGTCAGGTAACCTGATAATGCATAGGTCAAGGAACAATTCTAAATCAATGAAATGAAATGAAATGAAAATTGTTTATTCAATTTAGGTCCACACAGAACACTTGAATGAATGTCAACATGTTTACCACTGGTTCGGAATGTAGTTTTCTGCCAAGAAGACACCAGCAAGAAACTCAGCAGTTACTCTTTAAAAAAAAATGTTTTACAAAATGTCACCATTAACTTAAAAATATAGTACAATTTTTGTGTTACTATAAGCTAGAGCCGAATTTCTGTCTAATTATTTTGTGGTACATACAATGATTCGTCGTCAGCCGTCACGAGTCGTTGCGCGTAGTACAAGTGGAGAAGACTGCTAGTCACAATCGAAGTACACACCGGAATGTACTTGCGGCCAGCGTTAAATCGCTGTTTCGTAAGAGACAGCGATTTAACGATTTCAACTGTTTACTGTCTCATTAGTTAATTAACTTCACCAGCAATTTCAGCCAACCGAGAGTGCCGTGCCGTAAGAAACAAAAGCTTTTTAAAAGGATTCTTTTTTAATGTTGAAAGTAATGCATTTCTATAATGTTGACGGAAGTACGTGTATATTTATGTGTATATTATTTGAACTATTTTTTTAAAACTAAATCCACAGCTTTCAAAAAATTGTATACTGTTCTTATACTTTAAACCATGGACTAATATATAGTTAGTCTATGTCTAAGCATACAGCTAATAATGGATTGATTATACTAAGTTTTATAATAAGTTATGCCACGTGCAGGAATCAAGTGTCAATACATTACATACACAACGCACATTTCAACCAAATAGCATGCACATCGATGTTGTGCGTTGACAGCGATCTCCGACCGCCAACATAACTGACCTATCCACATGCAATTACTTTATTCATGAAACGTCCCACGTGCGAGGCAAATTGTAAAAAACCGGCCAAGTGCGAGTCGGACTCGCCATATAGGGTTCCGTAGCAGCAAGTAAGATATATGGAAGGTAAATTGCGGTTTAAGGTTTATAACGTATAAAAGACTTACTAGATCCAGTCCAAACCCATTTTCGTTGTTAGTTTTCATGATTACCTACATTAATCATGAAAACTAACAACGATGTAACAACATCATATATTTTTTTTAGTTTTATTCATTTATTATAGAAGTTAGAGGGGGGGGGGGGGGGGACGACCATTTACCACATCGGGAGCGTCTCTTGCGCAAAGTATTGTGTTTAGAAAAAAATGATGTTAAAAACCTCAAAATACGTATAGGTTTTATGAAAAAATTTATATAGGTTTTATGTATATATATAGGTTTTATGAAAGGATTTAACTCATTGATTTTGCGTTTCGTTATTCATAGTGTCCATTTTAATACAAATATATACTTTTCTGTTTTCAATGCACTGATTGAAACGGGGAGGGATCATAGTTAACGTTTTAATATTGTTTTTATCTATCTTGCCTTTATAGTCTGATCACGGTTATTTGGCACGTGACCATAAGTCGGAACAAATTCTATAATTGACATTTTCGCATAGAAAACTTGTCAATGTCACTGAAGTGCCTTCTGATCTTGGTCGGTCTGTAATTATGAACTGTGTCATGCTTTTTAAACGCTTTTTTGTACACTAGACAGCTGGTGGGTTATGCATAGGTGTTTTTACAACAATAGTAAATTGGTTATAATATTTATATATATATATTTTAAAATTTTTTATTAGTAGTATTATTAACTTATCTATTTATTGTTATTGAATTTAATTTTTTTTAAGCAAAAATGTCAGATAATGATTCTTTTACTTCTGTAGACACGTCCTCTTCTACTTTTTACTCATGCCATGACACTTCGGAAGATTCAGTAGCTGAAACCCTGGGACATCAACTTCACTCCTGTTTCCTCAAGTGTAAAAGGAATTTAAATCTATGTCACATTAATGCACAGAGTATACCTAGACACTACTGTGACCTGCTTGATACTTTCACATCCAACTGTATTAGTGCAGTACTCGTATCCGAGTCATGGCTTAAACCCTGCCTTCCGTCTGCCGCCTATAGCCTGCCCGGTTTTGTCCTTGTTCGCAATGATCGCACTGGTAAGGGTGGGGGTGGTGTGGCCGTCTACCTTCGGGCGGACATTCCGTATAAGATCATTGCCTCATCATCTTCTAACTACTCCGCGGCACCCGAATACCTCTTTTTAGAGATTTCCGTCGGTGGTAGCAAGGTTGCTCTGGGGGTCCTGTACTGTCCCCCCGGCATTGACTACTTTCCCAGTTTGGAACCCATCTTGGTATCAATTTGCTCCGATTATCCGCATGTAATCACAATGGGTGATCTAAATACGGATCTTGCCAAAGTGGGCCCCCGTTCGCAGAAACTCTTATCACTCCTTAGATCAGCTGGTCTCCAGTATCTTGAACTTCTCCCCACTCATCATAATATTGATTCTGACGACACATGGATCGACCATATTCTCACCTCCTCCAATTACATGATCTCCGATCACGGCCAATTCTTGGCACCGGGGTTCTCCAGACATGACCTCATTTATCTATCATATTCCCTGAAGCCCCCAAAACGGAAGTCTCAAACAGTTCAGCTAAGAAGCTACAATCGAATAAATTTAGAAAATCTTAAACGTGATATTTTGCAGGTGGACTGGGCGACTTTAATGACTGCAAGTGACATAAACTTAAAGTTGGAAATTTTTAACAAGGAAATCTTGCAAGTATTTGACAATCACGCGCCGATACACACGGTCCGTGTCAGGCGTCCACCTGCTCCTTGGTTGACTAGAGGTACACGCATGGCAATGTCTCGTAGAAACAAAGCGTTCCGATTATTTAAAAAAGACAGATCTGAGGAAAATTGGCTCCTGTATAAGAGGGCTCGAAATCGTTGCAATCAAATGATACGGGCAGCTAAACGTCGTTTTATACATAATCGCATCTCCCAATCTACCGCCCCAAATGTTTGGAAATTTCTCAAGTCTCTAGGCTTTGGCAAAACCAAGCCCAATGATCCGCCAATTTCTTTAAGTCTTAATGATATTAACACCCATTTTACCAACCTGCCCCTCCTAGATTCGCAAACTAAAGCAAAAACTCTGGCGTATATTGCCACAATTCCTTTACCTGTTTACAATCCCTTCTCATTTTCCCCTGCTTCTCAGGAGGAGATCAAAAGAACTATTCTTTCTATCACCTCTGAGGCTACTGGTGTCGATGGAGTAAGTCGTCAAATGATAACACTTCTGCTCGATCAACTTTTACCCGTCGTTACACATTTAGTCAACTTCTCCCTTGACTCTGGTCGTTTTCCTGATTTGTGGCGCAAAGCTCTAGTTCACCCACTTCCTAAGATCTCAAACCCCACTTTACCAACTCACTTTCGGCCGATATCCATCTTGCCGTTCCTCTCTAAGGTAACCGAATCCTGTGTACTGAAACAACTATCTGCATATTTAAATGAATTTAAGTTATTAAATATGTTTCAGTCCGGATTTAGGCCTGCGCATAGTACCACCACAGCCCTTGTCAAAATCACTGATGACCTTAGAGAGGCAATGGAGGATGGTTTGCTTACAGTTCTCGTCCTGATTGATTTCTCCAACGCTTTCAACATGGTCGATCACGATCTTCTCATCGCGGTTATGTCGTCTCTTAATGTCTCCCCCTGCGTCCTTGAATGGATATCCTCATACCTATCTGATCGTTGTCAGTCCGTCATCTCTCATTCCTCCAGCTCCGACTGGCATAATCTGAACACCGGCATCCCACAGGGTGGTATTCTGTCCCCCTTACTTTTCTCAGTTTTTATCAATTTAATCACTGCCACCCTGAATTGCTCGTATCATTTGTACGCGGACGACTTGCAGCTGTATGCGAGTGCCAGACCAGATGACCTTTCTGCTACCATTAGCATACTGAACGCAAATCTGGATCGGATAAGCACCTGGTCTCGCGATTTTGGTATCTCAGTAAATCCAGTGAAATGTCAAGCTATTATAATAGGTAGCTCAGGAAGGCTTTCTAAACTTGACATCAGTCATCTACCACCTATTTCGTTCGACGGTATGCCCATACCTTTCTGCCAGTCGGTGCGTAACTTGGGCCTTTATTTAGATTCAACACTTAGCTGGACTGTACATATAGCCGAGGTCAGTCGTAGGGTAGTGGCATGCCTGAGAAGTTTGTACCGTTTTAAATTCTTTCTCCCTTTTTCTACCAAGCTCATGCTGGTTCACTCTCTGATAATACCCATAATTGACTACGCTGATGTATGCTATCCCGATCTCACTGAGGCCCTCACCAACAAACTCGAACGTCTTCTTAACAACTGCATTAGATTTATCTTCGGACTTCGTAAATACGATCACATCTCTGCTTACCGGAATCGCCTGAAATGGCTCCCCATACGTCAGCGTAGAAATTGTCGAATCCTTTGCTTTTTATTCAATATCCTCTACAACCCGCTTTCTCCATCTTATCTCAAGGATCAGTTCCGCCTTCAGTGTCTATCTCATGACCGCTCTCTCCGTTCTTCAGACAACCTTCGTCTCTACATCCCGCGACACCGCACCTCGTTCGTCACCAACTCTTTCACCGTGCAGGCTATACGGCTTTGGAACCTCTTGCCTTTATCTGTAAAAACTTCTGTAACTAAACACACATTTAAAAAAAGGGTCTTTGAACATTTTTCCTCTTCTCAGTATCCCATTTGATAATTATGACTAAATTGCTTACCGTTATAAATATGTATTCTTTCTATTTATGTCATATTTATAATATGTATGTATTGCTATGTATATATAGGTATATGTGTATATGTATATTATGTATTGTATAGTTTTTTTTTGTTTTGTTCTCCACGTTCACGTAATCTTCTTTCGCCGCATCATTATCCTTTCTGTATGACCCAAAGGTTGACTGGTAGAGAATGCCTCTTGGCATTAAGTTCGCCTATTGTATAATTTTTTTGTGCAATAAAGTTTTAAATAAAATAAATAAATAATAAAAAAAAAATTAAGTTTCAGTTTCAAGTATGGAAAACCCCCAATTTTAATATTTTTCCCAATTTTTGTGTCAAAATCGTAATGCGGCTAACAAAATACATCTATTTACCAAGTTTCAATAGAATAGTTCTTATAGTTTCGGAGGAAAGTGGCTGTGACATACGGACGGACGGACAGAGGACAGAGGACAGACATGACGAATCTACAAGGGTTCCGTTTTTTGCCATTTGGCTACGGAACCCTAAAAAGATAAAAACAATGACGCATAATGGCCAAAGCATAAAAATGTTACACAATAAAACAAATAACGATTTGAAAAGTTTCAAATTGGGAACCAGATGTTGAAGCCACGAAATTCCTCGTCACATTTTAACGGTGAAAAAATAAAAAATATACCTACGCCTCGGGGAGTTTGAACTTTTCATTTAACGTCCGGTATTTGTGGGAAATGATCCTATCTGCAGCCGCCGCAGGCATGTCCACAAAATAAATTGTCACATGACGCAGGGACTTCATCTTGTGTGAAAATTACGAACATGTTTCTTATATGGTCGACTGGCAGATAGTGAAGGCCCACACCGATTCACGTCACGTAGCGACCACCGCGGCTCAAAAATTAGGTATCCGACCTCCCCCAGCCCAAGTTTGAATGTGCGATCGGACCCTTTTCATACAAAAAAGGATGACTCAGGGTTTAGGTGAAACTAATTACCTGACGATAGATTAAACAGTTCCAGTGATAACAAATGGAAATTCCTTAATTAACTCCCGATTAGGTGGAGTATGAGATTAAACGTACTACCACAACTTATAAGAAGGAATATTAAGTAAAAAAACCCTTTTATAAATATTTAATTTTGCACAATAACTTCCAACAGATTCCACTACAGTAGCTAATGTCAACGATCAGCCTCTTATCGTATGTTTTTAATAGTACATCCGAACAGCCAGGAATACGTTTGTTGGAATTCTATCGGAATCGGAAAGCGAGATGTGAAAATACGCAGCATGATGTAACCGTAATATCGGAGATTACGACTGGATTGACGACGTGGCACGTGTAACGGTAATATGATAAGGCAAGGGAATTGCCACTCAGCTAATAATTTTGGACATTTTTGTATTGCAGCTTTTTACATGTGTGGTGGTGATATACTTGTATTGCTTCATGGCGCAATGGCGTTGTGTGCGTGACGCGGCGAGCGCGTGACATGTAAGGTTCCGGCTATGTGGAATCTGACCGCAATCACGCTGAGATGGAGACCTTAGAAGGTTTTGGGTAGGGATAGAGTTCCCCACACCACCTTGTTTCCAATAAAGGACGAGATGGACGGTCGCGATGGGCGTAGTGCGAGGCGCCGACATATGAGTCGTAATGTTTGTGTCAGACGCCTCGAGCATTATCGCCTCTGACCCATTCATTATTCAGCCGCGGATACCGATCGGAGCGAGCTCCGACCTTTTCGTATATTCCATTCATTCGCTCCTTTTGCCAATTCACTCTTTAACACCTTCTTACCGCCTGCCTCACGGCTTGAATAAAATAGAGATAAAGTCCCACGAGAATAGATCAATGTGTGCACGACTGACTCCAGGTGCCCCCTTTAATTACAGGCGTTCATAAGGTGGGATTTGGCAGTGTGCTTCCACCATTTATGAAGTAAGTTTATTGAGGTATTTAATTAACGAACTCCGAACCGAATACGATTAATTAGTCTTGAATTTCTGTTGTTGTCCTTTGTCTAAACTCACTAGGCTGTTAGTTAAAGGGTGAATGGACATCAGTTTTGCCACGTTAGTCCACTGCGGATTGAATGAGTTCATATCTTTTTGACACATTTGATTAGATGATTAGAGGAGTAGTGGATTAGAAATTAGATTATGCCAGTTGTGGTCATAAATTATAGTCTTCCTTTATTATTTTCTATGACCTATTAAATCATTAAATTTTTACCCATTTCACTTCTGCTTCAGTCCTTTATTAGTGTTGTGAATGTTTTCATTATTGATTATACGTTTTGTTCATTTCGCTTGTTCCAAGGTATGTGCTTATTGTAAAAAAAATCTCCAAAATTAATTAAAAAGTCAAAAGTAATTAGTCCGTATTCATGCCCAGGTGGTCGCGCATTAATAACGGAAGCACTAGGGTTGAGTCGTCCTCAATAGTACGGTAGCACACTGTAGGCAGCGCCTGCGTACCGCTGTCACTCACACTGAGGTACACCCGACCTACGCTGCCTTGAATAATTACTGCCATAACGATCCTATCGTATAACTAGGCACACCTAGAGGTGCGTAAAATTAATTTTCTATATTAAAAAATCCATTAAAAATGCTTTAATTTTCGGTCAATTATAATTTTTGACAAGTAAGTTACAAGGTTTCTTGTTTGAGTCTACAGTTGAATGGTGACTCTCGCCCTGCACTGACGTATGAGCTTGACCTACGCCGCCGAAAAATAACTTACTGCCTTAACGAATATCACTTTGGCCCGATTCAACCAATCTTTATCCGTGGATAAATCTATGGTATAATGTCAGATTTGTATAGAATGACTTTAGTATCGGATTAAGATTAGTCATTTCGGCCCTAAAAACATGAAAAATAAAATAACGTTCATGCCGAAGCCCTTTGACGAAATGCTTTTTATTACTCTTGGCGTGAAAATAAGGGCGCATTTTTGGATAACAAATGCACTGTGATGTAATTGTTTATAACAGGACGCGCAGTAACAAATTGTTGGTGGTGAGAAGCGCGTGTGTGCGTACCGCTGTCACCCACCCTGAGGTATGCTCCTGACCTACGCTGTCTTGAATAATTACTGCCATAGCAAACTTTAACTGCCACTAGGAATGCGTGAAATGAGATTTTCATATTAAAAAACATTCAAAAAAGATGTTTTGCTTCTTTGAAGACTATTTTGATAACCAGTTAAAGTGTATCATCTCGTTTCGTGTTTGAGTCCATAATCGTAAGGTAACAAACTGTGGGCAGCGAACGCATCGTTCGCTGCCCACAGTTTGTTACCTGTGGTACCTGTACCATACCGATGACACTCACCCTGCCCAAATCCCAATATGAACCTGACCTATCCTAAAATAACAAACAACAGATCTGTATGAAAAATATCGAACACGTCATAAAAAATATACTCGAATGTAAATTGATTCGTATTAATTGATTTTTTAACTAAACGTAAGTTTAATATTGTTTTTAGAGTTCCGTAGCCAAATGGCATTTTTTTTCATCAAACCCATACGTGTATCTAAGGATAGGTCTTTAAAAATGATGTTGAGGTTTCTAATATATATTTTTTTCTAAACTTAATACTTTGTGCAAGAGACGCTCCTAAAGTGGTAAAATGTGTTCCCCCCCCCCCCCCCCCCCCTCTTACTTCTATAACTAAAAATATATATGACATACATCACCATGAAAACTAACAATAAAAATTGGTTTGAACTAGATAGTAAGTAGTTTTTTGATACGTTTTCAACCGTGAACCTTCCATATATCTTCATGCTTCTACGGAACCCTTCATGGGCGAGTCCGATTCGCACTTGGCCGGTTTTTTAATGATAGTCTTTAGTTTTCGTGTAATAACCAGTTATACTATGTCGCAAAAATTGGGACATTACATGGATTCGATCAGCTAAGCCTCCTTTCTTTTACGCTAACGTACTCAGTCCTGAGTACGTTAGCGTAAAAGAAAGGAGGCTTAGGCTCGCCCAATAGGTAAAGTAAAGTATCATCCTATAAACTGTCCCACTGCAGGGCAAAAGCCTCCATCATAGAAATCAAGTCATCGCTACTATAATGGGATAGGCTTAATCACCATGTTTGCCAAATGCGTATTGGTGATCACAAACACGAGCTATGTTCGAAAAATTCGAAACATACTTTTCGCTCGACTCGGAAATCGAACCCAAAAATCTCGATAAAACAAACATATTGTTTAGGTTAGGTTAGAAAAGTGACTAGATAAAATCTTGAAACTCTGCCACGGGTCTTTTTGAGATAGTTTCCCCTTAGCCCTATGGATTGTATTAAAATAAAAAATAAGAAATAAATCGAACAAAAATCTTTTCACGTAATTTAGATTTATTTTTAGTGAAAAAACCTTATTCAGTGTGCTGCTTACGTGCGTACTGCTGTCACTTACCCTGAGGTAGGCACCCGAGCTACGCTGCCCTGAATAATTACTGCCACGACGAACAACTCACCCCTCCCTTCTGCTAGAGATGGGAAAAACTAATCTATTATTATCAAAATATAACAATCGCTATAATAAGCGGTAATAAGCTTATATCTGCAACTGAGATGTCCGACCTCAGCCAGCATTAGTATACATACTTGGCGTCGACATATCGAACGAAGTCCAGTTCCGTGGCCACTTAGAGGGGAAGGCTAAATTAGCTACTAAAAAGCTCGGCGTCCTAAATAGATCGAGACGGTATTTCACTCCGGCCCATCGCCTCCTGTTGTATAATGCGCAAGTCCAGCCGCATATGGAATACTGCTCTCATCTTTGGGCAGGGGCGCCCGTGTACCAGCTTTCCCCTCTGGATCGGATTCAAAGGAGAGCAACTCGAATCATTGACTGCCAAGATATCTCTAATAGGCTAGACTCCTTAGCACTGCGAAGAGATGTAGCCTCGCTATGTATACTCTACCGCCTATACTATGGAGAATGCTCTGAGGAATTGTTCGGACTGATTCGTGCCGCTTCATTTCGCCATCATTCCACTCGACAACAGTTCCATCGACATCATCTAGATGGTTGGCAGACTTCAACTGTGCATTTCTCGAGAAACTTTCTGCCTCGTACAACAAAACTATGGAATGAACTATCGCCTGCGGTATTTCCGGATAGATACGACCTTTTTAATTAAGACATGTTTTCCACTTATTATTTACAACCCGGAACAAAAACAGAGATAAGAGATTGTCCGATGCAACAAGTACATATTAAATGATGCTTTCATATACATATTCACAAGCTATCTTATTATTTTATTTATTGTTTAAAGAAATAGGGGGCAGACGAGCAGACGGATCACCTGATGGTAAGTAATTACCGCCGTACCCATGTACGGTGTCCATACACTTGCAACATCAGAGGCGCCAAAAAAGAGCGCTGCTGGATTTAAAAAAAAGAAAGGATTTTTTTATAGAAAAGTATCGACAAAAATATATACTTCTGATTTACGTGAACATCCCTACCTAGCACTCGCCCCTTTCATGTTACAGTATGTTCTTTGAGTTTATTTATTATCTTTAGTATTCATCTACAGCGTAATATGTCTTTCATGGAAACTCTAAATTAAAAAAAAAGATGTAGGGCTCCGACAGATTTCCAGTGAGAGTTTGCCCTGAACGGTCACATGTTCTACTTAATTAAGCCAGGGTCGGAGAAATTGCCCGGGCGACTATTTTCATCTGTTGGAATCTGGCCTGGAACTGCGTCCTACATAGTTCTAGAAAATTATGTTCACTTGTTACCGTAGGAAAAAAGTACTTCCCTATACAAGGTATACAAGTTTAGTTTCAAAAAACTATAATGAACCAGTAGTGACACCCGATGAACGCCATACATATTTTTATTAAACTAAGGTTTGAATGCTTCGTTGGCGCAATGGTTAGTTCGTCGTACTTTAAAGCGATGGCTGCGCTTGGGGTCCCGAGTTCGATCCCCGGTCGGGCCACAATTTGTACCTGACTTTTCTGTCAAGAGATTGTCAGTATCAGTCCGGAGTCTGGAAGTTAGCGGTATTGTACCCCCGTGTCTCGGAAAGCCGTTGGTCCTATGCCCGATCCCTCTCCGGTCATATCCCACTGGTGTCCAATCGGATTATGAAGGTAAGGGAAATGAGAGTGCATTTGCGCACACACTTGAGCACTAAATATATCCTGCGTAAGTGGCTGATCGTTGAGATTGGCCGCCTTAGCTGAAATCGTTTGGAGGATATTATTTACACTAAGGTTGATTTTTATTGTCTATTTATCAAATATTAAAGATTTATTATAAAATAAAATATATTCTCTCCATCTGAATTAGTTAGAACGAGAAAGATATATACATTTGAGATAGAGCACGTTTTCATTCTCATTTTAAAAAGCATTTAAAATAATTTTAAATTATTTGAAAAGCAGCATAATATACCACAGTATAATGAGCACGCACTTTTGTACTGAACAAAGAAAGAGTAAGTTAGGAATTTTATGAGCGTGCAAAGTTTGGAGTTTTTTTGGTGGTGAATAAAACGTAGCGATTCATTCCAGACACGCGTGTTGGCGCTGTTTATTCACGTTCGCTTTTGGGGCGAAAATAATGGGAGACTTCTTCCCTAGAAAAGGATGTTATTCACTTACGCCTTAAGAGGCCGCATTTCTAGAAAACGAATTTTGCGCGCCTGTTTTTTCCTGCACCACATCTTAGCGTGTAGTTCTCAGTTGCATCCAAAGCTGTCGCTCTGGAGCTCTCGGTACGCTTAGACCATAATTCAGGATATAGGATGTCTGGTAATTACAATACAGCGACCGCCGTCTGACCTTCGTAACCTTTTTTACAGGGGAACCAGACCAACTGAATCATAATTACACGTTTCAGAAACTATCCGAAACATGCAGGTTTTCACACGATGTTTTTCCTCACCGCCGAGCTAATGGTAGTTTTTTCCTGCACCTTATACAAATTTTGAGATTGTGAATAGGAGATAACAAACAAACTTTGTAGTTCTAAGGTGGTATCCAAAAAAGAAAAAGTGTATTATTTATAAAGAAGGATATTATCACGTTTATTATATATACATCATTGTTTACTTAACTCTTCGGTACTATCATCGGTTATAGGATTAAAATAAAAGTCTGATTAAAACTTTTTCGCGAGAAAACATCATCATCTCCTATTTATTAAGGTAACATTGACAAATTCGATATCGACGCGTTTGCGGGTGAGCGCACCCTTAATTTATATTACCTTCAATAGCCCACAGTATACGGATTGCTAGTAATATAGCTATAATAATGTTTTTTTTCAATAAATATTTCACAACATCACATTCATTGATCTGACTCCGAGATAGGTAGCTCAAGCACCTGTGTTACGGATATCAGAATCAACAGTGGGATTACAAATATATACATATCATACTTTTCTTTTGTAAATACAAACTTATAATACATAGGTAATACCCAGACCAATACAAACAGATATGTTCATGCACACAAATGTTTGTACTGTGCGGGGATCGAACCCGCAACCCTTGTACCAGAGGCAGCGTTCACTACCACTGTTCCAGACTGGTCGTCATATGTTCTCAAAGTTCAACGTGAAGATAAAGTGTCGATTGGCGCTGTGTTAGATTACTTGCTTCGATCATAATGACCTATGATCGAATGCTGTTTTTCTCAAAGCGCATATTATGTTGCAAA
Organism: Marasmia exigua; assembly: GCA_019059595.1. Taxonomy (NCBI): domain Eukaryota; kingdom Metazoa; phylum Arthropoda; class Insecta; order Lepidoptera; family Crambidae; genus Marasmia; species Marasmia exigua. The sequence goes on from CM032467.1 coordinate 7,060,245, forward strand.
TACTCAACTGTAGGCTTTAAAAACTCAATATATTTTTAAAACTCAATTTATATTCCAATCTTTTAACTGCTATCCTTTTTGCGCATGCGCTGGGCTTCGCCTAGAGAGTGAGGGTAAGTATCAGCCTATATACTGTCCCACTGCAGGGCAAAGGCCTTCATCATAGAAATCAAGTCATTGCTACTATGATGGGATTAGGCTTAATCACCACGCTTGCCTAATGCGGATTGGTGATCACTATGTTCGAAAATTTCGAAACTTTTGCTCGACCCGGGAATCGAACCCATGACCCCGAGATCATAGCCTGGTAATTAAACAACTAGACGAAGAAGAAGAAGAAGGAGGGGAATTTAAAGGTTGACAGCGCATTTGTGACTTTAATGGTGTTGCGTGTAACCGTGGGCGGCTGGAAACCCTTACCATCTATACATCTGCCACCTATCATATAAAAAATGAACCTAACCCTAATGGCAGTTGATCCATTTACCGGACCCTTTTGATCCTCTACAGGTAAATGACAGTTGTGGCAAGTTTATTGAAATAAGATTTTGGGCCATTTTGTCTTACACAATATTTTATTCACAAAATTAGGTGTCCGAAATCTTAATCACTTTGAATAGAATCGAGTAAAATTAGATATACGAGTAAATACTTTTTTTCCGAATCTATTTACAAACATTATTTTCATTGCGTTTTTAAATTAGGTTCAAATTCATTCCTACTAAATTCTTTTTTTTTACTTATAAAATAAGAAGATATAACGAAAAGTGTGTTCTTAAGATCTTTACGATTATAATAATTTAGTTGGTATTTTTGTAAGGAAATAAGATGTGGAAAAAGGAAACTCTAGTCATCCCGCCCGGTCACCCTAACCGGTATTTTAACATAAATAGAGCCGTAAATCCCCTTTCACATCGGGCTATAATCGTTATTGCTATGAATGCCACCCTGATTAAGTTTTTGACACTTCGAACACAATCACCGTATTAGAAGCTAATGGTATTTCGACCGCAGGACTTAGAAAAGATAATCATCATCATCATCATCATCAGCAACCCACACTCGTCCACTGCTGGACATAGGTCTCCCCTAATGCACGCCACTGCTCCCGATTTTTGGCCACTCTCATCCAGCCCACACCAGCCAGCCTTCGAATGTCATCATCCCATCTTGTCGCAGGGCGTCCTACACTACGCTTACCGAGAAAAGATAATACAGACGTCAATATTAAAAGATAATATAGGCATCTATAACTCAAACGCGTATCATCCTAGACCTTATCGTCGCTTTCCATCAGGTGCGATTGTGGTTAAGCGTTAGCCTATTGACTAAAAAAATATTACCTAAAACGTAGTAAGTATTCTCTTTTTTTAGGAATAGACATTTAGGCTCTATCCTGCTGGTGAGTGATGATGCGGCCGAGGGTAGACCATGCCAGGCTGGTCGCACTCTCTCTCTCTCTTATTACTCTGTGGTGAAACTGATGCAGTTAGGTAATGCTACTCCACATAAAGTGTTTGGTTTAAACGGCTTGCTGTACAGCAAAAAAGTACAGCGAATTTTAGTATCTATTACCTATATTTATTATGTGCTATTATGTTCTTCGTAGTAAAAGCTACATGCTGAAATATGCACTTCTACTCGTAATTTCAAAGTTAACTGTACATACATATGCTAATCATGAATATATTAAAACAATCATACTAGCATGTGCAAACATAAAAATGATAAAGTAGCTTTCGTATTTAAAACTAACCTTAATTAAACTGGAAAACAGTTAATTGTTTTACAATAATATGCACAGTTTAAAAAACGAATCACAATTAAAAATAAAATGCTATTTATCATTTAAAACTTAACTGCCGATTACTTTAAAGTACCTATGCTATTAAATAATTGAGGTTCATGCATTGTAATGCAGTTATTATGAGATATAAAATGTTATTTTATTTCCAATTCTATAGTTTTTCTCTTATGAATTTTATTTATTATTCCTTTTTAAATGTAAAGTTGTATACCTTCGTCAGTTTTGACTAGACACGTTAGTCAAGGTCACAACCAATAGCTTGTCTTCTATTAGCTGAAGCATGACTAGTCAAACGTCCGTCTAGAAGTGTTGCGGTTTCGAGTTTAACTGTCCAAAATGTTTAGTTAGCCGAAGCCCTAAAACAATAGTTTTGCAGTTTAATTAAGGCTTCCTGTCAGACCCGAGGTTTGATTAGTCCACCGGTGCTTCAGTAGTTGACTACAACGTAGATCTGGCTAACTTTTTATCTGTTGAATAGGGTCAAATGACCCTGAACCTTGTTGCTACTAGTTGAGCAAAACTAAGCGTCAGGCATCATAACGTAATCCCGACGACAGACCCGCAGTAATTTTGAGAAAATCATATTTGAACAATCAAGAGTTTAGACTTAGTCTTGTCAGAAACATCTGCCGCCGGCTATCGTGGCCACAGCTCACGGGCTGTGCTCGCAGCTCTGCAGAGAAAGTTTCTCAATTACCGATCGTTAACCCTAAATGTTAAACTTTTCAGAATCTAGTTGAACCTAGGTCAGACCCTTCTTATTAGCTTTCACGAAAAGCGATAGTTATTGAATATTTGTATATGTGCGAAAATTTACAAAGAACTTTTGATTTTTTTTATTGCTTATAATAGACAGACGAGCTTGCGGCCCATCTGAATTAGAATTTTCACGCAGCTTTTTCGTAACGTTTTATCATGGGTCGATGTTTCTGACTGTAGAGCAATAATTGGGTGGGCGGTAGCTTTCAACCGGTGAATATGTGCTATAAAAATATTCTTTAATAAAGTATTGGATGAATAAATAAATCAAAGCCCTGAGAGCTGTAAACTGTCGGCAGCCTTTTTGGGTATATTTATACACTCATCGTTTCCGAAGCTGCCCAGCCATAATGGTATTTCGGTCGGAATCCGAATACCTTAAAATTGTGTCCATAAAGATAAGAATTTTTGCGACTTCGTCTTGGGCATCCCTAAAAATTTATGATCACATTTCATGACTTCGTAAGAGTTTTGTTGGTTTTTCCAAGGAAAATGTGATATCTACCAAGGTATCTATCTCCCTCAGCAAAGTTATAAAAGTTTTAAACTTTTGAGAACGAAAATTCAATATCCATTATTTCTTTAATATAAAAAAGGACTCCAAGAAATGTGAAATTACCTTTAGAATTTCATGAAACTATTAGTGTTGTAGATGTTATAATATCTATGTACATTCTTATTTCTTCTATATTTGATGTTAATGTCTCCTTCGCTCCTACAAAAACCGTTACCCACCATGAAGAGACATCGTCATTCCTTAACCAAAGAATATACATCCAAAGCTTTGAGTGCATTAATATTGGAATATGATAGACAAGTACAGTCACATCCTAATGCAAATGGTAAGTAATCACAGTCAACTAGAGCCAAAGTACCACAACAATATTTAGAAAGATGTTTAGTATATCAAAAAGTCACGTTCTCGTGAATTACGTTTATTCTAGATTCCAAATGTTGTATTTTAATTAAACTGGTCAATTTGTTCAGATTCATAAATTATAATCAAGTCTATGAATGTTATACTAAACAATACATTGAAGCACCTGGCATTATCTAAGCGATTCTCATGGCTAACGATTCTAGTTGGTTTCGTCAAAACGGTTGTTAACAATCAACAATAGGTAGGTACAAAAGCTGCGAAGCAATTGCGACGGTAACAATTAGCACGTGATTACGTCATCGCACAAATGACAAAATGAGATAGTTTGCGAAGGTTTTCGGCGCACAATAAAATTATGACAATTCCGACCGCCCACGGTCTTGTTAAGGGGCCTGAAAGGGATCCCTTATAATTGTGTAAAATAATGTCACTATGAATTGCTTTTGAGTACTTCGAATAACTGATGTTAAAATACTTATAGTGGAACCAAACTAATAAGCCAAATTTGACGTTTCTAAGTTTTAGCTTTAAAGAGAGGTGACTAAACTTCGATTAAAGTGAATAATCGATATGTACTTCAAACAAACATGAATCGAATACTATAATAGGAGAACTGATGCTTGCAATGCAGGAATTATTAAATCCTTCCGAAAAAGACAGTATTATATCAAACAATACCCCATCCAATCATCAGTCCCCCACCACCCATAGCAGCCCTCCACCAGCATATTGTAATACCAATAGTTCTGCAACATCAAATTTGAATGATAAACATATTGCAAACAAAAAAATTGTTATGTTTAGTGACGAGTTAGGTAAAGATATGGGACACCTTTTATTTTCTTCCGGACAGTCGATTATCAATCATTGTGTACCGGGTGCATCTTTTTCTGACATAATGAATAAAATTATACAAACAACTTTCCATAAGAATACCTCAATAGTAATTATAGTAGGGAATAGGGGAAATGTAAATAAAAACATTTTGTCTAAGTACCTACACTCTCTTAGTTTATTAGATGTAAATGAAATTGTATTATTTACACTTCCCTATAATAACAGCTTGCCACAGGTAGAAAATACTTATAGATATAATTTAAATATGACATTGAATACTTTGACATATAATGTAAAAAAAATCCATGTTATTGACATAAATAATTATATAAAGTCATACTTTCATTTGACAAAGGATAAATATTATCTTAATAAATACTGTAAACGACTAATAGCAATGTCGCTATCTTATTATTTAGATTGCTCAGCCAAAAATTTGGCTACCATATCTGCTCCTATTGAGCAGAAAAAATATGACATGTGTAATCAGACGTTGGAATTAGTTCCAATGAATTTAAATGTAATTTAGAGACAATAGAGAACACCTCTTGCACACTAGATTTAATGACAAAGGGGAAGTCTGGGCATTTAAATATTGTTCATCAAAATATACAGGGCTTCTCCGGTAAAGATTTGGAATTGGAACTTTTTTTAAATAAAATGAATATACATGTCCTCTGTGTAACTGAACACTGGTTAAGGCAACATGAACTTATTATTAATATTGATAATTATAAAGTCATAAGTGCGTTCACAAGAAAGTCGGCCATTAGGTTTGGGTCACTTATATTATTACATAATTCATTAAAAGCAAAGGAGCGCAAAGACATAGTCGCACTTTCAACTGAACGAACTATTGAACTATCTTGTGTAGAGATTGAACGGTTTATCATTATTTGTGTATACAGACCTCCCTCTGGTAACTACAATAACTTTGAGTCTGCCATGGAGGAGGTGCTGAGAAAAGCAACTAATTGCAACAAGCAAGTAATTGTATGTGGGGATTTCAATATTAACATCTTAGAACACAGTCAAAGCTCGGGTATGCTTCTTAATCTATTTAAATCTTTTGATTTACGCCATCTGTTTAATGACCCTACACGCATTACCCCCACATCAGCTACTTGTATTGATAATATTTTCTGTAATTGTAAGGCAATTAAAAAATCAATAATAAATTTTATAAATTCAGACCATACAGGACAGATAGCTGTTTTTGAACACCGTCATGCAACTGCTTCCTCTTCTTTTGTCTATAGGCCAATCACCACTAGTCGTGTGGAAAAATTTAAGGAAAATGTTGAAAACAACGTTTCCCTGATGCAAGTAAGTAAGTATGCTAATATTGATGAACTATACAATACTTTGTTTAATGTTATTGAAAAGGAGTTTGAAGTAATTTTTACTAAGAAAAAAGTCAAAGTAGACAATACTAAAACAATATTTAGCGATTGGGCTACTAAAGGCATCTTCAAAATTCAAATAATAAAATCAAAGCCACTTGGAATATGATTAATAAAGAGACTTGTAAAAATACTACTCAAGACCTCAAGTACTCTTTGAAAATTGATAATATACAACTCAACGAGGACGTAGAAATAGCAAAGGCATTTGAATCTTTCTTTGCTAATATACCTCTTATTACCACTAGTAACTTAAATTCTAGTCCTCAGCTTGCTAATAGTCTTCTTCAATCGAGTGTGGACGAGTGCCTGACTTCTTTTAGTTTCCATCACATCAACCCGGAAACTATACTTAAAACTTTTAAAGAGATCAGCGTAAAGAAAACTGAAGATTTGTGGGGAATATCAGTAGAAATATTAAAAAATATAATAAAAATCATTGCCCCATATTTAGCTGTAATATTTAATGAATGCGTAGATATTGGTCAATTTCCAAATCTGATGAAATAAAGCAAAGTTCTACCACTTTTCAAATCAGGTGATAGAAGTGACCCATCTAATTACAGACCAATATCCATTTTACCTGCCCTTAGTAAAATATATGAAAAAGTTATATTCCATCAATTATTGGGTCATTTTAATCTAAACAAATTATTGCATAATAAACAATTTGGATTTACTAAAGGCAAATCTACTACTGATGCGGGAGTTGCACTCATCAAGCACATTTTTGATGCATGGCAAAATAAGCAAGATGCTGTAGGTATATTTTGTGACCTATCCAAAGCATTCGACTGCGTTAATCACCAAACATTATTAATGAAGCTACAGCATTACGGCCTCACAGATAGCTCTCTGAGCTTAGTACGGTCATACCTAAGTGATAGAATTCAAAAAGTCAATGTTAATGGAACTAACTCTTCTGGCGCCCTTTTACAGATGGGAGTGCCCCAGGGCTCGATATTGGGGCCCTTACTGTTTATTATATATGTAAATGACCTACCTTACTTTACTAAAAACTTGTGTGACATAGTATTATTTGCAGATGATACTTCTTTGATTTTCAAAACTAATAGACATAAAGATAACTTTGACGATGTAAATAATGCTCTCACTCAAGTGCTACATTGGTTTACTGTAAATAATTTACTTCTCAATGCTAAAAAAACTAAATGTGTCAAATTTACATTGCCCAACGTAAGACAGGTCAGCACTAGGATTAATATGAATAGTCAAAATGTTGAAGTAATTAATTCTACAGTATTTCTAGGCGTCACGTTAGACTCAAAATTACAGTGGGGTTCTCATATTGCAGCCCTGGCAGGGAGACTTAGTTCGGCTGCATATGCAGTCAAAAAAATAAGACATCTGACCGATATTGAAGCAGCCAGACTTGTGTATTTCAGTTATTTCCATAGCGTTATGTCTTATGGTCTGCTGTTATGGGGCTCTGCGGCTGATATTCAAGCTATTTTTGTGCTACAGAAACGAGCTGTCAGGGCCATATACGGACTTAGACCACGAGACTCGCTTAGAAACTTGTTCAATGAAATTAACATTTTAACATTAGCATCACAGTAGGTACATCTTTGACTGTATTATGTATGTTTATAAAAATTTAGAAAACTTCCCTCGAAAATCCGACAACCATAACCTAAATACTAGAAATAAACACAAGCTTGCTGTTTCACGTCTCAGACTTCATAAGATTGGTAATTCATTCGTAGGAATAAGTATTAAAATATTTAATAAGTTACCACAAAATCTTGTTGATTTACCAATGCCCAAATTTAAAACACATGTTAAAAATTATTTAATGGCAAAAGCCTATTATACAGTTAATGATTACTTAAATGACAAGAATTTGTGGAAATGATAAACTGTTCGCCTACACCCATGACACTGTACTTAAAAAAAAATTTGGTGATTAAAAAGAGTAACTGGCGAGTTTCTTGCCGGATCTTCTCGTCAGAATCAACTTTCCGATTCCGGTGGTAGAATCACATTATATTTATTCATTTCTTAGTATATTTTTTGTATCGACATATATGTTTAATAACATGTATAATATACATAGCTATAATTTATATTTTTCATGTATGACGATTTGTAAGAGCTGTATATAAGCCTATGCAAATAAAGCACTTTTGAATTTTGAATTTTTGAATTTTGAATAATGGAAAAGAAGTTATTGGTACATAGTTTTATTTGGAGAAATATAAATCAAAATTATTGAATAGAAAGAGGAAAGTAGGTCCTAATATCGTATCCTATAATCGTAATCCTAGATATCGATGCGGCCAGTTTATTTCTTTTTGCTTTGAAATCTAAGCGCTTATATTGTTTACCATATATTTTTTTCTTTTTACAAAGTTATTCATGCATTTATATTTTTAAACAAGATAATATAACGTTTGATTTTTATCAGAATGTGGCTTTTCATTTATGGATGAATATTCCTACACATCATCACTAGAGCTTAAAAAGAAAATGAGTCGACACATACAACATTCTCTAGATTTTTTTTTAAAGTTTATAAATAGTGAAATTATCTTTTTTTGTTTTTGAATTAAATAAATGCAAAAATGATTTTAAAATGTTAAGAAATTGAGATTTTTTAAAGATTTATAAATTCAATGACCATTGTTACAACGTTGTCGAATTTTGTTGAAGTGTCAAATGTGGCCTTATATTTTTGCCCAACTATAACATCGTAAGGTTGAAATGTCTAATATATGTGAGTTTATATATTATATTTAATATTTTTTTCTTTGCTTTTCAATAAAAATCAACTTTTAACGATGATGACATCGTGTTAGTACCTACGTCATCTGGGATACAAGGCTTGGAGGAAAAGGGATTTTTAAAAAGCCAAAGATATATCCACATGTACCCTAAATATGGAACCCCCCCGTTTGGAACAGTGGTAGTGAACGTCGCCTCTGGTGCAACGGTTGCGGGTTCGATCCCCGCACAGTACAAACATTTGTGTGCATGAACATATCTGTTTCTATTGGTCTGGGTGTTATCTATGTATTATAAGTATGTACTTACAAAAGAAAAGTATTATAACTGTAATCCCACTGTTGATTCTGATATCCGTAACACAGTTGCTTGAGCTACCTATCTCGGAGTCAGATCAATGTATGTGATGTTGTGAAATATTTATTATTATTTTATTTATATGCAAGTTAGAAAGCAAGTTAAAGGGTACACTAGCGTTAGAACTGCAAAATCACTCATTCTAGTAATAAAAGCATTGTTGCTCAACCTAACATCGTTTAAAGTCGTGTTCGTCCTGTATGCACGCACTTGATGAAACCATGTGCTATGGGTATTATTGGATTAGTGTCCTGCAAATAGGAATTTGTCCTCTAAATTTGCGAGTCTACCAACTCTGTAATAACAGGTTTGAGTTCCGCTTTCCAACGCTCAACAACATTGTTCAGCTATGATGATAAATACGAGTAATGTATGGATATAATGAGTTGCCGTGTGGTCCCCGGCAGAGTAGAATAGGCCACCCTCACTCTTACCGAGGTGTCGTAAAAGGCGACTAAGGTAAAGCTGCTGGCATGATCATCAGCACCCAGAGAAGGAAAACTCTGCATTTATACCAAAACCCTCGCCAACCCGTCTGCCAAGCGTGGTGAGTATGGCAATTACCCCTTATGTGATTGAGGGAGGCCCGTGCTCCAGCAGTGGGGACTTAAATGGGCTGATGGTGATGATAATGAGTGGAGAAATCTACTTCAGAACGATGTTGAAGGAAAAGTTTTATTGTAATTCTAAAGAAAACTAATTGTAATTTAATAAAGGTTATATTGTAATTAAAAAGAATACTCGTACAATCCGATTGCTTGAAATAAACCTTTTTGGTGTGCCAACCGGAGGTATGACCGGAGAGAGGTTCTAAAATGATACTAAAATTACCTCTGTGTGTTCATGTTTGCAAAGTATTTTGAGCGTTATTCCGAGCGTAGATTTGTAATAGTCACAACCTCAACACAACTATGATACCTATTTTTTTCTGTACCATATCAGTTATCTGAATAATTGTGAACGCTCCTGTTCTGCTTTGTTCCAATGAATGAAATACCAGCCTTTGAATAATGAAGTGTTTCACACAAAACTATGCAGATCATTAGAGGCTTTCGTTGATAGTCGGCTTATAATATAAATTAAAATAAATTTATGTAATATTGCATACCATGACCAGATTCCTAAGTATGTACACTTACTATACTTAAATTTCGTACTTGTGGTGAAAGTTGTTATTTCTCGCCTTTCATACAAAATGGGTCGGCGGTCCGGATGCGGACCGCGGTCCGCCATTTGACGATACCTGCTGTATACAGCGCTATTCATTATTATACTGAGGCGAAAGTGCGGATATGCGATTTTCCTATCCTTGCCCCGATTTTTAACTCAGCGTCGACACTTGAGAGTACGAGCCACTGGCTATATTGTCACTCAGTTACCCGCTCCATGGCTCGTGAATGTCCATTGCTTTCCACTGATTGATCATTGCGAGTCGAAACCTGTTCTTGCAAATGAAGTCCCTTGAAATTAATCCAGTGGCAGCGAGTTAATTGTGTAGTGGACGGAATGGAGCAGGCGCAGCAACAGGCGCGTCGGTGTGGCATGAATTATGGACGGGTTTGTTCCCTCTAATTGATTCCTGAGCTTTGTACTCGCTCTTATTAACCTTCCAATGTCTGCCACTAAATCTGTTCCCGATAAATGATACTCGTACCATTCTTTCCGCGTTTTTAGGTCGTTGACGCGACAGTGACGCTACTGTCGAGTCTTTACTAGGATTTATCGTATTGGGACAATATACTATTGCTGGTAGTAAGACATAGGTTGTGAGGAGAGATGTTCTTGTAAACAGGAACTTAAGGTTGCAAAAACAGAGCGTCGATCATTTTGTTTTCGTAATTGTGGACAAAGTGAAAACGGACCTTCGCGCTGCACTGACAGCCCACGACAGCCCCCTCTCTTATTATTATTTTTTTTATGCTAGAGGCGGGCAAACGAGCAAGCGAGTCACCTGATGGAAAGTAATCAACGCCGCCCATGAACATCCGCGAAATCAGAGAGATCGCTAATGTGTTGCCAGCCTTTTTAAAAAAGAGTACGCTCTTCTCTTGAAGGTTCCTAAGTCGTAGACGTCCGGAAATACTCCTGCAGCCAAATCGTTCCACAGAACTGAAGTACGTAGTAGAAAGTTCCGCGAGAAACGCACAGCATTAGATCGCCATCCATCGAGATGATGAGGATAGAATGACAATCGTTTGCGTGTGGTTCGATGTAAGAATTCAGCTGCAGGGAATCAAACAGTTCCTCAGAGCACTCCCTATTATAAATGCGGTATAGAATGCTGAGGAAAGCTATGTCTCACCGCAGTGCTAGAGGATCAAGTTGACTAGAGAGAGTCAAGTCACCGACAATTTGAGCAGCCCTACGTTGTACGCGGTCAAACGGAAGAAGTTGGTACTGAGGTTGGTATTATAGTTATAACGAACCTCAGCAGGAAGAACCTCAGAATAATTATAGGGACAATCTCGGACCACTGTCCCTTAGCCCTCTATGCAGAGGATGGTTCAGCGCCGAGGAATCAGTCACATACTGGTCCTGGAGTGCGATGCGGTGACTAAACAACGCGAAGAAATCCTCGGACTTGGCGAGGTCACTCCGCGAAGCCCAGAAGCGCAGAAGGTTCCTTCTGCGCTTCTGGGCCGAGTTGGGCTGGCTAGAATAGCCAGGACCCAACACGCACAATGAACCAGATGAGAGTCTAAGTGCATGAAAAAGGAGTCCACTTTACATTTACATTTAGTTATCATGAAAGCGCGGTTTGGTGAAACGACTTTCGGCCTTGAAACTGCCTACAAATGTCAAGTCGAGATATTCACACTGTGGTGGTAACAGCAGAGCTCGCGGCTCTTATTATCAGCATTCTCTTCTCAAAGCTATTAGCACTTCAAAAGCTACAGATGACACACGTCCACGTCCTTGTGATGTAAAGTGATTTCGATCACGAAATGTCACGGAATACCTTGTCCTTTTTTCAAGCGACACTACGTCACAGAACATCACAGGCGACGCCCCTACTAAAATAGGTCTTAATGAATCTAGAATTTACCAGTTGGCAATGTTTGTGAATAAATTTGATTTATTACCCGGTTCGGTACGAGAATATGTCTCGTATATTTTGCTGAAGTTGTTATCTTCATCATAGTTTCCAAGTTTCGGAAACTCTTGCAAGTAGGCCAATTGATAATTAAGTTTTATTTGTTATGAGAATGATTAAAGAAGGGAATCTCGTCCTCGAGCTGTCTGTGAATTTGCAAGGTTTGTTTGCAAGATGAGCCCATGTTCGGGGCTTGTGCAATAACAAAGCAAATGAATGCTCTGTTTTCTCGTTTCGTAATCTATCCTTTAATTAAGGGATTAATTCGTTGCGTTAGCTGTTCCTTGACTTATTATTGATACAGTCTTTGTTTGACTGTGAAATTGAAAACATTTAGAACCTACTCGTCTCAGTAATTAGCAAAACTTTTTGGTATCGTAAATTAGTAATTAGTTGCAGTTGAGATTAAAAACAGTGTGGAAGTCAAGATTCAATTATTCTCTCAATGTTAAGAATAACATAGGGTCTCTTTATGTTAAAATATATAATTTTTGATCATTTTTAAATAGGTATATAAATATAAGTAAATTATGTTTTTAAACAAAAATTTTATTCTAAAAAACAATATGATATTTGAATTGACGCCGTGTGGTCCCCGGCAGAGTAGAATAGGCCACCCTCACTCTTACCGAGGTGTCGTAAAAAGCGACTAAGGTAAAGCTGCTGGCATGATCATCAGCACCCAGAGAAGGAAAACTCTGCATTTATATCAAAACCCTCGCCAACCCGTCTGCCAAGCGTGGTGAGTATGGCAATTACCCCTCATGTGTTTGAGGGAGGCCCGTGCCCCAGCAGTGGGGACTTAAATGGGCTGACAATGACGATGATTTGAATTAATAGATGTTTGGGTCAGTAGTGTTTCAACTTTAAAAAATAATAAATTTTGAACACGTTTCTTATTTACTAAGCTAACTAACCTTTCATCTCTCATGATGATCACTAGTACTCTGTAGGATATTAATTGTTGAACATAGAGACGCTTAATGAATCTTCGTACTTCCGTTTGATTGTACATTTTATGCTTACGCTCAGGAGCTTGATCGAGCGCCCAGGTTTACGCCAGTTTCACCTGGAGGTAGAAGGAAGATAAATCTCTCTATGGCTTTATAAGGCTGACTGAGTAATGGCATGGTAATGTGGGATAAGTATATTAGGGCTGCCGGAGAACCAGTCTCCAATTTCGAAGTAATGTTTTACAGTTTTTCTTATATTGTTAACCTAAGTAAATAACACACTTCAAAATTTCATCTCGTGTTCAGGCGGGACCCGAACCCACACCTTCCACAATCCGGGTGAACACGAGATGATTTTTAAGTGTGTTATTTACTTAAGAATAAATTGCAAAAGATTGCTATCAAAAAATATCCAACTATTGCTAACTTGGTAGATTAAAACAGTTTTAGAGTCATGAGTGGAACTTGATTCAAGAAAAAATCAAATATTATTTTGAGATAGACGAGTAATATACTCCTTGTATAGATAGATAAATACTCTTTATTGCACATCATACACAACTTAAAAGCATTGGTACACAGAGATTTTATATGTAAGTATGTTATAGAAAAAAAATAAGTTTCCATTTTCATGAAATTAGTGATAAATAATAATTAGTGACTAATATAACTCTACATTATTTAAGTACATTATTTTATTTGTGGTGGTTGGTTTTGACATGTCTGACACTGCAGTTCTTAAGCTGCTTACTTTGGGATCGGATCATTGTATGTGATGCTGTTATTGGCTGTATGAAGCCTCGAAAGCAGGTATATATTGATACCTTCAGGTATCAAGAAATAAGCTACCAAAAGCGTTTGAAACAGTTCTAAAATAGAGTTATCATCGCTGGCCGTGTTTGCTCATTTGCTTGCCGCCGCCCATAAAACCATTTGGCTCCAGGCACGGTAACAACCCTATGTACCTACTCGCACAATACATTGCCTCGAATTCAGTTCAGTGCGCGATCATTGACAAGCAAAACAAACACATAAATGTTACAGTCGGTAACGTACGGTCGTATGCTGCCTCTTTAATACCCCCGCTTTTGCGTACGCACGTCCGGGTAACTTTACCTATGTGTATTTATAAGGAAGTTATCTTTTTGGCACATTAATGATGCGTACCTACAGGCTTACCTATACTGGAGTGAATAATTCATGTCATCTGTTTTGTGAAAAGAGGGGAACCCATTGTTACAAAAATACTCACTCAAAGCTTAACAAACAAATGTGTGCAACATGTGCGTACGATACGGAGAAGTCCTCCGTCTTATTAACATAATAAGTGTTTTTAAAGGGGTATTTTGTCATTTTTGCGTAATGCCTTTGCGGTAGAATTAGGAAATGTTTATATTGTGTCATTATTGTTACTGGTGAATGTAAAGAATGTTAATTTATTCATTTTGTGAATTCGAATCTCGTATAAAGTAGAAAGATATGAAAATTCAAAAAATGTGTATAGATACACACGTGGTAGGCATTAAAAGTTATAACCATTAAAATAACATGTTAAAATAAATTAACTATCAAGACAGCTATAAAAAAGTTAGAAAGAAAGATAAAAGTATTTTTAACAAAGATGTTATTATTAACATTTGTTATTTTCAACGCATTTGTTATTTTTTAGGAATTAGTTATTTATAACTAATATGTTATTTTCAATAAACTTGTGGTTTTCAACGCATTTTTTATTTTTTAACGATTTTTCAACTTTCAACAAATTAGTTATTTCAACGAATTTGCCCCAGTCATCTCGATCGACCATTAAAAGTTATAACGAATAACAATTAACATAACTGGTTATTGTTTTTTAAACATTTATCGATGTCAATAATTTATGTTAATAATAAATAACATTGAATCCCAATACTTTTGTACATGCATGCTTGATTATGTAGGATTTAGACATTCCTAACGAGTTACATACCAAGTGGCAACTAGCACGACCTAGTTTTTTGTATGTGAGTAAGTATCTAAAATTATATGCATCTTTAATTTTACACGCCAAAGCACTAAATGTACTAACTTAGAGCCTTTACGAATGATTGAAGAATGAAATTTTCCAAGAATATTCTTGGTTTGGGTATTGCGAGGGTTAAGAATATGCTGTGAGATGATTCAGTTTTTCATTACATTGGTAGATATTTATCATAATAACATATAGTTGAACTGAAAGTCTAACACGTCGTCGTAAAGTCTAACGACCGTGCGAGAGCCATGCTTCGGCATGTGTGGGCAATGGGCCGGCTCGACCGGAGTGATACCACGGCCTCACAGAAAACAGGTGTGAAGCAGCGCTGTGCTGTATTTCGCTGCGTAAATGAAGGTACCGGAGGCCCAATACGGGGGAAAAGGGGGCTTCAAAGGTTGGCAGCTCACGTGTGACTCCACTGATGTCAGCGTGTGTCTATGGGCGGCGGCAATCGCTTACCATCAGGCGATTCGTCCGCTCGTCTGCCACCTATCACATAAAAATAATAACAATGGTATTTCTTTGCGATATTTAAGTAGATGTTCTTTATTGCACAAGCCGGTAACAATTTACTTCTACAATTGTGCTTTAGTTAGAATATCACGTCCTTAAAAAGGAACGGAGCATTTGCATCTCTTGGGCTTACCACAATCTACACGATGAAAAGAAGTGTGGCTGAGAAATAAAACTACTTCCATGAAACGATTTTAGGAATAAAAGGAGATAAAAAAGCAAAAAGCGGGTGATGAGAAAATTCATGGGTATATAATCGTACCATTGACGTCTTTGTTTAACGTAGCATACGGCTACACATAGAGTTAGGTAATAATACTCTGGTATTCCCTATTCAATTTCTAAAGGTATGTAAAATCAGTTAAGACGGAGGTATTTAATAAAAAAAGGTTTAAGATTTAAAAACATCATCAATATTTGAAAAGAGTAACTACTGAGTTTCATGCTGGTGTCTTCTCAGTGGAAATCGACGTTCCGAACCAGCGGTAGATGATAATATATGTATCTATTTTGACATTCAAAATAATTCTGTATGGACCTAAATTGAATTGAATAAAGACTTTTTTTTATCTTTATCTTTCAAATAAATTTAAAAGTCAGATGGCAGCTAACTTTATGTTGGTTTGGTTTGAATGCTTCAAAGAGAGAAGAGGTTATAATCGCTACATAGAAATTATCCAATGCCGACAAGTATTTCCACTTTTTTTATTATGGCTCTACCCGAAGATAATTCGCCAATTGATATGTAACTTATTAAGAATAAGTAGGTAGTCAACAGTCGAAGTCAGTCAAAGTCACAGTCACTCAATAAAACGCCCAATCCGTAGGTCGATAAAACGTAAAATAGCGTTTTATCGACCTACGGATTCAGCGGATATCACTAAAAGCAATCGCGGGTTTTAAGACTCTATTAAGTCCAAGCAAGTTTTCAAAAGACAACTCACACGACACAATAGCAGTGTTAAAAACGATACAATCCAACGATCCTTGTTAGGATCACTTTGCTGCACTTCACTGCACAGGTAAACACCAACTTTATACACTAAATACCACTAGACACTAATTTAAAACCTTTGAATTGCATCAGCCCACTCGGCTTGTTTTAGCCCTACCCGCCGAATCCCAGTAGTATGTATACCTACTTGTAAAAAATTACAAGTACTACATTGTCATAAGTTTTGTCTCTAATTTTTTTTTATTGGAAGATACCTACATAACTTAAGAATTCCATTTAGGGGAATATCTTACCTTTCGGTTTTGTCATCATCATCATCATCAGCCCATCGCAGTCCACTGCTGGACGTAGGCCTCTCCAATTGTTCACCACTGTGATTTATCCATGGCTTCTTGCATCCAGCTCTTGCCAGCCATCCTGCGCAGATGTCTGGGTGTAATATATGTATTTAAGTATATATTTGTGTTCCTCTGTTGTCTGATATCTGTAACACAAGTGCTTACGCTACTTGGTACGGAATCAGGTCAACGTATGAGATGTTGTGAAAATAAAAAAAAAATAAAAAAAATAAGTTTTGTCTCCAATTTTTTTTTATTGGTAGATACCTACATAACTTAAGAATTCCATTTAGGGGAATATCTTACCTTTAGGTTTTGTGTACAACGTTAAATTAAGTATATTCATTCGTCAAGGTAGAAGTCACGAATCAGGTATTATATCTAGGGGTAGTTTATTCTTTTGTGGTATGAAATGTCATCTTTCAAATCAACACAGCAGATAAAACCAGCATTTGTAGAAACAGGATATCGTTGCTACAAATATAATAAAACATGATTGCAATAAAACGGAACGGCATATCGTGTTGTATTTTTCTTATTCGGAGTCAGCTGTAGGGGCTCGGCTGAAACGACTCATGATTAAACAGATATCATATGACTTGTCCCCCTGTTCCCGAGCTAACGCCGGTTACGATATCTAGGATAAAAGGAACAGCCCATTTCGTCAACGTTCACATTTTCTTGCCAAGAATATTAAGCGATATTTTTAGTACGAATAGCGCTGAATAGAGTAATGGTCAAACATTTTTATAGCAGTACCTACTAATAAATGTTTATCGTTTATCGTCGGATCGCGAAACAACTGTTTAACTATTCTGTTTTGTATTGCGGTTAACTCGCTAATAGAGTAGGTACGAACATAGGTAATTAGGATTCTGGAATGTGATTTATGTGGGAAATTGTGATTGAGCTACACTGTTGATAGTGGGTTTGCTGTGTCAATTGTTTATTTAACGAAGGAAATCCTAGAATATAGTAAAATAGGGAGTGTAATGCGTGTTGAGATATTGTCCTAAAATCGCTGTTCTACAGAACACAGTCCATGAAATAATGCAACGTGACTCAGTCGATTTAGCGAAAGTTTTGATCATAATAATAATATCCTCTAATCGATTAAAGCTGCGGCGGCCAATCTCTACGATCAGCCACTTACGCAGGATATATTATAGTGCTCAAGTGTGTGCGCAAACACAAGTGCACTATTCCCTTACCCCTTATTTTCCAATGGGGCACCAGCGTGACATGATCGAAGAGGGATCGGGCGCAGGACCAACTTCTTAACGTGCTTTCCGAGGCACGGAAGTACAAGACCGCCAACTTACAGACTCCGGGCTGGGCACTAAGAATTTCTCACCAAAAACTTAGGTACAAATTTTTGGCCCGACCCGGGGATCGAACCCGGGACCTCTTGCGCAGCCGTTGCTTTACAGTGCGACCCACTAACCACTGCACCACCGAGGCAGTCAAAGAAAGTTTCATTATTACGGTATGAATGAATAAGTCAATCAGGTAGGTATATTGAATATTGAAAACTCTGTCAGGTTTTTGAATGAATTACGATATTTTGAACGAATTAATGAAATACGATACGATCTTAAATAATCTATTTTGCCAAGCCTCGGCATATCGCTTAACTAATTGCCAAAATTGCCTAGCCACTAATATGCCCATTTTGCAGTTTGGGATAGTATTCTAGATTGTCTATGATTAAGTAACAAAGTAGTAATCAATATGTTTGCAAGTAGAACAAGCGCAAACACCGCATAGTAATAGGTGATCTGATTGGCTGGCGAGCACCAAAATAATGAGTGCTATCAATATTCGTGTAGAATCCTGTAGTCCGCATCAATATACTATTTTTTATGATACGATAGACAAGCATTTGACCTCAATCTCATTTTTTTATGTTATAGGTGGCAGACGAGTAGTCTGATCGCTTGGTGGTAAGCGAAGCGCGACACCAGTGGAGTCACAAGTGCGCTGCCAACCTTTAAACCCTCCTTCTCTCACTCACGCAGCGAAACACAGCACAGTGCTGTCTGATGATAAGCGAAGATGAGGTCCAAGATGGGCCATGCTTACTCGTGAAAAGCCTATTCTTGCCTTAAAGAGGCCCAGGTTATATTGTTCAGGAAATACATCGGCGGGCAACGAGTTCCACTCCTTGGCTGTTCGCATCAGAAAGGAATTTGCGTAGCGCTTAGTATAGATGGCTGGAACTTTAACCATGCAGGGATGGTAATCCAGTATTTGCCTAGTATCCGATAATGGAATGGGGCCGCGGAACTACTCGTAATTCGGAAAATAAATTGAATACGGTGTATCCAAGCCTATGTTCAACGGAAAGTATTTCATTCATTAATAATGATATATGACAGTTAACTCAAAGGTAAGTAGGTTTTAAAGGAATTAACTGCTATACTCGAGCTAAAGATTCGTCATCATCATCATCATCATCAGCCCATTTAAGTCCCCACTGCTGGGGCACGGGCCTCCCTCAATCACATGAGGGGTAATTGCCATACTCACCACGCTTGGCAGACGGGTTGGCAAAATAAAGATTCGTGGCAGGCGGTAAATACTAAATTGCTGTCCGTGTAGCGCTGTCTTTCTATGCAATTCTCACGTATGCACGGATAAAGATTTGCTGAATCGGGCCTTAATTAATGATATACTCTAACGTCTGCCACGAGTCTTTGCGTTTAGTATAACGTAGAGTACAATACTCTTGGGATACTGTGGTCCAAACTATTTGCGATGGCACGGCTCTAGGAGCCCCTGGGATACTTACCGATATCAAAGAGGCAATTTTATGAACATGTTACCAAGTTGCGTGCTCGACAGGGTCCACAACAATACATTGTTCTTACACTTTTGTAACATCTTTTGTACATTATGGTTTAGCAATAAAATATTGAGTAATTTATTATAAAAATAACATCGACGGCGCAGTGGGTAGTAAGCCGCAATTTCAAGTGGCGACTGTACTTCACGTCTCGGGTTGGGCCAAAAAAATGTTTAGTTGAGAAATTCTCAGTTTCAGTCCGAAGTCTGAAAGTTGGCGGTGTTGTACCGCCGTGCGTTGAAAAGCAAGTAAGGCCTCTGGCCCTGCCATTGATCTCTTTTCTTAACTTCACACACACATACTTTGAGCACTATAATATTGATATATCCAGCGTATGCGGCTGATCGGCCGGTCGTAGCCGAATCGGTTAGACGTTATTATATAAAAATAAGGTGTCAAAGTCTGTATTAATGATTGGCAGTAATCAATAAGTGCTTGTTTCCAATTGGCACGCGCTCGAACACCGCGCGGTGGTAATTTGATTTGCCGGCGAGCACCAAATAAATTAGCGCTCTCAACGCTTCGGGCAGGTCACGCCGTCCACTACCAAATCCTATAAATTTTAATTAATTATATTAAAACACGTTCTAGCCTACGATTCGTAATTGTCAGACGCTTACTATTTTTTTTATTATTAGGAACATATTTGCCAATCAAAGATAATCCTCATCGTAGCGTGTAATTCCTGTTTGCGTTCAAAACAGTCGCTTTTACCCAGGGTACGCTTAGAACATGATTCAAGATTGGGGAGTCTGGTAATTACAATGATGGGACTGCTATCTGAGTTACGCAACCCTTTTAACAGGGAACTAGATCAACTGAATCATATATATATATCATCATATAAATAATAGAAACTATCCGAAAAGTGTTGGTGTCTCATAAGAACACTGGTTTCCCCACTTCCCCCCTGAGCAATGCTAGAAATTTGTACATAGATTTGAAAAATCCTGTGGCGCATACTCGGATTCGAAACAAAACCCCTAACATGGAAAGCGCATTATCCACTGAGTTATCATCGCTCAACCACATTTGCCAAGCATACATGTTTTGATAAATTTTGTAATAAGATGTAATCATACATATAAAACTGTGCATTGAATCATTATTAATTATTTAATATTAATTATTTTAAAAGCAAAAATAAATTTAAAATTAAAATAAACCTCGTTCTTAAGTATCCAATACAAGAAATAAATACATTTACTTAATCAAAATTTGACGAAGTACCTTTTTATACAACATATTTTCTGCTCCTATCGCTTTTCAGATGACAGAATAGCCACAGAGACTTTTTTTTTCGGATACCTATAAACATTTTTTGCAATTTATTCTTAAGTAAATAATGCACTTAATTTTTTTTGTCAATCTTCGGGTGGGACTCGAACCCACGATCTTTTGCTTATCCGGTAGTTTAGTCGGCAAAGCAGTTACTCGGTTAGTAAAAGATTGTGGGATCGAGTCTCACCCGAAGACTCTAGATAAAAATTTAAGTGCATTATTTACTTAAGTCACAGAGGCTGTTCTTCAAACAGAAACCACCTAAACTACAACCCTCAAATTATTATGCTCCTTCTCAGCTTCCTGTATTATCAGAGGTAAACACCGTACGAGTACAATCTCTATGAAGAAATTACTGTTGTCTGGAAAGTTGATAGTATTTGTCTAGCTTCAGAGCACACTTAATAGGTTGAAGGGAAGTATCTTATAGGTTCTGGTTACCCTAATCTTGACACACACAAAAAGTGATTCTTTAGTGATTTGTTTCTTTAGTTTTGTGGCCTCAAACCTTTAAATGGATGATTTGTATGGAAAAACAACATAAACTGGTTTTCATTGCTTTTAAAAAAGTATTGCAGAAAAAAAAAGCATAGCATGGCGTGAAGCAGCACTGTGCTGTGTTTCGCTGCGTGAGTGATGGTCGGCTTTAAAGGTTGGCAGCGCACTTGTGACTCCACTGGTGTTGCGGGTGTCCATGGGCGGCGGCAATCGCTTACCATCAGGTGATCTGTCTGCACGTCTGCCACCTATGTCATATAAAAAAAAGTATTATGTATTATTGTGCTCATAAATACGTTGTAACAAAACATTTCCTGATACCACTTGGCTTAGTTAACTAATCTATTCGGGATATCCGGCAGAATTATCGGTGGTCAGGGATTTTTGTCGGGCAGCATTTGTACAAACCAATAAACCTCAGTGGGATTATTACAACCTGACATGTGACACGTGCTCACGGGGTGCACATTTTAAGTCTATATAACATAAAAAAAATAACAATCCCTTAACAACTGCTTGGTTTCATTGCTAAATTTTGGCTTACAATTTATCGAAACTCCAAAAAAAATGTCAGCCGTATTTATTTATTAATACAAAATGTTTGAAGGAAGTTTATATACCTTGAATAATGCACCTTTTTAAGAAACACAGGGTGAATTACAAAAAAGAGGTTCATTTCTCATTCAAAGAGTAGGTGATTTTTTAAAAATATTTCACCATAAATATTTTATCTACTCATCGACATCAGCATTAGTCTGGTAGTACCCAATGCTGAGTATAGGCCTCCTTTCCTTTACGCCAATTTACCCGGTTCTGAGCCGCTTAGATCCATGTAGTCCCCACGATTTTACTGATGTCATCGACCCATCGTGACACTGGACGATCCGGATTTCGTCTGCCGGTTCTAGGACGCCATTCGGTCAGGAATGAGGTTTCTAAGGAGGTCGCCTAGATAACACACTAGCGACGCCAATTGATTCAATTCTCTAACTACTAAACTGTATAGTTACTTTTTGGTCAGTGCACATTGATTAAATGAATAGTATACATGTTTGCCGAGTCTCCGATGGTTCACAATTGGTAAAAATAGTATCTAGTTTAGTAGTTAAAGAATTAAATAAGTTGGCGTCGCTAGTGTGGGACCGTTAGCCTTAATTAGGCTTGCATCAAAATTCATACTTGTATTCCATAAGCCGTGGAGCAAAAAGTGGTAGTTGATTGAAGCTGTGTAATCATTCAATGATACGTTGTGTATAAAAGTAGGCACGAATATACTAGAATAAAACAAGCAATGCTTGATGACTACCTCATCAAACCTAAGTGTTCTGTCATCGTAAGATTCCACCACACACCACCGAGTGAGTAAGCCAAACTGATGGAATGCTTTCTCCCCAAGACTATCTCGCGTCTTGCGAATATCATTAATCATGGAAGCGTATTATTAATATAAGAGAAATTGTACGAAGCAGACCTACATGCAAAGGGATGGTGAGATGGTTGATTATTTCATTCACTTACATTTGCTCATCTGTAAATTTATATAAAACAAAGTCGGGTTAGTTAGGTTCTTATATCATAGTATTAAGATTGCACCGCCCTACACCTTCATAATGTCCTTTAACCTAAGGTTGCCTGGAAGAAATTGCTCATAGTGATAATGTCGTCTTTGTAGTACATCTCCTGTAATACCTGGCTTAAAGTTTTCACACTGTTATGAGTGAGTGCAATGAAAGTATATACGAATGCAATGTATTCATAGGGAGGATTGTACCGATTTCAATGATTGTTGGGTTCTAGAATAGGAGAATAACCGTGAAAACCATTTAAAAACGCAAATAAGTTAGGCGGAATGGAGTTTTTGTGAGCAACTAGTCTGCACATAGTCATTAATGAACTTATGTTCGGCGCACTCTGTTATTACCTTCTGCATTGAACTCCTAGTTGGTCCTTTGTTTCCCTTAGTAGCCACTGGCTAGTTGGTTTGCAATTTAAGTAAGTAAGTAGGTAAACATTTATTGACCACATAAAAGATTTACATACACAGGACACAAAACATAAGCATATGGAGATTGCACAGTAATACATAGGAAAAAATATTAAACAATGACAAAAAAATAAAAATAATAAGTTAATATATAAACCAGTGACCAAGGAAGAAGAAAAGGAACAAAGTGAAGTGGTCAACAAGGTCCAAGCTCAGCATGTGCTGCAGCGGTTTGCCGCCGCTGCCGCGCTTAATTTAAAGCGACAGCCGCGTTTAGGCAAGAAATTGTACTCGTATGTGAGTTTTTCTGTTAAGAAAATTTTAGTGTCCGTCTAGAGTCTGGATGTGGGCAGTCCTCTACTGGCCGGGCCTCGGAAAACACTTAAGTTGGACCTGAACATGATACCTTGCGGTACGGTCTAGTTCCGGCTGTGGGGTTTCCGTCCGCGATTGCGCGGAAATGGACACCCCAGGGGTTTTAGGAGTTTGAGTCCCACGCACCACTGTTCCCAATGTAGCAAGGTGACGCGCCCTGATGTTTCCCCTGGGAAAAAATAAAATAAAAAAAATGAGCATTATACCTTAACAGTCCTATTAAACTGGTGTACCATCAAAATATGAGTATGCACTTGCCATTGACAGCCCTGCGTGTTGCAGGTTTGAACGCCCTGATGTTCTAGTAGGTAAGTACGGGGCGTGACTGGGTTCCTGGGTTCGATTTTCCGGTCGAGCGAAAAGTAGTTTTCGAAATTTTTCGAACATAGTCGGGTTTGGTGATCACCAATCCGCATTTGGAAGCGTGGTGATTACAGCCTAATCCCCTCATAGTAGCGATAACTTGATTTCTATGATGGAGGCCTTTGCCCTGCAGTGGGACAGTTTATAGGCTGATACTTTTTTGCCATTGCTGATCAATATGGTAAACGGACACTTTTATTAGAATGCTAAATGGAAAAAATACTTATAATAAGTATAAGTATTTTTTCCTACGGCAAAATTTTAAATCAAACTTTACTTTAGGACAAATAATTTTCTGTGAAACAAGTGCATGTTCCGAGAAAGTTTCTAGAACGTACTGTTTATAATTTGCGAAATAACAGTTTCCATAATCTTGGAGAAAATGTTGCACAGCGCGCACTTTTAATAAAGGAGGTAGTGGTTTAGTGTCAATATTTTATTGGAATGTTGGCAGGATTTTTCCACTGGAACGTTTTGACCTAAGCGACTTAGTATTAACGTGACATGCGACATCGACGGGATTAGCCGGTCAGAGCTCCCCTTCTTTGTGCCGCTCCGAAGTACAAGAGAGCTAAAACAAAAGTCTTATAATATAATTCAAGTAAGCAGAATTTATTTCGTGAATCCGCTGTGAGTATTGTTCTGAGTAACTTTGCGTTCTGAGACCGAGTGTCTACTTTCATATTCATTTACATGCTTTTGTACTTTGAATGAGATAAGGATGGTTAATAAGTTTCATGCTTAACGTGCGTGAGATAATTAATTAACGTATTGATCAACAAAAATCATAACATTTCTCTGTGATTTCCGTATACTTAAACTTGATAACAGACAGGCAACATGGCAACTAAACTAACTGGATAGTTAATAATCACGGAAATCAATGCGGCGTAATTTTGTCAGTACATGATTAAATGTACTCAGTATTTGTTGCTTACAAAATTACGCCGCGTTAATTTACTAACCATAGTTATAATGCAACGCAAAAATCTAAAGAACTGGATCATTGTTAAATTTTCAGAATCAGTTTGAAACATAAAATATACGGAATGACAAGCTAGGTAATGATAGAAATACATATCACAGTCTGTGCTCGGGTTCAAACATTGTCTGATGTCCGTGACAAGTGCTTAGCTTAAAAACTTAGTACGGAATTAGATAGATATTGTGTGACCCATTTATTTATTATTCTAAGGCAGTGTTACTATGTAGCTAAGGTCAGTCCCCGGTTAGAGCAAAAAAGGACTATTTGAAGGTGTGGAAACAAAAAAAACGACGTGTGAGTTGGGTTGAGGTGATGATGGGCCGGCTACCCAGGTAACTGGGTCTGTTGAAGGACTGTGGCATCCACCAAATTATTATTACCTGGGAAGGGAGACGCATGAATACATTCCATTAATATTTTCCTAGGGCATGATGCACACCCACGAGCTTAACCTGTACTAAACGGTTGTAAATTATATTGCCAAATTGATGTGAGAAGTCCGATTTATGACCACATCCCTGATAGGATCATAAATATTACACTTCAGTGCCGACATTAAATATCGTTAATGTTCAAATTTAAGAGGGTGAGGACCCCAGAGTGTTCCGGTATTACGAATTACGATTTGTTTGGCTAAAATTAGGTAAGTACCCTAAATCTGCCCAATTTGCGAACACCTAGTAGGTAATGGAATAAATAAGTAAGATAGGACTTTTGCCTCAAAGTTGTTGTACCATTACTCGTTTTGCTATAAGACAAAATGAGGCTACCGAAAAATGAAACACTAAAAAGCATGAAAAAATATTTCTATGAAAAAAAAACCGCCTTCGAAAACCATGAACTTGAATAATTGAATGAAGTATTACAAAATAGTCTTGGGCGCCGACATCGGTTACACCTTTTCTCGAGTGTACTGTTATAAAATGTTATTTATAGTGTATGAAGTGTTAAAAATATTATTTTACACTTTTTAGTTCGTGGCTCTTGAAGGCAGTTTTTTTTTCGTAGAAATTTTTTGATTAAATAAACTTATATGTTCTTGCTACATTTGTAACTGACAGACAAGGTACTAACCACCACCTTATAAATCTCGATTTAAAGTTATAACCGAACTAAAGATCATGTCATCCCGTTCCAACACGCAATTTTAAAAGAGGCTGGCACGAATTTTGTTTCAGGACTATCCTTAGTTTGTGATTTATAATAAGGGGGTAATGGACTTAGTTTTAGGTGGGTTGATTTAATGTCGTCCCTACTTTGAGCACTCGGAAAGGTTTTATAATTTATTATTTTACCTCTTTCATTTAATTTTTAACTTTTTTCTAAGATTACTTTTTGTTGTTGATGAGTTAAACCTGATGCCGAGGACGCCCGCGCCATTGAGCGGAGCTGATCGATCATGAGTCAGGCAGCTTAGATTTCAAGCAATCGTGCCTAGGAGCGCTCAATGCCGACGCTTTGAAGTAGGCACGAGCCTGTGAGAGCTGTGTCCGACACCGAATGTCCGATAACCGGGTTCACTGCATATTTGTAATGATAGCATTGTCACTGTCAATAGGCATAGGCCAATTGACAGTGAATAACCTAATTGAAAATAAGTTACTTTTAACGATTACGTTTTTTTACGTGATAGGTGGCAGACGAGCAGACGGATCACCTGATGGTAATCGATTGCCGCCGCCCATGGACACTCGCGACAACAGTGGAGTCACAAGTGCTCTGCCAACCGTCCCGATCAACCTTTAAATCCCCCTTTCCCCCGGATTGGGCCTCCGGTACCATTACTCACGCAGCGAAACACTCACAGTGCTGCTTCACGCCGGTTTTCTGTGTGGCTGTGGTATCACTCCGGTCGAGCCGGCTTATTTATGCCGAAGCGTGGCTCTCCCATGGTCGACATTACTAAATACTAGAAATTTAACAAATTTTGCAACATTTTATACATTGACCAGATTTCGTACTGAGTAGCTAAATCACTTGTTTTACGAATATTAAGCAACGAAGCATGTAACTTTGTGAATGAGTTAGGTACTAGCCCAAGTAACTGAGGACGTCGTTGACGTCCTAGGCTAATGCTTTAGAGCTTGGAGCAGGCTTAATGAATTCTTTTTTCAACATAATTATCAGGATGGATTTTTTTTATCAGTGTTTTTTGCCGGGGGTGCACTGTCAACTGACGATCTCTGAAAGAATTCGAGAAGAAGAGGAATGGTCTGCGGAGCAATTCTAATTGAGTGATAAGACAATGATCAAACACAACGCAGTAACTCCCCGACGAAATCCACTATATGCACTTCACTTAGTGGTCAACGGTCTTCTTACTTCTTTTTAAATAATCTTTACTATTTATAAAGAAGTAATTTCTAAAGACAATTAGGTAAACCGAAAACACAAAATACTTGCGCGATGCAATCGACACCCAGCGTCATCTATTAAGTATAGTTTGGAACTTCATATTGCCAAAAGAAATCCGTCCCCTTCGATCATATATCTATGCAGGTCCCAGTGTGAAGGCGGGTCACTAGTATCCCACAAAACTAAACATCCCTTCAAATATATAAATTACCAATACACGAAAGTTAGTGACATAATTGTTATTGGAAATTTGGTAATGCGATCGGCCAAAGCTGGTGACACACACTCGTAAACTCTCTCACATAAAAATTTATGAGGGTCTGCGAGGAATTTACTTAAAGTTTATTGCCGTAATAAAATTACGACATTCTATAGTTTCATACTTTTCATTTCATCAACTGGATCTGTGTCATTTATATTGCCAATCATTTCGAGTGTAATTTTTCTATAAAAAGGACGGGTTACTGTAACATATCACGGTATGTACCGATTTACATAATTTAGGTACACGCAAAACGATACCATGTACAACTAACAGCTGAAATACTGTAAGTATTATTCACACGAGAGCTCATCGCGAGACGAAAATTAATCATGAGTTCACTCGACGTGGCGTAACAAGACAGAGACGGTGTGCTATAGAATCTCGAAGTTCTTAAACTTTCTTAGCTATCTGATATTATCGGAAAGTTACATTTTTCAGCTAGGTAACTATTCCAATATGTTTTTTGAAAAAGTGAATCCATTCTTAGGCAAAAATATCTCATGGTTTCTACGAATACAAATAACTTCCAACGATGAATATTTCCGCAACTATTTTTGTCCCTACTCCGCGAGCTCGTTAAACGGTTCGTTAGCGATCCCGAGGACGACGCCGATGCTGTCAATTACAAATTGAAAAACGATTGTCATATCGGCGAGCGTGTAATTGAGCATTATCAATTTGCGGCGAGATCCGCGGCTGACAGTAGCGGCACGTAGCGGCTCGCCGTACATTTGTCAGCGCGATTAAACGACGCGTCACACGCAATACACCGACACGGGCCAAAAGTTTTTTTTTATCACCCACCGATGCGCAGTTTACTCCCGGCGAAGCTGTTTCGGGCCGATTAAAAATTAAGCTTGCCCACCTCGAGTAAGCCAAACCTCGTTTTTCAACTTTTCAAATATTAGCATGCCCTTAGGGGTTGAACGAGTCTGAGATTAGGGGTCGTGTTCCGAGTCGGACTCAGTTTACGCAGACCTCCAGTTTTCCCATTACAGTATCATTTGTAGACCGACCGGCATAAATCACGTAGATAGGTAATTATAAACCACGAGAGGAGAGAGCCCACCTAACAAATTTGACCTGATTCTATTTACATGCCACGGGCTTGGTTTAAGTATCTTTGTTATTATTTTTTTATTTCCCCATAAATTTCGAACCCTTGTTAAAGATTTGAAATGGTTTGAAACCATTGTCACGTTGTGGAGAAAACCAGCATTTCGACTACTAAAAAGTTGATGACCGTGGCAGCAGCAATGGTTATTATATTTGTAACCTTTCGAATTTACGTTTTTCATAAGTAAAAAAACCTTAAAAAACCATATATACATATATACATGTCGAATTGAGAACCTCTTTGTTTTGAATTCGGTTAGAAAAACGTCAGAGACGTCTTGTTCAACTAAATGGATTTCAATATATTCCTTCACATTGGAGTTTGGACTCTCGAGTTTAGCGCGACCGTGTGACTGAAATTGCAACCTTATATCTCGAAACGGAATGTTCAATTTTCATCTTTTATTATTGTGAGGTAAGAATTGTTAATGAACTATCTACAAAATCTTACACCAATTTATTTAAATCACTGTAAAATACCGGCCAGGCGAGTCAGCGAGTTGGACTCGCCAACCGGGGGTTCCGTAAGTAGAATTTTTATGAATTGTTCAGTTCACCAATACGCAGTTTTTTTATTATTTTTTTCAGTTTTTAACTATTTTTTAAATTTAAATGATGTGTCGTAAAAAAGTCAAAATATATTGTAATGTATTACATCAAGAATTTTCATATGTTACCCCATTTGAAGTAGTAAGTTACCCCCGATGACCCTGTATTTTTATAAAGATTTTATCACAAATAAATAATTAAATTAAAATTCCCTGTATACATTTATAGTCAAAAATTTAAATTTCAGATCGATGCTATAACTATTTATTAGTAGTTATTAATATTTATTATGTAATATCATATTTTGCCGCCACAAATTTTCTGCTTCGCCCAATGGTTGACTGGTAGAGAATGCTGTAAAGCATTAAGTCCGCCAATTGTACTTTTTTTTACTTTGTGCAATAAAGAATAAATAAATAAATAAAATATAACGCGTTCCCGAAGTAAAGGGTTTTGACACACGGATGGACAGACAGACCGACATCAATGTAAAGGACAATAAGGTTCTGTTTTTCCGTTTGTGTTACGGAATTCTATAAATCCAACACAACCTTCAATACACTTAGTTATTATAGCACTTTCGTCAATGTACCTACAAGCAACGCGCTACTTTCGCAATCACTTTATTCTTTGCCGCCCCTGTTCCCTAAACCCAATTCACTTTGGGTTCTAAGTTAAATATTTTCCAGACAGAATACAAATAGATGCTCAATTTGGCTAAAAAGATAGCTGGAAACCGTATTGATAAGGTTTAATTGCGCGCGATATGGGCGTAGTCTCTTGCTACCAAGGGTCTTGTGAAAAAAAAGTAGCTGTAGATGTTGAGTGAGAGAATGAGTAACAGACACACATTCGTGTGATGAGCCCTTGTGTTTTGTTTAGTGCCTGGTATGTATTTATGTATATATTAGTAATCCCTCTGTTCGAAACACAAGTGCTTAAGCTACTTAGTACGGAATCAGATCAACATATGAGATGTTATATTAATTTATTTATTCTTATCGGTTTATCATTTACATGAGCGCAGAGCACATTTCTAACGTATCTCTAACTTTTATCTCCACTTGTGACTCCACTGGTGTCGCGGGTGTCGCTTACCATCAGGTGATCCGTCTGCTCGTCTGCCACCTGTGACATTAAAAAAATACGGAGTTGGATATTTTAACTATAATTAAACAAGACTGGAATTAACACGATATTTATTGTATGACGTTGTGGACTCACATATTTTACTCGACGTTTCGGCTACGTTACAGCAGCTGTGGTCACGAGCAGACTCAATATGATGAACAAACTACGAAACTACGAGACAGAGACAGACAAAAAACTACGAGCAGTTAGATGATTGAAATATTGTCGGACGGCTTTAAAGCCAATCAATACCTTCAACACTAGATCAAAGGAATTCATAAGTAATTTAATATTGAACGAACTACATTACTTACTTTTGACGTTAAATTGTATCAAAAAGACCCAAAGTGTTGTCGTAAACAGAGATTTACAAAGCGTTTTTAAGCGTCATGCGAAATTAAGCACCGTTTATTAAAGTGAACAAACAAAATTAATAGGGATCTTAAGAAAATCCGTAACTGAATGTTGATGGACACGGGGAACAATTCCGCTTAGAATTTCAATTAAGAAGTTAGTAGACCTATTAAAATTCAAGACAAGTGCGGTGGGGCGGGAGCGCAGTTAGAATGCGATTGTACCAAAATAAACGTTACTATTTAATCAACGCAGTACAAACTTTTCCCTTACACCTTCTCCCACGTATGTTTGGAACTATATAAGTAGATGTCAGGGCTCTCTACGTTAAACATACAGACCGACCTAGATCAGAAGGATATTTTCACCATCGTACATCACGCCAGAACTCCAAATTTCACCCACATCACTTGGATAGATTTTATTCCACCACAGTGCACTTCTCACGTCACTTCCTATCGCGCGTAGTAAAACTATGGAATCGGCTACCAACGATGGTATTTCCGAACTGATATGACCTGGTGATCTTCAAGAAAGAGCTATTCCTCATTTAAGTGGATCCCGTAAGTAACGCATCTGTGATGCCCCGTGTGTCGCAGATGTCCATGGGCTGCGGTAATCACTTACCATCAGGTGAGCCGTCTGCTCGTTTGTCTGCCATAATGTAAAAAAAACTTCAAGAAAAGAGCGCATTCCTTTTCAAAATGCCGGCGGGGCACTTGTGACTCTTGGTGTTGCAGGTGTACATGGGGGGCGGGAATCGCTTACCATCAGGTGGTCCGTCACACGTCTGCCCCCTATCTCATAAAAATCTCAGTTGTGAAAAAAACATCGTAAGGAAACCTGCACGTTTCGGATAATTTCTGAAACATGTACTGGTAACCATGACTCAGTTGGTCTGGTTGCCCTGTTAAAAGGTTGCTAAGATCAGACGGCAGTTGCTTCATTGTAATTACCAGACTCTCTAAATAGTGGTTCATGGCATTGGTCGCAAACGGGAATCATACGTTCAGATGAGATGAGAGCAGCAACAGAAATACGTCCTCTGTGAAAATTTCACATTAGATATTATGGTTCATGACATATAATTATGTACGTGATAGACAGACACACAAATTGTGGAGCCTTATTAATAGGATCCCGGTAAAACTGTTCTTCGTGGTATTGGCTGAAAACATCAGGCTGTTAAATTACAGTTTTCATATATTTTACGTGTCAATAATTTTTAGTTTCGTCGCTTTACGCTGTTAACATGTTTAATTTTATCATTGACATACATACGAGTATGTAAAGAAAAATATCTTGTTCAATATTTATTTCGTAGACTTGGGCAAAAAACATCTGCCAGGTGATAAATTTCTATCTAATTTATTGTTTCAGACATTTCTGTCCTCTTGAGAAACATTCAAATTGTTTAACTTTTTGGCTAAGAAGTTTATGTCTCAGGGGCGGCTCTTTTTTTTCTTCTCCAAAAACACCACTGACACGTAACGAAATTTTCAATGTCCGTCTCGTTTTTCATAAAATATTTTGAGTATTTTTAGTTTACTTAGTATATACAACAAAATATGTATTTCATGTTTTATTACTTTAAAGAGTGAACAAACGTATTTTTAGTAATATTGACATTATTACTGTATTTTGAGTTGCTTTTGGAGACTCAAGTTAGATAATCTTTAGCAGTGGCTTCTTCTAAATACACCACATACTGTAAATTTAGAAAAAGTTTTTAGCTTAATTTAAATTTTAAACGATAACAGAACTGGTTCTGTTGTGTTAAATATGTCTACAGTTTTTTAAAGGAAACCCAATCGTAACGTTAATCTCATAAACTACGAAACAAGTAAAAAATTCATTCATTACGAAGACAAATGGCAGAAAGTTATTTAGCGAATTCCTTTTCTGTTGAAGAAATGCTCATTTTCTGTTTCATTAGTAAAATTTAATCTTATTACGCGGAGGAAAGAGAAGCAATATCTTAAAGAAAGCCTTGTAACGAGTGCGAGGAAGTGTTTTTATTTTTTCCATCGCTGTTTTGAAATGCGAATTAATGCAGGTTTGAAACTTCTCTCCAATTTAAATACTCAGCCACGGTTTGTGGTCAAATAATATATCCTCCAACCGATTACGGCTACGGCGGCTAATCTCAACGATCAGCCACGTACTCAGGATATATTATAGTGCTCAAGTGTGTGCGCAAACACAAGTGCAATCTCTATTACCTTACCCTCATATTTCGATAGGACACCAGGGTGATACGACCGGAGAGGGATCGGGCGCAGGACCAACGGCTTAACGTGGTTTCCGAGGCACGGGGTACAAGGCCGCCATCTTCCAGACTCCGGGCTGACATTAAAAATTTCTTACCGACAACTTAGGTACACATTTTCGGCCCGACCCAGGGATTGAACCCGGGATCTCTTGCGCAGCCGTCGCTTTGAAGTGCGTCCGACTAACCGAGCGCCATCGAGGCAGTCAATTGTGGTTAAATACGTTTCATTTAATGGAACGATTAAATTAATGCAGCTGTTCTTAGGATGTGTTATGAAATGTCGCGTAAATGAACAACACATAAAAAGATCTGGAAGTTCTGCTTGGTTTTTACGTCCGTTGGTCTATAAGACTATAAACGCGAAGATTTATTATCAGTCGTCATCAGGATTGTGTATCGTAAAATATTTTTATTTATCTACTGAAGCAAAAAATTAAGTCTTCTTTATTCTGGTTTTGCCGTAGACGCCTTTCATGAAAATGCCTTTTTAGTATAACACAGTAATATGTGACTTATGTAATTGTTATAAGGTATAGGAATATAATCCATTATGATGATTGCTACGAACAATACGACGCCGGTGCTACGAGCCTTGTAGTGTTATTATCGTAGCTGTTACTACGAATGCTACGAGTGTCGTAGCTTTTGCAGCTGCTACGAGACTATAATCGTGAATGAAATTAATACATAATAACTATTACTTAATACATACACTAATTGATATTACATCTACAGTTTGTGATGATATGTGGCACTATACATATATGTAAATTTACGATCCGTTTTTCTTATTGATGCATATAATAAATGTGAATATAACTTTTAACATAAATTAATATGCTGTGTTTCGCTGCGTGAGTGAGGTTACTGGAGGCCCAATCCGGGGGAAAGGGGGCTTTAAAGTTGGCAGCGCACTTGTGACTCCACTGGTGTCACGGGTGTCCATGGGCGGCGGCAATCGCTTACCATCAGGCGATCCATCTGCTCGTCTGTCACTAAGGACATAAAAAAAATTGACGAAAGTTACACGGTAACAGAAAAAAAACGTCCAGACTGTATATTTTCATTTTAGTACCTTCACAACTAAGAATGTTAAAAATAACTTGTGAGATTACTTATTTATCTCGCACAACGTCCTTTGCGGAAATCAGGACGGAATGGGTTGCCAGACCCTTCACAATTATCATTTCGTTTCATGTTTTGTGGGCACGTGAGGCTGAAATCTATTCGACCTTTTATCAGCGAGTTCGAAGGGTCGCATTTTAAGAATGTGTTTTATTTCATTAAATTCATTTAATCCTTAAAGTTATCCTTAGTAAAGTAAAAAAGAAATGCTTATCCGTTTTTCATAACGAACGTTTTCATTATTGGATACTTTTATGTCCACTCAATCTTTCTTCGTCATTCAATGTTAAATATTAAAAATTTCAGAAAGTAATTCAATCCAATAAATAAAATTAACTACTAAAGTACAACGTTGTAATATTGAAGATACCGTAAACCTTACTTAAGGTGAAAATAGCGAATTTTTAAAGCATGGCCTACTTTAAGCTGCCGTTAAGGAGATTTGCCTCGGGCGAATTTGCCAATTTTCCTTCGTTTGTTTACAGGAGAGATTTTTGAGAAACTCCCCAAATCGCCATCCCGTCAAGCTACAAGGTCTAACAAAGCCTTGATTGTTTCGGGGAATATTTTATAAGTTGGAATTAGTTTTCAGATTATTAGCGTCTTCGGTTGTTTAAAATTAGAAGTTTAAAGGCCGATTCGAACAATCTTAGCCCGATACTAAATCTTTGGTATAGCACTGTCATTATATAGATATCTGACGTTATACTAAAGACTTATCCAAGGATAAAGATTTTTTTTATTGGGTAATTAAACACATCATCATCATCATCATCATCATCGGCCCATTTAAGTCCCCACTGCTGGGGCACGGGCCTCCCTCAATCACATGAGGGGTAATTGCCATACTCACCACGCTTGGCAGACGGGTTGGCGAGGGTTTTGATATAAATGCAGAGTTTTCCTTCTCTGGGTGCTGATTATGCCAGCAGGTTTACCTTAGTCGCCTTTTACGACACCTCGGTAAGAGTGAGGGTGGCCTACTCTACTCTGCCGGGGACCACACGGCACAATTAAACACAACCGGCAACTAATCGACGCGTTCGAAATGTGGTGCTGGAGGAGCATGCTCGGAACCCATTGGTCTGAGCATCGGACTAATGAATCCAAACGAACCAAACTCAAGATTCCAGTGACCTTCAGCATCATACGGAGGAGCTTTGATATCTTTGGTCACATCGCCTGAAAGAGAGATGACAAGCTGGAGAAACAACTTCTGACGGGAAAGCTGAGCGAAAGAAGACCTAGAGGCAGAAGCCCCATGCGCTGGTCCGACTAAATCAGCTCAACTTTAAACACCACAGTCTGTGATGCAATCCACGCGGCCGAGGATAGAGTGAGCTGGTGGAAGATAGTCAGGGAAAAAATTACTCATCGAGACCAACGGACAACATTTCATATTTTAAACATGTCGATATAGTTTTTTTTATATGCAAATAGACATAAAATGAACAGACCCTAATTTTTTCTTTTTTCATAATTTTGCCATTTTCATACATAAAATAGTTATTGAAATTCTTTATATTCTAAATAGACGTAAGCGCCAAATGACGTCATCGGACGGCTGAATACAGCGAAATTCCTTTGCTTATCATTGCTTTACTAAAAAAGGTACTACTGTTAAAGATAAAGAATACCTACTAGTGTCAACATTATCAACGTCATTCATTCATTCAACGTTGACAAGTTGTCTATTTTTGACAGATGCATGTGGGTTTGGCATTTCGTAAATTTAGAACTAGGTATAATGTGCTAAGCAAAGAAACTATTTTACATTCTTCCGTCTGATGACGTCATCTTACGTTTTTAGTTTTTAATTTTTTCTCAGTAAATAAGCAATATAAAAAATAAATAAATATATATTCGAGAAGCGGAAAAGTAAATGAAGAATTGGTATTTTTTGTTTCATAGCTCAGCAATTTTGAAATGTTGTCCATTGCCTCAGCAATGAGGACAAACGACGCAAGTAGGAGGAGGACATTCCACAGACTCAGCTTTGTCTCTTGTACAAGGCACAGGTTCGCCCATAATATGTGTGGAATATTGCTCCCATCTCTGGGATGGTTCTGCTAAGTACTTGCTGGAGGCTCTCGATAGGTTGCAGCGACGTGCTATTCGTATTGTTGGAGATTATGAGGTGACTAAGTCCCTAGAACCTCTTCAGCTACGTAGAGACATTGCCAGTCTTAGTGTTCTCTACCGCCTCTATAATGGGGAATGCTCTGGTGAGTTATTTCAACTTATCCCAACTTCCCTTTTCCACTTCCGAACAACACGTGCTGGACAGCGTTGCCATCCGCATACCATCCAGACAATGGCGGCGCGCCAAGAGGTTTGGCTCCTCGTTTCTGCCCCGAGCCATCAAGACATGGAATGCCCTCCCAGCTCATGTGTTTCCTCCTTCATTCAATCCGGAGTCTTTTTGGCGTGGCGGCATCTCAGCAGGCCATCAGGGTGAGGATGGCAGACTCAATGGGTACTTTGTTAGTTCTTTTGTGCCTGTCAGCCTCATAATTGGATTTCACGGCCGCTTACCATCAGGTGGAGTGAGGTCATCCTGATTGGACTTTCTATAAAGGAAAAGACAGTCCATGTCTTTGTTTGCCAGTAGTTAGAAAGTTTGTTTGCTTCCTTGTTATAAATTAAAGTTAATAATTTTGTTTCTCCGCGCACAACAATTACTTTTCTTACATTAATACATTTACTCATCTGTTTTCTTGCTACCGTAACAATACCGCCACTAGTCTTGTAAGAGGATGTAAATGGCGGAGGTATCTGTTTTATTACGGGACGGGTATCTATTGGATTCTGTGCCGTGAGTACGTGTTCGGCTGGAATGCGAACTATGCCTTGCGAGCGCTGGCCCGCGGCCGCCGAGGCCGGGCGGCGCCCTCTCCGACATACTCGTATCGACACGCTAATCGTCTATCATGTGACACTAGCTTTAGCGTCCATTTTATCTTGCTTTCTTTTTCTTTCGCCATATGAAGTGTTTGATCCGTAGTTAAACTGAACTAATGATTTAAAAAAAAATACTAATGGTAAAATGTGTTTTATGAGCAATAGTTAGCTAAACCAATAGTTATATTACAAGGAATTACGTCATTTTGAAGCCGTCACATTGACAGTTAACAATTTACAATAGTTATACAGTTAACAATAGTTAATTTAACCAAAAGGTAACTATGGATCAATAAATCGGCCCTTGGGGCAGATTTTTGCGATACATAAAATACATTTTGGCGATATTTGCCCATTGGTTACTTTTTTAAACCATTCGGTCAGTTTAAATAAGGAATAAAAAATCGGCCCTAAGAGCCGGTGGTTATATTAAAAATAGTTCTATCTGTCTAACCAGTAGTTAAAGTGACGGTCTTTTTATTGTAATATAATTATTGGTTAGCTAACTTTTGTTCAAAAAATACATTTTGGCGAATTTAGAACGTTGGTTACTTTTTAAACTATTAGTTTAGTTTAACTACGGATCAATAAACTGGCTGACCCTATGGCAAAGATTCAAAATTCGTAAAATTTAGCGAAAATTATCTTATTATATGTAATTTTTTTTAAATGTGATAGGTGGCAGATGAGCAGACGGATCACCAGATAGTAAGCAATTGCCGCCGCCCATGGACAATGTGGAGTCACAAGTGCGATGCCAGCCCTTTAACACCCCCTTTACCCCGGATTGGGCCTCCGGTACCCTCACTCACCCCGCGAAACACAGCACAGTGCTGCTTCACGCTGGTTTTCGGTGAGGCCGTGGTATCACTCTGGTCGAGCCGGCTCATTCATGCCGAAGCGTGGCTCTCCCACGGTCGAAAGTTTTAGTATAATGAGATTTTTTGATTAAAAACTTACGTTTTGCAGCCGGTTATGCACTCGTAAGTATATAGTTAGGTCAGTCATTTTCCCACGGATTTTGTATCATAGATATTGTATACTTGACGACCTGTTTGGATCAGTGCATACACAACGAATTCCACGGGAAGAAAAGTGCCGATGCTATTTAAAGCAATATAATTTAGTTACCCGCTTTAATTGACCTTTCAAATTGTAATGAACGCGGTCATAAATTCTAGTCTACGCAAAACTTTGATCAAGGTTTGTGAAAATAATTTTCGATTGACGTTTGATGTTTTTCAGCAACACCTAAAATATTGTTTGCTCAAGTCGTTTGGCTTAAATCTTTTAATAAGTCCTCAATTATCTTTGATGTCTGTGTGACCCTTTTTACCTTTGACCCGTGCTTATTCAAAGGTTGAAAGCCTTCAGATACTTCAAAGTGAACTATCTCTAAGCTTGTTCACCCTTTGTTTCAAACTAACAGCGACCTCAATTGATATACTAATTTGGCCTTTTCTTCTCGGTTTTTCGCTTTAGTTGATAAAGATTTTTTTAAATTTGTTAAATTTCTTTTCTAACTTATTTTTGGAACTACTGAGCTGTTTAGTTCGCTTATTAAGGCACGAATCGATAAATCTTTATCCATGGATAATATATGGTGTAACGTCAGATTTGTATGGATTGACATACCACAGTTTTAGTATTGGAATAAGGTTGGTCAAATGGGCTGTAAGATTTTTTTAAGGTTACAAGTAATAGGTACAGAAACTTAAAATAATTATATAAAATGAAAACGTGTAACCATAATTCAGTTGGGCTGGTCCAAAGAGTTGTGAAGGTCAGACGGCAGTCGTTTCATTGTAACTACCAGACCCCCTTAAGGTGACGGGTAGGGCACACTAGCGACGCCAATCGATTTAAATTTTTAGCTACTACGTTTTTGTACGCGAAAAATTGATTCACGCCAAAAGTGGCCGCTGTTGGCGTCAATTTTCCGCGTACGCGTTGGACCCAACATTTGTGCGTGGTTATTTAATAAATAGTATAAAGTGTTTGCCGAGAGGTTGTTACCCCGAAATTGTTTAAAATAGATCCGGTTTCATAATTCCAGCCAATAGACGTCCACTGCTGGACATAAGCCTCCCCAATGTTCTCCACACAGATCGGTCCTGTGCCGTCCGCATCCAATGGATTCCCGCGATTTTCACCAGATCGTCGGTCCACCTTGTGGCGGGCCTGTACGTAGCCTCCACTCGAGGACCTTTCCGCCCCAACGGCCGTCTGTTCTCCTCGCTATGTGCCCTGCCCATTGCCACTTGAGGCATGCAATCCTTTGGGCTATGTCTGTGACCTTAGTTAGACCATATAATACTTTTCTTTTGTTAATACATATTTAAAATACATAGGAAACACCCAGACCAATACAAACAAACATGTCATGCACACAAATGTTTGTAATGTGCGGGGATCGAACCCGCAACCCTTGGACCAAAGGCAGCGTTCACTACCACTGTTCCAATCGGGTCGTCAAGTTTTAATTTCAAGTGACAGTTCGAATTCTCTACGGGCGAGGCAGACGAAAACAAAAATAAATAATAAGTTCATCACACCTATTTATTTCAACCGTTAATAACTTATGTTACATTATTTTACAAATTAGAAAAAAAAAACAAAAATTTGTACCAGAGTTTACGGTAAGAAATCTTCGTGTTTGCCCGGAGTCCAGAAGCCAGCGGTCATGTACTCTCGTGCCTCGGAAACCACGTTAAGTCCCTCTCCGGTCGCGTCACTGTAGTGTCTCATCGGAAAATGAGAGTAAGGGAATAGAGAGTGTACCTACATGTGTTTGCGCA